>CM068376.1:302468764-303190178 GCA_034769895.1 Magicicada septendecula | reverse complement strand
ATTGTGTGTCCAAGCAGCCATGCGCCCTGAAGGATTAGGCGACCCTCGCACCCCCCACGCGCAGCCCGCACGCACAGAGCTCTACTAAACACTGAGCGGCAGGTAGGCCGGGCTGCACGTGTGTGTGTGTGTGTGGTGCGAGGGCCGCCTAATCCTTCAGGGCGCATGGCTGCTTGGACGCACAATAAAATTCACTGAGGACATGTCGAGAGTAAATTCGGAATCATTTCATCGTTACAAGTAATCCATTATCGGGGTCTAAGGTGAACAAAAAATTTCCATTTGAAGGGTGTAAAATGGAGATAAAGGATTCTCTCTAGGAACTTTGTTAAAAGCCATACCGTACTGGAAAAGGCCCGGGACGGAGCGTCCTCGTGGAGCCTTTTGTCCTCCACTGCCTATACAAAAGATGTAGGCCTACTACCTATTCACCATAAATTCAACAATATTATGTTCCCCCTGCTCTGATTACTACACACTCGTCCAACGGGACTCTCTAACGTTAATTTATTCATAAGCCCCTAGCTGATTGTAATAAGTAGAAAAATAATACAGTCAGGAGTGATATAGCCTATCCCGTCTCACATCGTCAGTAACTGGAGCCTGTTGTCTATTACAGTGCTATTAAAACAATCTGCGTCTTCTGACAGTTCTCCTTGCGTGTTTACAAGAAGTAGTTGCTATGGTAACTCGGACGAGACTCTTAGTTGAGCCAATCACTGGCAGGCGCACTTTCCCTCCCCCTTTCTCCTCAGTCAACAGTCCCACACTGACCAATCAGCGCTCCCGCAGCTGTGCCGAGCACCACGTGCTTCTTAGCTGTCAGAAGACGCAGATTGTTTTAATAGCACTGTAGCACGGTATCCTTCCTCTTTCCATTAGACATGTCTGGTTAAACCAGCGAACACAGAATACGATAGAGAAGACGTTATATGTCTTCTTCGCTCTTCTAGGTTAGCAGCCGATAGGCTGGTTGCCAGCAGCTCGCCATTCTTCATGTTTATCTGCTTTTCTTTTCAACTCACAATATGATGTGCAGTTCATATCGACCATAAGCTGTTTCGTGTAGTCTAAACGGGGTCGACCTCTGTGATTCTTCCCTTCAATTGTTCCTTCTATTATTCTCTTAACCAACCCATTGTGTCGTAGTATATGCCCTATAAACTTAGCTCTTCTGCCTTTTATCAGAAAGCTCTTCTCCTTCTGAGCTCTTCTAAAGACTTCCTCATTCGTTATCTTCTCCCTCCAGCTTATCTTGAATATTCTTCTGTAGCACCAGGTCTCAAATGCTTGGAGTCTTTTCTTGTCACTTTCTCCAATTGTCCAAGATTCACTCCCATATAGGGCAACACTCCACGCGTATGTCTTTACTAGATTCTTCCTTATTTTTAGGCTGATAGTGTTTGAAGTGAAGATTTTTGTTTGTTTGTTACATTATATGCAAGGGCCGTGAAACCGTATTGGTTAGTTGTAACACATGTTAACCGGGCTATTAGGCCAGTATTAAAATTTCCTGAAACGCTAGAAGGTTTTAGTTTATTCTTTAGCGGACCGTACTTACCTTGTTCCCGCTCCATTGAAGATTGCCGCAGTTGGTGGAAAATGGATAAATTTTTAGTGATCTGTTACTGTCATTTCTATTTAACGAGACGGAAGTAGGGCCTACTGCTCTTAACGTAGTATATAGAAGGGAACTCTGGACATCCAAGAACACTTAAATAAAAAGTATATCGTAATGTGTGTGTGTGTGTGTGTGTGTGTGTGTGTGTGCGCGCGCGCGCGCGTGTGTGGACAAGAATTGCCACAATATTCCTTCCCCAACTGTAGTATATTTCGTAGCTTTATAATTCAGAATGTGCTTCACAGCCTGTAGTTAGGCAAAATCTTTAACCTGAGTAAGAGAAACCGATTATAGGCCTAATACACACTTGCAGGATAAATAATGCATTATTGTGATAAACACAGATAATGATAACTGCAATGAATTCCAAGATTTACCGTAGAGAAGCACACACACACACACACACACACACACACACACACACACACACACACACACACACACACACACACACACACACACACACACACACACACACACACACACACACACACACACACATTATATATACAATGGTCATAGAACGCTATATGTTGCGAAATCCTACTTGGTGCCAAAAGTGTTGTTGCTGTTGATGAGTACTAGGTCACAGGATGTTTACTTAGCTTGTACAAGATGCTGTTTCTCTCAAATAATGTGTTACTGTTACTTTAAGTGATACGAAATCTCACATTTTGGACCATGTCTTGTGTCTTTCCCCCCTCACACAATCTTCTTCTTCTCTTTGCCGTCCTTTTTATTTAATGATGCAGAATGTAAGTATTTCTGTCGTATTTCAGTGAAGCTTCAGCCTACGTCAGGAGCCAGAAATAGGCCTTGATGCTTGTGAATTAAGTATACAGAATAACACTGACGCGGAACACAAATTATTATTGTTAAAAATGATTAAATTTTCAACTTACTCCCTAAACTAGCTTTCACTCGTTAGAGCTTTGTTAGAGGCTGCCACCAGGAGCGCTGTCCGTCCTACTTTTGGTGACGGCGCCGTCGATCGAATGATAGTTGTAGCGTGTGTGTTGTGTAAGATGTTCAAATTGTGTGTGTGATTTCAATTGTGTCTGTTAGTTTAGGATGTTGTTTCTGTGTGTGTGTGTGTGTGTGTGTGTGTGTGTGTGTGTGTGTGTGTGTGTGTGTGTGTGTGTGTGTGTGTGTGTGTGTGTGTGTGTGTGTGTGTGTAGCATAGGATAGCTGAATAATGGCGTTCAGCAACACAGAAATTCTACACGTACATACAAAGGGCGAAAACTAGACACTCTTCAACAACTAGAAATATACAAACACACAAAAACGCATAAAAACAACATCCTAAACGAACAGACACAATTTAAATCACACATATTATTTGAAAATATTACACAACATACACACAACAACGATCTTCCGAATGACGGCGCCGTCACCAAAAGCAGGACGGACAGCGCTCCTAGAGCCAGGCTCTGATGAAGCTCTAACGAGCGTAAGCTAGTTTAGGCAGTAAGTTAAACATTTAATCATTTTTAACAATAATAATTTGTGTTCCGCGTCAGTATTATTCTATATAGTTAATTGATAACATCAGACACGTAATGGACAATAAAATCTGGGAATTTAATGCTTGTGTAAGAAACTTCTTATATTACTGAACAATGCTGCATTATAATCAGTAACATATTGGTAAGTGTATTGTAAGTATACAAATGACGGTTGCACGTTATTTACTGTACTATTTATACTATGTTAAGCAGTAGCGTAGCAAGGCTTTTTCGCGCTCGGGGCAAGGAGATCGTCGGCCGCCTCACCTTTAAAATCAAAAGGGGGACAAAAGAGCAAAAATTAAGGCCCAACCAGTGAACAAAGTGCTTAATAAATGCAAATGTGTTGATTTTTGTGTGAAAGCAAGTCCAGCAAACGTATGAAGAATAATTTTTAAGCTAAAATTAAGAAATTGCATATTATAATATTACCGGTATTCAGTTTGTATACATTTATTAGTAACAAATGTAGACTACAAAAAATATAGTAAAAATAAATATTAACATATAAATCTTCTAATACACACGCAAACATCCTTGTAGGTCTAAAGCGCATTGTCAAAACAATATCCTAAAGCTACATTAAGTTAAAGAAAGAACTACATTAAAAATAATAAAATTAATAACTTACCATTATAAGTTATTTTTACCATCTTCTACTAATAAACACTTAATATATATTTGTAATATTTAATAAATATTTAAAACGAGACATTTTAAAATGTAACTTTCATGGTCTTAATTGCTGCAAAGTCGGTTATTAAATCGCTGTAATCTAAAGACGAAGCAATGTCGTTTTCAATTGAAAGTATCGCTAGATCTGATACCTTGTCTTGAGATATTGTTGATCGTAGGTACGATTTAATCAATTTAAATTTACAAACGATCTTTCACAAGAAGCCACAGACGCTGGTAAAGTAAGAAAACTTTTTAAAGCTGTTGCTATTGTTTGTAGACTTCTTATCCCATTGAAGAATTGTATTGTGGCAGACCCTGAGGTGTAAAGTCGATTCGTTCTCCGTTAACTTTGGCCTTTTTAATAAAAGTATGACGTCTTTCAAGTCACTGAACAATCCTAGACTGATAAGGTCATGTGGGTACAGTTTTGCAAACACTGTGCACTTAATATTGATTTTGGAAAGCTGTTCCTTGAAATGTATATCTCCATCATTTACGTACGCCTCAAATTTACACAGGAAGCCAAAGCGTTTTTCTAACTCTTTTATGTTAGAAAAACGGCTTGAAATTTCAACCGACAGTTTTCCAAAATTTCTATTAGAGAACGTCGCATTTCTTTCCGAACGGTTAATGCAGAATCATCTGCATACTCCCCTGGAATCGTGCGCTTCTTCCTTATCGTTACTGACACCCCATTCATTACATACCTGCTCTGCCTTAGTAATGATATTGTCACATTCCTCACATTCCTCATTCCTCTAAAATTGTAATTTGTGCGTTTGCGTCTCCAGAAGTGTTAATGCTTGAATAAAGCTTATTCTTTTGATCTGCAAGATTTTCTGGATTTTGTCTACAGAAGAAAGAATATATATATAGAAAAAGAGCAAAGTTACAAAATTAAAGTTTTCTATCGCATCAATTGTTAATGCTGCATCTTCCCACGTATCAAGTGTTTCAGTCGGTGTATCCATCAGTTTCTCCAGTACAGCGATCACTTCATCCAGCTGAGTAGATATTGTTTTCACCGCATTTGCTTTTGAACTCCACGTTGAATCACAATGGCCTTATAGAGTAGCTAATATTTACGAAGCCTTTAAGAAGACTCTACTTTTTTTTTTAGGTCCCATGTGTACCACCGAAGCAGCTTAGGAGTCAGGCAGGGTAGGCTGCCTTAATCGAGCCGTACGGCATACAAGGAAGGCAGTGTGGCCAGCACTACGCTTCAGCCGCCTATTATTATCCCCAGGATGTTATCCCAGGTACTCATTTTTAACAAGCTGAGTCAACCTGGGGGCTGAAAAACGCACTTTGATTTTGATTTTAATTTATGGTGCGGGCCCGGGAATCGAACCCGGGACCTCTAGATTAGTAGCCAGGTGACATACCCACTGGTCTACTGAGCCGCCGAATAGACGTTCTACTGTCCCAAAAAATGTCACTGCCTGAACATTCAAATGAGCTTGTATGAACGCCAATCAAGTTAAGTGAATGGTTGTCACAGGGAACAAACACAGCTAGTGGATTCAAATCTAATATTCTCTTCTGAACTCCTGAATAGATACCAGCCATTGTTGCTTGATTGTCATACGACTGACCTCTGCAATCGCTACGATTCAATCCATCTCTCTCAAGCTTACTTGTAATAGCTTCTGTGATCCCCTCCGCTGTTTTCACTTCTAAAGGAATAAAATCTATTAAGGCTTCCTTGATATCAACAGAATTGCGTTTAATTTCAACAAATATTATAATCTGAGACATTTGTTCTACATGTGCAGCATCTGGTGTTGTGTCAAATATAATACTAAAGTACTTCGCCTTCTTATATGCAGTAATAATATATTTTTGCGCCCTCATTCTCCTTACAGATTTATTATTTCATTTTGAATGATTGGGGAAAGATACGATATACAACCATATTTACGAGAGACTGAATCCAAAAGAGATCTCATGGCAGGGTCAAATTTAGCCAAGTGTTTAACAAATCCAGAAAGTTTCGAGAATTTGGCTCGTTAGTAATTGGCTCTCGACGTCCTCTCAGTGCCAGATTTTGTTATGTAAGAGTTTGAACTAAGGCAAACTCGACCCGTTCGAGGATTTCTTTCCATGTCTTAGGTGCTTTACTCATTTGTTCTTGAAATAGATCATCAATAAGTCCCCCTTTGTTTAAAGAACGTTCCAGTTCCTTCCATTCCGCAAACGCAGACCGGTGAGCAGGACTATTTTTCATGATCCTGAATTTAACTTTCCCACGACGAAAACTCATTTCTACTATTGAAATGACTTCTTTGATAGTTTTTTTTGTGTGGAAATAAAGTCCAAAAAAGCAAAACAGAGATTTGTTAGTTAGAGAAAACACATCCAAGTGCGATTTACCTTATCATAATGAACCGTAATTGCGATGCTTGAGTATAAATAGCCTAATACTGTTTATCACACCAAGGTTTATCACAAGGGGACAAGCTGGCTGGTTATGCTTCTTTTATGAAAGGAATAGTCATATTAAAGAAACAAGTTGTTTGTAGTTTTATAAACAGAAAACAATTTTTTCAAGCCTATGCTTATTTTGCCGCCCTTCTGGCTGTGCCGCCCGGGGCGGCTGCCCCCTTACCCCCCTAGCTACGCCTCTGATGTTAGTTGCTTATTTAGGACCATTTTTTGTTACTTTACGTCTATAATTCGAGTGTTATGTTAGGTATTTTTCCGTCTAGGCAAAATTACAGTCATTCATTTGCCACTTTTTAAATTAAAAAAGTGGCAAATTTGTAGATAGTGATGCTTATTTTATCGATACAACCTAAACATAATTACGTTTGTACACATTTTAGATTTCGAAGACAGAATGTAAGATTGCAATGACCAGTAATGTACACTAGCGTCCTGATTATAATATTTGTATTTTTGTATACTTTTACCACTTTATGCATGAACATTGCTCTGGTAACACTGACAGAAGTACGAACAAAACTACAACTTCACGATGTCCGTTGTATCGTAAATTTCCTTTTGCTTTGTATATGCTCCCCCACCCACAAAACGCAGATTTGCTGAAGCCAGGTACGCTTTGCAGGTTAGTGACAAATACTCTTGGTTCCACAGTTGGATGAAACGAATGGTTCCCAACCTTTCCGGACCCGCGTGCCACTTTGGTCTTTCGTGTTCATTTCGAGTGCCACGAGTACCTTAAAGAAAGTTTATTGGGATTTTCTCAGTAAAAACCTTGGTACAACATGAATAGTATATCTTATTGTTCCAGTTATGTATAATTATTTAAATCTAATACATAGAAGTTACATAAAGGAGCTGATTTTTAAAATTAATTTCCGGTTAGTTCTATGCTAAAATAAAGTACAGTAAAACTTCTTTTATACGTTACTCACTTATACATTTTTCACACTTACTCGTTTTTTCTCTGAGGTCCCGGCAAAATCCCTATACTTTCCGTGTTATTATATTTCGGTTATACGTTTATCGTTTATTCGTTTTTTACACTTATACGATCAAATTCTTAAGTCCCTGGAGATTCGAAACTTCATTTATACGTTTATTCTGAAATAAACTCTTTATTATGAACACGTTTATTCTTTAATACGTTAAGTTCTGAAACTTTATTTACATATTTATTCTGATTTACGTCGCGTACATCACAAAATGAATGTGTGAACGCAAATATTTTGGACTATTTCTAGGTAATCGTCAATTAGTGCCGTTCGGTTGAGTTACCAGTTGCTGAGTAATATTTGAGGTAGCTTATAGAGTCCTAGAAACGTAAGGTATTTGCTCACTGCTTGTAAAGCTCCATCGCTTCGTCGACATTAGCTCGTTAGGTCTACTGTTTCTATTAAAAATAACATCGGGAGTGTAAAATGAGTGGAAGGAAGAGTAAGTGCGTTACGATCGCGGAGAAATTAAATATTTTGAAAGTAGTGAAGGAAAGCGGGAATAAGAAACGAGTGGAGATCGCTAAAGAGTTGGGAATTACTCAGTCGACGTTAAATTCACTTGTGGCTAAAACAACCTAAATTGAAATAAGTTCTCGAGTGTTTGTTTGTTTGTTCTTAGTAATAAGCGAACACGTACTCAAGGAGAAAAATGTTAAAGCTTGGAAAACTGTGCATTACAATAGTTCCAGCAGCACAGGGGGGAAGAAATTCCTGTCAGCGGCCCAGTGGTTTGTGAAGAAGCAAATGAGCTGGCAACCAGGTTCGACTTCGAAGATTTTCATGCGTCGACGGGCTCCCTACATAAATGTAAGATAAGGCATTAATTCAGCAGTAAAGCGTGTGCGGTGAGAGTAAGAGTGTAGACGTTAATACAGTGGGTGATTGGAGAGAAACTTGTTTAAAAAACTAACGTCTCAGTATGCTCCCGAAATGTGTTTAAACAGGCCTTCTTTTTTAATTTGAATCCTGATCGTACATTGGCATTCAAAGGAGATACATGTCATGGCGAAAAGCGGAGCAAACAACGCGTGACAGTGCTGTTGTGCGTAAACAGTGACGGAAGTGAAAAACTGCTTCATCTAACTGTCGGGAAATTTGCTAGGCCGCGGTGTTTTAAAAATGTTAAAACGCTTTCTACGAAATACACAAAGAACAATAAGTCGTGGATCACGACAAAAGTGTTTGAAGACTAGCTGCGAGGCGTCCATGCAAAAATGAGCGTAAAAGATCGAAAAATTCTTCGGTTTATGGACAGATGCACGGCACATACTTCTGATACGTTATATCTAAAAAACGTGAGAGTGGAATTTTTTCCTGCAAATTGCACAAGCAAACTGCAACCGCTGGAGCTGGGAATAATCTGCAAAATTTTAAATTGCGTTAGCGCGAGATGCTGGTATAGCATGCCACCCACTGTGTAGACGCTGGAAAGAAGGATGAAATGAAAATTCAAATTTTGCAGGTAAGGTTTTTTGTGATTTTTAAAAATTGTAACTAGGGAAAACAATACTGTACCATATGATTCTAACCGACGTTCTGCTGATATTTCAAACACGTACTGTTTCAAAAATAATGAATAGATTGAAATGAAAAAAGTATCAGTATGTCAAGAAAGATTAAACGTTTTTACACCAGGAGAGGAACAGAGGTTTTTTAAATTCCGGTATTCTTTTAGAATGGCCCTATATTTTCTACTGTGATTTTTTAGCATTGCGATATAGGCAATGCGGTAATCCTGATGTAAATTAGTTATAGGCGTAGGTCTACCTACAGAAATTAGAGTAGAGGCCTATAAAAATTCTATTTTTGCACTTTGCTTTTGTTTCTTCTAACAGACAATGCATTACATCGCAGCTACATGGCACAGAGTATCGCAACTCACTGTCCACAACTGCTTTCACAAAGACGGATTCGGGAATGATGAGGAATGGGGCAAATTAGAAGGTCTTGCGCGGTTTCACGACTACGGCAACATTGACGATAACGTTGTTACTACGGAAGCCCTGTCCATTTCGGAGATTGCGATAGCATTCAACAAGAAATGGACGAAGAAGAAGCTGATGATGATGACAAAGACCAAACGCAGACCCCCGTGTATTTTAGTGACTCGTCAATGCCGTAGAGACAATTAACGCTTTGTAACGCGTATAATCCGACGCCCATAATCATGTATCCGACGAAATTATGACGTAGTTGTTAATATTTGAAGATATACGTAGTTTATTCTGTAATCGCGGAAAAGGAAAAAAAAACGGGAAGATAAAGGATTTCGAGGGGGAAATGATTAATTATATCTGTGTAGTTTTTCTGTATATAAGTTTTATATTTGTGTTTTAATTTTTTGTGTTTTATAAGTTGTAAATTATACATAATTTCTATTCAGATCGTACCATTTAATTATACTATTTGTGTTCTGTTTCACTTATACGTTTTTTCTTTTAAGTCCCTTGAAAAACGTATAAATGAAGCTTTACTGTATAAAGTTTCTTGAAAGACAATTGGATACTTTCATTACAGATTTTCTTGTTAGTAGTGAAAAATAACAATATATTAAAAAGAAAATAATTAGTGTGAAACTTGTTGCTGCTTATTTTGTACCTCTATTGATGTTGTTTTTATGCTTAAATCACACTCAATACACGTCCTGTTAGATTCTAATGAAATATTACAGTAAAGAGTTTAGGTTGTGTTTTTAAGTTATGTTTAGGTTATGTATTTAGGTTATGTTTTAAGGATAATGGAATCCATGTCTGATGGGTTGTTTTGAACACAAAATTTTATTTATTTTTTTTTTAAGTAAATACTTTTTTAGTAGCTAAGTCTTCTTACGTACCACTTTGGATCCCTCCGCGTAACACTAGTTGGGAACCACTGGATATGACAATGGGTTATAGGCTATAGGGAAATACATTGCACTTACGGGTTTTACGTTCGCTACTATTACGCAAATTGAAAGCCTCGATCGATACAAATGAAGTACAGTACTAGATAAGTCTAAAACATGTACACAGTAGTAACAGTAGGCTATGTTAATTCTTCATATTTTGGCATATTTTAAATAAATTTAGCCTAAAAAATGAGTCGGTAAAAATAAAAAGCCTAATAAAACCATCGCACGCTCGATTTAATGCGTATTAAAATATAAACTGCCCTTACGCAAGATGTTTTTGCTCATTAAAGATGTTTTTTTTTTGTACATGTAGTCCAGATCACGTACATGATGGACATGCTATTTAAGTTTAATAATATCCTTGCAATAACAAAATAAAAAATATAATTTCATATCAAAATTTAATTTTTTTCAGTCGTGAGGAATAAAAGGTAGCCTGCGAGAAACTATTTCCCTATTCAAGATAGAATAATACATTAAGCAAGTAAACTGTACAGAAAGGCTCAGATTTAATTTCGTTCTATACTCCTTACGTTTTCGGAAGGCACCTAAGAGATTAGGAGACCCTCGCCCACCAACGCGCACTCAACACACACACACACACGCGCGACCAGTTTGACCTGTCTCTAATGGCGCTTAGATGAGTCACCTACTAGGCATTGAACGACAAAACTATGAAAATTTGTATTCTAGATTTTACATAAGTTATGATACATTTTTTGGATTCTATATTCAATTTCCTTCAAAATGGGTCCAAACACGAATTAATTGCGACATTTATGAGCTTTAATTACGACATTTAAAGCTAACACGTAGAATAGTGTTTGCCGTCTTTTTAAGTCCACTCTCTCTGGTTTTTCAGGGGTAAGTTCTAACAAACCTGTAAATATTAAGTCCTCTGTTTACTGACTCGTAATTAAGGTGAAAAATTCGTCACAAGGTTACCCGCTGGACGTAAAGCGATCGTATCACTGAGCCGTACGTTGTTTAATCTGATCGTCTAACCTGCGTCTAACTACCATAAATTAGTCACCTATAAATTATTTAAGTAGGTAACAATTATATAAACAAAGTAAGTCATACCTGAAGAGGAATGGTAGAAAAATAGAGTGTAGGTACAATTAGAAATGAATTTTTCACAAAACAGTTGAAACCAGTGACAGTAAAAATTAACCTGGATGGGGTCGGGAATCAGTGAAGAGAAAACAGTACGAGGATTTTACAGAAGAGATACACTTAGCAAAACACGACAAGAGAAAGTGGAGCGCATGGAAGAAGAAGGGTCTCAATGGAAAGAGATTAACAAGCTAATAAGGAAATTAAAATGACTTCAACTCACCAGTCTTACACCTCATGATAGAACCAGAAGAAAGTTGTTTTACAAAGGAAGACCCAGGTCCATGGCTTATCTTCACCTTTGGTCTCCATCGGCGAGGCATCTAATAACTAAAAAGCTGACTAAGCGCCCGACGATGTACTGGTCGGTACACCTGGGAATATGAGACGTGCAGCTCTGTTCCCTCCGAGAGGTTCGGATAGCCCGGATCTCTCCAGGCCCACCGACCGTGCCCGATCTCCCGAGGAGTCAGTTTAGACGTCCCATTACTGAGAACGGGGCGCCTCCCACCAATGAAGAGATCTACCAGGACCGGTCTAAGACCGCCTTCCGGGCCTACACACCCGGGGTCATGATAGAAAGTTTAAGTAGACGATTGTGCGAACGCCTATAACAAATCGTGGCGGACTACGTACACCCCAAAATACCAGCTTTTATTTTTGCATTACGTTTTTCATGATATGTTAATAATTTTACATATTTCCAAAGAAAACCTACAGGGAAAACTAATGGACGTGGAGCATGCGCTGACCCGGAATTGTCCAAAGGGGGGACTTGCATCTTTCTACACTTTTGCTGAACCTAGCGTATATGCCATGCATTGTGTGTGTGTGTGTGTGTGTGTGTGTGTAAATATACTATATTTACACTTATGTAGTAACATAAATACTATTTTTGATATTCTGACTTGTTGTTATGTTGTAATTATAAGATAAAACGCTATTTATCCAGAGAATATTTGGAACCTGGGAAAGGGCCTCTATAGCCCTCTTCACTCCCCGACCCCTCTACGCTTTGCCATTAACTTCCTCGTGATCTGTTTGGAAGCAAGAGACTGTAACTCTTGTGCAACTCTTTGTTTATTTACCTGATCGCGATTCATGATTCGTGGAGAGCTGAGGGTGGCGCCCCCACTCTCGTTCAAACTGTTTGCAAAGTTTCATACCCGCCGCCTATATATTAGTGACTCCCGACTGTCCGACTTCTTCTGCTTTCCCGGACTTCTGTTATTTCGCGGATCGCTTTCATTGCGTAAAGGTGTATACGGTATGTGTGAGGTGTGACGGGTTCAGATTTAGCACTGACTTTCGCATTACGTTAGTACAAAACGTATAAAATCATTTAAATTTCTTTATAAATATATATTAAATTACTACTTGTGCGGCTCGGTCGTTCGGTCGTAGGGCATCAACAACAAACGTAGCGGCTCTTCAACTACGGTAAGTTACCAACATTTTCCATATTTAAGTTTAAAATGATTATTTTTTTGGACAACTTTCCTCGTGTGCTTGTTGCAAATACGGAATAATTTTTGCTGCTAAATTCTAACTCTAAATTCTAAAGATTCTGTAAATCATCACGGAAAAAATTATTTCGAAATTATCCTATTAATTTATTTAACTTAGGTTTCAAATTCTTGTGTTTGAGTCAGCGGATTTTGAATTTGATATAACGATCCAGACATTAGACTGTGAAATGTGAGTCACAGGTAAAATAATGTTTCTGAAGTCTCTTTTCGGTATGGGCCACGTCAATAATGTCTTGTATGACAACGTTTAACTCATATTACAATGACTGTTCTCAGGTCTAAGTGGCGAAGAAAACACTTAGACCTGAGTTTCTCGTCACTTAGACCTGAGGATACTCATTATAATATGAAACGTTTTCATATAAGACATTTTTGACGCGGTCCACACCAGAAGAAGACTTCAAAAAACATAATGGACACTGGCCGGGGAAGCCTACATGAGAATACAGGTAAAATAACCTGTTTATATTTTTAAAAGAAACTAACTGTGTACGTAACTATTTTTGTATTTATTAGATTAGTCGTCACAGTACAAAAACTATTGTGAAAGATAGGGATTTCAAAGAAAAGTTGGTTTCCCGGAACCTATTCAAAATTGCTTGAATTTTTTATTTGTGTTAATTGATATTATTATAATAAAGCTCTAAGATCCATGAAAAACGTAAGTTCTATAAAATAACAACGACTAAATTATTTCCTTTTCTTGTGTGAAATTTATGCCATTCAATGAATGTCGGAATTGTCTGACTTCTGGAACGTATTCTGGCACAACAGTAGGTGTTGAATACTCTAGAGCAGTGGTTCCGAAAGTGGGGTCCGCGTCAATGTTTCAGGGGGCTCGCGGACACTTTTAAGAAAAAATAGAATGTACCATAATTTTCTCCGATTTTTTATGCTTTAAAATCTAAATTTTAGAATCTTAAAACAATTAGTAATTCCAGTATTTTTTGCTCAAGCTAATTGTAATTGTAAAAGTAATTTCAAACTAAAGGCTTTAATAATGTCGTGTAGCAGATCTGTTTGTCAGCCGATCTGACTAGATCGCCGCATCAACGCATAACTGATCGCGCTGTTTTAGTCCACGTATAAGCACTGTATCTCGCGTATAAGCACTGTATCTAAGCATAACGTTTTTTCATGTAGCTGGTTTTACGTCTAAGTAGCTGGATTTCGACACGTGTTGCTGGAAAGATAGAGCCGAGGATGGTAAAGTTAATAAATAAACTTGATGTCGAGAGTGACTTAATATTGAAAATATTATACATTAAACCTGATAGTGCAGAGCTAATTGTTCAAAAGCAGATTCATTGTTCACATTTAACTATGTTTGGTATCATTAATATTATAATTTTGCAAGTTAAGAGAATTTTGTTTTTAATAAATTTTAATTAAAATATAATTTTAATATTTTAATTATAATTAATTATAATTAATTAATTTAATATTTTGTATCATATTTACTGTTTGTGTTATTTCATAACTCAGACGGGGTCCATGAAATTTTTAATTTTTTGAGGGGGGTCCGCGGACTGAAAAGTTTGGGAACCACTGCTCTAGAGCACTACAATAAGACCAAGTTGTTTGGAACGCTATAAATATTAAATAATTTCATCAAATTTTCTTTTCTGAATACAAAAAACTCTCAATTTTTATTAACCTTAATTAAACTGTTTTAATTTTTATTTCAGTATACTTTAAAATATTTGTTTTATTTTTCTTGGAAGAGAATGACAGATATTAATGATATTTCTTTTTATTAATAAATATAGGCTTAGCTATAATAGACGACACAATATTCGAAGACGCTTTGGTATTTTACGCACTTCACAAATAATATAGTTTACTAACATTCGTCCTTTTTTTAAAAAAGGCAAAAATAATTTTCTATTTATGAATCGCATTAGATTCAGTTTTTAAGTATCGGCTAGAATACTTAAAAATAAAGTTATATCTTATATAACAGTCTATTATTGAATCAATTTTTATTAACAATAATTTCGCATAGATTTTAATATTCGAATTCTAAAATTTCGCTGCAGACATCTTGAAATCACTGTTTTAATGTAATGAACTGGCTTGGAGTGTTCCAGGCATAGGTCTAACGGCCGTGCATTTTTAATCAATTATTGCAAAGCATTATACACGAGGTTGGAGCCTAATGTATTTGAGTGTAATTCTAAAGACTTGGGATGATTATGGCTTCTTATACGTAGGTCGTTATGTATAATTACTTTTGTAATATACGATGGGGTTGGGAGTCTGTAACTGCAGCGTTGGACATCCTCTGACGACCGATAGCATGATGCTGTAGTCGCGTATGGGTACATTTATAAATTCTATGTCCAAAGATGGCCTACAGTTTTAGATTCAGAACTTTTGTAAACAAAATATTTTACTTAATATTTCTGATTCTACGCCGCGGTGGCACATAACAAATTATAATTTTTATCCTTTTTCCTAATGTTCCGTTGTTGCCATATATTTTCTTTTATCACTGCATTTGTGTGTGTGTGCGGGCGCTCGCAAATCCTTTCTTTGTGGCGAATCCCGCATTGTGTTTTCCTATTTTCCGTAATGTTTCAGCAGAACCAAATATACCGTCTTCAGCAGATTCCTTCTCAATGTTTTTAGATGGAATAACTGAATTTAAATTATTCAAATCAATTGAATTATTCTTAGCAAGCTCAAATATTTAATGATTTTTCAAGCTGTTTGTTTTGATAGTATTAGACTTTCAATATTAGCTAGATTTAGTCAAAGAAAAAGATATGTTATTAAATGACTCCAAAAATTTTAAATTCTGCAAAATATAGGCATAACAAAAAATTGATCTCATTTTATGGCAAACAATTTTTTTATCTTAACATTTCTGTAGAACTAGTATTTCACGAGTTATGACTGTTTAAATATGGCGTTTCATTTTTTTGCACCCCGAAAAACAATTTTTGACTTTGAATATCTCGAAAACCATACCTCCATTGAAAACAGTACTCATGAATTAGAATAAATACTTTTGAATTGTTTTTCAAATAAATTCTGTTATATCCTAATATCTGTAAAAAAATAACCAAGTAATGGTCAACAAACAATGTGTGTTCTTCAAACATTTTCAGAAAATTGGCAATTCTCCCACTATAATTTGCAAACAAATGAGATTTAAAAAGAATTATTAATACGTATTGATAGCCTACTTTATATTAGCCATGTTTAAATTTTAAAGTTTTTCAACTATTACTTTTTAAAATATTAGGGTTTGCATGCTAGCTAATTTAGTGATGTAATTGAAAATTGTCTATTTTCCTTATATAATTGGGAAATATTGAATTTAACAAAAACAGGTTAACAAATAAAGTTTGTCAACAAACACGCTTATTTTACTTTTTATTCTATCAATTCTATGCGACATATGATTGTTTAAATATGGTGGTAAGCGTAACTGAATTTATAATTACAGAGGTGAACACTGAAGTGATGTAAGGAAAGGCGTTGTTCATTGGGCCACTAATAAATCAAACAAAATTATATAATTAAAAGTATTTGATTACTTACTTAGTTCATTATAAATTTATCTTTTTCTTTTATCTTGCTCTTTATAATTGCTATCATAAGAAACGTGAATTAAAAGTATCTATATTTTGTACATTTCACACATTTCAAATTGGCTACTTTGACTTACGTGTGTTTTACATTGATTTCGACTATACATTCTTAATCATCGATTTCGAAAACGTAAGTGTACATATTTTAAATAATTTATTTTAAATAGTTTATTATAAAAGAAATTTTGAGATGAATTCACCGCTGTAATATGTCATGTAGCAACAGCTTTTACCCGCCAGCTTCTTACTTATGTTTCACTTAAAATTAACTTTTGAATACCGTAAGAAAAATAATAAAAAAAAAAACAATACAATTTGATACTTTTCACCCCTTAAATTGTCTCTTTTGACTGCCCTACATGGAGAAAAATAAATTTCATTTTCAGTCCTTAGTCGGTGACCTCAAAAGCATAATTGAACATAGGGCCATCAATTTGTTCCCAGTAGTTTACAAAAAATATTTTCCCAGCATTTAAGAACTGTATGCAAATTCTTAAGAATTGTTTTCATCCTTCAGGGTTGAGAGCAGACAAAACTATTGCTTTACCTTTTGTGTAGACACTGTGTAGAATATATTGCTAAAGGTTTCACGTCAGTCCTGTTGGAGAAAATTCTGGGGCTTGCCAGTTTTTCTGGCTTCATTGAGTAGACTATATGTGTGAGTTAATTTATTACTACGGTAAATTCATATTACCAGCAAGTGTATGTGTTGAACGTATTACCAATGCACTTAAGTAACCAAACAGGTAGTGGAATTTGAGTTTATTTGAGTTCCGTCTAAGCACTACGTCACAATATAAAAAAAATTTAGAAAGGAGAATGTATCGCAAAATAAAATAAAAAAAATTAAATAAAAAAGGCAAAAAATTATCTTTAAATAAAAAAGAATAAAATCTTTAAATATTCCCCTTCTTATAAGTGTTCATGCACACAGCATAATCATAATATTAATGTGTATTAAAATATTAAACTTGCAAGTAAGTCTGTCACATTAACCTTTAATTAAAATTTAAAAAATTACTTTACCTTTTTTGATCGATAAAAATAATAAATTATGTGATTAAAAGTAATCAGTGCAGAACGTTTTTTAAATTAAAACTCACAAAAATCAAACATATTACACCCATGCCTGGACTTAATAAAAAAAAAAAAAAAATCGCGAAATTTAGTATAGTGTTTTATTCCTACTGAACAAAAATACTGTAACGCCCTGTTATGCAAGCTATATATGTAATACCTAAATATCACTGAGTGATCACGAAATCTACGAAACTACAAGACCTACAAACATGAAATTTGGTCCACAAATTCTTTTTTGTATACAATAGGAGTCTGAAGGGTAGTGTAACTGAGTAACTATAGTTTCAGCAGGGGACTCCTGGGAAGCCATGCCTGTCAAGCCACGGGGGACTCGCGCTAACGAGGACAAGACCTGCCTCAAATCCTGACCTACAATCAGATCCTCAGTCTCAGCATAAACATGAGCGTTCACCTGAAAAACGACCTGACGGTTGGGCAGTATGCCGATTTACTTATGATGATTGGTGACGGCAACCTGGAGAGAGGAATGGGAAAATACAATTTCTTGACAACCTCTGAAGCCCGATGTCTGATTTTCACAATTTGGAGGAAGTGTATTACTCGGTCTTGAAAAACGGAGCTAAAACTATATGTCTTGGTTGAGAAAGAGGGCGATCTTACCGGATAAGAATGTCACGTCAGCTCATATCAGCGACTTGCTCTTGGAAGGTTTCATTGCCGAGACGGTGACTTACCGGTCAGTGGATTCGGTAGTGGAGGTAGACGACTCAGTGCATTATCTTGTCGATTTCCTGCACACCCTTAACCGTCCAGGTATCCCTCAGCACTAAGTTACTCTCAAGGTCGGGACACTGGTAATGCTTTTTATATAGGCTATCTGAACCTGCCTGAACCCGCGTCCTCCCGATCCCGTACTGGTACCAGGCTTCAAATCAAGTTGCTCCATAAACGCGTAATTGAAGACATCGTCTTTTCAAGTGTGGGGAGGGTGAAACTGTTTTCATTCCCTGCATCTCCCTCATTCCGTCGGACTACCCCTACCAATTTAAGCGCCTTTAGTTCCCTCTGAAAATTTTCTTCGCCATAACCATCAATAAGGCTCAGGGGTAGTCTACGATGATGGTCGGGGTGTACCTAAGGCACGATTGCTTCTCCCAAGGCTACACCTTGGCCGTTCCTGAATGAGCTCCGCTGACAGTTTGGTTATTCTACAGCCAAACGTTTAACTCAGTATATAAGAGAAGATGCTTTTATTTTAAATTTCAAATCCGATATTTTGTAACCCTCTTCTACATTATTAGAAACTCATTTTTACTAGAAATATTCTCGTATGCACATTTTTTGTTAGCTCTACGTTCAAAAAACAATTTTGGTAAAACTGACATATTTTTTTCTTACACAACGAGATTGTTATATATTGCTTTATAGCTCGAGTTCGAAACTTCACATAGATTTCTATTAGATGAGACTACATTTTTTACGTTTATTTTACAAATATCTTGTAGGTTGCATCGTTTATTTGTTAACGAATAAACACGGAACAATAATAATTTCTCTCCGAATTTGTATATGTTAGTTTTAATTGCAAACTTTTTTATCTAGTCAAATGAAAGACCAATAGTAACAGTTCTGTCATTGAGTATAAGCTGGATTGAGTACTGAATTTCCAATGATTTCTATACCGTATAGAAGCACGTGTCTTCTTCATCCTGGGTC
Source organism: Magicicada septendecula (assembly GCA_034769895.1). Classification (NCBI taxonomy): domain Eukaryota; kingdom Metazoa; phylum Arthropoda; class Insecta; order Hemiptera; family Cicadidae; genus Magicicada; species Magicicada septendecula. The sequence goes on along the minus strand of CM068376.1, from coordinate 303,171,037 downwards.
CTATAAATCAGAATTATCGCGTCCGGAGACTTTTTATTTTTTGACAGCCACACGAGTTCATTGATTTCCGACAAATCATCCGCTTTATACAATCAATTATAAAATATTTTTTCATTATTTTTATTAATTTTTTAAGTTAGAGCCTGTTAACTCTCTTAATTTAACTGTTATAGTCAATGTGTCAGGTCGGCTACTAAAGAGGGCCGGATAATTGGAGGCAGATGGACGCGAGTTTATTTATAAATTTCGTTAACGGTGATGTAGTTGTAAGAAAATCAGTTGTTCTTGAAATAGCCACAATTGAGGCCAATTAACGTTCCGTTTGGTAATAAAGTGCACAAACTTTCAAGTAATAACCGATTAGAGTTTCCAGATATAACTAAAGACTGGCAATTGAGGGGAGTCGGTAGGCCCTGTGCTGGTAATGTTAAGTTACCCAAGTTAGGATCGTTTTCCTCTCAGATCTGATGCGATACTGCCTTGAACTTTTTGTAGCTGTTTTATGCAAATGTTTTGTGTCTACTGAGGCAGAATTATTTAATTTCCATGTCTACAACAAGAAAATAAATAAACATTCGTTTGTACAGCACATAAAGTATACACTTTAGTTCTGCAATTCTGCTTCAGTAGACAATGGTGACTTATATCAGCCCTGAAAACGTCAACAACCTAAATAGCATAGTCCCTGAGGTATACATACCTCGGTGTTGAAAAATATGTTTCTTTCAAAAAAAAAACCTAAATTAGGGGCCTATACAAGTGAGAACTAACAAAAACTCAAATTCATGACCAAACACTATTTTCACGCACAAAGGCAGAACATACATTTAGCCGTATTATTGACTTCAGATTTGCCAACATGTAGTACAAAATATCCCCTTTTACAATAGAAAACACCATCATTTTAGGTTAAGCCTTTTGGAAAACATGTAGGCTACTACTGAAAGGAATTATGGGAATTGTGTATAAAATTATAGTAATTTTACTGTGGGCAGACGTAGATTAGATTACTCATAAAATGTGTTTCTGAGCTTATTTGTATTTTCAATTATATACCGTTTATTTCAGAAAAGTCAACATTTTAATAAAACCAGCATTTTGAGAAAAGTGAAAATTTAAGAATTTTTACCTTCGTACGTTTTAGTGTCCACTGCGTTTCTTGGTTGAGCATTAAAATACTCCTACTGTACCTTCAAAAGTATTCAAGCAATTAGTTGTTTGTTACAGTAGCAATGACTGATCGTTATCTACAGTACGCCAGTTTGTTAATATAGCAATAGGGAGGCACGCTGATAACTAAAAAAAAAAAAATATGAAAAAATTCCTCATTCCAATTAATCGCATCCAGACAGTCTTGAGTGGAAACGGTGTCTTTGTTATAAAAAAATACAACCTCTTGTTGACATAATATTGCGCTATAAGGGCACCGACTCGAGAGTGTTTACAAAAACTGTCCTCGCGCTCAAGAGGATCGCGGTGTGTCTCAGACACTCGACTGTGATGAAATAGAGTCCAGACGGTTATCATACAATGTCTGCACATGTTTTCAAACAAACACATCCTCCAAACTTGAAAGCTATTTTTATAGCAAATTTTTTAGTGAATCTAATAAAACACGTTCAGACTGCAAGATCTAATATCTGAAGAATTTCGGATTTTACTGTCACCGTTTACGTTTCATTGGCGCCTGTTCATTTGTTTTTCATTGACAGAATCGCATTGCTTAAGTGCTTTACATATAGCCTAATATCTTGTCCGTTACAGCTCCTGGAACATGTGTTGCCGACGCCTATTTCTTAATCTTTAACCAAACTTTAGTATTACCAATTTTACTCATTTTAATGTTTAAAATGCAGTACGATTATTAATGAGTTTTACTAGTGAAGGCTTGACCAGCAGTGGCGTATCTAATGGCCCCCACATTTAATTTATAGCATTGGTTAAATGGGCCACACTGTTTTGAGACTTTGTGTGTGGCGATTCCACACATTGTAGGCGTTTGAAGTACACGACACCCGATTAAGACGTCGATTTACTGCTACAGGGAGTGAAACGTTTACAATGAGGGACTAGAAATTATTAGTGTTTTATTTATGGTGTAAATACTCGTGTGTCAACAGTAACCTGAGGTAGTATAACTCAGTTTTTTATATGAAAATAACATGAAATTAATCATAAAAAAGAGCGTTACTTATCACTGGAGGTGTTGTTTTATTACCTAATGAATAATCGGTGTGAACAAACAATATAAAATATCGGTCATATAATATAATTATTTTATATTATGTAATATAAAAGTCCTGAATGGAAACATGTTCCAAATAGGGAGAAAAGATCTTGAGGTAAAGTAATTAAAAATATATATTACATAATAATAATAATAATATAATAAACCTCCAAAAAAATGTTATTCTTAAAAAAATTAAGATATACGTCATGTCAAAAGTCACACACACGCACACACAATATTATAGTAATATAATGTGAAATATGAAATATATAAAAGTAATGTTGGGCAACACGATTTAAAACCAAATTGGAAGCTTTGATAGACATACTATCGCAATGTGTACACACGTACTACTCTACTATTAAATACAGTATACAATACGAAGTACTGTAGTTTAGGAGGTAGGCAGGTTAGACTACGTTATGTGGGTCACGACAAGAAGGTAGTGTGACTAGCACTACGCTTAAGCCGTTCATAGGATTTTGTCTTAAATGCTCATTTTCACAGGCTTGGCAACCAGGGGACTGGAAGGCGCCTTTATTTGACTCAGTGAAAACAACCCCTATAGTTTAGTAGATACGCATCATACTCACTGACATGGTCTAAATTATTGAGTAAAAAAGGAATTCTAATAATCGGCATATGGCCACTAGCGGAGTAATGCGGTGGGGAACCTAAGGGAATTAGGAAATTAAAACAATGAGTAGTGGTTTTATAAACACGCTGCTTAAATGAAATTAATGTCAATAAAGCAATTCAAATAATCAGAAACTGATTAATGGTCAAAACAGAACATCAAACCAAAGAATGAATGACTCTTCCACGACCTAATTTACTACTTTTTGAAATTATGATCCGGAGCCACGGCTACTGCTGAGCCCCAAAAACGTGACACAAAATTCACAAGAAATAATTATAATACTACTACTACTAATATTTTCTTACTTGCTACAAATGTACCTAAAACAGCTATAATATCTATACAAATATTACGGGGAGGGGTGTGAGTGCATTAAATAAATCTCAATATCAGCAATCAGCGAGCAGAGTGGGCCACAGCCCGTTTATTTGAATCCCAAAATGAGCCTCGAGATGTTTGCAATCATGAATCAGTCAGTGAAAAATTAATAAGCGAATTAATTATAATTGATTAAATTAATCCTATATACCAAAAGTTTATATACTAATTAAATAGTTTACTGAAATTTAACAGTTACTTAAGTTAAAGCCGGGTTAATCGACTAACAAGAACTAAATAGTATCATAAATCCATGCCAGTTTACAAGAGGCAACATACAACATGCAAAGTACGAATCGTTCATGAAAGTTTTTCTGTATTATCTTACACCACAAAGTAATTGAATTCAAAGGTATTAGTTCACATCACCTAAGGTGAGAAATTTGATTTACTCTTTCTTTTTTTTTCGCACCGTAACTCCTGCAGAGTGTCACTAATTATTACAGTTACTTGACAGTTTGAGATGGTCCGTTCGCGGCCTGCCGCAGCCCGTCGCGACGTTCGCGTGTTTTTTTCAGTTCGTGTTGTGGACTGATGTTGTGTCCGTTCCAGAAGATCTTAAAAAAGGAAAATGCAGCAGACGGGTTGATGTTCGGATTCCTTACTCCCGTACGTCGAACCAAGCTACGAACTTGGTCATCGAGGCTTCCAAAATCGCCGAAAGTTTGTCGACGGGCGGCTCTGCTCACATGGCCGGTCTGGTGTACGACTCTACATGAACTAACCGAGACAACGGCTTCGTTGTAAAGGACACGGGGCATGACGTCAGGGAATGGCTGACCAATCGACGGGTAATTTACTATCGCGCGGTTATTTAAACTTTATTTTATTTGAATTGGTATTGACGCATGTTGCATCCGGCAAGGGGAGCCGAATAACTGTAACAATCCCATTAACCAAGTTCTAAATCCAAAGCACAAATTAATTAATTATATTATATTAGTTATATCAGATTATATTAATTATGTTATATTGTGTTTTGTTATAGTCGATTTATATGTACTATAAAAAGAAAGTTTTTAGTAGTAACAGATAACTTTTCAACAACTATAAATATTTGCGATAGGCAACGTTTTGTTAGCGATTAATCTCGTTTAAAATTATATTACACCACATACATACTTAGTGAATTATAAAACTCACACTTTTAATAGTTTTTTCTAAGAAGAATCACACGTGAAAGTCTTGTTATTTTAGAAATAGTTGTGGATAGTCGCGTAACCTTGTGTTTTTGTTAGTGGTGGTGTGAAAAGAAACTTTGTTATATTTGCAATTTGCGACAGAGGGTAGTGAGCGAACAAAGTATAATTCGTTACGGTACCTTACAAAAGGAATACAAAGGGAAGTTAAATGTTCGTCCAGGGCAGTCCACAAGCAGTAAAATATCACATTAAGATGTAAACAAAACATTTGTTGCCAAACACTTAGGTTCTTTTTGTCAAGATATTTCATGTTATGGATCAATGTATTTCTATGAGAACGATACTTCAAACTCAGTTTCTATCGACTCACAAACAAGTGAATTCGAAAGAGAGTTGTTTCTCAAGAAAAGCTAATAATATAAAACACCCTAATATTACGTAGAAGTGTAATACGAAATCCAACCAGAGGATCAGTTAGTAAAGTGGCAATGAAAAAATTGTTAATATAGAGTGTAGCGACCAATGAAAGAAATTGAAGCAGAGAGTTAATTTAATGGAAGCACATGTTTATCTGTTTTGCTCTACAGTTACAAACTACCTACGTGTAGAGCTTCTAACATAAGGGCATAAAGCTAACAATTTGTAAATTATATCAATTACCAAAATTATACAGGTGCTAAATTAAATAAATATACGAATCATTCTCAGGAAATTAGTACCTAATAAAAACACGTAAAATCTGTGCAATATGTAAATGTGTAATAAAAACTTTAAGTCGTAAACATTTGCATATAGGCCTGAATACAATATACGAAAATGTTTTTTTGTATTTCAACTTACATTATTCACTGTCAGTGGAGTCCAGAGGCTTCACGCCTTCCATGAATTTCTGCATTCCTGATGTTGATCGTCCGGCCATTGTTGATGTTTCTGAAGCTTGAGATGACGGAGATTCGGAAGATAAAAATGATGATGTGAGTCTAATGATAAGGGCTTCAACGTCATCCTGCACACAATCAACTTCCCACATATTATATTCTTCTTTCTTGACGTGTTTTATATAATTACTCCAATTTTGGGGGCTAACTTTTTGGTATCCTTCAGATATCAGTCTTTTTAAGTCGTCTCTCTTGAAAGTTGTATTGTGTTTCTTTACATGGTGTTTTAACTTGAGACCACACCACTTCTATTGCACTCAACTCGCAGTGGTATGGCGGAAGCCTCAGAATCTCAATATCGACGTCTTTTGCCTTCTCATCTATTATGTACTTTTCATACTTTGGCCTTTGTTCTCGAACCAGATGCAGCATCTTTACTTTTAGGCAATCCTCGTCACAAGAGATATTGTGTAAGTCCAGCCAATTCTAGATGTCGCCTTTCCTCCAAGATGTCGTAGGTATCTGCTCTAAACATCTTGAATAGTATTTTGCATTGTGCAGTACAACAACTGAGTTTCGTGGACAGTTTGGAAGTAGTTGTTCCATAAACCACTTCTCATAGGTTTCACCATCCATTTCTTCATGTTCATTTGCAGTGTTTTTCTTACAAAGGAAAGTTAGTTCAGCGCCGTTGATGAAGCCATCTTCTCTACCTGCATGAACTAATGTAAATCGGGGTCCACGGGAAACCGGAGCTTTCAGTCCTGTCGTTAGTCCTTCCATGAAGGCTTGGCGAACACCCTTTATATTTTTGCCCTTCCAAATTTTCTTAGTGGTTTGGCCAAAATTTATCCACGATTCATCAGTATAGATGATTTTCTTTCCTTCTTTTCGGACGTTTCTTACTTTTCGTAAGTAGTCATGTCTCCATCTGATGATGTCATCTCGTTCAAACAACAAACTGTTATTACCTCTGGTTTCATACGCAAAGCCTATTTCATAAAGTAGGCTATATAATGTGCTCCTTGAAATTTGTGGCAAATTTTCTTCGTCATTCACAATTTTAACTGTACCATTCAGAGTTGAAGGTAAATTATCTCTGTAAAACTGATGAATTTTTTGTCTCAAAACAGATATATAAAAGTCATCATACGTAAATCTTCTTTCACTGACGTAAGGTTTACTTAATTTTCATGTTTTTTATGGAGACTTCAGTTGACTCTTTGCTAACTCTTTTTTAATGTTAAAAATAGTTTTTCGCCCACTCCACATAGCACACTAAATTTTTCACTGCAGCACGTACAACTTGTGTACTTTATGATGGCCGCCAACTATTAAAGGTTTTTAAAGAGCTACACGTTTGTGCGCCAATATTAAATTTTTTGGACTTGTACCACTTTGTTGGCGACAATATTAAATATTTTTTATTGTGGTTTTATTAAATTCTTGGGCGCCAGAGATGGACTCACTCTCAGGGGGATATATAAATAATAACTCAGATCGTTCAGACTTAAAAGGACTTATATTGATTGAATAATATTACATACATTGAATATTCATCATTGATTAAAAAAAAATCCTTCAATATTTCTTATCAATTATTCTTCATTACTTAAAACATACATTTAATATCTATCATTTATTAAAAAACATCCTTCAATATTTCTTATATGGAGTATTTCCTTTGGTTTATTCTACTACTTCGTATAAGTTATACATTGGTACGTGCCCACAATATTGTACCTCTTAATTTACACATATGGGTATCGTTATATCATCAACTTTTTTATTACTATATAATTGTATATTTACTTAACTCACTAAATCAAACAAATGAATTATATCATTCAACTCACATTCTAGCATTTGATTTATCGTTATCATCAATTCATATTTTGAATTGTAATATTAATACTTCTATCTCTATTAATTTAATCTCTATTACCACTCACACCAGTACCTCTCATATTACATATAAATGCATTGTTATACATTTTGTTTAACTCTGAACGATTTGTGGGTTGTTTTAGAATGAAATGATCATTTGAGTCAGACAACTAAGTTTGTTTCATTGAATTGATAACTAATGGACAATGATTTGGCTATAATACATTTACTTGTTCAGTAGAATTCCGATAGCGGTCCTTCTGCTGGGTGCACTGAATTTCACAATCACTTAAATTCTTATCTGGGAGATTGACACATCACTCGCTTCGCGCTAATTTACTAGTCGACGCGCACAGGTTATAAATTGACTGGTTATCTCACAATTCCGCGCACATAACATAATTATACTTTCCGATACTGACTTTGGCGTTTGTCCGTCCGTTATATTCGTTTACAATTGACAAAACTATACGTCTTTCATTGTCAGTCCCGCGTCTGGACACTCAAACTTTCAACCGATATTTCTTCGTTGGGAGTGACATGGACTCCACCTCTGCTTGTTATCGAAGACTTCCCTTTTTTTCGCTGTTGCCCGTTCTTTTTATGTGCTGACAGAGTTCCTCCCTCTACACTGATGTCTGTCTGTTTTTCCAATTGGCTTATGTCTAAAGTTTTCAGCGCTTAGTTTGAAATCATCCATTTGTGAGACTCCGTTAGTTCCCGCTCAGTAGTGACGCTTTCGGTGATTGGTACATAGTTTGGGCGATTGACTTCTACCGCGTTTTTCCGTTACTTAAAAAAAATGACGCTTCGGTTTCTAAAATCAGCCGTTAGGGTGGGTGAATTCCTTTGTTTTGCTAAGGGCGTTAACACTACTTTCTTACGGTAATGTTAAGTTTTTTGCTGTATCGCGAACACAATGCATTTATAGTTTTATGGTCGGCACCGTTTCCGTTCAGTATTGTGTCTTCTGTTTGCCGGGGTGTCGGCAAACAGGCGCCTACACCACTCCCTTATATTTATTACAAACTTTACTTAACTTCATATTTATCTTATCTATTTACATTATAACTTGATTGACAAAATTTTTATTAATTACACTTCGCCAATAGTGTGTGTGTGTGTGTGTGACGCTACACAACCTTGGTGAAAGCAGTGTGCGCAGAACCCTGTTTTTTGTCAGTGTAACGGCACGTCTCACTGAGTGCATAAGTGTTGATGCGTTTTCAAAAATATTTACCGTGTAGGCCTGTATTTCATTTAATTATTTAGTTTGTATCGCTACTAGTGTTTAGTTTGGGACTGTGACATGTGATAAATACTCTAATTACATTTTAATATCATTTAGTATTGTCTGTGGTTGTGTTTTCAGACATCACGTTAAGTTAAACTGAATTTTATTTTGCTTAACGTATTGTTACTTTTACAGTACATTTTATTTCATTACGTAATCAGAAAAAATACCTCCTATTAAATCGAAGTTAGGTAAAAAGATTGTGCATAGCCACGCTCGGGAAGTTATTTCTAATGTATGTAAATTTATGGAAAGTGAAAAAAATGGAATTAGTATTCCACTAAAAAAGGTTCAAAAACGAATAGCGTCAGCAACAGGAGTTTCTGAAAGAACGATTCGCAGTATTAAAAGTGGGGGTATAACAATAGAAAATGAACAGTCACCACACTTTATAACACCTCGTAAAGAAAGAAACAGGAGGTCAACAAAATCTAATATTGATGATTTTGATAAATGTGTGATAAGACGAACAATTTACAATTTTACGACAACACAAAAAACATATCCTAAGCTACGAAAACTTCATCAACTTCTGAAGTCTAGTGTGAAATTTCAAGGTAGCTTATCATGTTTAAGGAAAGTTATTATAAACTTAGGGTTTAAGTAGAAGAAGGTTAGAAATAATAGAAGTGTATTAAATGAACGTCAAGAGATAAGGGAAAAAAGAATTGTATACCTTAGAAAAATAAAACAATTCAGGACAGAAAACCGGCCAATCGTTTGCACAGATGAGACGTATAGGCTATACACACGTCTCATGCAGTAAAATAGTCGTGGTACGACGAAAGTGGTGAAGGCGCGAGTGTACCGTTAAATAAAGGAGACAGATTCATAATAGTTCACGCAGGTACAGATCAAGGGTTCATCGATGGTGCCTTATTGGTTTTTAAATCGGTAAAGAAAACAGGTGATTATCATGGGGATATGAATAGTACAAATTTCGAGAAATGGGTAGTTGAAAAGCTAATTCCGGGTTTACCAAAATTCTCAGTGTTAATATTAGATAATGCACCATACCAAAATTACCAATCTGAAAAATCTCCCACATCAAATTCTTCAAAAAGTGAGTTAATGCAGTGGTTATCTAATAAAATAATTCATTTTACACCTAATATGTTTAAACAAGAGCTACGTAAGTCAGTAAAAATGACTAAACCGTTAGAAAACCCCTATAAAATAGATAGTATTTTAGGAAATCACGGCCACACTGTTATTCGTCTACCTTCGTATCATCCTGACCTAAACCCCATAGAACTTATTTGGGCTCAACTTAAACACTCTGTTGCAAAAAACAACACCACTTTTGATAATAAAAACATAATAGATTTAACTAGGCAAGCATGCCAATCAATAGAAAAACAACAATGGACATCAGTGTGTGAACATGTAATTAAAATTGAAGACGAATATTTTGAAAGAGAAGGATTAATAGATGAAATGCAAGATACGGTTGTAATTAACTTAGACGTTGATGATGATGACGATGACGACGACGATGACCTATCAAGCGCTGAATCTTCTTCAGATGATGGCAGCTATATCTCCGGTGTTGAAGCAATTTTGGACAGAGAAACATCGCCGGACTTGGAGAATGATACTGAATTCCCAGTTCATTCTGACTTCGTATATACTTCTTTATAAGTCGGTAAGTTACTTACATTCATTACTTGCATATTAATTTTAAAATTTGTATTAATAATTGTATTAAATGCAAGAAAAATTAATGGGCTCGATTTTATGTGATATTTTATATAAAGTATGCATATTTTTATGTGTGGTTACCCAATTTTTTTGTTTAGGTCCTATTTTAGCAGCACTTGCATAAAGCATATTTATGGTCATTTTAGATTTATATATCTCTATTTCTTCTATTAGTATTCCACTTGCTTGCTTTACACTAGTAATTATTTATTATTTACATTATGTAACAAATAACATTGTTGTGGTATTACAAATACATATTTGATACAATTTCGAGTAATACTGATTAGAATTGTAAATAGCAGTTAGTTGAATGAAATCCGGAAATGTCAACAATGTGTAAAACCCGAGTTGTAATAATTAAATAGTTAAGGGCACCCATACAGCCGGCTGTAGCAACAGTAAGACGGACGTTTTTGAAATAAAGTGTTACAACTTAGCACGCTGAGTCTGCCACTTTTCGCACATCTATGGAGAGGCCTCCGTAAAGTAACGTGATTATATGGAGACATGTTCCTCTTCAATAGTTTTAAATAGCGCATTTAACATTGTCTGTTTTTCTCTTCTCCTAAGCCTGTCTCCTTTTTCTCACAAGTGATTTCATTGCTGAAATTATAAACTATGCGAATTATAAACTAATTAACGCACCATTCACATATTACACTTCACTGTAGAAAAATTGACACAAAAATTCAAACACTAACAAATTAACAAGAATCAAACATATAAATGTAAGAACAGATCGCTGCTAACTGTCGTTGGAATAGAATGCCAAAAACAACATCCAAAAACAACCGTTTCTAACACTTTACTGGCGGTAAGGGTGGGTCTCACGTGGTTTATGGTTTCTTCCCCCACAACCTTCATTAGTTGGGTGTGTGACTACACAATAGCACTGTATGTTTAACTTTCTAAAAACGTGTGTGTTTGTCTTCAATCGAACGGGTGTTCCTGTCGACTTTATTCATGAGTACTGTCTCAAATATTTTGTACGTTACAGTTGACTGTTTAATGCTGAATATGAAATTTGTGTAAAAGTATTTTTTTAAATTGTTAATTGAAAAAGCCCATAAACAAAATGAGTTAACATGAAATAAGTTGACGACAAAGCTTAGCGCCAATGGCTGGCTTGTCCCCAGAAGCGACAGGAATAAATATCACAAATAATTTTATATATAGCCCAAACCACCTTAAGTAGGATATTAGAGTTTGCATTAAAAATAACTTTAGACTATTTACTACAACTTTCTCGCTTATACTATATATCTATCTCAAGAAATAAAAACTTCCTCCCAGACCGAAAATTGTAATACACGCTCTGACGGCATTACTTAATTACATAGAGAAAAAGTCAATTCAATGTTATTTATTGTGCTTTTGCTATTAAAATGTGTTTATAATAAAGGAAATTTATTGTAAATAAAACCTGGTAAAAGTTAACTCCATATACCCTATATTAGGGCACCAGTCACTGGTTGATTGAAACGCTCCTCTAACTTCTACAAGTCAATAAAAACTAATAAAATATTTTTTTTATGAAGAAGGTAATTGTGTTACAGACATGTCATTTATACAGAAATATCCAGCATAGCATGTACAAAATCAATAAAACTTAAAAATCTTTAAAATGTATACTTCATATGTCGTACGATTGGCAACATTCCAACGACAGAGAAGGAAAGAATTATGGTAGAAACACATGGGTAAGACAGAGCGCGACAGCTCCCATAAGAACCAATGCTGTAAATTAAACCAGGACGGGGATATCAGAATTTGGCTTTCTTTGGGGGGGGGGGATCCGGAGTCGAGTTGTCTTCTCTTCATACAAGAGAAAAATAAGGACTACAAGAGGACTACTCAACATTACTATCTTTAAAGTGGCTGAAAAGGTGTGACATCATCATGAATAAGTCCCATTAAAATAAGCGGTAATAACACAATAAAAACAGACGTTATTTTACAAGATACTTATTGACTGATTTGATTTCCATATTTCATATTTCAAAAGTATACGGTAATGCCGTTTGTATATTTAAATAGGAGTGACTACTACATTAGCGTTACAGTAGAGCTGAAAAAATAATATGACAGTATAAAAATTAAGAGATTATCAAAATTCGTCAATTTTTTGACCCTCTGTGGGGGGGGGGGCTGCGGTCCCGTTTCCCCTCCGTAAATACGCCCGTGTTGGCCACCATGGTAATTTTAATGTTTGACACAATTATGATCTCGTGTCACATTAGTTTTATAAACGTTTATATTTGTTTTATATATTTATAGGTATTTTATTTTTACGACTTCACGAAATGTACATTACCACGGTACAAACACAGGCCACCAGTCTGACCAGTTCTTCTTAGTCTATATACTCTGAAGTTATTTTATTTTCTTGTCTTTAATTGAAGCAAATTGTATTTTCATGTCCTTCTGGATACTGACATTTCTTTTTTAAAGAAAACAGTTTAATAGTGTTACGGTTACGTTTGTCTGTTAGTAGGCTCTATTCCGTAGCGGGTCTTGCTCTTCGTCCCTTCGTTCCTAGTTGAATTATACAAGGTGCGCGCGAGGCAACATTTTATTTACTTAATATATTCTCTTATTTCAGTTCCGTCTTCTGACTTCTTCTAGTAGCTTTGTCACACGTGTCGGAACGATCGTTTCATCTTCAGACTTAGGCTATATACCCCTCATACAAGATCGTCAAACATTAAAATTTTAATTAAATGCTGTTGAGATATTTACTAAAAAAAAGTAGGCTTTTTACTAATATACATAAACACTCACGTTTGAGATTACAGTATGTAGGCCTACACAACCGTTTGTCACTGAGGGTAACAGTGTGAAGGGTAACAGTGTAGTGTGAAGCGTCCCACACTAGCATTCAACGCTAGCAAACATGTTCAGTGCCTCACATCCCAATGTTTTTGTTTTTATAGAAGTACTGAAAGTCATACAAATTACTACGTATGTCGGTATAAACACAAAGACAATAAGAAAAACATTAAATTCGATGTTTGTTAAGAGGCAACTATTTTAAAGTAATATCAAATCTGAGTGAGAAACGAAAAATTACGTGGTTAGAATTTATAAAAAAAGCATCATGTATACATATATTTAAAATTTATATTTATATTACCTCAAGATATTATTTTTCCTTGTTTGGAACATGTTTCGAGAGCTCCCGTGCTCTCATCCTCAGCTTTTGATGTTGAATAGAAGTTGGTTTTCTGGATAGACACAGGAAACCAACTTCTACCAACATCATTATACCTAACCATTCTGACCACCCACCACAACATAAAATGGCAGCATTCTATTCGTTATTTAACAGAATGTACAAAATTCCCCTAAACAAACAAGAAACTGACAAAGAAAGAAATATAATATACCAAATTGGTTATGAAAATGGATACAATAAAAATACTATAAACAAAATAGAAAATAAAATCAAATATAAAATAAAAACAGAACAATTAAGAATTAATCAAAAATGAACAACACATAAATAATAACAACAACAAAAAATGGGCCACATTCACATACATAAATAATAAAATGTCAAAGCTAACAATACTATTTAAAAACACAAATATAAAAATAGCATACAAAACTAATAAAAATAATTCACAAAAACTAAATAGCCCACACAACAAAATAATACAACAACTAACGGTATATACAAAATTGAATGCCAAGATTGCAATAAATGTTACATAGGACAAACAAAAGAAACAACTGAAAAAACGTTATTTTGAACACCTAAACGCATACAAAAAACCAGAAATATATAAATCCAATTTAGCCACACATGCAATAAACACAGGACATGAATTCCCAGACATAACCAATGTGACACTAATAAAACATATACCACACAAAGGCACCATAATGAACATTTGGGAAAATTTACAAATATACAAACATAAAACACAAAACAAACTGATACCTGAACAAATACAAATCAATACAAAACATGACACAATATTCAAAGCACTCAACATCGAAAATACACAAAATACAAATACATATACCACAATCACACACAATAATACAACTTTAAAATACCAGAGACCAACAAGAAACCTTAATAGCATCCAGCCAACACACAAATACTTCACCAGACGCAAGATCGCGAAGGCTGAGGATGAGAGCACGGGAGCTCTCGAAACATGTTCCAAACAAGGAAAAATAACATCTTGAGGTAATATAAATATAAATTTTAAATACTTTATATATGTCAAGAAACGAACTGTAGCAGAAAGTTATTGAATATATATATATATATATATATTTATATATTTATATATATATGTTCAATAATAAAGAGTAAAGCTTCCTGTAATAGCGTAGGCCTTATTTAGTATTTAAGTTCTGTACTGTAGTGGTAATAGAAGTATTGTACTGTGTGAAGTTTGCATATTTTTACAGTGTCTTCTACTGTACGATTCAGATTAACAATATACTAAATGTGTTGTAAGAAAAGTGTCTGTTTAACGTATACTTTGAATAATTCCATATTATCACTTCCAACGGCCAGATTGCTAATACTTGAATCTAACCACAACGCATATACTAATTTCAGCTTTATTAGTTTATATACAACCACGAAAGTAACAGGATAAGAAATTATAAATCAGTTTCCCTCTTTTCTTTTCACATCTGGTTTAGAGCAACTGAAACTGACCGCCGCGCGCACCTTGTATAAACCCTCGGAAAGGAGCCATTGATCGCCGCGCGCACCTTGTGAAACACCCTCCTAGAGACTATCATTTCATAAATTTGTTAAAAGGAAAATCTTTCTTCATCTTCTTACACACCAAAACCAGCTTCGTCTCTGTGCTTTACTTTTTACTTTTTTACACCCGCCCAAGCATCGTTTCGCACAATTGCACAGCACTAAAATTGTTTCGTAATCCTAAAAATATTTAAAACTAACATTTTTAATAATGTTCCCTACGAACTAATACATAATGTTCAAATCTGCAATCTCTACTTATTCACAAAGTGTCTTTATGTGCTATCATATGCTGTTAACACTACTACATTAAACATTTAATGAGAAATGTCCATTGTAATATGTTTGGAAGTATTTGTTTCTTTTTCAGGTGCAAAAAGTATCAGCAAAAAGTGGAAAAAAGGATCAAATAATCAAAACAAAAATTTAAATAATCTGTTTATTAGAATATAATACGTCGTTTAAGGAAACTATCATTACTTTGTAAATTACTTTGCATTAAAATCATTTTAAGAAGTTTATTTTCAGTTTTTGTCGGTCTAAAACTGAAATTTTAATTTCCTTCGTTTTAACATTTGATGCTGTAAAATTATGTTTTAATATCATGAGTCGCTTAATTTTCTCCCCACTTTAGCTTAGTTTCGCGTGGTAGTCCTAGAAAATTGTATAGGCCTATGGTAAAATTTTTAAATTATTTAGGACAAAATTTTCAAATTTAAACACTAAATATTTACCTCATAATATTATTTACTAGACTGTAAGGGATTGTGAATATCATGTTTTTGAAAACCTACCCAACATCGTTACCCAATATTTCATTAAGACTTTTTATTGCCTACCCATTTTAAAAATTATTCTCTGGTAATCAAGAATCAAGTCACCCCCCCCCCCCCAAAGATTCAGCGTAAGTGCTACTTTTAAAGCTTTTCATAAAGAAAGGTTTTCATAAACGAAGATGAGATCATGAATTTTTGTGGTTAATTGAAAAAGCATTTACATTTGAAAGTTTCTCTTGTCCCTTGATCCTTTTAAATAACTTTTATCACTTTCTAATTTCTATACTAGTGGTTCCCAAAGTAGGTTCCGCGGACCCCTGTGAGTCCGTGACAATGTTTCAGGAGGTCCGCAGACACTTTTAAAAAAATTATAATACATCGTAATTTTCTCCGATTTTTTTGTTGCTCTAAAATATAAATTTTAGAATCTTAAAACAATTAGTAGAAGATTCCAGCCTTTTTGTTTTAGGGTTAAATCTAACTGTAATTGTAAAAGTAATTTCAAACTAATGGCTTTAATAATGTCTTTAAATCATGTCGTGTAGCAGATCCCTTACACTACAAAAAGAAGTTCATTGGTAGACCTTACAACTGACAGTTCATTAAAATTACAATTTTCGCAATTACAGCTAGCTGACTTCTCCTTGTATGTAACGACTGTCTATCCTGAACTCGCAAAAAAAAACTTTGAGCGTTTAACTGTGTTTCCCTCTACTTATTTGTGTGAAACCGCATTCTCCGTGCTCACGTACTTGAAGTCAAAATTAAGAAATAACCTTGATGTCGAGAGTGATGTAATGTTGAAATGATCAAACATTAAACCCAATGTTGCAGAGCTAATCGTTCAAAAACAGCTTCATTGTTCACATTAAACTATGTGTGATATAATTAATATTATAATTTTGCAATTAAAGAGAATTTTGATTTTAATACATTTTAATTTATAAGAGTTTGTATCATATTTACTGTTTGTTTTATTTCATAACTAAGATGGGGTCCGTGAATTTTTAAATTATTTGGGGGGTCCGCGGACTGAAAAGTTTGGGAACCACTGCTCTATACAACTCTAAGACGTAGTGTACGAAAATTACTATTACTGAAGGAATCGCCTTCACTTATTTCATTTTGTATGCCTCCGCTACCGTTCAGGCTTTTTTCACTACCTCATCTGGACTCTGATTCAATTGTCATTTCTCGCCAACCTTTTCATTCCGACAAGTTTCCTTGCAAGCCTATTACAGTTTTGAATAGAGGCTTGATAACCCCAGTGCCACGTCCCACAAGCATACCCAATTCATTTCCGGAGTTTATTGAAGGTGGATATAGTTTTGTAACCTTGCTTTTGTTGACTTAACATATTATATGTGGATGTAAGTAATTTTAAATTACTTTTTTAAACTTTAAATAATAAAATAAGTATACCTGATTAAAACATTTCCTTGAATTAAAGTAAATTAGATAAGGCAATTTACGGGAAGTCCTCGTGAGCTATTGAACTCGCTTATCATATTATAAAGGAAACATTTTATTATTTTAATTATAATACTTTTCATACTACTATAATTTTACATACTTATCGTATCATATATAATACTGACTACGTTAACAAATTTCTCCATCCTGATTCCGTCTCGGCGTTCGGAACACATGCGATGCTTGTTACCTTAGCCTGCGTAGAGCTGTAGAATTAAATTAATAATTAAATGTTGGTTTGTACGTACGACCAAACTTATGCATTTACATAAATTTGAGTTTACAAAATATCAGCGATAATGCCGTATAAGAATGACAAAGAACCTTAGGCCTACGTAAACCTCAATACAACAAACATCTCGTGGTATTTCTTAATTTGTCTTTTGTAATTACTATGCAATATTAGTGATAGTAAGTCAAGTATTTGAATGGTTCATACAACTACACATCACTTATAGGTTGAAGATTTTCCTATAAGAAATCTTTTTTATAATTTTAATTTTATGAACCGTTATTTAATCGACCGAGGGCGTTCATTGTGAAACTTATAAAGTTAACGAATATGGCCATGAGATTCACAAAAACCAAAATTAAGTACGAGTATATGCTGAGTGAATCATTTTCATTTAATAAGGGAGTTGAGCAAGGTGATGGCTTATCGGCCACCCTCTTTATTATTGCGCTACATTTTTGCCATTAAAGACAGATCAGCGAGGAACAATACTAAATAAGACAAGCCAAATATCTGTTGACGCAGACAATGTTGTGATAGTAGCCAGATCAAGACAACGGGTAGTTGAGGTATCCAAAGAGCTGAAAAAAAAATCCGCTGGAATGGGACTCAATGTAAATATTGACAAAACCATATACAAGGTGACTTCTGTATCAGAAAGGAGAATAAATCAATATAATTTATGCACAGATAATTTGATGCAGTAAATAAGTTCAGATACCTGGGTAACATGATAGGCAATGAAGGATCCATAAACATCACAATACATGACGGGGTACAAATACGAAATAGGGCTTATTACGCCAACAGCAGACTATTGAGAAGCAAACTCATTAGTCATAACACAAAAAATGTAAATTTATAAGACAGTTATCAGACCAGTTGTTACTTATGGAGGTGAGACTTGGACACTGATATAAAAGAAATAAGGAACGCTGAGAAGGTTTGAAAGAAAGATCATAAGACGTGTTTGTGGCCCGGTTAAGGAGAATAAGACAAATATTAAATAAATAATAAGACAAATAATACATAAGACAAGTAAGCCAAAGGACAAGGAGAATAAGACAGCTGACAAATGGAGAATAAGAAATAATTAGGAGATAAATGAGCTATTGAATGATGATGACATTGTAAGATCATAAAGACTCAACGAATAGTCCTACAATGGCTAGGTGACTTAGAGCGGATGCATGATAAGAGTATGCCAAAGAACATCCTGAGGGCGCAAGTCTATAAAAGCAGAAAGAGGAGCAAACCTAGGATAAGATGGTTGGATGTGTGCTAGAAGATATCAGGAGAATGGATGTGATGGATAACACTGAGATGGCAATGGACGCGAGACTTTGGAGGAGATCGATGTTGGAAGCCAGGACTCACGTTGGGCTGTAGTACTGAAGAAGAAAAAGGTGGTGGTCACTTAGATAACGATGTTATAGATAACGATATTCATCACTCGGTTGTATATTATAGGCCAGTCTCCATTCGTTTTTTAACGTTTATTATCAAATTTTCTAAACTTTTGTGAAGTAACGTGGATCCGCGTATTTATGTGTTAGAATGTTCCATTACGTACACCGTGAAGTAGAAGAAAGGTACAGAATCGGACTTTGCGGTGCTCAACTTTCAGGTCGTGTCATATTGTCAGCGACACGTTATCGGTCACAATGTAAAAAATTTCCAAGGAGATTAAAAGCTAAAAATCTCTTTAAATTCCTGTTAATATTTAGGAACGTACATGCTAATATTTATGAAGTAGCTCAGCTTTAATTATGTGCTTGTGCAATACATTACGCGGTAATAAGGTGTTTTAAATAAATGTTTTTAAGAACTTGAAAAGGTTCATTTTTGCTGGCATTAAAAGCACGCGCTTAAAATTCAGCAACAGGTATATTACAGGTATATTGTAGTTATGGTTACGCCAAGCAGCCCTACACTAGACTCTGACACTTCGTTTGTAGTCTTTTCAGTCGCAACGGTAAACCTTATCAAATTTATTGATGATAAAACATTAAAATTACTCAAGGAAGGTACAAATGATGATTTTCGTTCAACTGTATGTTGTGGTCGCTTGCTCCAGTATGGTAATGTGAAACGCGCAAAAATATCAGTTTCAGGGGGACACGAATAAAGTATTTAATACTTACTACGGCACAGATTTTCAAAGTAGAAACTTTCCTGATCTTTCCAGAAAAGTAGGACAGGAAATCAGAAAGTAGGAAACCGGTACTTATTATATTGTTCAACTTGAATTTCACTTAAGTTACTAGGCTTTCATTTTTGCTATTTGGCTAAAATGTGTTTTAATTTAAGGTTTTATAATATACTGTATCTAAAGTCAAATTAAATACTAAAGAAGTTCCAAGGCATATTTTATTTCTTATATCATTTACATGAAAAAGAAATAAAGTATATTATCCAAAAAGGCTCTAGAGTGCGCTATTTCGTTAATGATATATCATTAACGATATATCAATAATACATAATTTATTCCAGTGTTAGTAACAATCAAGTTCTCCAAGCATTCAGCTTGATACAGCAAAAGGTTTCATATTGCCACTGCGATCTCTTTGCTTGTAATTGAAAAAGTAGGTCTAATTACATTTGAAAGTTTCTCTTATCCCATGTCAGTTCTAAGTGATTTTTATCACATTCAATTTGCAGAAGCTTCTTCGCCTTAAGCAAACGTTATGAAAAGAGAATAAATAGCGTATCTCCAAGGCTGGACGGTTGTATCTTTAAGAAGTTAGGTATCTTTCAAAATTCCTCGCGTGTTGTATCGTGAATATAGTTTAAGAGGTTGGCTATACAGTGACATTATCTATATCTTTATAAAATGACAAGCCACAGCGTATAAAACTTCCTATTATTTAAGAAATTCGCATTAATTTATTTCATTTAGTATGCTTTTTCTATTCTTCGCATTTTCGGTTTATGGTTATTATATTAGTATAAGGTACATATAATAAAAAATAAGACATACTTACTGGCCTACTGGTTCTGTCTTCAGTTTTAATTTAAATATGGCTCATTTAATATATTGTAGGCCAGTCTCATTCCTTTTTTAACGTTTATTATCAAATTTTATAAACTTTTGTGAAGTAACGTGGATCTAAGTGATTTTTATCACATTTAATTTGCAGAAGCTTCTTCGCGTTAAGCAAACGTTATGGAAAGAGAATAAATAGCATATCTCCAAGGCTGGAAGGTTGCATCTTTAAGAAGTTAGGTATCTTTCAAAATTCCTCGGCTCTTTACGCAATAAGAGAGAGTAATTAACAACGCGTTCTGTACATTTAGTATCTGTAGTAAACAACACTCTTTAATTGAGGCATATCATGGGTAAAGGCTTCTCGCACTTTTCGACGAATTGTAATTTCTTATCTGGGTATTGACTTGTATAGTTAATGTGGATGCTCGCTCTGGCGTCCTTTCTGGCTCCGCCTCCCACCTCGTCGCTCTCTTTATAGGCCTTACCTCTTTCTATCCTTCTGTCTGTCTGTCTTCTCGATTTTTATCAATTTCCCGCTTTGTATCTCCTTTTCACTCTCTCTCTCTCTCTCTCTCTCTCTCTCTCTCTCTCTCTCTCTCTCTCTCTCTCTCTCACACACACACACACACACACACACACACACACACACACACACACACACACACACACACTTTATGATTTATGTAGACACAAATTACCTGTGTTATTTCCTCGTGTTAAAATGAAAAGTTTGAATTGAAAAAGTAATTTAACACCTTGGTTGTCGGTCCCAGCGTGTCACGGGATGGAGACCTACGTCATTGTGTTCCGCGAACATTAGTTCTCCTAACGTCCGCTAGATGTCGGAAGCCAACAACAAAGAAGCTCGTGTAATCAGCTGAGCAGCCACACACGAGCAGTGTATACGAGCATAAAAACTCATAATTTATCACTAAAATGTCTGTTGTATGTATTAAATGTCTCATTTCTATAGGTTTATAGCCGAATATCTCGTAAGTGAACCGCATTAATAACTCGAAACGTTCAATTCTGAGAGAGACGAGATTTGCGATAAGAGAAAATCTAAAATCGAACACAGGGCCCTCAGGAAACGGCGCAGACCTTAGGTTTTTGAGGGCGCACCCCTCGAGTGGAGTTTAATGTAATCCCGACCAGGAAACTCGTCATTCAACACCGTTTTGCCAAGAATAACATTTTGTTGATATTTGTATTGTTCACTATTGATTGCCGTTAACGTTTTACTACTGTAAATGAGTGTTAATATTTACTAGCAATAAATACCAGTTCCTGAGGCAGCTCCTATAAAGCTGAGAACGAAATAATAAAGAACAGACACACAAGAGTCGCATATCTAAAAAAATGAGATAAAGTACGATATTTGAAATAATTTACAATTTGAAATTAAGCCTTTTTTAATGTTACAAATGTTTGTACTACAAATAAAAATACAGGAAAATAGAACATTAGCTTTCAATGGAAACAAAATGTTGATTGATATTTTTCCACATCAAAAAAATACCTTTAAAAATCAAACGTAGTGTTAAATTTTTTGTTCAGAAAATATCAGTGTCACTTTTAAGAATTTACGGTACCAATGTCTTAAATAAAACACTGAAGTTAATACATAATAATTAGTGAAGCAAAATTATACTCTGTACAACTTTTTGTTATCAAGAAACAATTAAATAATTTAAATTAAAATTTTGTATGTTACAAGTGTTTGTTTGTGCTACAACAAAAATAAAGAAAAAATAGAACATTACTTTTGAATGGAGACAAATTTGATTGATATTTTTGTACATAAACAAAATACATTTAAAATCAAACGTAATACTACATTTTTGTGTACAATAAAGATCAATGTTACTATCAAGATCTTACCAGCGTTTTAAATAAAATACTGAAATTAATACATAAAAATTAGTAAAGGATTTACTCTGTACACATTTTTGTTATCAATAAATAATAAAATATAAAAAACAAAGTTTTAACTTGAATTTGTAAGGAGGCTGTAAACTTAAGAAAATGTTACGATTTAAGTCTAGGTAAATTTCAAAACAAGCTACAAAACTTTTACTAATTTGCTGCCGACTTTATATTTTGCTAACCTGGAAATAAAGTCAATGGCGATTGCAAATATGAGACAAAAACGAAAATAAATAACTAGGCCTAAGGCTAGTACACTTTTTACAATGACTAACTCTAATAATTTAGTATTCAGTAGGAGAAGAGGCATTGCATTTCTTCACTCTGACGAAACCAAGTCGCACAGCACGGACGAGCACTTGTTCAATGCCTGCTTCCGATTCGCCTACTTTCCTACGAAATGGCGTTCGGCTACGGTCACGATGATCCCGAAGCCGGGCAAAGACCCCAAGTTTGCCGAGAACCTCCGGCCTATCAACCTGCTGTGGTCCACATCGAAAATTCTTCGAACGATTAGTCCAGCGGTGACTAGCGGATCACCTGGAACGGTTCGATATTCTGGTCCCCGAGCAATTCTGTTTTCGTGCCGGGCACTCCTCGACGCATCAATTGATGCTCTTCTTGGAGACCGTGGGCGAGGCCGGTTGCTCGCGAGACCAGACCGTCGCCGTTTTCCTTGATGTCGAGAAGGCGTTCGATCGTGTTTGACATCCAGGCCTACTGTACAGACTTACGGAGATTCTGCTTCCGGATTGCTACACTCATTTGATTGTTAGCTTTCTTCGGAGCAGAACCCTTCGCGTGAGAGTTGATAAACACCCTTCCTTCGGAAAGGGCTATTACGGCTGGTGTACCCTGCCCCCTGCTTTTCTCTGTGTACGTCAACGACGTGCCCAAGTTGCCTGACACCAGGTTGTCCATGTTCGCTGACGTCACGGCGGTGTATACCGTCTGAAACGGCAGTTATCTGGCTCCAGGAACAATTGCACGAATACGTTGAGTGGGCAGAGAGATGGAGGGTTGCCATCAACGCGGCCAAGAGCACAGCAGTAGTCTTCTCCAGACGCTTAAGGGTCCCCGACAGACTATACCTAGGTGATACTCAGTTGCCCTGGTCTCGAGAGGTCAAGTACCTCGGGGTCCACCTCGATCGTCGTCTTACCTGGCGAACACACTCCGCATAAGTAGCCCGCAAGACCGCCAATCGCCTATATCGACTCCGCACTCTGCTATGCAGCAACGCCATGACCCGCCGCCTAGGGAAACTTATCGCCTCCACCTATGTGGTGCCAATGGTTACCTACGCGATTCCCGTATGAGGCTAATTGGCAAAGACCCATAAGCGAAAGCTTCAGTCTCTCCTTGACCGAGGATAGCCCTGGGCGTGCAACGCCCACTATCTGACATCAAATAGAACCATCCGAGAAGCCCTGCGTGTCCGTTCCCTGGACGCCACTATACGGACACTGTCCCGCAAATTTTATCGCCGCTGCGTCCGGTTCCAGGGCAATCACCTCATTAGCGCCCTCGGTCGCTACCAAACTGTGCCAGGAGCATCTTGGACCCGGCCTCGGCGTACTCTCACCCTCAATTAATTAATTAATTAATTGACCACCCACGGCCGGTAGCAGGCCACACCCTAAATCCAGCCGCATCTATCGTCACCGCGGCAGGAGCTCTATTTGAAGCTCGGGACGCAGTATACGAGCGGGCGGCGGGCATGACCTTCGTCTTGCACAGCCCCACTGGTCAAGCACGGACGGGCATGTACGGCGCACGCCCTCACCGCGCAGCGCTCTCTGCCAGACTCGCAATCGCACACGTCATTTTCCGTTGCATACGCTTTCTCTACTGATACTAATACAGTTAAGAAATTAGTTTTTTAAATACTGTATATGCAAAAAAGTTTTTTTTAATATCTCGGGAAATTTGATCCGATTACCAAAAACATATTCTCGTGTAAGAGCGTGACAGCATTTTCAGAGCTGGCTGATGGCGCAGGTCGGGTTTTATTTAAGAAGGCGCACCGGCCCGCATACAGTACGTACAACGTTAAGTATCACTATTCAGTTTGAACGGATGGACACATGAGACAGTATAGGCGGGCGTTACAGTGTACTGTTCAGCACCGCGCTGTTGTATTTCAAGCCTTTTTTACACGTTTCTTAGTAGGAAGATAAACACACAGTTCTTATTGCATCGAAAGACAGCAAATGATTCACCACATGATAATCTTGAAAAAAAAATTATGGAGAGGTTCACACGACGCACTAGCTCCTGCCGGGTCATTCATTATTCCTTCTTCACCTTCTTTTTCATTCTTGCTTTGAATTTCATCCCTAGTGAAACAAGCGCAGGGGCAACGGTTTATCGTTATAAACAGGGTTACCGTTGTACCGGCAATCGCTGTACGTAGACTTCACTGTAGATCAGGAGAGGGAAATCCCCCCATCAAATAGTTACGTCAGACAAAATTTTTTTTTCACATTATGGTTGTAGAATGATTTTGTTATTGTTTATATGATAGAAAATTAATATAATTTTATGTAGGTTCATGGTTTTACTAAAAAATTACTTTAAATTTTAAGTGTACCTTATCAGTATGTAAATTTTTTCTTTGATACGTATTATAAAGCATCTTTTATACCGTAAGTGAATATTTTTAAAAGAACAATTAACTGACAAATACGGACAAGCTATTACTCGTAGGCCTACGGCAATTAACTTATTGTGATAACAACAAACTGTGGGCCTATTGGCTATTTGTATCGTCACTCATTCGTATTATTTATACTTTAGGCCCTTAAAGAATGGTCCGACTTTGCATAACTGCCCCCCAATCAACTCTCCCCCCAAACTTCTTCCTGGATCCGCTCCTGATAATAGATTCACTGTAGAAATTTTCGACAAAAATACTTGGAATTGTGGTCAATGTAGCGGCCTGCTTGAAGAATTGTTAAATTGGTCATCGGTAAAGCGGACCTATGTGAACTGACGGGATGGTGAATACATAAAAACTAAAATTTAACTTCGTGATATCGTATGTAATTCTCCTCCTTAAACCTAGGCTATATTTCTACATGGCAATTATATCCATTATGTTGTAATACAAACATTATTTAGTTTTAACACGGCCGGCATTGAAGTATGGTCGTCTTTGTAATGTCCTGCATTGTAAGTTTACCAGATCACCTATTTATACTTTATTATTATTTATTTATTATTTAAGCTGCATTGTAAGTTTACCAGACCAGATCACCGTCAGTCATTGGTACAAGACTGATGTCGATCAAAGTACTTTATTTGGTTGATCTGAACCTGATTCATGCATGTTTCATGTAAACCGCATCCAACCCTAGAGAAAAATGAAGTTGAGTTATTCAGTACTAATACTTTACTTGAATGAAGTTAATATTTTGTTGTTATAAAATCTAATATGATTCACAGTTAAATTAAAAAATGATAAGAAACATGTCAAGGAATTATCCGTCTGCTGTTTTGTTACGCTAATACTCATGTTCAACTTTTGTGCTAGAGATTAATGTAAATAGTTGGAACTTTTCTCTGGTTGTATTTGACGTTAGTTGCAGTGACTTATAAAACGTTAAATTATCTCTAAGCACTCTGTCAAAGAAACACACCGAACAAAATATGAGTTTCCATATTATGGATTTCAATCACAATCTCTACATCACCTATTGCGTTGATGTTGCTTCCAAATCTTGAACCGTTGGTTCAAAATACTTCTTAATCCCGCGACTCCGGACTGCAGAATTATAAAAAAATATTTATTTGAATAGAGAACGCCCATATTTGTTGCCTAATGGGCCTCATTTCTTTTCAATTTTGTATTTTCACGTAACGTCCAATACTTATAGGCGGACATGTGAGTGTATGCTCTACGAGTTGTTCGCTGAGTGAGAATACATTTATTTATAATTTAATTCAGTGTCGTAACCAGCAGAGTATGGAGACTTCCCCGTAAGTCGCAACGTGGAATCCACTCAGGGAGTCAAGGGGTTATTTTTCTGGTTAAAAAAAGTACAATCTCTTAGGGAATTATATATAGCGGCTTTTATTCATTTGATTGTACACTGTATCATTTGCGTTTAATGTAATGTCTTTGTTATTAGCAATTTTGCTCTGATATACTCATGTGAATGTTGTTAATGAAATGTTATTTCCAAACGTAATTCTTCTTCGATGAAAATCATTGTTCTTCCTAGAGGTGCATTAATTGAAATCACATTTTTAATACCGACAGATATGCTGTGTGGGAGTGGGGGGGGGTGGAGGATAGATACCTAGAGAGAGAGAGAGAGAGAGAGAGAGAGAGAGAGAGAGAGAGAGAGAGAGAGAGAGAGAGAGAGAGAGAGAGAGACACACACACAAATAGAAAGAGAGAAAGTTATAACCGTTTAGATAGTGACACGTTTCTCAGCACGCTTCGTTATAAACCTTGAGTTTATTAAATTTAATATTTTAGTTTCTAATATTTTATTATCTATAACTACAGAAGTATTGCTTTCATATGCATCGATTTTGCCTGCATTATTATATATAAATTTGTCGATTAACGCTTTTATCATTTTTGAATATTTTTTGTTTTATGTTTTCCATTAGATTTATTATTGAATGTATTTATAAATGTATAATGTATACAGTTTCTAGTTTCTATATATTTCGTTTCTATAGGGGTTTTAAACGATTTATATCACTTTGACTTTCTATGATTAAATTTTCAATTAAATGTTTACCATTATTATACTGTCGTTTTTGGTTGAATGTTATAATATAGGTATTTGACCTATTGAATACATTTATTTGTTAATTTAAAAAACTGTAGAGGAAACTAACAGTTGGAATTTGTATTTCGGTTATTGCTTAAGATTGTATTTTGATTTAACAGGTTGTTAATCTTATTATTCGTTTCATTGAATGTTCTATTTTATGATTTCGAGTAACTATATTTATTAGGCTACTTGATAAATGAAAATAAAAATGAAATAATAATTTATTCAAATAATATTTTTTATAGGAAATTAACGATGTTTCTAATAAAAAAACTGACACTTTGCTTCATATACGAGTTTTTTCGTCACTTTTATCACAAGTATATGTGCTAGATGAGTAATTAGTTAAGTAGAACCTATATTAGTCTAAGAATAACAGAATCCTCAGACGGGTATTAGAGCAAGTCTGAGTCTACTGTTGTTCTCAGGAAATTAGGTGACATCTACAGAACGACCATAGAAGAAAGGAAGAAAAGAAAACGACAAGTGCCTCTGGCCGGAAAATGTAGTTTCTTTACATCACTGTCTTCACGAGTACCTATAGTTAGGTGAATGCTGCAGGTCTCATCCTAAGTAGGGACTATAACTTTGCCGTAAGACATATAGTAGTACAAGTTTTTGGAAACAGTTTTCTTAAAGCAAGGAACGCCCCCACAAGAAAGCCACGAGTTGATGTATTCCTGCGTACATCGAACAGATAACATCTACAGAACGACCTTAGAAGAAAGGGAGAAAAGAAAACGACCAGTGCCTTTGGCCACAAAATCTAGTTTCTTCGCATCACTGTTTTACGAGTACTTGTTCTACATACCATAGTTAGGTGAATGCAAGTGATAGGACACTGTCGTTTTGAGGATATTAGGTGACATCTACAAGACGTTTTGACTGGAATGGAAGGAACGCCCCCAGAAGAAAGCTACAAACTGACGTATTGCTGCTCAACACAAGTGCTCACAGTTCCACACATCGATGTTAGCTGACTGCCGTGCCTGTTATCCTAAGAATAACAGTATCCTTAGACGAGTATTAGAGCACGTATGAGCCTACTGTTGTTCTCAGGAAATTAGGTCGCATCTACAGAACGACCATAGAAGAAAGGAAGAAAAGAAAACGACCAGTGCCTCTGGCCACAAAATCTAGTTTCTTCGCATCACTGTTTTATGAGTACTTGATCTACATACCATAGTTAGGTGAACGCTACAGCTCTCCTTCTATGTATAGCTTTGCCCTAAGACATACAGTAGTACATGTTTTTGGACACAGTTATCTTAAGGAAATTAGGTGGATCTGCAAGAAGTCTTGATTTGAAAAGAAGGAACGCCCCCGTAAGAAAGCCACGAACTGATGTATTCCTGTACAACACAAATCCTGTGCACATCGAAGTTATCTGATTGACGTGTCTATTATCTTAAGAATGACAGTGTCCTAAAACCTGTAGTAGCACAAATGATAGGACACCTTCATTTTGAGGAAGTTAGGTGACATCTACGCGAAGGCTTGACTGGAATTAAAGGAACGCCCCCAGAAGGAAGCCACGAATTGACGTATTGGTGCTCAGCACAAGTGCTCACAGTTCCTGTGTACCATACATCGAAGTTAGCTGGCCGCACGTGCCTATTATCCTAAGAACAACAGTAACTTCAGACGGATATTAGAGCAAGTCTGAACCTGCTGTTGCTTTGAGGAAATCAGGTGACATCTACAGAACGACCTTATAAGATAGGAAGAAAAGAAAATGACTTGTGCCTCTGACCACAAAATATAGTTTGCTCACATCACTGCCTTCACAAGTACTTGTTCTACATACCATAATTAGTTGAATTCTACAGCTCTCCTCCTAAGCTTAGCTTTGCTCTAAGATATATAGTAGTAGGCTTACATGCTTTTGAATACTGCTTTCTTAAGTATTTACTTGGCATCTACAAGAAATCTTGCTTTGAAAGGAAGGAGCGCCCCCAGAAGAGAGCCATGAACTGATGTATTGGTGCACATCACATGTCCTGTGTACGATACATCGAAGTTAGCTGACTGCATCGCCCATTATCCTAAAAATGACAAGTCTCCTAAAACGTATATTAGCACAAGAGATAGGTGATTGTCGTTTTGAGGAAATCTACAAGGTGACATCTACAAGAAGTGTTGGGTGGGATGGAATGAACGCTGCCAGAAGAAAGCCACGATCTGACGAATTGCTGCACATCACATGCCCTGTGTACCATACATCGAAGTTATCTCACTGCCGTGACTATCATCCTCAGGTCGATTGTGTTCTGAAACGTGTATTAGCAAAAGTGATAGCGCACTCATTTTTAGGAAATTTGGTGACATCTCCAGAATGATGCCCTCAATAAATCTCCCGAAGGAAAGAAAACACCCGAACACAACCTGAATTGTTGCTACAAAAGAAGTGATTGTTAATCTTCGTTATCATGATTTGTAAATGCCAGTCACCGTAGTTTTGAGTACCACACCTGCAGTGGCGTTCCTAGGCCCGGGGCGGATTTCTTTCTGAGATTCCTCCTCCCATAAGACGGGTGTTTATAATCCAACTTATCTTTAACTAATACATTACAAAAACACTTTACTGTTATATATTTATTGTCTGATTACTATATTGACACATCTAGTTAGGAAACTTTATAAGAAGCTGTAGTAATGTTTGAAACAAAAATTATAAATAGGCTATAAAATAAAAATAAAAATAAAGTATGAATATATTTCTAATAATAAACTTACCCCTATAATTTTATTTTTAGTATTTGTAAACACTTTGTGACGTAGAGTTCTAAGGTAGATTTCAAAATACTATGAAAAAAGCTTTGCAATTAAATCCTGGACCTCCCCTACGGTTTTGTATCAGACAATAGATCATTTCTAAGTAAATTAAAAAATGTACCTAAAAACTTAATTTTCCAAAATCTGGAGGCCCCCTACTAAGTGGAGCCGAGGAGGGGGTCCGCCCCCTCGCCCCCTCTTTAGTCCGCTACTGGACACTTGCAATGATTATATTATTTAAGAAGTGCATATTTTCAATGTCTTTTTGCTGAAGTTGCCTCAACTTCTTGTACAATCAGGCACCTATAATTGTCTCTTATAGAGACTAATGATTTATTATCGCATGAGTTAATGATTTTGTATGATTTCAGTTAATGTACACTTTCTTGTAAATTTATTAAAGAATTATTGTGTTTTTTTAATAATAAAATTGTCTTGTTTGTAAAGTAGTTACATTTCATAAGAAGCAAAAATTTATGAAAACTTCTGTTAAAAGTAAATATAAACATAAAACAATACGATTAATCTAAATTTTACAGTAATGTCGTGTGATCATCGTCAGCATTACAGTGTTGCCATACTGAACCATCCGGCTCTCCGCTATAGACGGCTAAATTAATCACGTTCTAACCTTTCCATGGTGGTTCAGTCAGTGAACAAGAGGGTATGTACCATACACTTACCTGTACTGGCCATAGCTCTCGTTCTCCACATTCGAGGTTTTCATATAATTAATAGTTTATAAACTAAATATGCAAATGATTCATTAACCTACAGTATTTTAAATTATTTGGGTGATTGTTAAAGTAACTAAAGGGTACATAAACTTTGTCTTCAAATATACAGTAATTCTTTGTTAGATGTTGTTGAAATAATAATAATAATAATAATAATAATAATAATAATAATAATAATAATAATAATAATAATAATAATAACAATAATAATAATAATAACAATAATAATGTATCGTAGTGACACGTAATCAGTAAAACAAATAGAATGTTGTTCGCGTAGATTGTAAGATATTCTTTTTTTACGAACGACCTTAGCAATGTCACGGTAATATAAATGTACGAAGTTTTAGAGCGTCACCCTAACATATTAATTTTTCAGCGGTCGATAGTCCCGAAGGAGGGACTGCTGTACCATGTAAGAAGAAACTACCAGTCTTCGCCCTTCTGTTGTCCTTTGGTAAGGTCGCGCATAATCAATAGATTAGAAAGGATTGTGCGCCTCTTTACTACGGACGCCAGGTGGTGTCTACACAGTGTCTTCAAAACGAAGCTATTTTACAGTAGATGCGTCCACGTTGCACGATGACGCTTTGGTTTGATGGTAAACGTCCTGTCCCCTGAGGTAACAGATGGCCTTTCGCACGTTCTTAAGAAGTGAAGGGACACCTGTTCCTCTGTGGACATGGCGTGATATCTGTAAAATTTCTGCAAAGGAGACGATGTCGCCAAACGACACAGGAAGCTCCAGTGTGACGTAACATATATTATGTAAATGCATTATCTCTACATAATAACAGAATGTTTATAACGTGTATAATGTATATAAGTATAAGCTGTGTGTGTGTGTGTGTGTGTGTGTGTGTGTGTGTGTGTGTGTGTACATTGTATATAATGCTGTGCAGTGTAATTTCGCAGTTAATGGTTATAATGTATACAATTTGTATTTTGTATAAGTTTATATAAAGTGTATAATTGATTAAATTGTGTAAGCATTTAAAATGCATTAAAAGTGCACATACAGGGTAAGGCATGAGTGATGTATTGGACCTCTAAACTCAGACAGGACAGCTGTTCCTTTCTGGACATGGCGTGATAGCTGGAAAATGTATAGGCCTACACAAGGATACAATGTTGTCAAACGGCACAGGGAACTCCAGTGGGACATAACATAATTTTATGTAAATCCATTTTCTCTTCATAATAACAGTATGTTTTTAACTTGTATAATGTATATACGGGTAAGCTAGCTAGTTATTAAACTTCGAAACTCCGAGTATCACGATGTTGATTTGGTTTGATGGTAAACGTCCTGTCACCAGAGAGAGTAAGAGTTGTCCTCGTTTACACAAGTGTAGCACTGCTGTTAATCTCTGGATATATTTTTTTATTTAACTTCATGGCAACTAGTTACAAACTGCCTAGAAGTTTTATTCTAATACATAATTAAATAGTGTGTCGGATAAGTTCCCACTGGAGTACATTCCTCAGTACAGTTACACTTTCTTCATGCGCTGAGAATTAGTATACATATTTAGCCCTCTAGTTCAAATGGTTTCTGTGTCTCTGCAATCGCCGAACAAGCCCAGCATTATCAAGCGGTTGTAGCACTTCAATGTTTACGTGTTCATGAAGTCTTCTTTCATATTTGTAAGGAACCCGTTTAATCTCGTCAGCAACCGTAGGCATTTTTAAGTCCCGCTAGGTGTCATCGTATATTACGTATCATGGTACATCAGCAGTACTCCGAAGTACCTTATTTTGAAAAGTTTGAATTATTTTAATATTAGATTTCTTAGTACAACTCCAAAGCTGTGTACCATACACACAAACTGGTTTCAAGACTTGTTTGTATAACAACAGCTTGATATGCAGCGACAGCTAAGAATGTCTTCCAAGCAGCCACCACATCTTCTTCAAAATTTAATCCAAGTTCTTCCCGTTTCTTCTTAACATGCTCTTTCGTTCTCTTTCCACCTTTCCACTCTCTGGACACGGCGTAATGTCTGCGCAATAAGTCAGCAGAACGACGCTTATCAACACTTGTATAGCCGTCAATATCGTCAACCTCCTGTGGAATGTAAGACACATTATGTACAGGCCTAACGAATACAGGACATTGTATATAAACGTACAATGTATGTAATGTAGTATTGTTAACAGTGAGTAATGATGAGTAACAATGATTACATGTAGTATATGTAATGTGTGTAATTTATATACTGCATCTAACGTGTATAATTTACAAGATGTTAATTATGAATGAAGTGTGACTTATATATGTACGTATGAGAGCGTGCGCGCATCCACACCCCCACACCCATCCACTCACACACACACACACACACACACTCACACAAACACACATGATGTATACAATGAATAATGTGTACAATGTTTTTATTGGTATACAGTGTAATAATTAAGTAAATGTGTATACTGAATACGATTCGTATAATGTAGTATGATGTGTATTATGAATTAAAGATGTATGCTTATACAATTCAATCTAACTTCGTACATAGGATTAGGGAAGCTCTTACAATTAGAAAGGCCACATTTCCACTGTCTTCAGACAATTTTTGTACAAGAAAACACTCTACGTATGACAAAACATGTACTCGTGCGAGATAGCCGTATATCCCAATAACCACAGATGGTTCATATCAAATAAAATATTTGCAGAACCCGTCTGCAGTTATAAAATTTAGTGTAAGTAAGGTAAACAGAACGTCTTGAGGCAATGGAAGGAATGCGCCCAGAAGGAAGCGATAAATATCTCTACGGGTTGCTATGTAATAAGAATTTGTAACTCATCATCCTCACAAGATTTAATTAGTTGCATACTACACCTATTATCCTAAGCATAACAGTATTCTGAGACGTGCATTAGCCCACGTATTAGAGTGCTACTGTGCTAAGGAATCTAGGTGATATCTACAGAACGGAAGGAAGAGACGACGAGCTACGGGTTGTATCTTGCCGCCCTCATAGTTCCATGTATCGGACTGAATAAGCTAAATACTATACATATTATCCTATGAATAACAGTTTAGTGAGACGTGTATATCTCATGTGTTAGGGTTCTGTCATTCTAAGGCAATTAGGTGACATCTGCAGAACGGAAGAAAGGTGCGCTCCCAGAAGGAAGAGACGACCAGCTACGGGTTGCAGCAACAGTATTTGTATATCATCGTACTACTACACCCTTTATCCTATGAATAACAGTATTCTGAGACGTGTGTGTCTCACGTGACAGGGTACTGTTGTTCTCAGGAAATTAGGTGACATCTACAGAACCGGAGGAAGGTATACGTCTGTTGCAGAAGGAAGAGACGGCGAGCTTCGGGTTCAGCAACACAATATTTGTATCACACCGTCTCCGGAGGTTCGATGTATTAGACTCAACTAGTTAAATACTACACCTTTTATCCTATGGATAACAGCATTCTGAGACACGTATTAGCTCATGTGCTAGAGTGCTGTTATGCTCAGGAAATTAGGTGACTCTACAGAACCGAAGGAAAGAAAGCTTCATCACGAATTCTCCCGAAGTAATGTAAACGTCGTAATTTCTCTGCCCACAGAGAGAGCGGTTGCCGCACAGTAGTAGGTCATTCATTTGCATTAACATAAATTGTATACTCCACATATCGTAGTTATATCAGCGCACCTTTTCATGAAGAAGTGCAGCGGTTTCATTAGGTGTTTATTGTGTTGAAGTTGTTTCCACGTCCTGTAGAAACGAGCACATACAGCTGTCTCTAAATGTTTTCGTGAAATCCATACAAAATATTGATTATTTTGTAAATAAATTTAGCGTATGTATTGCGTAATATTTTAATTCAGCTTTTTTATTAGGAACGTTATGTAAAATGCCTTCTGCTGGACACTTTGGAATTGAAACTGGAGTTTACGCCTACAGTGGACGTACTGCAGAAAAGAAGAAAAAAATCATCATACGCGGTGAGTGAAAACCATTTTTAATGTTCTACTAATTTAGTGATCTAGTTCTAACATGTTTAACCGTAGTGTGTAGTGTAGAAGCTTCTTTGGAAGCCCGCTGTATAGAGTTCGCTGAGCAAGGGATGATGAATTTGTAGGTAAAAACGATTCAGCCCCTAATTGAAAACGGTTGTACGCTGTCTCGAGGAAAGCTTTTATATTATACAGCAATACGTCCTTTGGTAAGCAAAATCTCATTACACCACGAGACCCAAGAAAAGAGAAACTATCTAGAATAGAAAAGCATTTCGCCTTAAATAATGTTTGTTTAAATGGCAACAAATGTACAACCTAAAATGTTAAACCACCTCCTAAATTGGAAGATGGGCTATGTTTCACCCATAAATTTTGTATATATTTATACACACATGCGCACACGCATACACATGAAAATGTAAACGGTTGAGTAAGAATATATAAAACGTTTATGCCGGATCTGAAAATTATGGATATTGTAGTATGTTCGAGCAAGAAATTGCCTGACAAGAAGTTGCAAAGAAGACGAGAACAAGTATGAAAAAGACAAATTGAAGGTTTAATAAGTTTGCACTAACTATGGATATAAAATATTATCATTAATGAATTATCAATAACGGCTGCAAGTGAGAACAGATGTCTTTGCCAAAGAACCGTGATAGAAATTCGACAGTTTAAAAAAATCGTGGAGGAAGGATAAGTTTAATATGTGACAAACAGTCCTTGTGTCTAGAAAGGTAAAAGTTCAACCAGTGTACCGCTGCGTCTGTTAAGTATGGTTCGAAAACCTAGGTAATAGGTAAAGAACAAAGTAGTCAGCTTGTGGGCGACTAAAGACCATGGACGCTCCTTTCTCTACAAATCCATTAGCCATGAATGTCAACACTGGTAATCATGTTTCAGCCTTAAGGCGTAAAGATTATTTAAAGTCTATTACGTAGGCTATCACGGCCGGAGTCAATATTTGTACAGTTTAAAACTCCCGGGTTACTAGGCTGTGGTAGATTGATAGTTTCTGATGTCATTTTATTTAATACACTTGAGGCTTCGGCCACCCAACGGAGGCCTTCTTCGGTAGTAAAAGTTAAAAACAGTTCGACAAGGGATGGTAGGTAAATCGTACCCCAATTTGAGGCGAAAGCAATTCCAGCTACGTGGTGGAAACGTCTAGTGTAAAAATAAAATGACGTCACAAACAATGAATCGACCGTGGGCCAACAGCCCAGAAATTTTAAACTCTATTAATATTACTTAAAATCTTAAAACATTCAAGAGTTAATAGGAAAATTAGGGAATACAGAACGAGAAAATTGAAATAATTATATGAGTTATTAAACTTCGAAATTCGAAATCGTAAAAGCTGTCTCCTTGAAGTGTGGATCCATAGCATTGCAGCTACCGCAACACTGAACGACGGAGTTTCTGGAGACAAAGATGGTTGTAAGAGAAACATAAGTAGACCGTAAGTCTGTGAGGTGTAAGTGGTTTAACTTCTTGTCCTCTTAGCTACCGGAGTGGGCTGTACTTTTTAACACAATTATAGCACATCTGCGTAGCTAAATGTGGAAATTAGGTATGGCGACTCGATTGTCTTCAGATTACAAAATCATCACCTGTTACCATGACGAATGTTCCTGCACGTGATAGTTTGTCAACGTTATTACAAAAGGAGTAACCTTGGGGCATAACACATTTTGCGTCACACCGTATGGCATTTCCAAATACAGTTAATTTAATTAGAATGAATTGTGTGTATGTGTATGTGAAAGTGTATGTATTTCTTGTGTGTGAGTGTGAGTGTATAAAGCCCCGGCATTTCATCCCCGCAATATTATGCGATACTGAAACGACACAGCTTCTGGGGACAGAGATGGTCGTAAGATAAACGGAAGTAGACCGTAATTCGTATGGACAAGTGGATCAACCTCTTGTCCACTTAGCTACCAGAGTGGCCTGCAATGTTTAACACAATTATGGACCCTCCGCGTAGCTAACAGGAAGTAGGTATAGCCACTCAGTTGTCTTCGGACTACGAAATCATCACAGGTAAGAAGGATGTACGTTTGGGGGGATCCAAAAAATTTCGCTTGTCATTTGAGAGGACTTATTTTAAATATTAATCTGAACTGCACTTAATAATGAATAATATTATATTCTTTAAAATTAGGGTTAGAATGAGAAATAACAATAAAATAAGAAATAACAATTTGAATAATAATATAATAAGTAAAATAACACGTTATTCTTCACTCATCTTTGAATTCTCTTTCAGAACTCCCCTTCCTTCCTTATGTAACTCTTATTTATTATCTCTTTTCCATCACCTCTTGCCTTTCCCTCCATTTTTCAATTTGTTGTTGATTGGTAATTAGGAAGGTAAGAAGGGACAGTGGTTCAACCTCTTGTCCTCTTAGCTACCGGAGTGGGCTGTAATTTTAACACAATTATAGCACATCCGGGTAGCTAAGTGGACATTCGGTATAGCGACACATGTGTCTTCAGACTACGAGATCATCACATGTCACCAGGAAGAATGTTCGTGGACATGATAATCTTATCAACGTTATTATAAAAGGAGTAATCTAGGGACATTTCACATTTCGCGTCCAGACAGTTCACATTTTGAGTCACACCGTACAAAGTCTGTTAATTTAAATGGATTCAATTGTGTGTATATGTGTGAAGGTGTATGTATTTTTTGTGTGCGAGTGTGAGTGTGTGTGGCCCCAGCATTGCATCCCCCGCGTGGTTACGCAACACTGAAGCGACAGAGCTTCTGGAGACAGAGATGGTCGTAAGATAAACGGAAGTAGACCGTAATTCGTATGACGTGTAAATGGATCAACCTCTTGTCCTCTTACCTACCAGAGTGGCCTGTAATTTTTAACAAAATTGTGGCCCCTCCGCGTAGGTAACAAGAAAGTAGGTATAGCGGCTCAGTTGTCTTCGGACTACGAAATCATCACAGGTAAGAAGGATGTACGTTTGGGGGGATCCAAAAAAATTCGCTTGTCATTTGAGAGGACTTATTATAAATATTAATCTGAACTACACTTAGTAGTGAATAGCATTAATTTTTGTTGAATTAGTATTAGAAAGAGTAATAGACTTTTATGAATAACTATAAAATAAGTAAAATTTTGAAGAGATTAATATACATTTGTTAAACCTAACTCTAACATTATTTCTTTTATGACTAAATATTTTTATTATAATTTTTTTATTATCTAACATGTAATTACTCGTACATAATTCAATATTTAATTTTGACAAGAGATATTTGTATTTCAGTGATATATGACAGGCCTAATTGTATTACATCTCTTCCAGAACTCTCCTTCATTCCTTATGTAACTCTTATTTATTATCTCTATTCCGTCACCTCCATTTTTCAATTTGTTGTTGACCGGTAGTTAGGAAGGTAAGAAGGGATAGGCGTTTCGGGTCCCAGATTTGCGCAAATGTAAACCAAACTTGCTGGCACGTACGTTCCCACGGGAAGTTCTCTGCCTATTCTCGTTGATGGAAAATTCCCTTTAGCTACCGGAGTGGGATGTACTTTTTAACACAATTATAGCACCTCCACGTAGCTAAGAGTAAATTAGGTACAGGTTAAGTAAAATAGGAAAAGGTTAAGGAAACAAACAGAGGAACGCTTGTTTAATTATCAGTATAAGAAAAATACATTCTAGACTTATTCTGAAAACGTAGGAATTCTAAAGCATAATATAGTTGTTCAAATAACTATGAAAATTAAAAGGATATTAGACTTCGAACATTTTAAGGGACCAGTTAAAATCCGGTTCCCCGCCATTGCAGATCCTGCGTCATAACGCAATGCTTCCAACAATGAACAATGAAGAAAGCCAGCTACGTTTGAAAAGACAAAAAGATGTTCATAAGATTAATGGAAGTAGACTACAACTCTCAGGAGATTCAAGTGGTTTAACCTCTTGTCCTCTTAGCTACCGGAGTAGGCTGTATGTTTTAACACAATTATAGCAGCTCCTCGTAGCTAAGTGGAAATTAGGTTTAGCGTCCCAAGTGTCTTCAGACTACGAGATCTTCAAATGTCACCAGGAAGAATGTTCGTGCGCATGATAATCTTATCAACGTAATTACAAAACTAGTAATCTAGGGACATTTCACATTTTGTGTCACACTGTTTTATTATATTATATTTAAATACTGTTGATTTAAATGGATTCAATTGTGTGTGTGTGTGGTGTATGTATTTCTTGTGTGTGAGTGTCAGTGTGTGTAGCCCCAGCATTGCAACCCCCGCATGGTTACGCAACATTGAAGCGACGACAGAGCTTCTGGAGACAGAGATGGTCGTAAGATAAACGGAAGTAGACCGTAATTCGTACGACGTATAAGTGGATCAACCTCTTGTCCTCTTAGCTACCAGAGTGGCCTGTAATGTTTAACACAATTATGGCCCCTCCGGGTAGCTAACAGGAAAGTAGGTATAGCGGCTCGTTGTCTTCGGACTACGAAATCACCACAGGTAAGAAGGATGTACGTTTGGGGGATCCAAATAATCTTGCTTGTAATTTGAGAGGATTTATTTTAAATTTATTAATCTGAACTACACTTAGTACTGAGTAATATTATATTCTTTAAAATTAGGGTTAGAATGAGAAATAGACCTTTGTGAATAACAATAAAATAAGTAAAATTTTGGAATGATTAGTATATATTTAATAAACCTAATTCTACCATTATTTGTTTTATCACTTATCATATTTATTATAATTTTTTTATTAACTAACATGTTAGTCATACATAATTCAATATTTAATTTTTACAAGAGATATTTTATTTCAATGATATATGATAGGCCTATTTGTATTACATTGTATTTATTTGTATTTCAAAAAGAGAGTAACTCTCTTTAGAATTTTTAAAATATTTAACATAATTTTTCTGACACTTTTTTGTAGCGTCTATTTTGTTAGCAGTAACAAACACATTAGTATTCTGTCACCTTCGAATTCTCTTTCAGAACTCCCCTTCCTTCCTTATGTAACTCTTATATATTATTATATATATTATATATTATATTATTTATTATCTCTTTTCCCTCACCTCTTGCCTTTCCCTCCATTTTTCAATTTGTTGTTGGTTGATAGTTAGGAAGGTAAGAAGGAACAGGCGTTCAACCTCTTGTCCTCTTAGCTACCGGAGTGGGCTGTGTTTTAATTCAATCATAGCACATCCGGGTAGCTAAGTGGAAATCAGGTAAAGCGACCCAAGTGTCTTCAGACTACGAGATCTTCGAATGTCACCAGGTAGAACGTACGTGCACATGGTAATTTCTTCAAAGTATAAAAGGAGTAATCTTCATACATTTCACATTTTGCGTCACACCGTTTTACATTTACAAATAATGTTGATTCGATTGGATTCAATCGTGTGTACGTGTGTGTGAAGGTGTATGTCTGTATTATGTGTGAGTGTTAGTGTATGCATACGTTATGCAGCCTTAAGGTAAGTGTTGCGCGCGCGCGTGTCTTTATGGTATCACAGATTCTCTAGTGAAACGTCTCTGATTTCAGCACCTCCTCGTAGCAACGAGGAAATTAGGTACAGCGTCGAAGTCGTCTTTAGACTAACAAAATCAGTAAACGTCATTGGGTACGTAGAATACACTACTTAATGACAATTTTATGAATATAGGCCTTATAGTGTAAGAAATGATGTAACAACATTTCATATTTAACACCACTCCATTTTACTTTTACGAATACAGTTGATACAATTGGGTAAAATATTTTATAGGCCTGTGGGCGTGTGTGTGTGTGTGTTCATGCATTACATTGTATGTCTTAAATTACGAGGTTTCATTCAGACGTATGACAAAAAAGTAATTCTGTTATCCCCGATGATGCAGATACACGTTTTTTGCGAAAGTGGATGTATAGATTGGAAGTTGGTCTGCGTGTTCGAAATTGTGGCAAGGAACCGTGATCAATGGTGCCTCGCCTTAGATGAGGTCAAAGGCCACGAGGACATGTGTGTTGTGCAAAACGTTACGTAGGGCTTCTTGTGGAATAAACTTTGTGAATCTATTTTCACGGTAATGGTGACATATCTGAAGGAAAATGGACACACACACACACACACACGCAAAACAAACACCTACATGCATGATACAGCATACACAGTACACGTTCTTGAATATGTAAAAATCACGTATGACTTGCGAATACATTGACTTAGTATTAGTATTAACTTATATCAAATTATATGTGGAAGCTTGATTTAAGGTAATCAAACGTTCTGGAAGCTTGCACGGGAATAAAAATTCTGGAGTATTAAATTATTATTGATGTAGGGCCTAAAACGAACTTGTAGCATGGTATTATTGAAATGCGATTATATGTTATACATTATTTTAACTATTTAGAAGTATTTATCACCAAAGTAGATTATAAATTTCGGAATCCGTAACAATGGACGCTGTTTTAATTCATGAAATTTTTGAAGCCCAATAATAAATGGTTTAATCACGTGCGTTATTAAATGTAGAAATATGTGTTGTGCTAACGAAATGTGGCTGTATAATGTCGCCTGTTTATAGTTTTCCTGAAATCGTTTTATATTTAAATTTGAAACAGTATCTGTATGGGAACTGAAGTGTTTAAGTTGGAAATAAATGGATAGAAATTGTGAAGTGAACAACTACAGAAAAACAAAAGTAAATAATTCGAAATGTAATTAACATTCCACGTTTTAAAAATAAATAGGCTTTTTATCTAAGACATAAGTATTCATGTGTGTTGTATACATATTTCCGTATAATTTGTTAGCTGATACAAATAATAAACTTGTGTTAGTGGACACAATATACACAAGCAGAAAATAAAACTGTTTTACACGATGATACTGCCATTGTTTGCTGTTGCTGTTGAGAGTTCTAATCGGAAGTTGTGTATACAGCAATGTGGAACACATTTATTTTCTGTTTAGAATTTGATTATACACTGAATAGCAGTTTAAAAGTACGGACAGGCAACTGATACCGCTGTGGAACACACACACACACACTTAAAGTGAGTTGACACAATACTAATATACATTACAAATTATGTCTCAATAAATTAACTATAATGTTGTTCACATACCTTGTAAGGTAGGCTATGTGGTTTTATTCATAAACAGAC
The DNA here is from genome assembly GCA_034769895.1 of Magicicada septendecula. Lineage (NCBI taxonomy): Eukaryota > Metazoa > Arthropoda > Insecta > Hemiptera > Cicadidae > Magicicada > Magicicada septendecula. The sequence continues at coordinate 303,129,304 of CM068376.1, read as the reverse complement.
ATTTGAATGTCACATAATGTCATATAACTTTTGTAAAAGTTTTTAGTGTCACGCACATAACTTAAATTTTCAGTGGTCGGTGGACCTGAAGGAGGAACTTATAATGCGAATTTATGCATTATTATTGATTAATATGATAATTAATATGATTAATTATTTAATTGACAAAGTTATTAATTAAACATTGTGTAAAAATCCAAATTTATTATGCGGATATATGCATAATCTTTTAATTGAGCAATTGACTGTTTATTAATTATCAAAAGGTGTATCAAATAATACAAAGTTATGCGGATCTGGGTTCTTAAACATGTTTATTATGATCATGCCCTTATCATCTAACATTACACATACAAAATATATATTCCTGCAAATGATACATAAAACAAACAATTCCCTCCTTAGTTGGAAATAAGTTATATCCTGTAATGGAACACATACGTAAAATATATATAATAAAATTCATATTATTACTACTTATACTTCTATACATTTTTTACGTTTAATGCATTCATACCCCAGATTTATGGTCCGCTTTGATTAATATGTTTACTAGATTGAATTTTCTATTAAGATTTATGTTTATCTCAAGCTGGTTTCTTTGTAAGTTACAGGTCAGTGGTTTTTTCTACGTTAAATAATATATTAAATTGTACTTGATATTGAGTATCCATAGTGCGTTGGCTAAACTCTGAATTTCCCATCCTCGTTCCAGCGCTGCCGTTGTCACTTGGTATTTAAGCTGTGGTTGATCAGAATACGGTCATTTCCACTTTCGTCCCGCACTCCTGCGTTATTACGTCACCAAATTCACACGCAAAGATCAGATTGTTCATATTACGTGTCGCTTATAATTTACTTGTTTATATTGAAAGCTCCCGCATTCAAGATAACTATATCTATCGACATTGATACTGTTTATATATAGTTCATACAAACATCGCATACATTGTCCTTGTTTATGTACGAATATCACTTCGACTCCGTTTACAAATCGTTTATAGCACTGAATCTACAGTTCATCGGTTAATGTTATACCGAATAATACACTTATAAATTGTCTACGTTTAAAACAAAACGTCCGTACAATACATTAATTGTTAATGTTCTAAGTCTACTTGTAAAGTTACTGATGAAATGTCGGTATTGAGAATTTTAGTTCACTCTATTCACATTGAATAATAACTTGTATACCACTTCACGTTACTAAATTACATGATGGTAATTAAAGTGTTCTTCACAAAAGAAAGTCTACTAGTATTCGAAACAAAATTGTAACACTGAATTTACAACTGAGAAACTAAGACATAAGATATAATGTTTAAGAAGACTTTAAGAAAAACTTAAGAAGCAAACTTATTAAAACTTTTTAAAAGACTCCATTTAGACGACTCTTTAAGAAGCAAACTTATTAAAACTTTTTAAAAGACTCCATTTAGACGACTCTACTCCTCGTGGCGAACACTATCTTTTATAATCTTCTTTCCCACCAAGCTACTTCATACTTTTATGTCCAACCCCTATTGCTGTATCTTATTGGCTTCTGGTCCTAAGTTCCAGATAATTCTTCTCCCAACATCTCGAATTCCGGAGAAAACTCCGCCCAACGTCTTGAGTCGTTTCCACCACCTTCAGATGATTCGTTCTCTGGTTTCATCACCATGAAGACGTAGTCTAGATGTCCAACCCTTGTCAATCCTCGGCTTCCTATACGTCGACACTAGTTCACGTAGTCACCCCCAAACTCTGGTTAAACTCTCCTCCTACGCTATTCCATGAAAAAGCAATATTCCCGCCTGTCAATCAATCCTTTCAGTAGTCTTACTGTACGGGCAATAAATTTTCACCTCCTTGACACATCTCTACTTCCAGCGTGTCGAATCGTGGTATTGTACTAGTGTTTTCTCGCTCCATCCTCTCTGCTAACAAGCTTTATTTCTTTTCAAGTGTTACATGGATTCCAGATGTGTGTGACCTCGTTAATTCTTTGTTTTGTATTCTTCTCAATCGCTCTATTCCCTGAGTTCTCGTATGCCCTTTTAAGCAGTGTCGTCGTATTGCCTCGTATATGTATTACCAACAATACAATCGACTGTGTACAAAGTATTTTTTAAGTAAGCCATGTGCTGGTCGTTTCATTGTTACGTTTCCGCCCGAAACAATGCAGTACGCTTTACCCTATTTCTCTTCGGCTACACTTATTGTTCATGTCGAGCAAGGCGTAGATCAGTTGTGTGCCAACCCATTTCTTTGAACGACTGCCACTACTAGCGTACACGTTCATCAATGCTGTGACAGCCAACGCCTGCCCTTGTGTGTCCACGTCAATCCCAAATTTTCAAAAAAAATCTAGTGTTACAAACTGTTGTACCACATCAAAAAGAAATACAAGTCCTCGCCCTCCTCTCGTCCTGTAGTAAATGGGCACACAGTGTTTAGATTTCAAGAGATTTTGTACGCCTTTACCGCAAGACGTTAGGTGGTGTCTACGAAGTGTCTCCAAACGAAGCTATTTACAGTGGTTTTCTACGTCCTAGTACCACTACGATGCTTTGGTTTCATCGCAAACGTCCCGTCCCCTGAAGTAACAGTTGTGCTTCCGCGCGTTGTTAACAAGTGAAGGGACTTCTGTTGCTCAGTGGACATGACGTGATATATGTCAATCGTAGGACGTTTATCAGCACTTCTACCGCCAATGCCGTCAGGCTCCAGTGGTAACTTACATTATGTACAGGCATAAGGAATATAGTGCATAGTATAGGTATTAAACGTACAATGTACGCAATGTACAGTGGTTTAAGAATGACAGTAATGTGAGAAATTTATAGTATATTTAACCTGTATAATGTTGACAGTGGTAATAATGAATGCATCGTGTCTTATATATGCACACACACACACACACACACACACACACACACACACACACACACACACACACACACACACACACACACACACACACACACACACACACACACACACACACACACACACACACACACACACACACACACACACACACACACACACACACACACACACACACACACACACACTCACACACACACACACACACACACACACACACACACACACACACACACACACACACACACACACACACACACACACACACTCACACACACACACACACACACACACACACACTCACACACTCACTCACTCACTCACTCACTCACAATGCGTTTTTTGGCTGGGATCTCACAGCTTCTGCTGCACCCCGTATCACAGTTTCCATATCAAGTTATTCTAGGTATCTTCATTCTTCAGATTCGTTTCTTCCATACTCCTTTCGATCCCTTCTATCCATTTTAATCTAGGTCTGCCTCTTTTCCTTCTGTTGCTAGGTATGTATTTGTACACACTCACAGGTATTCTTTCTTCACTCATTCTCATTAGGTGTCCATGCCAGGAAAGCTGTTTGCGTTTTATATCTTCTATTACAGTTTCTTTTCTATTTGTTCTTTCACTTATTACGTCATTCCTTACACGTTCCAGGCGAGAAACTCTGGAAGCTCGTCTAAGATAGTCCATTTCTACAGCTTCAATCTTTCTGCGGTTCTTTTCGTTGATTGTCCAGCATTCTGACCCATAGGTGGTAATTGGTTCAACAATGGCTTTATAAATATTGATTTTTGTCGGTAGCCCGATTTTGGTGGACCATAAAAGTGAGTTTAATTGGCGTAAGGTGCTTTTTCCTAAAACTAATCGTTGTCTTATATCTTCATCACATAAGCCTATTCCATTATCGCTAATTATACTTCCTAAATATTTATACTTTTCACATTTCTTGATGGAAGTATTATCTGATAACTGAAGATCTGCTGTTCGACTTCCTGTGGCTATGTACTCTGTTTTTTTGAAGTTTATGTTTAATCCCCATCGGTCGTATTCTTCTACTAGTTTTCTCATCATATAAGTGATATCTTCTTCATCATTGGCTATAATCACTAGATCACCTGTGAATAAAGGAGTGTATAAACACTTCTCTTCTAATACTATTCCCATTCTGCTTCACTTGTTTTCCATCTCTCCAGTGCTCCTTGTATATATACTTTAAATAAAGTGGGAGACAAACAACATCCTTGTTTCAGTCCCTTACTAATATTAAACGACTCGGACACTTCTCGTCCTATTTTCACTCTGGCGTGAACGTATTTGTAGATATGTTATATACACTTCCTACGTATATGGGGTTAATTCCACTATTTTCTAAAGTTTCAAATAATTTGACTAGTGGGACATTGCCATAAGCATTTTCGAGGTCTATAAATACCAAATGCGTTTCCAATTCCTTTCCGTTCGTTTCTCAATTAATTGTCGCAACGAAAACATGTTGTCGACACAGGATCTTCCCACTCTAAATCCACTGTTCTCCCACATTACCAATTTCTCCTTCAATTCTGTTTTTTAGGATTCGACCATACAACCTTCTCCTAAACTAGTTACACTAATCCCCCTGTAGTTATTACAATCTTGCTTATTCCCTTATATATATATATATATATATATTGCGACAGTACAAAAAAGTGATGTACTGAGCATTGAATATAAAAATTTAAATTTACCTAATTAACTGTAAATAATTAATAATATATTAGAAATAAGCATGTCAGGGATTGCAAGCTTGGCTCAGACAAAAATATGAATAGGTGTTTCGACCTGAATCGACGTGCACACACACACAAATGTAACTGAAAGTGTGTACAGTATTTTGCTAGTGTGTGTGAACGCAGGTCTATGCAGGTGAGTTTACCACCCCAAGATGAATAATTGCACAATTACTGTTTTTCCGCAATTATTCATAAACTATAATTAAGAATTAAAATCCAAAAACACAATAAAATGTAATAAAATTTACTAAATACTGTGTACGAAAACCACGCGAAATTGCCACACCGTACGAGTGTAATAGTGAAATAACTGTGTACAAATCGAAAGGGTTAAGTTGCAATGTCCAAAATTACAGTGAACATGTGTTGTAAAAATAGTTATAAGATAAGTATAAGAGTATACTTACAGGACTCTGCAATTCGCAGAAATATAAGAAATAGCGAATTTGACAAAGAGTGGGGGAACTGAATCCAGAGACAGTTTCTGACATGTCGATTTCGTACCACTGCAGGTGTCGACCAAGACATGGGTATAAATAGGACACGCAAGCTACCGTGGTTCTCTTTCTTAAATCATCCACGGTGCAGCGGGAGCTTATGCCCGTCCGCACGGCGTATTTATTTTTTTTGTAAATAGTTTAAATTTTCCAGTTACATACAACTATGTAACTAAGTTGTAAATACAATCATTTTAAAATAATAACAGCAGTACATAAGAAGAATTACATAAGAAGATCCATTGACGTCAGAAACAGCACGAGGAGAGTTCCAGAGAGTGATACGACGCTGGACAAGAGGAGAAGAGAGACAGCCGACGCTGGAGTGCGAGACGAGGACGACTACAGATGGATCAAAATGATCGAGTATGATTGACGACAATAAGGTGATAAACAAATTATTTATATCTTAATCGTACAATGAACTCAAAGACAATTAAAGACATTTCTATTTTAGTTAAAAGTAAGAGCCAATGTTTCTTGTAAAGTAGAATTAAAATCATAGATGTTTTAGAAATACGATTAACGTAACAAGAGCTCAAATTAATATGAAATAAAATGAATACAAAGCATTTAAATGAAAACAATTAGTATTTGAGATGAAACAGTACTGAGAAACATAAGATAAATTCAATAACTATTAATATTTTGAGTACATTACAATATATAAAAAGAGATTTAAATATTGATATTTTGAAACACATTAATTGACTGAGTAGTCTGAAAATGAGATTTTTCTTTAATACAATAATTAGTAGAATAGAATATTTAGTCAGTAAGGATGTATATAACATAAGCCTTACGGCATAATAACAAATAATAACTAATGTTTTAAATGGAAGTCAGTGCCATGTGCACAATTTTTAATAATATCAAATAAATTTGAAATACCGTTACAAGTTACATAGAGTTCTTATTGCAGATACACCTGAAACCCAATTTAAATGTTATATTGTTACATAATTTGTCAATCTTGAACGTGAGACCGGTCACGCTAAATTTGTGTATATGTATATGTATTTATGTATATGTATTGTTGCATATTTGGCTCCCAAAGAACGTGGGGCTATACAAATTAAAGTACATATAAAAATTCACACACATAAATACGTTGCAATATATATATATATATATATATATATATAACTAATCAAAGAGATGTTAAAATCTTGTGGTAATTCTTCTCCTTTAATCATAATAATAATGGCTCCCGTGTGTACCACATGAAGTAGTGTAGGAGAAGGCAGGGTAGGCTGCCTTATGTGAGCCGTACGGCATACAAGGAAGGTAGTGTGGCCAGCATTACGCTTCAGCCGCCCATTATTATCCCCAATATAACTTTCTGAAAGGTTATTGGGAGTCACCCTCATAACTTAAATGTTGAGTGGTTGATGGACCTGAAGGAGGAACCGTTGCACCACATCGAAACGAACTTCAAGACTTCGCCATCCTCGTGTCCTGTAGTAAATGCGCAACAGCCTTTAGATTAGAAGAGATTGTTGTGCCGTTACTGCAGGACGCTAGGTGGTGTCTACGAAGTATCTCCAAACGAAGCTATTTACAGCGGTTTGGTGAGTCCAACTACCACTACGATGCTTTGGTTTCATGGCAAATGTCCTGTCCCTGAAGTAACAGTTGTGCTTTCGCGCGTTGTTAAAGGTGTGAAGGGACTTCTGTTGCTCACTGGACTTGACGTGATATCTGCAAAATATGTCAGTCGTAGGACGTTTATCAGCACTTCTACCGCCAATGTCGCAAGGCTCCAGTGGTAAGTAACTTACATTGTGTACAGACATAAGGAATATAGTGCATAATATAGTTAATAAACGTACAATGTATATAATGTACAGTGGTTTAAGCATGACTGTAGTGTGAGTAATTTATAGTATATGTAACCTGTGTAATGTTGAGAGTGATAATAATGAATGCATCGTGTCTTATATATGAACACATGTACACAGGCGCGCGCGCACACACGCACGTATACAAACAGTACGTAATTTTTTTGTTTTATGCCATATTAATCATTTCTCTTGTAAGTGATGTGCTTTCTTACCTAATTTTTTGTAATGTTATTGAGCGTCACCCTCATAACTTCAGTGTTCCCGAAGGATGGACTGCTGTACCACATAACTACAACTCTCCGGCATTCTCGTTTCCTGTTGTAGGGTGGCACATAATCTATAGATTTGAAGAGATTGTGTGCACCTGTTTACCACGGGAGACGAGAAGCTGTCTACAGAGTGTCTTGAAAACGAAGCTGTTTACACTAGTTGGGTTCGTCCCCTTTGCAGGAAGACGCTTTGGTTTGATGTTAAACGTCCTGTCCCCTGTGGTAGCAGCGTTCCTTTTGCACTTTCTTAACAAGTGAAAGGACCGCTGCACCTCTCTGGACATGGCGTGATATCTGCAAACGTGTACGCATGTGGACAATGGAGTCAACTGACACATTAAGCTCCAGTGGGACGCAACATACGGTACGTAAATGCATTTTCTATACATAACAACAGTATAGTGTATATAAGTATAAGCTGTGTGTGTGTGTGTGTGTGTGTGTGTGTGTGTCTGTTATTTAATGTTGTAAAGTATATAATGCATTTAATGTATGTAATGTACAATAATGTACACTTACCACAAAATGTGTAATTTTTTAAAATTTTAACTGACACAATTTTAATATACAGTACAAGTAACGTTTTAGTAAAGTAACTATATTGTTGTTCACATATCTTGTAAGGCAGGCTATGTGGTTTTTTTTTATGAATGGACAATTGATTGTCACGGCAATATAACTTTCTGACAGGTTATTGAGAGTCACCCTCGTCACTTAAATCTTCAGTGGTTGAGACTGCCATAGACTTAAATCTTCAATCTTCAAGACTGCTATACCACGTAAGACGAATTACAAGTCTTCGCCCTCCTCTTGTCCTTTAGTAAATGAGTGCACAATCTTTAGATTACAAGAGATTGTTGCGTCGTTACTGCACGACGATAGGTGGTGTCTACGAATAAGGTGGTGTCTCCAAAGAAGCTACTTACAGTGGTTTGGTGCGTCCAAGTACCAGTACGATACTTTGGTTTCATCGTAAACGTCCTGTCCCCTGTTACAACAGTTGTGCTTTCGCGCGTTGTTAATGAGTGAAAGGACTTCTGTTGCACACTGGACATGACTTGATATCTGCAAAATATGTCAGTCGAAGAACGTATATGACTTATACCGTCAATGTCGTCAGACTCCAGTGGTAAGTAACTTACATTATGTACAGGCATAATGAATGTAGTGGTGGTGTCTACGAATAAGGTGGTGTCTCCAAAGAAGCTACTTACAGTGGTTTGGTGCGTCCAAGTACCAGTACGATACTTTGGTTTCATCGTAAACGTCCTGTCCCCTGTTACAACAGTTGTGCTTTCGCGCGTTGTTAATGAGTGAAAGGACTTCTGTTGCACACTGGACATGACTTGATATCTGCAAAATATGTCAGTCGAAGGACGTATATGACTTATGCCGTCAATGTCGTCAGACACCAGTGGTAAGTAACTTACATTATGTGCAGGCATAATGAATGTAGTGCATATTATAGGTAATAAACGTACAATGTATATAATGTACATTGGTATAAGGATGACAGTAATGTGAGTAATTTATTGTATATTTAGTCCAATTTGTTTATATTTAGTATAATGTTCTCAGTGGTAAAAACGAAAACGTCGTGTCTTATATATGTATGCATGTACATTCACTCACACACTCTCACCCCCCACACACACACACCCACACAGTGCGTAATTTTTTTTTACCGTATTAATAATTTCTCAGGAAAGTAACTATATTGCTGCTCACACTTTTTGTAAGTCATATGCATTCTTGTAAACGGCCTTCTGAATGTCACTGCAATATACCTAACTTTTCGAAATGTTTTTGATCGTCACACTCATAACTACAATGGTCGCGAAGAATGGACTGCTGTACCACATAACTACAACTCTCCGGCCTTCTCGTTTCCTGTTGTAGGGTGGCACATAATCTATAGATTAGAAGCGATTGTGTGCACCTGTTTACCACGGGAGACGAGAAGCTGTCTACAGAGTGTCTTGAAAACGAAGCTGTTTACACTAGTGGGGTTCGTCCCCTTTGCAGGATGACGCTTTGGTTTGATGTTAAACGTCCTGTCCCCTGTGGTAGCAGCGTTCTTTTCGCACTTTCTTAACAAGTGAAAGGACTGCTGCACCTCTCTGGACATGGCGTGGTATCTGCAAAATTTGTACCCAAGTGGACAATGAAGTGAACTGACACATCAAGCTCCAGTGGGATGCAACATACGGTATGCAAATGCATTTTCTATACATAATAACAGTATAGTGTATATAAGTGTAAGGTGTGTGTGTGTGTGTGTATTATGTAATGTTATAATGTATGACAAATCTTTACACAACGCTACAATACATTAAATTCGGGTGTTGATATTTGATGATAGGTGTAATCGTAATAATAAAAACGCTATATAATCTGATTAAAAATAATTTCAATATTTATTAATAAAATTTCTTATTTGTGTTACGAAACAAAATCATTATTATTTGCACGTCTAATTATTACACATAATTAATACTCTTATATTACACATAGACATGTTATACAACATTATTTTCTAATACATCGTTATAATTTTTATATTGCTCTCAGCTAGCTCATTTGTATTATACTGATTAGATTATCTAATTCTAATTTTCTAATCATCTAATCTCCTTTTAACATTACTGCATATGCATTGCTTTCTAATAAAATTCTCTAATGACTTTATCAATTTAAATACCAAAAATTATAGATTTCAAATTATATCTTCTAAGTTACAGATAAAAATTATCGTTACACATTCTTTAAATATTACGTTAATTTAATATTAATTTAATTAAATATTAAATTTAATATTACAAACAAATATTTACAGTTATATAATTTATTAATTCATATTTGAATAGAATTGTCTCTTTTTTCTTTGTTAATAAATATATTGTCTTTTGATTAAGTCTCGGTTTTAAAGTGCATGGTTGTTTGTCGCCTTATTGTTGTGGTACATGGGTAGCGTGTCCTCTTCGGTCCTTGATACTGGATGCTCCTTTGTCGTCCTGGATTCCTGGAGTCCTGGAGTCTTGGAGTCCTGGTCCTTCGTCCGTCGGATTCTCGTACTCAGGATTACTGCATGTACTTGGCTGCTCCCTCGTCTCCCGTCATGGCCTCAGGTTGCAAGTGCTCACACGAACTGATGAGTAGTCGTGAAGTTCCTGACTGCTGCTGTGGCTGAGATGTAACTGTGTTGTCTCTACGCAGAGTCTCTGACTGCCATAGTAGTCGATCAAGAAAAGAGTTGTACTCGTCAAGCAGAGCCTCCGGCCGTTACGATGGTTGATTGAGGAAGAGAATGATGTTAGCACGTCTCCTGTATTTACACCCAGTGGGCCAAAATCATGTCTCGACAATATTCTGCATGTTTGAGATTGTCGAGAGCGGCACTTCTAATCCACGATTCTTGTCACACTTAATTCGCTCGTCTTCGCGAATTGCGAAGTCTTTTGCACATTACCCGATATTCATTCTGTCGGTAATTTATATGTGTTCATCATGCACAAACCGTTTTTCTTTATCTTAATTAACATAAGTACTATTTATTTTTATTCTCCTATAATTACACTTTTTATCCGTTTTACACTATTTTTTTACACACATTCGTTTAATTTTTATACACATTTTGGTGTATTTGGTTTTGTGCTATTACGCACACAAGTATTGCAAATTAAATAAATGCAAATAATTGATAGCGTTCCTGAAGGGTTGACGCTTTTCAGGAATGCACGGTCGCACACACGCACACGCACACACACACACGCGCGCGCGTAATGTACGTGTGTACACAGAAACAATGCAGGTGGCGTGTTGCACCTGTTCCAACCTGCATGTTTAGTCGTTCATATTGCAAGCCGAACGATTATTATTAACAAAATGAATTATTTATTTATTCTAATTAATTATTTTAATTACTTCGTACAATGCACAGTAACCTATACATTTGTACTGTAGCATTATATAATGGATTTAATGTATGTAATGTACAATAATGTACACTTACCTCAAAGTGTGTAATTTTAACTGACACAATATTAACATACAGTAGGCTACAAGTAATGTCTTAGTAAAGTAACTATATTGTTGTTCACATTTCCCGTAATCTATAGATTAGAAGAGATTGTGTGCACCTGTTTATACCACGGGAGACGAGAAGCTATCTACAGAGTGTCTTGAAAACGATGCTGTTTACACTAGTGGGGTTCGTCACCTTTGTAGGATGACGCTTTGGTTTAATAGTAAACGTCCTGTCCCCTGTGGTAGCAGCGTTCCTTTCGCAATTTCTTAATAAATGAAAGGACCGCTGTACCTCTCTGGACATGACGTGATATCTGCAAAATGTGTACGCAAGTGGACAATGATGTTAACTGACACATCAAGATCCAGTGGGACGCAACATACGGTATGTAAATGCATTTTCTGTACATAACAACAGTATAGTGTATATAAGTATAAGGTGTGTGTGTGTGTGTGTGTGTGTGTGTGTGTGTGTGTGTGTGTGTGTGTGTGTGTGTGTGTGTGTGTGTGTGTGACATGTACAATATATAGCCTGTAATGATGTGCAGTATATTTATGCAGGTATTGCGTTGTATACGATTTTATATATTAAGGTGTATAAGTAATTAAATTGTGTATGCATTTACAATGCATTAAAAGTGCATGTAGATGCGTTACCATGAGTGATGCATTGAACCTCGTAACACAGAAAGGCCATGTGTCCATTTTGTGCAGATACTTTTTAAATAGTGCTACATTTTACTTGTGACAAAACATAGATATGTTTCAGAAAGCCCGTGTTCAACAACCATAGTGCTAGATCCTAAACAAAATTATACAACGTTTAGCATTCGCAGATGATATTGATCTAATTACCAGTACAAAACGAAATCTCATTAGTGATTTTACAGCATTAGAGGAAGCATCAGCTAAAACTGGACTGCAGATAAACTTGGACAAAACAAAATATATGTATGCTGCCAAAAAACTACCAATTAACCCAACCCTTCGAAACCTTGAATTAGGCACAAAAATTATAGAGGCAGAAAAAGAGTTGTTTTGGCTCCCAGATGAACAGCACTAACCACACCAAAACTGAAATAAGAAGAAGAACATATCTCGCAAATAAAACATATTATGGATTAAAAAGCACCTGGCACCTCAAGAAGCACGAAATGCAAAAATTAGAAAACACTTATCAGGCCAGTTCTAACAATGACAATGGGAGTTCTTCAGAAACCTGGACAATGACAAAAAATAGCGAGTTTCTAAGAACAAAATTTTAGAGGAGTTCAAGAAAATGGAATGTGGCGCAGGCGTTATAATTGTGAACTATACCATCTTTACAAAGAGCCGGATATTGTCAGGATAATCAAAAAATATACAGGCTAAGGTGGGTTGGACACATAGAGAGAATGGAGTAATGACAGCCACGAAACATATTTTCTAGCAGAAACCAATGGGTAGTAGATTCAAGACCCCGAAGTAGATTCAAAGACCAGATAAAGTAGGACCTCAGAAAGCTGAACATAAGAAACTGGAAAGCCAGGGCACGCAATAGGGAAGAATGGAGTCGTCTCTTGGAGCAGGCCTAGACCCACCAAGGGTTGTAGAACCACGGCTGATGATGATGATAATGTAATGTGTGTAATTCGTAGTAATATTTTACCTGTATAATGTGCACAGTGGTAATAATCAATGTACCGTGTCTTATATATGCACGCGCGCGGGCGCGCGCGCGCACACACACACACACACACACACAGTGAGTATTCTTTTTGGTTTTATTCCGAACTAATAATTTCTCACTAAAGGAACTATATTATTGCTCACACATCTTGTGAGTCATGTGCTTTCTTATGAACGGCCTATTGAATGTCACAGCAGTATACCTAACGTCTAAATTTTCGAAATGTTATTGAGCGCAATGTATGATGGCAATCGCACGACTTTAAAATGTTGAAATTTTAATTTGCCTGATAAATCTATATTTCAGCAGTGTTTTTTAATATTATTTATATATGGGAATAGGTCATAACAGGCCTATATAATATATACTTTCAAACCCTTTTTGCTACGGTCCGTTTCTTGATGTATATAATATATTTAATATTTATACTGAAATTACCTCAAGATTTTATTTTCCTTATTAGGAACATGTTTCGAGAACCATTGTGTTCTCATCCTTAGCCTTCGTGATTTTGCGTCTGGTGAAGTATTTGTTTGTTGGCTGGTCGCTATTATGGTTTAACTCGCACACGACATGATTACAAATACATTTATGGGCATTTTGATACATAATAGTCTTTTACCCAATTCTTAATTCAATACTTATATCTAATTAACATACGCAAACAAAAAACAAATTTTAACATGTCTATAACGTCATAAACCTGCTATATCAGCATGTAGTCCTTGCTACAGTTTCCTTTACTGCAATGTTCTATCGCAACACACACACACACACACACACACACACACACACACACACACACACACACACACACACACACACACACACACACACACACACACACACACACACACACACACACACACACACACACACACACACACACACACACACACACACACACACACACACACACACACACACATCGTGTACTGTTAAAACGAATTATCAAGATTAAGCTTTATATATCATGCAACGCAGATCTGTTGTCATAGCAATGTACTATATTTGTGACCTTCTAAGTTGAAAACAATAATTGTCTATTACTATAACGGTAATAGGTAAAGAATAGTGTAGTCAGCTGGCGTGCGATTAAAAACGCATGGAGGGTCCTATCCATGGCCCCCACAAGGGGGGGCTGACGGGGCTCTAGCCTGGGGGCCCGGGATTAGGGGGGGCCCGGCGTGGTGGGTTGGATAGCTAAGTGAGATGAACAGAAGACAAAAAGCGACTTCTTTATAAAATACTAGCTTTTTCCCGCGGCTTCACCCACGTGGACATGAATACGCTTTAATTTCATTATTGTCAGTGGAAGAATTAATAACTCTTTCGCCGCGTAATTCGACTGTTGTCGAATAAATTTGTCTCCGTTCGCTGAGCAATTTGCCTATAGTCCACATCGTTTAAAAAACGTCTCCGTTTGCTGCGGTATTCGACAACATTGTCCGTATGGTATGACATCGTTAGAAATGCTTTGTGATTAGTGCTGCCCTCTCTGGAAGCCTTGAAAAGTAACAAAAACAGCTGATGTTTGCCTATACAATGCGTGTTTACTTACGAATGTTTACGGTATGTGAATATCTGTGGGATAAGCTCTGCTGAATGTTTATGTTCAGTTTGAAAGTGATCTGCCACGTGGTTAGTGTATTACTTCATTGTTTTGTTCGCCGGCGCGCCAAAAGTTTTTACAGGTATGTTTACTTCGTTTTTTTCTTGGAACCGCGTACATTTTTTCGTCCATCCTAAAATCGGGTAATCGGAAGTGCCACTTTACTCTTGCGATTTTTAATTTTTAATTTTTGTAGACGTAACATTATTTTTATCATCTAGAGGTTTAGCTTTTCAAGGAGAGAACACAAAGATTGGAGATGTTCATAATGGGAATTTTTTAGAAATTTTAGTGTTGATTGGAAAGTACGATGAAGTGACACGACAACATCTCACCAAAGTTCAACAAAATCAGGTGGAAGGTAAAAGTATGAAACGACATGCACATTATTTGTCGTGGTATTCTCAAAATGAGTTTATTGGCCTTTGTGCAGACAAAGTTCTCCAAACCATTCTTGACCAAAGAAGAGACGCAATTTTCTACGGAATAATAGTAGATGCAACACCAGATATTTCTCACAGTGAACAAAACGTCCTAATTCTCAGACACATATCCCAAAACCAAGACTGAAACGAATTGGAAGTGAATGAACGTTTCATTGAGTTCATGAATTTTACTGGAAAAACTGGAGAAAAAATAACTGAAGAAATACTTGCAACTCTGGAAAAAAACAATATACCTCTCCACGATTGCGTTCGCAAGGCTACGATAATGGCGCAAATATGCGTGGCGAAATAAACGGCGTTAAGTCCCGCATCTTAGAAAAGAACAAATGTGCCTTGTTCTCTCCCTGCAGAGCACATTCATTGAATCGCGTAGGAGTCAACGCTGCAAAGCTCAACCCAGATGTTATAACGTTTTTCGGGAATATAGAAAACTTCTACTCTTTGTTCGCTCACAGTCCTGCACACTGGGAAGTATTGAAAAAACACGTAACATTATCTCTTCAAAGTCTTTCAGAAACAAGGTGGAGTGAAAGAATTCAAGCTGTGCGCCCAATTGTTAAACATTATCCCGGCATACTTGCTGTGTTAGATGTCATTCTTGGAGAGATGGCTACAGGATTAACTCCTTCAGCACTGAACACAACTAAAGGCCTAAAAAAATATTTCAGATCTTATAAAGGTCTGCTAATGACAGTGTTTTGGCACAAAATATTAGCAAGTATTGACAACAAGAACGCTGTCATACAAAGTAAAGGAATATCTCTTGATGTGGAGACCGCACTTATAAGAGACTTAGTGCAAGAGATGCAGCACTTACGTGACTCGTGGGAAAGTGTTGTTCAAGAAACAAAAGTAGTTGCTGAAGCAGTAGGAGTGCAACCTCAATTTCCCGAAAACCGAAAAATTTCTATAGAACCTGAACAAGATTTCAGAATTTCCGTAGTTTACCCAGTATTGGATTTTATTATCAATGATTTAATGACACGATTTGAAGCAGCAGATACCATATGTGAATTATTCTCACCCATTTTGAGCTTCCAGAACTTAGACGGTCAACTTACCGCAAAAGCAGCAAACCTTGTAAATACATATGAGAAAGATTTGTCAGAAGACTTTCTGCACGAAATCCTTCACCTTAAAAGTATTCACAAGACAGTTTTCGGTACTGAAAGAACCCCAGTTAGACTTCTGAATGCAATTTACGACAAAAAACTGCAAGGTATATTTGCCAATGTCTGTCTCGCCATTAAACTGTTTTGTACAGTACCAGTTACTGTTTCTTCAGCTGAAAGATCGTTCAGCAGACTGGCAAATTCATTGAAAACATGGCAAAGAAGCACAACTAGTCAATAGCGACTTAATCATCTAGCAATATTGTGCATCGAAAATGATTTAGCTAAGCAAGCTGATTTTACTGAAGTTATTGAAAAATTTGCATCGACAAAAGCTAGAAAATATACTTTGAGATAATTTTTTATATTATTGTAAGTTTTTATTATGTAAATCCATAGAGTTTTTTAAATAAATATAAATATTACTTTTGTGTCATCATTTAAACTGACTTATTTTATCCTAAATCCTGTAGAACATTACGCTGCCCTTAAACTTAGCGGTAGGTAGGAGGGCCCGCCAAAGATCCTGGCCTGGGGGCCCGCTTCAGGATGTGGGGGCCATGGTCCTATCTTTACACACCCATTAGACGTGAATATCAACAATGGTAAAATTTTCAGTAGATAGTTTCAGTCTTATGAGAGAAAGGTTATTTAAACGTCTATTCCATAGGTTATCGTAGTCTGAGTCAATATTTCACACCGTTTAAAATTTCCATGCTATTGCGCCGTGGTCGGTTGCTTGTTTCTGATGTCGTTTTATTTTATACCCTAGACTTTTCGCAACCCACCAGAGGCCTTCTTCAGTAATAAAAATTAAAAGAATTTCGTCAATGGGAGGTAGGCCTTACGTACCTCAAGATGGTCGAAAGCAATCGACCACGGCTCAATTGCACGGAAATTTAAAATTTGTTAAACGTTATTTAAAATTTTCAAATATTTAAGAGTTATTCTGAAAATGTAGGGAGTATAAAGCTTGAAAAAAATTTTGAAATAATAGTTGGAAAACTAAATGGCAAGTTATTAATCTTTGAAACTGAACATCTAAGTGCTACCCCCTTGAAGTGTGGATTAGCAACATTGCATCCACCGCGTGGTAACGCAATACTGAAGCGACAGAGCTTCTGTAGACAGAGATGGTCGAAAGAGAAACAGAATTAGGCCGTAATTCGTATGACGTGTAAATGCGTCAAACTCTTGCCCTCTTAGCTACTAGAGTGGGCTGTATTTTTTTAACACAATTCACGTGGCTAACAGGAAAGTAGGTATAGCGGCTCAACTGTCTTCGGACTACGAAATCATCACAGGTAAAAAGGATGGTTATTTTGGGGTCTAAATAAATTCGCTTGTTATTTAAGGGGTCTTAATTTCATTATCTAATAATATATTTATATTATTAGTATTATTTTATTAGTAGTTAGTATATCACATATTAGTGAATAATATTAATGTTTTTAATTATAGTTAGAATGAGAAATAAACATTTATAAATAACAATAAAATAAGTAGATTTTGAGAAATTAATATACATTTATTAAACGAAATTCTACTATTATTTCTTTAATCACGTAATATTTTTATTATCACTTTTTTATTAACTAACATGTTATTACTCATACATAATTTAGTATTTAATTTTGACAAGAAATATTTGTATTTCTATGATATATGATAGGGCTATTTATATTGCATTGTGTTATTTGTATTTCAACAAGAGAGAAACTCTCTTTAGAAATTTTAAAAATATTTAACATAATCTTTCTGACACTTTGTTGTGGCGTCCATTTTGTTAGCAGTAACAAAAACGTTATTCTTCTGTCACCTTTGAATTCTCTTCCAAAACTCCCCTTCCTTCCTTATGTAATTCTTATTTATTATCACTTTTCTGTCACCTCTTGCCTTTCCTTTCATTTTTCAATTTGTCGTTGCCTGGTAGTTAGGAAGTAAGAAGGGATACGTGTTTTGGGTCCAAGATTTCCAGTATTTTTATTATTTATTTTGTATAAAATTAATTTCCTTAGTTGTGCAGATCAATTTGTGCCGGGGTTTTGATGACCCGGCGTTTGTATAAAATAAAAATTCGATATCTATTTATTAATTATTAATGTCTGCCGCGAAATTGTCCGTCAACGCGATCTGTATTGCCATGTTTCGGCAGTTAAGGCATGACGACGCTATCTAGCGGGGAGACAATTAGGTTGCGGTTCCGGTGCACCTTGAGTAGTTAGTCGCCGGCTCGCTACTGTAACGAAAACAAGTCCATCTCTTCAGCGGCAGAGTTTTTCTAAATTGTGGGTTTTCTTCTCTTTAATGGCTGAGTAAACGCCCTAAGACCTACCGGTAAGTACTTTAAAGATATATTATTAATTTTGTTGCAAAAGGTTTAAATTCATACTATAATTAATTGTGATGTGAACAGATCACTCTTATATGAATGCACGTGGTGGTGCCCGGAAATGTATTGGTTATTGTGAAGTATTTGATTTGTTTTAAACTCTAATACAGCCTATAATTTTGTATTTGGTAATTAGTAATTGTGTATGAAAAAGAGGTATAAGAAATTATGTAATTTGTGGAACTGGGGGACTTTGTTGGATTGTCTATGTGAGCACGTGGCGTGTTAACCGGAAGTGTTCACTGTTAAGTATTTAATTATTTTTAAACTCTAAAACAGCCTACACGTAGTATTTTGTAATTACCAATTGTCCATATCTAATGGGCGTAAAAAGAATTATGTATTTTGCGAGAATTTGGTGATTGACTGGGCGAGCACATGGCGAATGAACTTGCTACCTGTTGTGATATGCTAACGCTGTATGTGCCTGTGAATGTGAGTTATAAATTGAGCCGAATCAAGAGTGAGATATAATTATATTAATTGAAATATAAAAGAGAGAATGTGGCACCTAAATTTTGATGAATTGTATTGAATGGTCAGGTGCGGCCAGGGCGTGATTCTGTTATACACGCTTCGTATGTGACATGTGTGTGTTATGGCTTTGTGGTCATTCAACTGATTATTACTAATGTTCAGGGTTCCCGTGGTAGACGGAGATTTGACCACAGCGTGGTGTACCTACAACTTCATCATGTCCTGAACAACTGAAACTTTAGTTCTGCTGCTGCGGAGGGAGACACCACTGCAAGCCATAACCCTGTGACCACCTGGATCAAAATGAGGTGATATTTAAAATTTTTCTCTTACTCGCATCTGGCCTTGGCGGGCAAACATTCTGTTCGGTGAATTTAACAGATAGTTCGATTGACTTTTATACCGTTAGGCTGTTTAATCGGGTGTGTGCCGGCTGGACAGTTTGAATGTAATCCGAGTTTAATAATACAGTTAGTATGAGAATAATTGTAGGCCTGGCCGCTGGGTGTTTCCAGAGTGCATTCGTTTTATGCTTTATAATGGAGGTAAAAGTTGTGGGGGACAGTTTTTTTTTATTAAGTGTGTGGGTGTTGTTTCTATGATGTACTGAACCGGCTGGTTTGGTTTCATTTTTATCACGGGATTTTTTGCACTTAAATACCTTCTTTTCATACAAGGGCTGGGGTTTTTTTTTATTCTGCTTCAGGTGTAGTTACTTTTATAAAGTTCACAAATCAGGAGGCAGGCACCTGTTTGTGCCTTCTCAAGCACGTTTCGGACAGGTCATCCTATGTCAGGTCAAGCATGTTCTGGAACACTCCTGCGGCCGGGTCAATTCAGAATCTCTTTAAATTTTGATATATATATTTATAAAATTAAAATTTTTACAGTTGTACAGTCTGTACTAATGCTGCAATTTGGGACTGTATTTTTTTGATGTTATGTTCAAATCAGATTTCTTTAAAATTTTATATTTTAATAAAATTAAAGCTTCTACAATTTTTATGAAATTCATACAGGCTGTGTGTTATGTGTTAGGGGAATGGATTATATATATATATATATACATATCTTTAAAATGTCGAAGGAATTATTATGTCTGTGATACTATTTTGGGGGTGTGCTATTTAAACCATTATGCATTTATGAAAATTAATAAAGAGTTGTTATTTGTTGGTTAATAGAGAGTTTTAATTGCAAGTCCCGTCTCACTGGACCCAGCACATTTTATGGTTCTTCTAGGCCTTCTGCCTAGTTCTAATGTTTTTATCTATTAGGTTGATGCATGACTGTTTGCCTGTTCTGCATTTGTAAACTTGGTGCCACCACGAGGCATGCATGCTTTATTGGGAATATTTTGGGGTCATTTGAGACTTGAATTACCGTAGATCTGGGGCGTTGTGATGGGGGATGGATTTCATTGTTCTTTGATATTCGAACAATAGCGCGTGCGTTTAGAGGGATGCGGTATGGCCCGATTGGGAGTCGGTACTGTCAGGTATACCGACGTATAGTTTATTGTGTGAAGATTTTTGGGAGATTCAATGTTGGTCTTTGGTTGTCGAGCATGTATTGTGAAATGTGATGTCGTGATAGGTGTTAGGTGTTGTGGATTTCATGTATCCTGTTAGTGTTAAAAATTGTTTTTCCTCTTGTGTGGTGTTGACGAGAGCCAGTTCAGGATAGTGGTCGGGTCCTCGAAATGCTAGGGAGCCCGCAGTCTGCTTGAAGGAAGTATAGTATTCGAGTGTTTCTGTTTTTGTAAGTTATGTTTGTGTTAGGTATTGCGTTGGGATTCATGTTTCATTGTTACGTTTTGTGTATTGTGTAATTCTGGCGGGGGTATGTTATCAGAGACTGCCCAACCCTATTTCCGGCGTTCTCCAGAAATTTCCGGTGGTAGATGGACAAGATGAGGACAAGTTGTTGGTTTTCTTGGACCTGGTCCTGCAGTTGGCAGATTTCCCGGGGGTGTCCGATGGGGTACTTTTGTCCCTTATATATCCGTATTGCCGGGGTTCATTGGCTGGGCTGGTCACCAACACTCTGCGTCGTGGCGGCAGTGTCGACTCTCTCCATGGGGAGGTGATGGACTTCTTCATACCCCGTCGACGACGTGACCAGTTGAAATTTAAGTCGGTCTATCGTGTAACAGGCCAACGAAGAGGCGTTGGCGGACTTTGTACAAAACATACGGAAAGCTGCCCTGATTTTAAGGTTGGGGTTGCCCGAGAGGGACATTATCCAAGCAATTCTGGAAGGGGTGACTCCCCAAGGGAGATCCTGTTTGGTGTTCGCGGAACTTCCACGTTGTTTTGCGGACCTGGACCGGTGGTGTATGGTTTCCAGAACGGTCCAGGCGATTGACGAGTCCCGGGATCAAGCAGTAAATGATGAATTAAGATACGAGACGCGTGGACGGCGAATTGTTCCATCATCACACGGTGCTGAACTTAAAATTAGAAACTCCTGTAACGAGAGGCGTCATCGTTTACCCAATGTGACTTGCTTTAGGTGTGGTAGATTGGGCCACATTAGACAAATTTGTACCGGGGTGGGGTCGAGTCCAACGCCCCTCCCCAAGGCGCCCAAGGTTATTCAAAAAGTGGTCAAAAAGGAGAAGATATGTCGGAGGTCTTCTCCTCTCTGTCGCGGGTCTTCTAAAGTACGCGCCTCCAGGCCATTTGTAGGTCCCAGTTCTTCGGGCATCAAGGTCCTCCAAACCATCTCTAAGCCACTTCTGTATGGCCTTTCTTGCTGTTGGAGTTGAAAAGGAGTTAACTCAGATCATTAGTTGACTCCGGATCAGCAAGATCAATCATATCATCCAGAGTGTGCGAGGACCTTGAAAGACAGGGTTTGATTAAAAGGTCGGAACATTCTTCCGTGGTGTGCTGGACGGCATCCCAGGAAATTCTGCCCATTTCCCGGGTAGTTTCCTTTAAATTTAAGATTGAGGGATTTTCTTGGGTGTGGAGCTTTCTGGTTTCTCCTGCTCTGGAAGTCGAGTGCATTATTGGTGCCGACTTCATCTGTAAAAGTGGTCTCGTTATTGACATCAAAGAGCACCAATGTTATTTTAAATTTAATCGGGGAGTTGTAATCCCTTTCCTTGGATATCAGGGGACTAGGGAAGATATCCAGGAGGTTGAGTGCCCCGACACATGTAGAGACCACCTCTCCCAGTCCCAGCGGTCCGCATTAGATCAGTTGTGTGAGCAGTTCCCCACTGTATTAACTCCGGCCCTTGGGCTCACACATCTCTTGGAGTATAAGATCCGCCTAACGGACTCCAAGGTGGCGCGCTACCACCGTTATAAATTTGCCCCTCCAAAGATGAGCATCTTGAGGGAGAAGGTTCAAGAATTATTAGACCAAGGGGTGATTGAACCTTCTAATTCCAGCTATGCCAGTCCAGCGTTTATAGTGCCCAAGCCTGGAGGTAAAAATCGGATGGTGATCGACTACCGCAAACTCAACGCCAACATTGAGGTAGATTCGGTCCCACTTCCTGACCTTCATTCCGCGTTTGATTGGTTCAGTGAGGCGAGGTATTTTACCATCATTGACCTCAACTCTGCATATCACCAGATCCCGCTGACGAAAGAAAGTGGCCCTACACGGTATTCTGTGTTCCGTGGAACCTCTATCAGTATACTAGGGTTCCCGTGGGTCCAGCGGTAGGGGCCCAAACTCTCACCCGTTTACTTGACACCGTTTTTCACGATGTCAAGTTTAAATACGTCTTTAATTATCTTGATGACTTGGTGGTGTACAGCAAGGGTTATGAGGAGCATTTGGGTCATCTGAAAGAGGTGATGTGCAGGTTGAGGAGTGCTGGCCTCACTGTCAACCCCGAAAAGGTGAAGTTCGCCCAGACCCAAATTTCTTTTCTGGGCCACCTGATTTCCCATAGAGGTGTCACTGTGGAGCCTGAGCGAACACAGGGAATCAGGGACTTTCCCCCACCAAAGGATGCCAAAGGCATCGCGAGATTTGTGGGGATGGTCAATTTCTATCGACGTTTCATTCCGAACGCGGCGGAGATTGCGGCACCTCTGAATGAACTCCGGAAAAAGGGCGCAAAATTTGTATGAGGGGAAAAACAGCAGAAGGCTTTCGAAACAATGAAGGAAGCCATCATTTCCCCTCCAGTACTGAGAATGCCCGACTTCTCTAAGCCATTCATGTTGCAGACGGACGCGAGTTCGGTTGCACACGGGGCGGTTCTGTCCCAAGTTGTTGATGGTGCTAGGCAGCTTGTGGCGTTTATATCTAGGACATTGACCCAACAAGAACGGAAGTCATCAGTGTATGAACTAGAGTGTTTAGCTGTGGTGTACGCTCTAGATAATTTCAGACGTTTCTTGGAACATGCTGAGTTCCTGCTCGAGACCGACAATCAGGCTCTCTCTTGGCTTCTTGCTCATCCCCGTCAACTGGGTAAGATTGGAAGATGGGAGGTCAAGATCTCATCCTTTAAATTAAAGGTGCAACACATTCGGGGAACTCAAAATGTGGTTGCAGACGCTTTGTCCCGCATGTTTTCCCAACCCAGTGAAGCCCAACCTGAGCAACCCTGTTCTGTCTTACTAGACTTTCCTTTAGCTTTCACTGATGTGTTACCCCATCAGTTAGATGATGAAGAGTTGGGTCCGATCATCCAAAATCTAAAAGAGGGTAACGTACAGGTCCCTTACATCTTGTTCAAGGGCGTCCTGTGCTGCAGAGAGAGAAAGGGACGTGCCCTGAAGATAGTGCTGCCTAGCAAGCTCGTGCCAATGGTCTTCAGCTACTATCACAATTCCCCAGTAGGTGGACATAAGGGGATTTCGAAGACCATTTCCAGTATTAGGAGACATTTTATCTGGAAAGGCATGGATAGGGACATAGCAACTCGAGTGAAAGCATGTCTTCTCTGTGGCTTGAGCAAGCCTGCCCAGAACACCAAGTTGGGGCTGTTGTCATCTGATGTGGCGAGCAGACCGATGGAGAAGTTATTCATCGACTACGTGGGACCTTTCCCGCGTAGCAAGTCAGGTAATTCTTACGTGCTTGTTTGTGTGGATGCTTTTTCTAAGTTTGTCTGGCTACTGCCCTTACGGCAGGCAAACGCTCGATTGACCATCCTTGCACTACAGACCCATGTCTTTCAGCACTTCGGTCTTCCGGCCATCATTGTCTCGGACAATGGACCACAATTTATCTCAGGCGATTTTCGGCGAATGTGCATCGCCAATGGCATCAAACATGTGACCACTTCTCCGTACTACCCTCACCCGTCCCACGCGGAGGGATTTAACCGGAATCTCCGATCAGCTTTCATTGCCTATCATGCTGAGCAGCAGAATTGTTGGGACCAGAATCTGAAGTGGTTGCAATTAGCCTTCAATACGGCCTTACACGAAAGCCATAAGGCCGTGCCCTTTGAAGTTATGTTTGGTTTCTCGCCTACGTTTCCCTTGGCCAACTTGTGGAACAATAAATAAAGCGAAATCTAACATAGCCAAAATGTTTGCCGAGATATTAATAATGACGTGTGCAAATTTGATGCAATATAATTAACAAATGAAAGAGTTAATTAAAATAATTGAATAACTTCTGTAAAATAGAGTTACAGTAAAGAGATTTTACTATGTTATAAAGATAATAATTTCTGACAAATTGTATATTTTAGATTTCACACAACTTGATTTGCAACCAAGTTATTGCAAAATTAAATAAGTACAGGATATCCGTAGCGACAAATTGGTTCCGCCGGATAATTATATTAGATAATAATTCTATTCTCCGTCTGTGGGAACCAGACTTCATTCTCACGGACCAAGGGAATTCTAAATTTTATGTAGTAGGGAGAGTGCGTCGACCAATGAAATTATTTCATGCAGCCCCGGCTAGTGCGGTGTTTTATGGTTGAAAAATCACTCTTCTGTCAGTACTCACGAAGTTAAGACGTAGTCCTTCGATCGTCTAGTAGCCAAAGTGGTGAAGATCAACAAGAAGACTCTACGTGGTCAACACACACGCAATTACGAACACACTAACTACAGATCATCTGTATAGCTCGTAATTGTTGTGTAAAGGCGAGATACTCTTCAGGACATCAACTAAGCTTATTGTGTACTACCAGTTAGTCATAAGCACGCAAGAGATCCACCAGACTTCAAGAATACAGCAGAGAGGCCGTCTAAATCATTGGTGAACAGCTGACGAGCAGAGCGACCTCTCGAACGAAGCACACACACACACGCTGACGTGCAACGTGCGAATCGACGAGGGACAGGAAGCACTTCCAGCAGACAACAGCAGACGTTAAAATATTCACAAACAGCAAGGAAGCAGAGTGTTGCCGAATTTTGAACTCCACGACCGAATCCAGTAGTTCTAAGCAGATTACTTTCTCTAACCAAGGACTCGAATCGACGAGGGACAAATCGGAACGACATCCTCTTCAGTAACAGGAAAGCAAAATCCACTTATTTATTTTTCAGATCAAATTTTCTATTTTTCAATTAAAACATTGTAATTCAAATAATTCAGGTGCCAAACAAAAAGCAAAGACTCTAGTAATTAAAAAGTAAATTCGTTGTGATAATCTGTATAGCAGTTTAAGGCTTTAGTAAGTTCTAGTTAAGAAATAGAAGTAGTATAAAAGCGCTATACAAATCTTAACTGACCATCTAATCTTAGATCATACTGCAGTAGATCAGAAGTAGAATCACTAGAAATGAAATAACGTGGACTAGACTGTCACGTCTAATTTTATTTTAATTAATTATTCTAATTAATGTCAGAGTTTTATATTTTGTTTCATGAACACTTAGATTCAATTTAATTAAATAATTTTAATTAAATTCAAATCAATTAATAAAGTAAAATTTAAATTGCAATTAACTCGCGAAGAACGAGTTCAGTTTCTTTCAACTATTAGACAATCGAAAAACATCGATTCATTGTATAGACTATAAGAAAATTCATAACATTATAACCATTCTATTCATGTGTGTTGTTGGTGTAATAAACAACGTTTTATTACCCCATATAACAGTGTTTTATTTTTGTACGATAAAACCTACCAGTCTCACAAAACTCTCCCCCTTTAAAGTAACACATTTTGTGTGTTGTTGTAATAATTTGAGATTACTAGCTTGCGAACTTCAAATCCAAAATCCACACGCCCTAGTCGGAAGAATCTGCAAGATCAGACAGCAGGTGGGTACTCACACACAACATTACATTACAATAACGCATAGTAGTAGTGTAGTTATAAATGGCGCTCCTATCTCGTGGGGCTCGAGAAAATTAATTAAATTCAATTTAAATTTAATTTTCACTGTAAAACAAACTTTGCTGTTTTAACTTGTAAAACAGCTGTCGTCCAACTAAACAATCCCCAAAGAGTTTTGTGACTGGTGTTCGTACAACAGTAAAGTTATTGTGTGTATTTGAAACTGTTCTGTGTATTTTAAATTGTTTATATTTGACATTGCTGTGTACTTAAAATGGAAACTGATAAAATGCTTAAACAGTTATTACAAGAAATGAAACAAAACGCAGCTAGAGCGGAACAAGCGAACGCGGATTTGAAACGCGATTTAACGGAAAATATAAACGCGAAATTTGAACAGAGTGCAGCCAAAGCTGAGCTCAGTATCGCGGAATTAACTTCTAAAATCGAAGCGCAGAAAGTTAGTCTAACCGAAGCATTAGAACAAAGTAACGCTGACATAAACGCCGAGATTAAGCAAAGCAATAAACAAACCACCGCGAAAATAGACGAAAGCGTAACCGAGTTAACGGTGAAAGTCGCGGAAATCGCCGAAAAAGTAAATACGGTCGATACTAAAATCAATGAACGGTTTAAGGTTTTTGAGACCACTATGC
This sequence comes from Magicicada septendecula, assembly GCA_034769895.1. NCBI lineage: Eukaryota > Metazoa > Arthropoda > Insecta > Hemiptera > Cicadidae > Magicicada > Magicicada septendecula. The sequence continues at coordinate 303,102,439 of CM068376.1, read as the reverse complement.
AAAAATCGTTTATTGAACAAGTAACACGTATGGAAGGCCGGTTCAAGGATCACATAACCCGCTGCGAGAAACAGACACTAGAGGTTTCCAGGAAGGTGGAATCTCTAGAGGGAAAGATTCACGCGGACGTGACCGAAACGCAACGACGAGTAGATAAATTAGACGCTTCAATGGTAGAGACGCGGTCTAACATTGACTCTAATAAAGAGAGTGTTTTACAAACGTTAAGCGACGAGATTTTGAAAGTACGACAGGAGGTACGAAGGAGGTCTGCTCCAAATATTTTGGTACAAGGTCCTGCCGACGAGAAAAATCGCGTGTATTTTACGGGGGAAAATAACGAAAACCCCATTGAATTTTTATTAGCGTGTGAGAGTGAAATGGCTAGAGTAGGTTCCCGACTAGAAGATCAAGACAAAATACAGTGGGTGGTTAACGCGATGCGTGATTCGGCGCGTAAGTGGTATAACATTGTACGCGATAGAGTGTCCACATACGCGGAGTTCAAACAAAAATTTGAAAGCCGATACTGGAACTCGCATACCCAACGACTTCTGCGCAATGAACTGGAATATGGCCGTTTTGATAAGAAAATGGGTATTACCGCCGAAAATTATATAATCCAGCAGGTCGAACGCGCGAAGCATTTAACCCCAGCATTTGCGGAGATTGACATAGTCACCAAGCTTGCCTACCATTTTAATTATAACATTAGAGTAGCTGTATTTACCCAGGGTATTCGCACGGTAGACGAACTCCTCATTCTAGTGTCCCAAAGTGAGACGGTTTTTGATTTTGGTGGGTGGCGTTATAATCCCGATTTTCGCCGAAATAATGAAGGGCAGAATACGCGACTACAGTACCATCAGCAAACGGATCAAAAACCGAGTACCAGTTCTACTCCACCCCAAACACCGTCAAAACAGCCAAATAAAACCTTTGAGTACAAGGGAAAACAAAATTTTGGTAGACCAAAAGGGCAGGGTAAGGGTAACGACGGGGCACAAATTAGAGCGATTCAAACGGTCGAATTAGCCAAAGCTGATACAACTGAAAAAGACAGCGACTCCCAGGGCAATAAAAATTCGAACAATAAATCGAAAAGTTACCAAGCTACAAAAAACGTGCCAAAATGCGCATCCAGCAAGGACGCGCTATAAATTCGGCAAAATTGTGTAAATATAAGCATGTTAATTATAAGGATTATATATTGTGTGAAATGTGTACTTTGAATTATGTAACTTGTGTGCCCGTTAATAATGTGTTCCCACCGGATGTCAGGGATCCGTTGCTAGAATCCGGTCCCACGCGACAAAGGCCCGTGAGCGCGGCGTGTCCGGTGTTACACGCCTTTGTCAATAGCGTTCCCACAAGAATTCTGTTGGATACCGGTAGTGTTGTATCCGGCGTCAGTGAAAGGTTCCTGCGTACCAATAAAAAATATTTTCGTACGGCCCCATCACTCCCAATCAATCAATTTTATATACGAACCGCTACCGATACAAAAGAAAAAATTGACACTCAATACTATCTAACTATCATGCTAGACGAAGTGCAATTTGAAGTGTGTGTAGTGGCTATAAACAATTTAATATGTGATATGTTATTGGGGGTAGATGTATTAGAACAAATACGTGCGGAAGTTAACACCAGTGAACACTTATTAAAATGTACCATTGACAATGTTAGTTACACTTTTAAATTGAACACACAGACACACACACAAAACCATGGTGACCCAATTAAAATCACACGGCCACCAAAACAAGTAATTCATTATAAAGAATGTGAAGAGGGGGAGACCACCTTAGATTCCCGAACTGAACGGAGATTGTCGTCGCTGCAAGAAGAATTCAGCGATATCTTCAGTGAAGAACATTCAATCTCGTCAGTGTAAGAACACAGAATCCACCTCACAGAGCCGGAGAAGTTCATAAGAAGAATCTACCAGGTCCCTATAAAATACCAGGCCGAGGTCCAGCAGGAGATACAGCGGATGTTGGAAGAAGATATTATTGAAAGATCTAATAGCAGCTTCCTCAACCCACTGCTGGTCGTCCGCAAGAAGACTGGAGAGATTCGACTCTGCCTGGATATGAGGAACTTAAACAGTCTCGTAGAGAAAGAGTTTGACTGCGCACCGACAGCGGAGGACCTCTTCATTAAATGTGAAGGAGCCAGGTACCTCACGAAGTTAGATCTAACAGCAAGCTTCTGGCAGGTCCCGCTGTGTGAGCAAGATCGTAAGTATACAGCATTTATATTCAATAATAAATGCTATCAACACAAAGTGGTACCTTTTGGCCTTAGCACGAGTCTCGCTGCGATTGTAAGATGCCTCGAGAGAGCTCTAGGACGTGAGGTAGACCCATACACGGTAATATTCGTGGATGACATCCTCGTGATATCCCGCACGTTGGAGGAACACTTCGAGCACCTGCGGAGCGTCTTCCAGAAGCTGAGGTTAGCAAACATCAAGCTCAAGCTACACAAGTGCGAGTTTGTAAAATCCCAAATGAAGTTCCTGGGACATATAATCTCAGCTACAGGTATCAGTACGGACCCAGAGAAGCTCAGGAGTATTGTGGAATTCCCGGAGCCCAAGAACCTCAAAGCACTGCGAGCATTCCTTGGACTCACGGGATATTACAGGAAATTTACCAGCAAATACGCCGAATATACAGTCCCGTTGCTACAGCTGGTACGCAAAAATATAAAGTGGAAATGGGGTTCTGAACAGAACGATGCGTTTGAGAGGGTTAAAGGCCTGTTCCAATCTAATTTACAATTGTTCCATCCACAGCAGGGTAGGAAGTACGTAATGTACACTGACGCTAGCGAGTACGCTATCGGCGCCGTGTTGCACCAAGAAGACGAACAAGGTAGTCTTCATGTTGTAGCATACGCCAATAGAACGCTCAAAGGCGCTGAGTTGCACTAATGTACTTCCGAGAAAGAAATACTCGCCATAATAAACGCACTCAGAAAATTCAGACACTACCTATACGGTACCCATTTCGAGATCCACACTGATAATCAGGCGTTATCGTTTATATTAAAATGTCGATTAGCAAATTCCCGACTAACACGATGGGTATTAGCTATTCAGGAGTACTCATTCACTATTAAATATTGCAAAGGATCAGAGAATACCACCGTAGACACTCTAAGTAGATATCCGCCCGTAGAAAAGGAGGAGGTATATGAAGCAGCTGACGACGAGTTGAGAGTGTTAAATATGCAATACACTGTCGCGCCTGAAGCTACTAATATGCTACAGAACTTAGGACGCGAGCAGGACGATAACCTCGCACTCCTTGCTAAAAAGCTAATGTTAGCAGCTCACCCAAATCCTCACTATCTTATACAAGACAATATATTGTATAAATTGTTACAGGGCGAATGGAAAGTGGTATTGTCTCCAGCGATGCTTGCGTGTGTAACACAATCTTTACATATAAAAATGGCGCACGCATCTCCTGTAAAATGTGTCAAAATATTGCAGGAGGATTTTACAATAACCAACATGTACCGTAGGGTAAAGAAATTGCTAAAAACATGTTATCCATGCCAGACAGCGAAAGTACCAAACTTGCACACTTACGTTCCCATGGCCAATGTGATAACGGAAGGTAAGGGACAGATGATCGCCATCGACTTTCTGGGACCATTACCCAAGGCTACCAGAAATCTAAAACACATGGTAGTTTGCGTCGATGTGTTTACTAAAAAAGTTAGCCTTTATGCGATCCCTAGGCCCACCACAAAGTCCGTTTTAAATATTATACTTAATAAGTATATCCCACAACATGGACCAATAAGGAACGTACTTAGTGATCAGGGAAAGCAGTTCCAAAACAAACACTGGGCAGCCACCCTGGAACGTAACGGTATCAAAGCAGTCCTAACCTCGATACGACGACCACAGGGAAACCTTGCCGAAAGGGTGAATCGGGAAATCGGTAAAATGTTCCGTATCTATTGCTATAAGGAACAAAGTAAATGGCCCGAGTTCCTACCATTCTTCGAAAAGGCAATAAATGAGAGTTATCACGATACCACGGAATACACACCAGCAGAATTAGACTCTGGAACCACGCCAGAGAGGTTTTGGGATAATTATTTAAGTAAGCCAAAGACTTATAATCTACCTCTGCCGGTGCAATGTAAAAATCAACTTGTGAGGGAAAGAATAGTTAAAAAAGGGCGAAAAAGGGCAGACAAATTTAATACGACTCACAAACTAACGAACTTTGTAGTAGGTGAGAAAGTACTGCTCAAGGCGAATCCTGTAGGCCGAAGAGACATAAATGTGGCTGCAAAGTTTTTTCGCTTATATAATGGTCCCTATCTGTTGGCTCAACAACTCGCACCTCACACGTTTATCGTTACGACGCTGGACCGAACGAAAACGATCGGTAAATTCCATGCGAGCTCTTTGAGAAAATACTTTGAGTAGCATGGCGTTCCAAAGCGCGTCGCGACGAAATAATAAGACTTTAAAAAGATAAATAGTATTTAGAGTTAATAATAATTGTATTATAATAATTAAAATTAAAATAAGTAATTTGTGTTTTATAATATTATTAATAATAATTATAGATAACTTGTGTATTAATAATAATGTTTTTCTATAGCGGTAAATAATAAGCGTATACAACTGAGTGAACGAATCCGCGGCAGGAAATAGTTACGTCACGCGATAACGACTACCTGACCCACATTTGAAACTAGGTCAAGCAATTAGACGCGCGCCCGGCGATAAGGGTTCTAAATGCTGTCAGCAAATTCTTTTGTACGTGTGCCACTGTTTATAAACAAAGGTACTACTCGTTTTAAAAACATTAATACGCAGTAAGTTGCAAATATGATATTTTAATACATGTATTTAGAGTTAAATTGTATATAATGCAATAACATTAACACTTGTGTACGTGTCTTCAGAATAAGTAATACAATGTATAGGTAATAAGAATAATGATTACAGAATATGTGTGTAATGATTTAAAAAAAAAAAAAACTGTAATTATTACATTCATTTTTTTTTTAAAGCGGGTGTGGGAATATATAACGGAACCAAATATTAACTATTTGGGGTTATATGTTTACCGCATACTGAAACCATATTTAAATAAAAGTAACAGTCAAAACTCCATTTGAATGTAGCGCATTGAAAATAATGCTGTGTAAAGCAACGCACACGTGGTCATTATGTAATCAGTTCGCTGTACAAGGAAGCGACCACACCCAAACTGTTAATTATTAATATCTCGGAAACTAATAAATAAAGGCGAAATCTAACATAGCCAAAATGTTTGCCGAGATATTAATAATGACGTGTGCAAATTTGATGCAATATAATTAACAAATGAAAGAGTTAATTAAAATAATTGAATAACTTCTGTAAAATAGAGTTACAGTAAAGAGATTTTACTATGTTATAAAGATAATAATTTCTGACAAATTGTATATTTTAGATTTCACACAACTTGATTTGCAACCAAGTTATTGCAAAATTAAATAAGTACAGGATATCCGTAGCGACAAATTGGTTCCGCCGGATAATTGTATTAGATAATAATTCTATTCTCCGTCTGTGGGAACCAGACTTCATTCTCACGGACCAAGGGAATTCTAAATTTTATGTAGTAGGGAGAGTGTGTCGACCAATGAAATCATTTCATGCAGCCCCGGCTAGTGCGGTGTTTTATGGTTGAAAAATCACTCTTCTGTCAGTACTCACGAAGTTAAGACGTAGTCCTTCGATCGTCTAGTAGCCAAAGTGGTGAAGATCAACAAGAAGACTCTACGTGGTCAACACACACGCAATTACGAACACACTAACTACAGATCATCTGTATAGCTCGTAATTGTTGTGTAAAGGCGAGATACTCTTCAGGACATCAACTAAGCTTATTGTGTACTACCAGTTAGTCATAAGCACGCAAGAGATCCACCAGACTTCAAGAATACAGCAGAGAGGCCGTCTAAATCATTGGTGAACAGCTGACGAGCAGAGCGACCTCTCGAACGAAGCACACACACACACGCTGACGTGCAACGTGCGAATCGACGAGGGACAGGAAGCACTTCCAGCAGACAACAGCAGACGTTAAAATATTCACAAACAGCAAGGAAGCAGAGTGTTGCCGAATTTTGAACTCCACGACCGAATCCAGCAGTTCTAAGCAGATTACTTTCTCTAACCAAGGACTCGAATCGACGAGGGACAAATCGGAACGACATCCTCTTCAGTAACAGGAAAGCAAAATCCACTTATTTATTTTTCAGATCAAATTTTCTATTTTTCAATTAAAACATTGTAATTCAAATAATTCAGGTGCCAAACAAAAAGCAAAGACTCTAGTAATTAAAAAGTAAATTCGTTGTGATAATCTGTATAGCAGTTTAAGGCTTTAGTAAGTTCTAGTTAAGAAATAGAAGTAGTATAAAAGCGCTATACAAATCTTAACTGACCATCTAATCTTAGATCATACTGCAGTAGATCAGAAGTAGAATCACTAGAAATGAAATAACGTGGACTAGACTGTCACGTCTAATTTTATTTTAATTAATTATTCTAATTAATGTCAGAGTTTTATATTTTGTTTCATGAACACTTAGATTCAATTTAATTAAATAATTTTAATTAAATTCAAATCAATTAATAAAGTAAAATTTAAATTGCAATTAACTCGCGAAGAACGAGTTCAGTTTCTTTCAACTATTAGACAATCGAAAAACATCGATTCATTGTATAGACTATAAGAAAATTCATAACATTATAACCATTCTATTCTTGTGTGTTGTTGGTGTAATAAACAACGTTTTATTACTCCATATAACAGTGTTTTATTGTTGTACGATAAAACCTACCAGTCTCACAAAACTCTCCCCCTTTAAAGTAACACATTTTGTGTGTTGTTGTAATAATTTGAGATTACTAGCTTGCGAACTTCAAATCCAAAATCCACACGCCCTAGTCGGAAGAATCTGCAAGATCAGACAGCAGGTGGGTACTCACACACAACATTACATTACAATAACGCATAGTAGTAGTGTAGTTATAATATATATATATATATATATATATATATCTTTAAAATGTCGAAGGAATTATTATGTCTGTGATACTATTTTGGGGGTGTGCTATTTAAACCATTATGCATTTATGAAAATTAATAAAGAGTTGTTATTTGTTGGTTAATAGAGAGTTTTAATTGCAAGTCCCGTCTCACTGGACCCAGCACATTTGTAACCCCTCCTTATTTTTTATATTTGTCTTTTATAATTACTAATTTTTTTTTTTTTTTTAAGGAGAGGCTACGAGATATTTAGAACTAGGCAGAAGGCCTAGAAGAAGCATAAAATGTGCTGGGTCGTTTATCAAGCTTGTCCGTGCTGGCATTTTGTTTGTGTACGGGTCGTTTTTAAAACCTGTCCGAGCTGGCGTTTGGCTCCTCTTCTGTAGTCATAAAGCTTTCTATCAATTGTTCTGTTATCACCCCCTCCCTCTTTGGATTTTGACGGGCGTGCCGATTGTTGCACAATTTTATTTTCATAATTGTTTTTATTATTATTATGATTATTATTTGCATTAGTGTTATGTACATTTGCATTGTACGGTTTTACGTACTTTTTCAACGTACCTGGATGTAAGTACGCTCCTTTATTGGGAGTTAAATTAAATTTTTCAAAGGGTTGTTTATATTCTTTCCACTTATCTTCTTTCTTCTCGAACTGCGTCGATTTGTGTTCTATTGGATTTTGTGTAGATTACTGCTGCTGTTGCGGCTGGTTATCTCTTCTTTCGTATTCTTTATTAACAAATTGTGATGATTGCGTTACAAGGATAAAAAGTTCCTCAATGGTTTTAACTCCTTGGGTATATACGGCAAGTCTAATGTGTCTGTCAAAATGATAAGTTAGTTTTAATACTAATTCGTGCTCCGTGAAACTTGGTCTAAGATGCTTACACCGTTCGACGAGTTGTATGATGTAGTCTTCCATGGAACGTTTGCTGTTGACGTAATACCGCCCATACTCCAGCTGGTCTCGTACCTCTCTCTGGGTATGTATATTCCAGTATCGATTTTCGAAGGATGCCTTGAACTGGTCATAAGTTTCTGTTTGGTCCCGAACAACCGTACACCATTTGGATGCTGTTTCCTGGAAATGTCGACTTACAAATTCTGTACGGTCTCTGTGGTTTAGGTTGCTTCCTATTGTTACCATTTCTCGTTCACACTTATGTAAAAATTCTATGGGGTTCTCCCATTTATTACCTTTGAAACTGATCTTCTCTCGATCGTCTACCTTTGTAGCACACATCATTATAGCACTGGGTCGTCTCTTGACTTCTGCTCGTAGTTTTTCTACCTCCTCTTGTAGTCCATCATTCATGTTGTTAATTTCCATGAAGTGGTGTGTAGTTTTTCTCGTGACCTCCTCCACAGCTATTTCTACAGTCTCGGTCTTCACAGTGAGTTCCTTTGTTCTATTAGTGTTGTCCAGCATGCGCTCATTTACGTCTTTGTGTCTGAGGTCTTGCTCCTGCTTAGTAAATTAAAATTTTTCATTCCATTGTTCAGCCAGTTGTCGAATGTGTTCTTTAGTTTCACGTGTTGTATATTCACGCTGTTCTTTAAATTTACTATCAATCTTTACAGCTTGTTCATTAAGTGACTGTTGAACTCGCTGTTCGACTGCTTCAACGCGTGGAGTAAGCTCTGTTTTCAAAGTATTACTGACGAGTTCTATATTACTTTCTAATTGAGTTTTCACTTCTTCAATAGTAATTTCTAATCTATTACGACTATCTTCTATTTGAGTTTCTAATCTCGTATTACTATCTTCTAATCTTACTAATTTATTTTCTGATTTCTCATTATTACTTTCTAACTGGGTTTTTAGTTCTGCACTATTCGTTTCTAATTAACTTTCTAATTTTTCACTCCTACTTTCTAATTTACTTTCCAATTTTTCACTATTCGTTTTCAACTCTTCTTGAAGTCGTTTAAACATAGTTTCGAAGTCCATTGTTGGTTGCTTCGCCATTGCAGACTACAGTGTCCTAACTGATTCGTTATATGAATTATATTTTTAATTATTGGTCAACCGTGACTCTATATTTCTTTATTTAAATTTTATTTTATTTATCAGTATTAATTTCACAACTCTTTTTCTCTCTGTACTTAATTTAACAATTTGTAATATTATTTATTACATAAATTGCCTATTAATTCTTTCTACAATATTTGTTCTAATTATTTATTAGACTTTCTTAACTACCAGGGCGCCATTTACTTGTAATGATATTTAACATTTATTTTGCAACACGTTACTTTTTCTACGTGTCGGGCCACACCGTTGGGCACGCCAATTACTCTACAACGTTATTTTTAGACACTTACTTTTACACATATGCTCTTACTCATTTGTGCGCACTTACCCACGTCTCGGAGGTATACTTCTGCAGTATTTACCTTGATGTTCCTCGGCTGGGTCGCAGGCTTTGGTCGTTGATTGAGTGTGGATAAGCACGTGAATATCGTTATATAAGTTTTAATACAATTAAAGAGTACAGAGGATATAGTACTGGTTGTGAAATTAGTACGACTGTTTTAATAAAATCATATTCATTTGATTTATTCTTTAAAAATTCAAATTATCATCTTATAAATTGTTTTGTGTGGGTTAATTATTATTTGAACCCTTATATTCGATCTGAATATAATGCAATTATAACGTGTTTAAATCTTATTTCTTATATTTCTAAGACACAGTATACACATACATAAATCATATATGACCTGAAATATTACACAGACATATAATATATAACACATATAATTATTATAAAACGTGATTGACACTTATAAAATATAATAGTCATCTTGTCTTTGCAAGTGTGGTTTTTAATATAGGGTATACCACTTAATAAAAACTTTTAATTAATTACAGTTATTAAAATATTAATAGAGAACATTCATTACTTTAATTGATTCTATTATTTGATGTCTCAATTAATTAACAATCTTCTAATTACGTAACTCTCATATTTGAATTTAGTTATCTAATCAACTACAAAAATATAATAAAAATATGGTTCTTCCTTGACCATTTATTTATGAGATTAGTACAGTTATATTCTCTATTATCAATTATACTTTTTTTGAACATTTATTTATTCTTTATGCAAATTTAAAAAATATATTAATTTCTTTGTAAACTTGTATATGGAAACTAGAGCTTTTCTCGATAGACCTCAGGGTCATTTATAATATTAAATAAATGTCTGACTTCACCTGCATTTTTCTGCAACCATTTAACTTTGTCGTTACCGTCATCTGGACTCTCGAGTTTGTTGATCCTCTTCGATATCACCTTCTCTGTCTCTGCGTCGTTGAAATTCCTCGCTCCGTCTCCTGGATGCTGAGTTCTGACGTGGATCTCTGGTCGTGATGATGTACGGCTGGATGTAGCTGCATGTGGCTGTCCCTGCGTCCTCTCGTCTTCTTCTCTAGTTCCTCTCCTCTTCTTATCTTGTCCCTCGTGGATGTCTAGAAGTTCTGTGAAGACTTCTCGAATTTCATCGTAGTTACAACTCTCGTAGATTCGTTAGTATAGTCTTTTTAAAATCACTCGTGTTCATTAATACTTGCACCGACGTAATGCCGGTTCCATCGCACTTCACGTTATTGAATACTGTTTAAAAACCTTACATGATTTTGTAAAATTCGCGGTTGCGAGATACGTGGATCTTACGTGTCTAAGTGAGTTCGTCTGAGCTTTATCTGAGAAAGAGTGTGTCGCTCACTGGGGTTTTATACTATTCCCTTTGTTGAAATTCCTGTTGGAAACTGTTTTGACAACAGTGAGCAGGTCGGCGCGTCGATTTAATTGTTACTTTCAACCTACGCGTCTTTCTATGAAGCGCACCATTTTTAAAAATATTATTTCACCAATCGTTCGGTATAATATTAAACTTTGTTTATGCAAATTATGAATGTTAAGGTGTGTAAATTATGGCAGTTATGGCAAAATTTCACACGGTGGCTGAACGGTTCCCACGATTAATGACCACTTAACGCCAAACTGAAGCGCCAGGCGTCAGCTATGTTTTTACATATGTCGCTGATTCGTGTGACTTCTGGTTCTCGTTCAGTACTTAAAAAACTGTGTAAAATCTTCCACCCTAGTTTGCATAATTCAACCTGTCTGTCGTTTACACATGTACACATACACACACACACACACGCAGAGTGATACACAGGCGGCGGCATGTCGCTCTGACGTCACCTCTGCCGGTCAGCGCGTGTCAATTTCTCCCCTTCGCTACGTTTAACAACCAACTAAGCTATTTGATTCCATATGCAGGCTTACTTACAATATTGGATTTATTTAAAATTAAATACTACGTTTATTTCTTATATTATTTCTTATACCTAATGTATATTTATTACATTATATTTTATTATTTACATTTTATATATCTCATACGTGCTTTCGCATATCTCCTACCTCAGTCAGGGGTTGATACATACACTTATGCTAAACGTATCGTTGGAATATATATATCTAATTGTTGATATTCAACTATTGAATTTACCTTTTACTTTGGGGTGGCGACTCTTATAATTAATCTCAGGGTTTAATAATTAATAAAACAAATATAGATATGACAAATTATACGTTTAATGATTTTCTTGAATTTAAAGATTACATTACTATATCAATATTTATTTTCTTATGATTATTCTCTTTTTAATTGTGGATTCTTTTTAAACTGTTTGAGTTACCAAAAGAATTGAACTTTAATTACAATGTTAAAATGAATGTTCATATAAATTTTACTTGTTGGCTGAATTCCGTCATTACGGTGCGGAGTGTCTCCTCAAGCGTCGTTGGTCCTGTGATCCTCTGGTCCACTGCTGCTAAGTATATCCCCGTCAGTCGCTCTCGTTCATTCGTTAACTCTATATACACTTGTTTCACATACACCAGGCACAATTCACTTTATATAATTTACTGCGAATACTACGGTGACGTGTTACACAATATTTTCTTACACCTAGTATATAAGTGATTGGATGTAAGTGCTTCCAACACGGACACGATATGCTGATACCGTTGGATTAATTCGTACTCGACAATTTCCGCTATAGAATTTCTCAGCTCACCGTAACTTTACACTTCGAACTCCGATTTAATCTCAGGCGAATTACGATTGCTTTAATAAATACTTAATGCTTTATTTGAATATTGTTTACTGTTTGAAACTTCATCAACAAGTTACTTTCATGAATTCTATTATTTTAGTGATTCAAATACGATTGTTAGTTTTATCGCTTTGATGACTTCACTGTATACAACTTACTACTTTTGCGGATATGATTTGTTTAATTTATCAACTAAATAATAATTCTTTAATACACCGGTTACGAGTCTAAATAAATGTAGTACCTCTGCAGACTGACTGAACTTTTTCCAACTACGTTTTTTATACTCGACTTAAACTACCCTCACCAAATATTTACAAAATACACTCTGATTGGTTTCATGTACCGCGAAATACAATTTTACCCAATCTGCCCCGAGAATTCACCCGCTAAAAAATGACGCTTTTTTCTATTCGTCAACCCAACGGCGCGTGTACACGTGGTGGGAAAGATGCGTTACATGTATTTCTCTGTTTACGCTCTCTGTCTTATATAACGGTACTTTATTGTAGAAAGCACTTACAATTTACCAACTTTCACACATTTTTTGTTAGTTTCTGCTCACAATGCATTTTATGATAGCCAACCCTCTCTCTACGTGACTTTTTGTACTTTCTGGCAGTCTGGCTGGCGCCGACTCAAGCACTGTTCCTTTTGAACAAATACCGCTCTGGTACATTCTAACTGCATTCACTCAACATCGTTTTTTACAGATTTATATTTGATGTCTATGATATATGAATTAATCCCCGTAAAATTTCATCGTATTCAAATGTTTCTCTCTATATGTCCCCCAATAGAATTATATCGATTTTTTAGTTGAAAATAGAGGCTAATTCTATTGTTGCGTCCCTATGAATGGTTCTAATCACATTTTATTTGTAACTCTTAATCTATCATTATGCTATGATACATGTTTACCTATACATTAATTGCTTTATGTAACTTAATTCTATTATACACAATACTGTACATTTATATCTTGTACCTCTAGATATATTTGGTTACTTCACTGAAATCATTAACTAATGTTGTTTACAACGTCCCGGGCGGCGATCAGCTGTTGTTTACAAACACACCCTCAGCTTTAAACAGATTACCTGCTTTTCAAATTGACACTAAGGTAGGTTATTGACATTTATTTTCGCTCTGCCATTGTTATTTATGACCTACTTTCTCCCTCTACGCTACTGGATATTATTATCTCTTATACATTTTAGAATACATACATACATTTGTAACGTTTTGCTCCTATACAACTTGAACTAAAGTATTGTTAGTTAATTAGCAATTATCATCTTGTTATTACAGAATTGTTATAGTTACTTATGACTATTACATACATATCTGCGTTTTGTGTTTTTGACAATCTGTTCGATATTTTCTGTGTTATGCTTGTTGTCTATGTATGTTGTAATCTGTTAATTTTCATAATATGGTTTTAGCTGCCTTATATTGAAGTTCCCCCGGATCCGTCCCGGTTGTCGAACATCTTCCAGTTGGTATGTGGCCGTTCCTAACTCTTTAACTATTTTATAAGGTCCTTGAAATATGTTGCAGAATTTATCTATCACTTTCTTATTTAAATCCGATATCGGGTATGTGCGCAATAATACCTGATTCCCTATCTGAAACTTCGTGATTTTGTTTGATGCGTTTATCTGGTCTGTCCGCTTCTTTCCTTTCTCCTTGATTCGAGATAAGTGTTTTGGTAGTTGATTGGCTGACTTTCCGGTATCATCTCCCGGTCGATATATCTGGTCCAATCACGTTCCGGCTTTCTTCCCCATTGGGCTTCGTATGGAGTGATTTCTATTGTTTCATGATATGTTTGGTTTATGCACGACTCCACCAGCTTTAGATATGTCGCCCACTTTGAGTGTTTTCCAGCTGTAAGTGCTCTGAACATGTTGCCCAATTGTCTGTTAACTCGTTCTGCTAAGTTGGTGCAGGGGTTGCGGATAGCATTAAACTTTGGCTTAATGTTCAATTCCGTTAATGATGCTGTCCATCGCTGACTCGTGAACTGGGTCCCATTATCGTTTAGTAATGCTGCTGGTTTTCCGATCTCTTCGCAATAAAGTTTAATCTTATTGATGGTTACGGTTGTAGTAGCTTTTCGTAATTTGTATAATTTTACAAACTTGGTGAAATTATCTACCATAATTAGCATATATTTACTCCGCCTGTAGATGCTGATAACGGGCCATAATAATCAATACTAACTAAATCTCATTTGGTTTTGGGTATGACGGGTTGGGTTTCTCCCATCATCCTCTTAAAATAGTCCTTACATTTTGGCAGGTTTGACATGTTTTAACGATCTGCTGTGTGATTTTGTTGACGGAATTTCCCGTAAAGTATTCCTTAAATAGCTGGTATGTTCGTCGGTTCCCCACGTGGCTGTAGGCATGGTGCAGCTCATAAATCATAGCTCGGATTAGGTCCTCTGTCAACATAAGCTTCCACGCTCCCTTTTCCTTTCTGTAGAGTTTATTATTGCGCCAAGCGTATCTTTAGGCGATTTTGTGGTTCTTACCTGCTATAAGGGTGTCAATAATTTGTTTTAACTTTGTGTCTGCTAGTTGGTACTGTTTGATGTTCTTCAATTTCTCCTTTGCCTCCTTGCTGATCCTGATGGTTACATGGCTTACTCCTAATTCTTCTGTGTGATCTATTAATTGCTCATCGTACATGTCCTCGGGGTGTCTGCTAAGGATATCTGCAACGACGTTGTCTCGCCCTTTACAATGAATTATATCAAAGTCATATTCTTGTATTGCAAGAGTCCATCGAGTGATACGTGAATTATTCAAATGGCATTTTTTAATGAAAATTAGGGCCTTATTATCTGTAATTATGGTTAAAGGTTTTCCCAATACATAAGTCCGAAACTTCTGCAGACAATGCACTACACTTAACAGTTCTAGTTCTGTGGTAAAATAATTTAGCTCGGCGCCTCGTAACACACGACTGGTGAATGCGACTACGCCGATTTCATTATTGTCGTCCAGTTGGTACAGTTGTCCTCCCACTGCATAGCGACTTGCGTCCGTTTGTAGGTGGAATCGCCTATTTGGGTCCGGATGTTTAAGAATGACCGTTTCGATAAACAATTCCTTAACTCTCTCGAAGTGTTGGTCCATCTGCTTGGTCTATTTGAATGTAGAATTCTTCTTACCGACCAGATGGATATCGGGTAAATTGCAAAAGACTTCGCCTGTTGCAAAGACCAGTGAAATATGTGTGTAAATAATCGTGTTTATAAAGGGACGCTACGACAGACTGATTCATGCAAAGAATTGTCGAGGCATGATTTTCGGGCCCAAGAGTATAAATACGCGAGACACACCAGCTTTTTTTCTCTTTCTCGTTCAACCACAGCGCCAGCCGGAGGCTATGCCCGACAACTTCATCACTTTCGTGAGCTCACCGCTGTAGCCAGAGGCTATTACTGGAGACGAGGGAGCATTCAACTACATGGTATAGATTCCTGCCGTACGGTACGAGTCATCGGACTACTGAAAGGATCCGGAGAATGGGGAGCGGACTCCAGGACTTCACCGACTACGGAGGATCAACCAGGATCAAGGACTTAGGACCAGAAGAGGATACGTTGAGAAATTACCACCACGATTAAGGTGAAATAAATCCATGTACTCATCAAAAACAAAAGACTCAATTAAAGACAATAAAACAATGTAAAAGAAAGACAATATAATTTCAAAAAGTGAAATTAATAATTTTTAAATGTAACTGTTTATTGTATAGTAATTTATAGTAATATTTGAATTTAGGAAAGTATATTTTTGAAATGATAATTTAATGAAGGTATTTAAATTAATTTTGAAAGTATTTAGTAATTTTTTTAAAGTAATTAACATGTCATAAATAGGAGATGCATATGGAATAATAGTAATTTAAAAAGAAAAATTCGAGAATTTAATAAGAATTAAAGAAATTGAGTAAGTCGAGAGCAATATTATATTATAATCAATGTTATTTATAGTTATAAGTTTGTATTTTATGTTTCTATGCTTAATATGAGGTATTACGTTTATTTTATTAACACGTATGTGTACTACAATACACACATGCAAATACTAATGAAGTTTTTATCTCGCATATTTTCAAAATTTTTAATTAATAAATGTTTGAAAGATTCTAAACAATTCACGGTGTTATTATTATTACGATTACACCCGTTGTAAATTTATAATATAAGTATCGTTGAAAATAAATTGTGCTACCAAACTTGTGGCTCGTTAACGATATAGACAAATCGTTATAGTATATAATGCATTTTATGTATGTAATTTACAATAATATACACTTACCTCAAAGTGTGTATTTTTTAAAATTTAACTAACAAAATATTCATGTACAGTACAAATAATGTCTCAGTAAAGTAACTATAATGTTGTTCACATATCTTGTCAGGTAGGGTATATGGTATCATTTATGGACGGACATTTGAATGTCACGGCAATATAACTTTCTGACAGGTTGTTGAGAGTTACACTTATAATTTAGATCTTCAGTGGTTGATGGACCTGAAGGAGGAACTGCTGCACCACATCGAAACGAACTACAAGTCTTCGCCCTCCTCTTGTCCTGTAGTAAATGCGCACACAGTCTTTAGATTTGAAGAGATTGTTGCAACGTTACTGCAGAACGGTAGGTGGCGTCTACGAACAGTCTCCAAACGAAGTTATTTGCAGCGGTTTGCAGCGTCCAAATACCACTACGATGCTTTGGTTTCAAGGCAAACGTTCTGTCCCCTGAAGTAACAGTTGTCCTTTCGCGCGTTGTTAACAAGTGAAGGAACTTCGGTTGCTCACTGTGCTTGACGTGATATCTGAAGTAACAGTTGTGCTTTCGCAATTTGTTAACACGTGACAACTTTTGAGCAACATTTGTTGTTCACTGGAAAGGAAGTGATATCTGCAAAATATGCCAGTCGAAGGGCGTTTATCAGCACTTCTACCGTCAATGTAGGCCTATAGGATTCAATCTCGTCAGGCTCCAGCGGAAGGTAATTTACATTATGTACGGTTATAATGAATATAGTGCATTGTAGGCCTATAGCTAGTAAACTTAGATTGTATATAATGTACAGTGGCTTACTAATGATTGTAATGTGTGTAATTTATTGTATATTTAACCTGTATACTATGCACAGTGGTAAAAACGAGTGTATCGTGTCTTATATACGTATGCATGTAGACACAAACACACACACACACACACACTCACAGTGTATTTTTGTTTCTTTTATACCGTACTAATAATTTCTCTTGTAAGTCATGTGCTTTCTTACCTAACTTTTCGAAATGTTATTGACAGTAACCCTTATAACTTCAGTGGTCGCGAAGGATGGACTGCAGTACCACGTGAGAAGAAACTACAACTCCCCGGCCTTCTCTTGTCCTGTGGTAGGGTGGCACATAGAAGAGATTGTGTCCACCTGTTTACCACGGGAGACGAGAAGCTGTCTATATAGTGTCTTGAAAACGAAGCTGTTTACAGTAGTTGGGTTCGTCCCCTTTGCAGGATGACGCTTTGGTTTGATTTTAAACGTCTTGTCTCCTGTGGTAGCAACGGTCTTTTCGCACTTACTTACCAAGTGAAAGGACCACTGTACCTTTCTGGACATGGCGTGATATCTGCAAAATGTGTACGCAAGTGGGCAATGGAGTCAACTGACACATCAAGCTCCAGTGGGACGCAACATACGGTATGTAAATGCATTTTCTATACATAATAACAGTATAGTGTATAAAATATAAGTGTAAACTGTGTATGTGTGAGTGTATTGTTTAATGTTGTAATATATATAATGCATTTAATGTATGTAATTTACAATAATGTAAACTTACCTCAAAGTATGTAATTTTTTTAAATTTTAATTCACACAATATTAATATACAGTACAAATAATGTCTCAGTAAAGTAACTATAATGTTGTTCATATGTCTTGTACGGCAGGCTATGTGGTTTAATTTATGAACGGACATTTGAATGTCACGTCAGTTTAACTTTCTGACAGGTTATTCAGAGTCACTCTCATAAATTAAATCTTTAGTGGTTGATGGACCTGAAGGAGGAACTGTTGCACCACATCGAAAAGATCTACAAGTATTCGTCCTCCTCTCGTCCTGTAGTAAATGCGCACACAGTCTTTAGATTACAAGAGATTATTGCGCCGTTACTGCAGGACGCTAGGTGGTGTCTACGAAGAAGGTGGAGTCTCCAAACGAAGTTATTTACAGTGGTTTGGTGCGTCCAAATAAAACTACGATGCTTTGGTTTCATGGCAAACGTCCTGTCTCTAAAAGTTGTGCTTTCGCAACTTCTTAACTAGTGAAGGCACGTCTGTTGCTCACTGGACATGACGTGATATCTGCAAAATATGTTAGTAGTAGGACGTTAATCAGACACAATGTCTTGCTTTTTGTAAGACATCTGCTTTCTTGTAAACGGCCTTCTGAATGTCACTGCAATATACGTTACTTTTCGAAATGTTTTTCAATGTCACCCTCATAACTTCAGTGGTCGCGAAGGAGGGACTGCTGTACCACGTAAGAAGAAACTACAAGGCTCCGCCCTTCTCTTGTCTTGTAGTAGGGTGGCACATAATCTGTAGGTTAGAAGAGATTGTATGCACCTGTTTATCACGTGAGACGAGAAGGTGTCTATAATGTGTCTTGAAAACGAAGCTGTTTAGAATAGTTGTATTCGACCCCTTTGCAGGATAACGCTTTGGTTTGATGGTAAACGTCCTGTCCCCTGTGGTAACAGCTGGCCTTTCGCACGTTCTTTACAAGTGAAAGGACAGCTGTACCTCTCTGGACATGGCGTGATATCTGCAAAATATGTACGCAAGTGGACAATTAAGTCAAGTGACACACCAAGCAGCAGTGGCATGCAACGTACGGTATGTAAATATATTTTCTATACATAATAACAGTACAGTGTATATAAGTGTAAGATGTGTGTATATGTGTATGTGTGTGTGTGTGTGTGTGTGTTTGTGTGTGTCATTTAATGTTTAAATGTATTGCAACGTTACAAGTATTTCAAAAATTACACAAATACATTACCATGTACTCAACGCAACTATGAAGTGTATTACACCGGCCAGGTCGCAGGATTTTTTTATTCTCGTTGCGTCAAGTATATGTAGTTGCACAATAATAAAATAATTTTCAAAGAGGAGTGAGATGTTGTTGATATGAAATAATTAATTAAAACCGTTTCAAAATAATCATTCTATGATTTCTTAATATTAATCGAAAGATGAAAAATATTAAAAATTCGAATTACAAAAAAATATTCTCTTTTATAAGTTTACAAAAATATAATATAATCTTCTATGCTGTTCATGACATATAAAAATAAACAACCATATAATCTTACTAGCTAAACAGACATGGTAAACAAATTATCTAAACACTTTTTATTTCAGTGTGTCTGACTTTGACTGTAATTTTAAATAATAATAGCAACTCATTTACAAACAAAAATAATATTAAATCTCAAGAATAAAACTAATTGTTGCTACAAACAAAATAAAAAATATAACATTTACTTCCAAACTATTGTTTATTTCTACTGACACACCCAAATTTTAACATATAACAGAAGATTAGAATTTTTAAATTTTCTTGTTAAATTGAATTATTTTCTTTAACTACCATTTAAATTTATGTACAGTGATTATATTTAAAACTTTAAGTCTTTACTGTTCTTATATAAGTTCCTTTTAAGAGTTCTTTTCACAAACAAAAAATATAATTGTTTATTCATCACCTGCGTACTTCCGACGTTACCGTTGCGTGTGTGTGTGTGTGTGTGTCCTAAATCCTGAGAATTTGATGATGATGATTATGCTGATGCTGTGTTCTCTGTCTGTACGGTTTGTTGTTTGTGATGGTCCAGAGTTCCTCCATAAGTCTTGGTGTGTGTGGTAAAGATGTTCGGTTAACCGGCAGATCAGCAGCGTGACGTTGTGTGAAGATATCTTGAGTCTGAGACCGCCCCAAAATTTCCGGTGGTATTTATACTGGACGGCGATTTGACAAGTGCAGGACTGCTTTCGACCTGTTAGATATTGTCACTTCGTGCAAAGCGTCCTTTTAATTCCAAATCATTTTATGGTTCATTTCCGCGATTTCGTAAATATACTCGTAGCACGAGCGATATCATCGTTTGCGTAATTTTTTCTGGTCACTCACATATAACAAACTTATTAATTAATTTTTCATTGCATTAGTAATTAACATTAAATTAATTAGCGTCTTTATTATTGCACATTTTTGCAATAATTTGTTATATCACTATATTCATTAAAAATTCCTTAATGTAATGGTCTTTTATAATTGGGGTAAGTCTTTGTTCACAGGTTTAAAACGTAATAATTAGTTTATTTTTATGCAGTTAAAACCTGATTACAGACAAAACAATACTTCGTACGCATCACCCCATCGTAGACTTTTTCCTGTCGTAGCTTGCGTTCACACACACAAACACACAAGCCTGTATTCACCTGCGGGGCAGGTGTACGCTTTCTGACATTTCGTAGCCTGCATAATATTGTTAAAAACTGTTCATCATATATTTTTCTATACTAACTATTTACACACATACCGCCCTGGCAAATATGCAAATATATGTATTGTTGCATATATTCCCCAGGTGGGTTTAAATAAAATTTGACTGTTGTTCAAATTTTATTTACATATTCATATAAGTACCCTATAATTACATCTTATTATCTACATTACATTTGGTTTTTTAAAAACTCCTTATAAAAGTAAATATTTTTTATTTATGTACGAACAAACCCCTTTGTGGTGGGCGACAAAATTAAAATTCTTTCCCCCTACCTATACAAACATACTTACATTCTGTTTTCTATTGTTGTATTTTGTGTTTAAAGACACACTAACCTACCACTCTGGTGGCGTATTGTGCAGTGCGGCCAGTATCTCTCTCTCACTCTCACTCTGTTTCCCTCTCTCACTATATGCACTAGCATTAAGAGAATCAATTGTACTACAAAGTTTTGTTTTCTACTGGAAATATTTCCTCATCGATGAAGCATGATATTTGCCAATTTCTTTTTGTCTTTCAGTGTCATATACCATAAAGATTTGTGTTCCCCGTCTTGTTTGCAGAACATAGGACCTTCATATAATCTAAAGAACTTTTTGGCGGTGTTGTCTATTCTCTTCCCTACTGGATTACTTCGTATCAATACCATATCTCCAACTTTAAAGTCCACTAACTTGTGTGTTCGAGTGAATCTCTACCCTCTTCATACCATTTATCCTATTTCTTGCGTTATCTAATTTTTGACTCATAGGTATAGGTAGATTCTGATTTTCTGGTTTACAAATGAAGTTGTTCCAAAATCTAGTTGGTTTCTGCCCTTCTCCCAATTCAATTGGTGGGTATCCAGTAGCTTTACTATAATTTTCATTAATAGATTTTTCAAAGAACGGCAAGTATTCAGCCCATTTGTTATGCTGATCATGACAATATATACGCATATACTTGCCCAATTCTTTATTAACACGTTCGGCAAGGTTATCCTGCGGATGCCTAATAGATGTGAGCGTGGGTTTTATGCCTTGCTGCGTTAACGTTTCAGACCATAGCTTATTCCTAATTTGTTTGGCTTGATCCGTAATTATCTTCTTCACGTGACCATATGTGGGTACATACCTTTGCAGCATTATCTTCAGAACAGTCTTTGTGGTGGGACGCATAATAGCGTATAACTGGACAACCTTGCCTAACACCCCGACTTGATCGTGGCAGCGGACCCAAGAAGTCCAGAGGTAACAACTCCCCTTTCTCCTTTGCTCTGATGCTTTGCATAAATACATAGGTATGCAAATTTGGATGTCTAGCTGTCTGGCAATCATGACACCTTTTTAAGGCGGCTTTAATCCTCCTAAACATATTATTGATGGTGAAAACTTCTCTCAAAGTCCAGTAACATTTTAATGCTAACGCATGGGCTAGACTTTCGTGACATGGTGTAATTAACTGTTGTAACATTTCTGGTGATAACATTACTTTCCAGTCTTGGTCCATTAATTTAAATAGTATGTTATTTTTAACTGCATACTTATCGTGAGATGGTTCTTGTTTTAGTTGCTGAAGCTTTGTATCTTTATCTTGCTCTCTTGCTAAGTTCTGGAATAGCTGTTTTATTTCGTCATTTGCTTTATACTGGATGTGCAGTAATTTCAAATCTTTATCATTGGAGAAATGAGTCTCTTCCTTCTTCTCCGTGACACATCGACTTAGTGTATCTGCTGTCTTGTTGGCGGTTCCTCTGCAGTATTTAATGGTAAAATAATATTCTTCTATGGCCAGACTCCATCTCATCAGTCTCGCATTTGTGATTCCGCACCTCGGTAGGAATGATAGAGCTTGGTGATCAGTGTCGATTTGAAAGTGCGTTCCATAGATGTAATATCGGAATTGTTTCAATGCATATACGACGGCCAATATTTCCTTCTCCGAAGTACAGTAATGTTTCTCGGCACCTTTGAATACTCTGTTTACGTAGCCGATCACTCGAAGTTCTCCTTTTGAATCTTCTTGGTAGAGTACGCTCCCTATTGCATAGTCGCTGGTGTCCGAGTAGATGATGTACTTTCCTTCACGTTGTGGGTGGTGTAGCATAATATTTTCCACAAACAGTGCCTTGACCTTGTTGAATGCATTGGTGTGATGTTGTTCCCACTTCCACTTCACTTTCTTCTTTGTAAGCTCCAATAGTGGTTTGATTTCATCTGCATATAATGGTGAAAATCGTCTATAGTATCCCGTTAGACCTAGGAATGCTCTTAACCCTTTCACATTTCTCGGTATTGGGAACTCAGTGATACTGATTATTTTGCATGGATCTGGTCGTATACCTTCCTCAGATACAACATGACCCACAAATTTTATAGACGATCGCATAAATTCACATTTATCTAAACTTAATGAGATTCAAGCTTGTCGAAACTTCTTAAAATAGTGCGTAAATTGATTATATGTTCTTATAATGTTTCCGATATGACCAATATATCATCAACAAAAATCATGGTGTAAGGTTCTACTTCCGGACCTAATGCAATTTCTAAACATTTTACAATGGCTGCTAGGCTTGTGCTTAGACCAAACGGTACTACCTTATGCTGGTAGCATTTATTTTTATACAGAAATGCAGTATATTTTCTATTGCTTTCTCGAATGGGAATCTGCCAAAAACTAGAGGTTAAATCGAGTTTAGTTAAATACTTAGCTCCTTCGCACTTTGTGAACAACTCATCTGCCGTGGGTGCACAATCAAAATCCTTTTCTACGACACTATTCAAATTCCTCATGTCCAAACATAGTCGAATTTCATCATTCTTCTTTTTCACCACAACCAACGGGTTTAAGAAGTTACTGTTCGATCGTTCTATGACGTCATTCTTTTGATTTCTTTCTCGACTTGCTCCTCATACTTCATTGGAATTGGATATGTCCTCCTCACGAATTTTGACGGATCTGTGACTTTGATGCGATGTTCATATACATTTGTTTGTGTAGGCAGTTCGCTAAATATGTCTGTATACTCTTTAATTAACGTGTCTATTTGTTCTACCCCTTGGTGTTCACCACTGTTTTCTTCGCTACGATGTTTATCATTCGCATAGGTTACTGAAGGTCTGGAGATAGTTACCGGTTCACTTATTTGACGACTGACATTCTTCTGCTACAGTCAATTTAATATTTTGTGTGACATTATTCAGACTGCACGTCATCGTTTGATCTGCTATATTTATTACAGCCTTTATTTTATTTAAAGCATCTATTCCTAATATACAATGACGGATTAGATTATTTACTACTAACATAGGTAAATTCATATTGTACATTCCCACACGTTATATTCGCAAATTTTGTTGCTTAACTCGTTCCCTGGTAAGATTAGCAGTGGTTATGTAAAATTCATTAACAGGTAGAGTGGGTGCCGATTTAAAATATTGTTTGTTGGTGTGTAGGCATGTCTTATTAATAACAGATATTTTGCTTCCTGTGTCTACCAATGCCTGCACTTTACAATTGTTGATGTGTACAGCAACAGTTGGACAGTAGTTACATTCGTTCACACGTCTTGCAGTTGTATCCGGTGCTGTGATGTCGGCGTACAAATCAGGCGGAAATAAGCTGTTCATTTCTACTTCATGTGACGGTCAACTCTGCTTTAAAGTAGATGCCATTTCTGGTGTCGGGTTCGTCGACTTCTGAACTATTGTTTGTACATTCCGGGTGTATGGTTTGGAAAATTTCTTATTCGAATTCGGCCAGGTGTATCCACCCTTCGTATTACTCCCCTCTGTTTTATTCTCGACGTTGCGCTCTTCTCTTCTAAATTTTATTTTGTTTTTATATAGTATCCAAGTCACTTTTTTACAATACTTTAATTACCTTGTATCCGTCAGTGACTTCGTTCTAGCGTTTTTTATATAGACGCGTTTCGTGACATGAGTCACATCATCAGTAATCCTCGTCAAATGTTAAAATTCACATAAAACACATAAAAACACATTTGCACATATTTACTAAATCACAATAACGACACACACATAACACGATGTAACTTCGGCTCCGTTGGACCGGTCTAAGGATTGACTTAGTTTAATTACTGGCTCGGCAACTACACGCGCGGTCGGACCGGTCCAACGGAGCCGAAGTTACATCGTGTTATGTGTGCGTCGTTATTGTGATTTAGTAAATATATGTGCAAATGTGTTTTTATGTGTTTTATGTGAATTTTAACATTTGACTAGGATTACTGATGATGTGACACATGTCACGAAACGCGTCTATATAAAAAACGCTAGAACGAAATCACTGACGGATACAAGGTAATTAAATTCTTCTAAATTCTCTCCCCCCGAAGTTTTCAGCATACCTTCTCACGACTTAAACATTAGTTTTATTTCTGTACTCGGTGTAAAACATGTGTTCGGACTGCGTGAGTAAAATTAATAAATCTTCAACAGTTTTAATTCCTTGTGTGTATATGGCTAACCTTATATCTCTGTGAAAGTGATGTGCTAATTTAAGTACCAATTCGTGTTGTTTAAATGTGGGTCTTAAGTGTTTACTTCTTTCCACGAGTTGTATGACATACTCCTCTAAGGTAAGTCTACCATTATGTTGATATTTACCATGTTCTAATTGGTGTCGTATTTGTCTTTGTGTGTGAATATTCCAACAGCGGCCTTCAAACGATTCTTTAAATTGTTCATATGTAGTTAAATTATCTCTGACAATGGTATACCATCGTGCAGCACAATCTTGAAAATGCTTACTAACAAAGCAAATTTTGTCTTTATCAGTTATAGTGTTACCTATTAATTCCATTTCCCGTTCAAAATTTAATAAAAATTCAACTGGGTTCTCTGTTTACAAACCTTTGAATACTAATTTGGTCCGTTCCTCTATCTGTGCTGGTCGTCTCTTGATCTCCGTTCTCAGACGTTCTACTTCTCCACGTAGATCTTCCTTAAGTGTGTTCATTTCACCTGAGTAGTCCTTGGTGAATTTTGAAGACTCTACTACACCAGTTTCCAACGTCGTCGTTCTGGTTTCCAATTCCTGCGTTTTATTAATGTTTTCCCGGATTTGTTCACTAACTGTTCTTATCCTCACATCTTGTTCCTGCTTTGAAACTCTAAACTTTTCATTCCAGTGTTCAGCTAATTGTTTAATACCTTCTTTTAATTATTTCGACCATTCTGTTTTTTGTTCTTTAAACCTATTCTCCATCTTTAAAGCTTGTTCGTTTAGTGACTGTTGTGCTCTAGCTTCTAATACTTCTATTCTGGTATTATTTTCTTCGAGTTTTGTAGTCAGTTGCTCTTTAAGCTCTTTGAATTTAGCTTTAAATGCGGCCCTAGTTTCTTCGCTATTCTTTTGTATTTGTTCATTACTTTTCGCTAATTCAGCTTTAACTTCCTCCCTATTCTTTTTTAATTCTTCATTATTCTTTTGCATTTGTTCCTGGAGACTTCTAAACATAGCCTCAATATCAATTCCTTTCTGCGGTGTAGCCATTTTGTTGTCTTAGAATTAAATTTAAATTCGTTTTTTTATATCAATTATTATTGGTAAACGGTGACTCTATTGGTTTTTATTTAATATTATTTATTGACGTTTATTATTATTATAAATTATCTCATACCAACAATTTCTCTCCTCTTTCAGTTTTGTTGAGCGCCAGTTGTGAAATACACAACAATATTATAATTACAATACAATAATATTAATAACAATAATAAACAAATTTATTAATTATGACTCCAATTTTAAATAATAATAGCAACTCATTTACAAACAAAAATAATATTAAATCTCAAGAATAAAACTAATTGTTGCTATAAACAAAATAAAATATATAACATTTACTTCCAACCTATTATTTATTTCTACTGACACACCCAGATTTTAACATATAACAGAAGATTAGTATTTTTAAATTTTCTTGTTAAATTAAATTATTTTCTTTAACTACTATTTAAATTTATGTACAGTGATTATATTTAAAACTTGAAGTCTTTACTGTTCATATATAAGTTCCTTTTAAGAGTTCTTTTCACAAACAAAAACTATAATTGTTTATTCATCACCTGCGTACTGCCGACGTTACCGTTGCGTGTGTGTGTGTGTGTGTGTGTGTGTGTGTGTGTGTGTGTGTGTGTGTGTGTGTGTGTGTGTGTGTGTGTGAGTCCTAAATCCTGAGAATTTGATGATGATGATTATGCTTAAGCTGTGTTCTCTGTCTCTACGGTTTGTTGTTTGTGATGGTCCAGATTTCCTCCATAAGTCTTGGTGTGTGTGGTAAAGATGTTCGGTCGATCTGCAGACCAGCAGCGTAACGTTGTGTGGAGATATCTTCAGTCTGAGACCACCCCAAAATTGCCGGTAGTATTTATACAGGATGGCGATCTGACAAGTCTAGGACTGTTTTCGACCTGTTAGATATTGTCACTTTGTGCAAAGCGTCCTTTTATTTACAAATCACTTTTTGGTTCATTTCCGCGATTTTGTAAATATACTCGTAGCACGAGCGATATCATCGTTTGCGTAATTTTTTTCTGGTCACTCACATATAACACACTTACTAATTACTATTTAATTACACTAGTAATTAACATTAAATTAATTAGCGTCTTTATTATTGCACATTTTTACAATAATGTTTATATCACTATATTCATTAAAAATTCCTTAATGTAATGGTGTTTTTATAATTGGGGTAAGTCTTTGTTCACAGGTTTAAAACGTATTAATTAGTTTAATTTTATCCAGTTAAAACCTGATTACAGACAAAACAATACTTCGTACGCATCACCCCATCGTAGACTTTTTCCTGTCGTAGCTTGCGTTCACACACACAAAAACACAAGCGCTGTATTCACTCACGGGGCAGGTGTACGCTCTCTGACAATTCTTAGACAATTGTTGTCATAATATTGTAAAAACTGTTCATCATAATTTTCCTTTGCTAACTATTTACACACATACCGCCCTGGGCAAATATGCAAATATATTTATTGTTGCAGTATATAATGCATTTAATATACGTAATGTATAATAATATACACTTATCTCAAAGTGTTTAATTTTTTTAAATTTTAATTTACACAATATTAATACACAGTACAAATAATGTTGCAGCAAGAAAGTAACTACAATGTTTAATCAAATATATTGTTATGTGACGATTGTGACGCCTTTTATATAGGCCAGACAGGCCGTGGTTTTTAAAAAGGTTCACAGAACATAGACCGCCTACATACTTTCACAGTTTGGACTACATTAATATTGAATATTGAATAAATTGAATATTGCGTTATTGTCGTGATAAGAGTCAGTCTTGATTCAGTGCGCGGTCAGTCGCCGTACGGTGTACACCGTTTAACCGTTGCGCTCGACTTTGTACATTTAAGTATTGTGGTTTTGTTTAATGTAAATTTTAATGTTTTAATTATTCGACAACTATATCATCGTTTGATGATATACGAACACACTTTTAAGTTCTGAGGATGGGACAAGTGTCCCGAAACATGTAAACTTTAGAGTGAAGATATTGTTGCAGAAAGTCACAGACGGTAAGTTACAATATATTTGATTAAACAACACGTGGCTTGGTACTAAGTTCGGATTTATTCCTTTTAAATATGAATACTGCAAGTCCTGCAAATATAGTACGAGATTTTCAGAATGTTAAGGTCCAACTACACAAAACTATATTACATATTAAGTTCAACAAATCGTGTCTGAAGAATAATGTTATACCGAATTATGCTGTCATAAGATTTAAAGGTTCGTCTATTGCTGATTTAAAAACCAAAAAACACGCAGAAATATACAGAGTTAAGGAAGAAATAACGTTTCTACACATTAAGAAATCAAATCTAAATTCTAAATTATACAAAATACATTTACAACTATTAAATAGCACACATCCAGCCGTACTAGACCATTATCTGGATTTTGTAAACAATGACGTGAAGCAGATAATTTATCAAATGCGTATCAAGCAATCGAATAAACTCCAAAGGTTATTAGATAGTCAATTACCGATGTCCAATAACGTCCAATGTAAACACAAATTTTATTCACGTTTGCAGAATTTAACTTCTCTTGATTTAAGTACTGATGAAACGGATTTATTAAACAAGGGCTTGAAATATAATCTTCCTCTACACAAATCTAATCTCAATCGTGAACACATTATTGCTGAAATTATGAATGCGGAAACTGTCGTTAAGGCAATGGTTGTCCAAAAGATCAAGACGAGACGCGGTTCCTAATAAACGACAAATTCAATAAGATCATTAAAAATCAGAGTACAGTAATAGCATTTACTCTTCTGCTCCTTTAACAAATATTAATTATAATAAAGAACGAAAATTTTTATCAGATCTAAGACATAAATTATCTGACAATCACGCTCTCGTCACCAAGGCCGATAAAGGTAACACCGTGGTTATTATGGACATGAAAGAGTATGACAATAAGATACAGGATTTCATTGTTAACAACAACATTAATAAACTGAATTCTGACCCAATTGAACATTATGTAAAACGGTTAAATCATGGTATAAATAAGTGCACACATTTGTTCGACGAGGGAACTAGAAGATCTTTCAAACCCATAAATTCGAAAGCACCCACTTTGACAGGTTTACCCAAACTCCCACTGAGACCACTAGTAAAGTTCACCACTGCCCCGGGATGTAAAACAGCTAAAAAACTAGTCAACATAATAAAACATAATATACTAATAATTAATGATCATAGTTTAATTAATAGTATTGGCTTTGTAAATAAGGTTAAAGACTTAATAGTTGAAGCACCTTACAAACTTGCCTCCTTTGATATTATAAACTTATACACGAACATACCAGTAGCTGATACCCTGCGAATACTTAAGATTAACCTGATTAATACTAACAAACTGGACATTGATAGTATAAACGAATTGATGGAGGTTTGGAACTGATTCTCGATCAAAACTATTTTACCCACAACAATCAATTTTTCAGCCAACAAGAGGGGTTAGCAATGGGTTTCCCACTTTCTGGCCTTCTTGCGGATATATACCTGAATAATTTCGAGAATTCCTTTATTTTTGCTAATAACAGACACAGTGATAACATAATGTTTTATGGCAGATATGTTGACGACACCTTTTTGATATATAAAGGCACACAACGGCAAATTGATAGGTTACATAATTATTTAAATAATATCAATGATAATATACAGTTCACACTTGAAAATGAAGACAATGTAAAACTGAATTTTCTGGATTTAACAGTTGCTAAAAACAATAGTAAAAAACCACAATTTAACATTTATAGAAAACCTACAGCAACTGATATTGTGATACACGCTAAGTCCTTTCACCCAATATCCCAGAAAATGACTGCCTTTCATAGTATGATTAACCGACTTTTATCTCTGCCCCTTGGTGATAAAGAATACCATGAGGAATTGAACACCATTAAATACATCGCAGTCACTAATGGTTACGATGTTGGGGTGGTGAATAATATCCTCAGAAAACATAAGAAAAGGCGTAAAAACATTAACGGACATGGAACTCGTGAGAGTATAACACACAAATACATTACAACACCATATACACACTTTATGCTTAAGGTCCTTGGGTCAATTTGCAATAAAAAATAGCAATATAAACGTCACATACAAGACCACTAACCACATTATGAATAACCTTCGCGTACATGGAACTACCAACCTCGAAACAAAACAGGTGTTTACATATTGTTATGTGACGATTGTGACGCCTTTTATATAGGCCAGACAGGCCGTGGTTTTTTAAAAAGGTTCACAGAACATAGACCGCCTACATACTTTCACAGTTTGGACTACATTAGATCAAAATTTGCAAAACACCTCATCACAGAGAATCACAATTATACTAATTTTAAAACAAACTTGATACCTCTTTACAATCTGCAAAAAAGGGCGACATATGAACGCCCTTTAAGAGTTCGAAATTTACAGAGCTTATAACAATCCTGATACCAAGCCGCGTGTCCTAAACGATCAACTGCTTTTTAAATCGAATATATTGTACGACACTGCTTTGCGTTATTGTCGTGATAAGAGTCAGTCTTGATTCAGTGCGCGGTCAGTCGCTGTACGGTGTACACCGTTTAACCGTTGCGCTCGACTTTGTACATTTAAGTATTGTGGTTTTGTTTAATGTGGATTTTAATGTTTTAATTATTCGACAACTATATCATCGTTTGATGATATAATGATATACGAACACACTTTTAAGTTCTGAGGATGGGACAAGTGTCCCGAAACATGTAAACTTTAGAGTGAAGACATTGTTGCAGAAAGTCACAGACGGTAAGTTACAATATATTTGATTAAACAACACGTGGCTTGGTACTAATTTCGGATTTACTCCTTTTAAACTACAATGTTGTTAACACATCTTGTATGGTAGGCTATGTGGTTTTATTTATGAACGGACTTTTGACTGTCACGCCAATTTAACTTTCTGACAGGTTATTCAGAGTCATCCTCATAACTTAAATCTTCAGTGGTAGGTAACGTAAGTTATGCACAGGCATAAGGAATATAGTGCATTGTATATGTTATAAATGTACAATGTATATAATGTACAGTGGTTTAAGTACGACTATAATATGTGTAACTTATAGTATTTTTTACTGTATATATAATAGTGTAACCTGTATATATTTAACCTGTGCGCAATGGTAATAATGAATTCATCGTGTATTATGTATGTATGCATTGCACACACAATCTCTCTCTCTCTCTCTCTCTCTCTCACACACACACACACACACACATACACATACACACAATGTATACAATGAATAATGCGTACAGTGTACATAATTGTATACAATGTAACAAGAAGTTAATGTCTACAATTAATAAAATCCATACAAATTATGTGATGTGTATAAAAATGTTAATATATTTGGTTATAAAATTCATTAAAATCAGAATAAAGTATAAACGCACAGGGGTCCCTAAATTTATATAAAGCCACATGGTAAGTTTCTTCAGAAAATGTTTAAATGAGAAAACACTATTTACGACAAAACATGTACTCTTGCAAAAAAGCAATAGGTAGAACAACCAGAGGTGGTTGGATTGAAAAACTCAGTTTGTGCAGAACAGGTCTGGAAAGAATGCAAAGAAGATGAGATTTAGTCCGGAAAAGACAAACACAAAGTACAGTGAGGTTGCACTAACTAAGGAAATGAAATGTTACAGTTGATGATTCAGTAATAACAGCTGCGGGTGAAGTCACATGTCCGTGACAAAAACCCATGTTTATAGTTTATAAAATCGTGGAGTAAAGAGATGTTTAATGTAATGTGTGACAAACTGTCCTTGTGTGTAGGCAAGGAAACGTTTAACCAGCGTACCGTTCTGTCTCAGAAACCTACGTAACAAACAAACACTTGATGATACATAAACCAACAAGAAAATGATAATGAACAGACAACTGTGTAAAGAAATATGCTTGGAACAATAAGGAGAGGCTAGAAAGCCAGCTCGTCTGGAGAGGATTAGGCAGCACGTGGCACAAATTACTGAAAAGGAATTTACAGAATGTATATATAATTTAGTTAACTGAAATATATGGACCTTTAACATTATCGAAAATAAATACAGTAAAGTTATGTACAGACGACTCAGTAAGTTAGTCAGTCAACGAGACTCTAACCACTGAACGAACGACCATACTGGATAGAACGAGAAATGACCATTGGATTTTATACTGAGCCATACCTTGGATTTCCTCGGGTCTTGGATCATGATGAAGGGATACGCCCAACCTCAAAACATCATGATACTGGACGGGCGACATACGGTAGTTAATGCGGACCTGGCTACTGAATGGCAAATTGAATAAGGTGCCCACTTTGGAGAGCGGTGAAGCGGACTGAGGTTACTGGAATCGTCTTCTATATGGGGTAGGAAACTGCAACTAATGGTGAATAAACCTTAATGGCTTAACGGCATAGAATGGAGAAGGCAAGGAGAAACCACTACTTTAAGAACACTCAGTTAATTGATTCCCTTGCTTTCTCACAAATAATTTCTTCAGAAAGACGGAGGCTCCCTCCTGGGTAATTTGTTCCAGAGGTAAATATTCTCCGGCAATAACTCAGAGGGGGCCGCTAAGAATATAAAATCGTAAAAACCCCTTAGGATAGGGACTTCGAATTTTTGGCGTGTAAACGAAACAAGAAACGTGGAAAACCCTAAATAAGGGAAATAGATAAACTGAAATTATAAGAATATAAGAATTATTAGAACGAAGTTGGGAGATAAATACTATTTCTGGTCGGGTGATTATAATATATAACAGTAAACAAAAAAAAATACAATTGCAGGCGTGGAGCTTATAAGGAACAAGCCAATAGGATATCGAGTAGTCTACAATGAAACAGCAATAGAATGACTGTAACAGCAGAAACAAGAGGAGATGCAAACCCAAGGCGAACCAAATGATGCGGGATTAGTTACCAGGTTCGTAAAGTGGAAGGAATAGAAAAAGTGTTATGACGAAAGAGAAGGTTTAATCAAAGTGTCAAAATACAAAATTTTCATAATAATTGGTACTTGTAATGCCATAATTTGGGAAGGTAAGGAAGAATGAATTTTAATGGATTACGGAACTTGTGAGAGAAATGATGGAGGGTTTAGATTATTAGTAATTTGTGTAATATTTAAGATGTATATAGCCAACATATTATCTTGGATTCCACTGAGAAGGATGTACACATGTATAGGACCATGAGGGCAGGATGTTATGCTATGGGACACGTTCAATAATTAGTTATTGTTACTGTAAAACGTACCATGGGTTCTGGAAATAATGGGATAAAGGAGAAGATTGTGAAGAGTTTTAAAGAGATGACTAGACAACTTGGATTGTTGGAGAGTGCAGTTCAGGGGGATAGAGATCGGAATATCCATGATAGATTTTTGAGGATTTGGGGTACTGAAGGCTTTGCGAGATGAAGATATTGGCTCAGGACAGGAGGAGTTGGAGGACCGAATACATTATTTGGTTATGTAGAGATTGGCTGACGACAGAAGGAGCTAGAGGACCGAAAAGCAGCCTGGACACCGATAACAAAGAGCGAGATTGAGGGAGAGAGGGAAAGAGAGCGAGTGTGTGAGGGGGGATCGGGAGGGGGAGACAGAGTTAGTCATTTGACTTGGCAACTTTTTGACGCAAAGTTCCTTTTTAACACAAGCAAACATTGCTAATGATGACCATAAAGCTTAGTGCCTGTATTAAGTCAGACTACATTTGAGTAACACTACATATTTACACATTTGTTAATTTGGTACGTCAAGAAAATTAACTGTAGAAATTCTGTGAATTTGTGTGCGTGGGCGAGTGCACATGTGCCCATAATACTCTTAATACGATTACAGGTACCTAATACGTTCCAACAACGAATAACAGAATAATGTATTCACTATGATGGCAATCGTGCGGTTTTAAAATGTTGAAATTTTAATTTGCCTGATAAATCTATGTTTCAGTAAACTGTTTCTTAATATTATTAATAAATGAGAATACGTGGTAACAGGCATATATATATATATATATATATATATATATATATATATATTGTACTGTAAATTAATTACAGGTATTGTAATTAAAATCTGCTCTACGTTGGATCAGCCATTATCTGTACTGTTGTTTTTTACTGATAGAATTCAGTAGAATACACAGGTATTGTAATTATTTAATAGTATAATACAATTAATAAATGTACCTACTGTTATTATGTTTTTTTTTATTTACCAGTACATGTAAAGAAACTCTTTCTCTCAGGGTTAATGATTATTAAGTTATTTGATCGTATTTACGATTGTATCTATTATTTTCTTTTCTTTAAACCAAACCAGATTCAGTTAATATGTAGTATTTTGATAATTAACCATGTAAGAAATAAATAATAAACTAATGTAACTTAACCGACTCTGAATTCTTCCAGCTGCCACGGGTTCACTTCTGGTTGTTGTTTACCTTTTTTTCGAAAGCAATATTAGGCTTGGCAATCTGTTCCTTTACACAAATTTCTTATTGCTCTCACCGCTGAATGCCGCTCTCCAGGACTACTGCAACACAGATGTCTCCTCGGAACACTTAACTATCCTTTATGGCCACTTAAACTCTTCTTCAGTCCAAGGTTTTCCTCTTCTGTCGTCGTTTATCAAGGATATTGTTATATTTCTCGTATTATTATTTATTTATTAAATATTATAATCAAAACTCTGGTATCACAATTTAAATTCCTTTACTGTATTTTCTTTTCCTTGTTACATTAACTTGATGATGTACAAATGTTATTTAATATAATTTAAGACTCTTCATGTAGTTACTATTAGATATATAATTAGACTCTTCATGTTACTCTTAATGAATTTAATTTATGACTAATAACGTTACTCTTAATGCATTTAATTTTAGACTAATAAACATTTTCTTCCTCACTATACAATACAATTTTTTAACAATTTACAAAATTGCCCCTATGATAATTCCCTAATTTCTTTACATCTGTTTATCATATACCTATTAAAACATATATTATTTTTCCATTTCTTATTAAACATCGTTATTTTACCTCTAATATTCTTAATTCTATTGGTTATTTATTAAATTATAATTTTATTACTTTTTACTCTTCTTATAACATTCATTCCAATTTCATATATTATTTTCTGAACATATAACTAAATATGGTTTTATATCATATAGGAATCGACCTCTATGTTGACTGAGTAAGTCGATATTCCCAATGTTTTTGTTGTTGTTTACATTCAATACAAAATCTGCATCCTTTCTCTTTTAAACTTTATTATCTCCCTATCTCCCCTAACAAGCGTGTGTGTGTGTGCTACCTGTCCGTTCGTGAAAGTGCCACACTTTCAGGAACGATATAAATTATTTGCATTTATTTAATGTATAATACTTGTGTGCATAGTAGCGAAAAACTGAATACACCAAAATGTGTATTTAAAGAACACGAATAAGTGTATAAAAATTAGTGCAAAACGAATAAAAGTGTAAATCATAGAAAGTTAAAAAGCGATAGTAATTATGTTAATTAAAATAAAGAAAAACGGTTTGTGCATGATGAACACCTATAAATTACCGACCGAGTGAATATCGGGTAATGTGCAAAAGACTTCGCAATTCGCGAAGACGAGCAAATTAAGAGTGACAAGAAAGCGTGGGTTAGGAGTGACGCTCTCGACAATATCAAACCTGCAGAATATTGTCGAGACATGTATTTGGCGTTCTGGGTATAAATACGGGGAACGCGCTAACATCATTCTCTTTCTCGTTCAATCATCGTCGCAGCCGAGGCTATGCCCCGCAACTAGAGCTATTTTCTCAATCAACCATAGTCGCAGCCGGAGACTCTACTCTAAAACTAGAACTTCTGTAGCTGATCGACTACCATGGTAGCCAGAGAATCTACTTAGAAGCAACAACGACAGTAGATCAACCACAAGCAGAAGCCAGGACTTCAAGACTACCCATCCGTTCGAGTGAGCAGTTGGAACCGGAGGCCATGACAAGGAACGAGGGTGCAGCAGCGTACGAGGATCCAGTAATCCAGAGTACGAGGTCCAGCGGACGAGGGACTACAATACTCCAAGACTACAAGACTCCAGGACTACCAGACCTCAGGAATCCAGGACGATAAAGAAGCATCCCGTATCAAGGACCGAAGAGGACACGCTACAGATGTACCACAAATAATAAGGTGACAAATAAACATGCATTTTAAAAACCGAGACGTAATCAAAAGACTTTAAATAACAAAGAAAAAATAGACAATTCAATTAAAATATGAATCAAGAAATTGTATAGCTGTAAATATGTTTTGGTACAATAAGTAAGGTAATATGTAAGACTGTTTAATGATAATAATTGTTAGCAGTAACTATAATTTGAAATCTATAAATTTTAGTAGTTAAATTGACAACGTCGTTAGAGAAATTTATATAAAGCAATGCATATGCAGAAAAAAGAAAAGAAAGAGCTTAGATAATTAAAAGATTAGATAATCAATATAATATAAATGAGCTAGCTGAGAGCAATATAAAAAAAAATTATAACAATGTATTAGAATATAAGAGTATACAATATGTTTGTGTATAATATAAGATTACGAATTACACGTAATAAGTACGTGAAAATAATAAT
Source organism: Magicicada septendecula (assembly GCA_034769895.1). NCBI lineage: Eukaryota > Metazoa > Arthropoda > Insecta > Hemiptera > Cicadidae > Magicicada > Magicicada septendecula. The sequence goes on along the minus strand of CM068376.1, from coordinate 303,065,378 downwards.
CATTTTGAATCGCAAAATAAATAAGAAATGTGTTTGTAATATAAGATTACGAATTACACGTAATAATTATGGGAAAATAGTAATGATTTTTAATCGCCAAACAAATAAGAAATGCTATTAATAAATAAATTTAAATGAGTTTAAACAATTTTACGGTCTTATGATTATTACGATTACACCCTTCACACACACACGCGCGCGCGCGAATTTAATGTGTCGTCGTGTTACATAAAGATTTGTCGCACATCAATAAATTAAACACATTAAAATCGTCGTAGTGTTGTAATATATAATATTAAAAATTTATATTTACTTTACCTCAAGGTGTTATTTTTCCCTTATTTGGAACATGTTTCGGAACCCTTAGTGTTCCCATCATCAGCCTTCCTAATTTTGAATAATGTGGAGTACTGTGTGCTGGCTGGTAAATATATTATTTAAATATATTTTAAATAATATATTTAAAATTTATATTTTATATTACATCAAGAAATAGACTGTAGCAAAAAGTGTTTGGACTAATAATACCATACAAGATAAATAAGGCTACAGTGAAAGTAGTGAACAGAACAATAGTGAGGTTATTAAACAATTCGAGACAACAGTATAGTGAAAAAATAGTGAAGTGAATAACAATAATAAACCAACCAGCACACAGGCACTCCACAAAATTCAAAATTAGGAAGGCTTATGATGGACTAAGGGTCCCGAAACATGTTCCAAACAAGGGAAAAAACACATCTTGTGCTAAAGTAAATATAAATTTTAAATATATTATATACATCAAGAAATACACTGTAGCAAATAGTGTTTGAACGCACACACACACACACACACACACACACACAATATACAAATAGTATACATTGTACGCATTATGTGCATAATAAATAATTCTAACTGCTCCCGACATATTATAGGGAGAGTAGACAACGCTATGTATGGATACACATTTATCTGCGAGGATCATATTAACAAATTCATTAAGACTGGTTGAACACACTGGTTTGGAAAGTTTATTGTCTCAGATGTGCTTACTAACATTGTTATGTGCATTCTCGTATATAGTTTGGCTTGTTATTCGGTTGTCAATACATTAATAGCAATAATAAAACATATAATGTGTTATTATATGTCGGCCAAATTTTACTTTTTCTCTTGCTTCCTTTAGGTCAGCGGGTGCAAATTAGACAACTAGTTTACGGAAATTTTATAATATAGCCTAACCTGAGGCGAAGAAATTGGAATTTGGAAAATATACGTATAGGAAGTAAAATACGTTTTGCGTACTTCCAAAAACAAAATTGTATAAAACTATTATATTATACAAAATTAATAAACTATTGATACCTCTAATTAAATATAATTACATGTACAATTATCAGAATATCCTCAAACCTTGAAATATAATAAGAATCTCCCAATTAAAAATCTATAAAAACGCCCAACTGCCAACGTTTCTGTAGGCCACAGAAACACGAACAATTGATAAAACCAGGGGCGCCTACAGGGGGATCGTGTCGCCATTGGCGACATTAAGAAAATTTTGAGGTTTTTTTTTTACTGTTGCATGAAAAATCTTCGCCAATTTTACAACACTGTAAAACATTTATAATGGACACCTATCAGACGCACAACAAATCTATCCAGTTGACTTTTTCGAGCGGGCTGTAGGCGCGGTGTGCACGCAAAAAAGGATCTAGTCTTCTACTCGATGCTTCAAACAAGGCTACAGATCGAGTTCAAGGTGTAACCGTGTGGCGGCTTATGGCAAGCGTTTTACATTTTAGTACACTACGAAAAAGCCCAAAAACAGACTGAATCATAGAGTATTGGTATTGTAAAACAAATCACGTTTTACTGAACATATTAATTTGTGATTTATTATTAGTATCCTTATTCTTTTTAGTGTATAACTACTTACAATCAATATATCGTTTCGGTAAAAGCTAATATTTTGTAATACTTTAGAGTTACAAAGCCCCGGTCTTTGCTCGATTAGGTAAGAAATTTTACTGTAAAAGAGAGAAAAGATCTTGTCAGAAAAAGTGGGTCATTTTTTTATAAAATTGGGGGAAGCGTCATAGGGGTTGGGGGGGATCGGCACCCCTGGATGAAACGCAAGAGGTTTTGTTAAATACGCACATGTATAATAGTGTAAATATTTCAGAAATTTATTAAATGTATAATCATTGTTGTACTAATATAGTAATACACAAGAGTCAACAGATTATTTCAGATGAATCTTGTAGTTTATAAATGAAATAATTTGATTAATTATTTTCTAACCTAGGCTGTCTTAGTTATTAAACTTGTTGCTCAATCTACTGTTTATTCAGTGTAGTATTTGACACCGATAAAACAGTATTTTTCTAAATGTAAATAATTATTCAGTGTGATGTATAACATATATTATTAAATAAATAAACGTTACTTAGTGAAAAACAAATTTTTGAAAATAATTAATGTACCTCGTGTTGTTAGAGTGAATTGTTTGTGTGCAGGCACAGGACGAACAAATCCCCTATGTCAGATATAAATTAACATGTTAACAAAAACTGTAGTAAACCTCTACTCGAGACAAATAAGCAGAGCACCTTGACACACTGTGTAAGAATTCCATCGTAAAATGTGAATGGTTCTAACGGAGCAATGTTATACTTATCATGTCTGTTAAGGTGTTGGTGGGAGGGTAGTTGAGGATAAATCTGGGAGAAGAAGTGTATGTTACTGGCAAAATACAAAACCAGGCATTTTATAGATGCCTAGGAATTTCATACAATGCCTGAATCCAGCCTGCAAAGTATGAAATAAAATACATTTCTATCGTCTTCTAGGTAATGTATAGAAGACAATGTGTGCGCTATGGTTTTATGTCACAACAAGAATCCCCCCTCCCTCTCCTTACCGCTGTACGCGCAAAACTCCCGCTGACCTTCAGTAACGTTCGAGAGATCGCCGTTCACTGTATGCTCAAAATTACTAATGGGGCTTAAAGATGTTCCTGAATAAGAAACCGCACTTCGTTCTGTTGCTACTGCCCAATCATCAGGATCCGCACAAGGGTTCGTAAAATGTGTGTGCAAGACTAAATGTCAAAATAAAAAGTGTAATTGTGTAAAAAATGAAAGATAGTGTACTTCAAAATGTCACAGCTCTTTGTCTTGTTGTAATAAGTAGAGTATGTTCCATATATTTAGAATTAATAAACTCCAAGAATATCTAATCTACTTTTTTAATAATAAAAACGTTCATATACAGTATAATTTTAATAAAATAGTATCCGAACATAATTAAGTAGAGAACAGACAATCTCGAGATGTCATACAATGTTCTCCTTTGTGTAAAATCAAACAATTATGTGTGATTTTGTAATAAACTTTTTCATTTTAACCGTAGTAAGCTTATTTTACAGTTTACCTAAAGAATCACTGGCATTATGTAGAACGCCTAGGCAATGTACAGAATACCTGGGAAAAGTATAAAAAATATTTGAAAAGTATTCTAATCTATACATTGCCAAAAAACGCCAGGCATTGTATGAAATGCCTAGGTATTCTATAAAATGCTTGGATTACATACCTTGCCGGTAACATATATACCAATTACACTTACATAATGTTAGAACATTAATATATGTGTAGGCTATGGCTAATAGTTATCATTGTTATTATTTTTTATGTAACGTACACACACATTAACACAAATCTCATTATACTATATGTAGGCCTATAATTACTTCTGTACTCCCCGTATAGGCCTATAGGTCATAATGACGGCAACAAGCTCTGTATAAATACTTAATTAAATTCCATAACTTAAATTATTTCTATTTAAGCGAAAAAGTTTAAATGACAAGACTGCATCCGCCAACATACTTCTCCTCATATTTCAGTTGTTAACAGCAATATAGGTACGAACTAAGAAAATTATAAGAACATTAAAAATTGTGTAATTAAGTTAATGGATTGATATGTTATTTTGACTTATTGTCATTATTTAGTGTTATATTTATTATATGTATTGCAACAATACATATATTTGCATATTTGCCCAGGGTGGTATGTTTTATATTGTAATTAGTATAAATAGAATAAGGAACACTTTTATACAATTTTGTGCAGGAATTGACAATATCTAACCTGTCGAGAGGGACTCCTGCTGTGGTAGCGTAAGTTACAGCGTGTGTGTGTGTGTGTGTGTGTGTGTGTGTGAGCACGCTACGAGATGAAAATATGGGGTGATGCGAACGACTTATTGTTTTGTCTGTAATCATGTCTTAACAGGATTATAATAAACTAATTACTTGTGTTAAACCAGTAAACAAAGACTTACGCCAATTATAAAAATACCATTGCATTAAGGAATTTTTAACTAATGCAGTGATATAAAAATATTGCAGAAATTTGCAAATTAAAGACGCTAAGTAATTAATGTTAATTACGGGTGTAATTAAAGAGTAATTAACATGTGTGTTATATGTGCGTGAACAGGAAAAAATGACGCAAACAATGATATCGCGCATGCTACAAGTGTGTTTACGAAATCGCTAAAATGAACAAAAAAGTGATTCGTAATTAAAAGGACGCTTTGCATGAAAGTTACAATTTCTAACATGTCAAGAGCAATCCCGGACATGTCAGATTGAGTCCAGTATAAATACGACCGACAATTTTGGGGCATTCTCAGACTCAAGGAATCTCTACACGAGGACACTATGTCCGTTTGATAAGCTATTTCCAAAGGACGTCACGCTGTTGGTCTGCCGATCGACTGAACACACTTTTACCACACACACAAGACGTATGGAGGAACAACAACAACAACAACAACCCATAGAGACATAGAACACATCATCATCATCATAAAATTCTCAGGATTCAGGACGCGCGCGCTCGCTCACACACACACAACGGTAACGGCAGCAGTATGCAGGTGATGACTAAATATTTATAATTTTGTTGTGAAAAGAACTTTCAAAAAGACAATTTTACATGAACAGTAAGACTTAAAAATTTTAAACGTAAATAATAGTTAAAGTCAATAATTTAATGTTATAAGAAAATTTGAAAGTTACTAAATCTTTTGTTATATGTTAAAAATTTGGGTGTGTCAATAGAGTTAAATAACAGTTTGAAAGTAAATGTAATTAGTTTATTTTGTCTATAGCAACCAGTAATTCTATGCTTAAATTTTAATATTATTTTGTTCATGTTTAAATGAGCTGCTATTAACGTTTGAAGATAGAATCAAAGTCAGACACTCAAAAAATGAAAGAATTTAGATGACTTATTTAACATGTCTGTTTAGTTAGTAAGAGTAACTTATATGATTGTTTAGTTTTTAGATGTTATGAACAGCCTAATATGTGTAAAACTTATAACAGTGGATATTTGATCTATCTAATGTTTGAATTTTTTAATATTGAAATATTTTTCTATTAATGAATAAACCTTAGGATGATTATTTTTAAATGGTTTTAAATAATTATTTCATGCCAACAACATCTCACTCCTCTTTAAAATTTATTTAATTATTGTGCAACTACATATACTTGACGCAACGAGAAACAAAAATCCTGCGACCTGACCGGTGTGCTACACTTAATAGTTGCGTTGAGTACATGGTTCTGTATTTGTGTGAATTTATGAAATAATCGTAACGTTGCAGTATATTTAGTTATATTTATTAATGTGCATGATGTGTATTTATATTGTTTGTGTTGAGGGGGGTTAATATTTCTCATCTTATTTTTCATCAGTTAAACTAATACTGTTATTTGTTAAATATTTTTATCTATCTCATTTGTTTACACTATTTGATCTTTAAACAAATATTTACTATATGTTAACACATCTGTTTAAGAATCTGTACAAATTCATTTTTCTGGTCGCTAATGAATTCAATCGCTGTTGCAGTGACCTTATAAATAAATAAAATTAAAAAAATTCCATAACTTTAATATCGTAACGAAATTTTAATTTTCATTTAACTACATATTCTACGTTTTATTACTTAAACAGTTCTAATTCCTTATATTCCTGTATGATAGTAATACCTTTTTAATTTATTCATTATTTTGGTTTTAAAAGTTAGAGTAGCGAATTTCGCAATATGCTATAGTGGACCATGTCGCCAGCATCCCATGAACTAACCGGCATCTCCTGTTTCTTATGGCTTGGTTCTTGCCTACAGTTTTTCTGTACCTACTGTTTGTCGAGCTTTTTCCTCACCTTTTTGGTTTTCCCTCCATTCCTTGACGATAAGAAGATGGAAAGGAATAGGAGTTTTGGTGTCAAGATTGATACATTAACATACGTGTAAAAACTGTTGATTTTTTCAGTTGACTATATAACAATTTCATAAATGAAGGATAAATTTGCCCAAAAAATCCTACATTAAACGTACGAGGGACATTCAATAATTAAAGAGACAAACTGATCTAGAGAAAAAATGGCGTATTTTTACAAAATGACAATTTTCCTATTTTTCAACATAATCCCCCCCAACACTAATACACTTGTCCCAACTATGAATCAGCTTTTTTATGCCTGCAGCAAAGAATTATTTATCTTGACGTTTGAACCAGTCACCCACAAATTTTTTGACTTCTTCGTTGTTGTTGAATTTCTTACCACGTAGCGATTCCTTGAGTGGGCCAAACAGGTGGAAATCTGATGGTGCCAAGTCTGGGCTATACGGGGGGTGTGGTAGTGTCTCCCAGCCAATAGCGTTGCTTCAGCTCTGTGCACACTCTGAGTCTGTTGTCCTTGTGTTGTTGCGTTAACTCTTTTGGAACCCATCTTCCACTTGTTTTGCGGTACCTAAGCTTGTCACTGATAATGCTATAAACTGTACCCAACACTTACGTGCAAATTTTCAGCCATTTGTTCAACTGTAACACGACGGTCTTCACGAATCATATTGTCTATTCGAGATTCAAGCGCAGGAGTTGAAACTTCCTTTGGACGTCCAGATCGCTGTTCGTCTGTTACTGAGGTTCGACCGTTTTTGAACTGATCCACCCACTTATTAAAATTTCCGCGATTCATGCAACTTTCACCATACTGTTTAGTCATTTTAGAATAGATATTAGAGGGTTTTTCACCTTCAGAAAGTAAAAATCGAATCACTGAACGTTGTTCAACTAGTGTGGAAACTTCTAGCGGACTTGCCATTGTTAAATGAGGTTTTGAGGTTAAAAGCAAAACAATTTTCGTGAAACAGCTGCTCAGAGATCATCCCAGGGATGCCAACATGAAGTCCTAAAAGTACCTAATTTTTCCTGCCTACCGTTTTTTCTCTAGATCAATTTGTCTCTTTAATTATTGAATGTCCCTTGTATATCAAAACACTATTAGACCCATGTGGGGCAAAATCGTCAGGAATGGAATATGGGAAGCGGCAAAACAGAAAATAAGGTATGCTGGCGAAACGGAATTATAAAAAGACGTGTAACAGAAGAATTAGAAACGACAACAACTATTAAGGAAGTAGAAAGGCACCAGTTGGAATGGTATGGAACCATTTATGCGTGAAAGGTTTCAGCTGGATATATGCGTGGGACCAGGAGGAAGACTTACACGAAAAAAGAACAGAACGTAGACATAAGAAGTCCAAGGGACCGACAAAAATGCAATGGGAATACAGTGCAAGAGATTCGACAGATTTGAGAGGAAAAACATCTTGAAAATTGGCAAGGCAAAGATACAGCCGCAGAAGATGGATAAATGACCCAATTCAGAAAAAGAAGAAGAGTTTACTTTGTGTTCAGGAGAATCGTGTGGTGACCCTCGAAACAATTTCTTTGTTGTCCTGTCTCTGAAAACGAATGCAAAAGTGAACGAATGCATTCACTTCTTATTTTCAGATACGTTAGCTTCCAAAAACACCAACAACAATATACTGTAAAGCTGTGACTATATATTGGCTCTCTTCCTAAAGCGAGAATATAAATCTGATCAAAGAAAAATATTGTCGGCCTACTGTAGACACTAGTGTACTTACCTTATAGTATTGGACAAAAGAAAAGATTTTGTAAATTATATTTGTATTGTTGTTTGTGTTGTACTCGTAAATCTCGTCTTTGCCAGAATCAGGCGTTACAAGTAGTGAAATCACGAGATATTAGCCTATACACCCGTCGAAATGAGACCGCTTTAATGCGCAGCAGTTTATTCTACAAGTAACTCCTAAGTTCTTTCTATAATAGTGGTTCTCATCTTAAGATGAGCGCGACTCCTAAGAAGATAAACTGCGAACTTGCTCCTCTCAACAGGACGTCGGACTACTAAGGAAAAATAAAATGTATTTTGTAAGCGTACTTATTAACTGCAGTGAATTGTATCTCTTTTAATTTAACCGTTTTTTTTTAACTGAAACTTACGTTTGGAATAACAAAATCAACCGAAATTTTCTCTATTTTTTGATTCTTCAACAGAACAGCCCAACGTGAGCTCTGGCTTGCAAAACCAGTCTTCTACTACGTCTTGCCACTTTAGCTTAACCCCTCACGACCATTCTTCTGAGATCTTCCAGCACATCGTCCAACCATCTGATCCTAGATCAACCCCTCTTTCTGCTTTTATACACCTGCGCCATCAGGCTTCTCTTGGGCATACGCCGATCATCCATCCATTCTATGTGGCGTAGCAATTGTAGCCCTATTCATTGAGCATTTACGAATGTTACCATGTCCTCATCCTTCAATCCATTCATCGTCTTCCTTAACCGGGCCAAAAACACGTTGTACTATTTTCAAACATTCTCAGCGTTTCTTGTTCCTTTATTGTTCAGCTCCATAAGCAAAATCACGTCTAAGAAATGTCTCATATGTTTTCATTTTCGTGCTGTACGGTGAAAGTATGGACACGCGTCCTAAGTTTTACGAAAATCGGTTGATGCGTTCATAAGTTATCATGAGTCATACCCCAAACTGATAGTAGAGAAATAGACAGACAAACAAATGCCAAATGGTTGAGTTAAAACTGAGAACTCGCTAGGCTCTTTCAATTGAAGATATGCCGAATAATAATTTTACAGAATCTTAGGGGAAATTCACAGGAACAATTCTACACCTGAACCTCAAAACGGTGGTTTCTTGAGGGTGGCCATGAATAACACAGAAAGGTATGGGCGTAGGTTACCTGAAGTCAGTTTCGATGGCCGTCGCATTCCGTAGTCGGGATAGCCTACAAATATGTCGCTGTCGGTGATCGCAACTCGCAGAGCGCAACACAACCATCACACTGCAGTGCCAGCTTTCACAATCAGTAAGTTGTAGCGTACGATTTAATTGGCTTGTTTTGTACATTTTCCTGTATTTTTATATATTGTTAATTATTTTGTGTGTATTTCTATAACGTCGTATAAACAGATAAGTAGATATGAATGTGAAAGTTACAACAAATGCATGAAAACAAAATAGAAAAATCGTTCTAACTTTTATAATGTAGGACTATTAACAATAAGTATAAATAATATTTTACTTTCATTATGTTGAGTGCGAGGCGTTCTTCAACTTGTATACTTTTCCTCGTAGTAAGGCCTATATTATTCCGTAGTATACTGTCCGTAGGATGACAGTATTTAGCTGGTAATAAATAATCAAATGTATTTTTGCTCATGCTAAAATACCTAAATCGTTTATCGTCATAAATAAAATTGTTCTCGACTATAATATAATAAGTTAAACTTCCCCTAGCTTGGAAATCCATTTGGTAAATACTAGTTGCTAGTACAAAATTGGTGGGGCCTATTCACTTACTTTTGTGGTCTAATTGTCTTGTTAAGGGCTTCAAGCGACCACTAAAGTGTGGTTCCGATTGGTTGTACAGCCGAACAACGACGACAAAATAATCGCAAATGAGCCGTAAGCCTATGTGCGAGTTTACCCGGACACCTGCGCACCCGCCGCCGCCGATTTGTGGGCGAGACGCCGGAAACTTTTACTTCTCGTTAAAGACGTACCTCTCCCAGTAGTGTGAGAGTTTCACACGAGAGAGAGGCAAAGCGAGGATAATTTGAAGGGAAGTTCCGTAGCTTTGCATGTTTATAGAGCTTGAGTGTGCGGTGTTGTACGTATAAAGCTTGATACTTGGGGTGTATTGTTTGCGCCTAACCGAGGCTGTACTGCGTAAATAAATGTAGGCCCATACGACTTGATTTAAACCTCAGTAACCGGAGTGTAAGTTATAATACAACTTTTCCAGTCTTGCGTGCCCGATCTCGTGCGCCCACTCACGCACAGGCAAATAAGTTAAACTAAGGCGTTTACTTTTGTGCATTTACATTGAATGTTGCTACTTAAAGAACAGAAAAGAGAAATTCACACGAACGAGCGGCTATCAGCCCTTCGAGCTACTTCTTTCTATTATGTCATGGTCTAGCATTCTTTTAGATATTGAGCTATGGGGTACGACTTTCTATTAAACTGAACAGATTTGTTAAATTTCAATTCACATCTAAAGTCTTTAACCTTTCCTGGTGTGTCGGAGAAAACGCTTCTATATCTGTTACATATTTCGATTAATCTTTGTTTTTGTTCCCCACTGATTTCATCCTTTAACCCTTTTCCTTTGAAAGACAGTATCTCTTGTATTTTATCCCTCCGTAAATCTGATTCTCTGGTTACAAGTTCCTTATTTCCTATTGTGGTCCTAGGTTTCTCCCTAACATGGTATGATAGTCCGCACTGAGGGGCACTTTCGCTTCCTATTATCTCAGTGGACATTTCTATACCTTCTGAATACAATGTAACTTTACAACTGTTCAGGTCAATGAGAGTAGAGTGGCGCCGTAGCATGTCACACCCTAAATGTGCCTTGAAGGGTAGCCCTTGAGCTACTACAAACACCATAGGAATCCCTGTTCCTCCACTTGTAACATTGAGGATTACTTGACGTTTCACTGTCTTGTTCTGCCGTCCTGTGGCTCCAATAATAGTAATATTATTTATAGGTAATGTGGGTATTTTCTCCGGTATGGCTTCTTGTATTCTGTCCAGTTCAGCTCTGTCGATTAATGAGACATTGGCTCCTGTATCTATCATCAGCTCAGTATTTACTCCCTGTAGTCCCACTCTAATGTATACAATGTCGCTGTTGTGTCTCTCCTCTTCTGTTGTTCTCTCTCCAATTAATCTTTTCTTATATTTTTAATAAAATGATTTTTGTTTTTAATATAGTGATTGTCTCTGTCTTTGGTTTTTTTCCTTTGATAAGCCCTTTTTCTTCCTCCAATCTCTGTTGAATCCGTTAATTCGGTTCATTATTAAAGCTTCTTCTTCTACGTTGGAATCGGTTATTGTTTTGATATCTGTTATTATTATTAGTCCTTATGATTCAGGCGTTGTCGGTTATCTCAAAAAATCCGTCCCTTTTCAGATGTTTCCTTTGTATTTAGTTTATCCGTGGTCGGTGCTCTCAATTGCCCTTGTTGTTCGGATCACTATGGCTTTCAGAATTATTTCTGTCTTTGTTATATACCTCTCTACTACCTTGTACTGCAATTTTCCTAATGTAAAATTTTCACTTGTATAAAATCATACTTCTATCACTCTATCATCTAGTTTACTAAACAAATATGTCAATGGTATATCAATTATAGATGATATCATTAACATTTTATTATTCATTTCTTTTTCTGGAGTATTCAATTCAATTTAAATATATGCTTTTTAAAGTTTCTTCTCACTGTTTTATTGTAAATCCTTTCTAAAATTTCCTTTGAGCTTCGCCTACAATCTTTAAAATTAATTATTTCCCTTCGTTCGGTAATTGGGAGATTAAGCACATTAATTAGTCCACTCTTCATCATCTCCAATTCTTCCCGTGTTTTTATTAGTTCTTTTTTATGTATTTTTCCTATTTTCTTCGTCTTCTTTTCCAAGTATTTATTATTCTCTTTGTTTCGGTTACTTTTGTTCTCAAATAACAATGTACTCTTGTCTTCTTTATTTTCTATTTCCTTACCATTATTTTCTATTGTTTGGCTTACCATATTGTTCTTTTGCTCTCTTAAACCTTCAATTTTACTTTCTAAATGCTCATTGGTTCTTTCTAAAGCACTATCAATCGTTTCATTAGTTCTTTCGAAAGCCCTATCTATTGTTTCATTAAGTCTTTTGAAAGTACTATCTATGGTTTCATCCATGTTCCTAAATTCTTCATTTATAATTTCGTTTCGTATTCTTAGATTTTCTTCCTTTATTTCCCTAAATTGTTCAGCCATCACCCTCATTCGCCGCTAGAATCAAACTAATACAAGAATATAAATAGTAATATGATGTTATTTCTTATTTCTAGCCTCACTAGTTGGTGCGCCAATATGTAACTCAATATGTTTTGTTTGCGGGGTTTAATTAAACTAAATCCTTCTTATTTGACTTACTTGAATCAGAAGTAGTTTCGTTTCTTGGGTTGTTATATTTGAATGGATGAAAATTAGAATTAAATTTAATGTTATATGGTTCTTACTGTGGTATGCGCCAAATTGTTTTATCAATAAAAACAATTAAAATTTTGTTAATCTAAAAAATTTGAATTACTAAGATTCTGGTAGTATAGTGTATCTGAATTTTTTCAATCACTTGATTGATACCTTTAATACTGGTTATTATCTTTTGAAATTCAATAAATCTTTAAATAATCTCTTGACTTATTCCGTTAAGTATTTAGTGTTACTATTTTTATTAATTCGGTTGAATTAATAATTATAAATATTGTTAATTCTTATGCGTTGAACTTATTAAATTCTAGATAAATTTCTTCTCATTTTAATGGCTTTAAATACTTACTTTTAGTAGTATTCAATTCGAATTTCGTTCCTAATGTAAGTGTTGCCAACCTCTCTTTGATGACAAAAAAATTACATTCAACAATATGAAAAATAAAGATACCATTACACCAAAATAAATTAATCAAGCGATTTAAAATCTTCATTACTGTTTTATTTCCATCAATCTCTTATTTTCTTTCTTTTATGACAAATTTAAATAATTTTATAATCATTAAAATTGCTCCGGCTATGTTTTAAATGTTTAGTTGGTTGCACTACCTCCCGTATCTCTAATAGAATACACGTTACATTTATTATTTTCTTATATCTCAGGTTATAAGTCCTTTTGGCTACAGAAAGGTCAACAAAAATACCTTTTGTGAAGTACAAAATAACGTATAAATACAATTAAATATAAACTGAATTAACAAGAAAATTAAAATTAATGTTACAACAGTTCGTTTTTAACAACGGTCAGATTTAGGTTAACCGTATTTGTGTGGTTATTACACTTCCAACAGTTATATCACAATAAAATAATAGTTTATCAGTAAAAGTAATCTATAATTATCAGTTTATTTGCTACGTGAAAGTTTAGATATAATTTATAAATGTGTGGAAAGTGTATATGTGAAGTGTAATTTCTCGTAATTATGAATGTTTTTTTTACTATTTAGTATTATTTACATTACTTTCCTTTAATTATTGTTTCCACTTATTTTCTCAACTTTTAATACTTATTCTTCATTTTTAGATACTATAGTACTTTGTTCTTCTTTTATATTAGGTCGCTATTATTCTTAACCTCAGTCCAGTTCGATGCTATCACACTTTTTAAATACCCGAGTTGTATGTAGGCTTAATGTTAACTATTCGAAATCCAACAATGAACTAAACTCTCTCGTTATGAAATTTGGTCGATTGAGTACCAAAAGTGCAATATTCCTATTGGTGGAAACCTTGTAACATCGTGTTGTCATGGCTTCTGTTTTTGGTCCCAAAATGAACAAATTTTTTAAATTAGTATAATTTTGTTATAATAGCTTCAATCTTAAAGATACTAGTACCATTGAATTGCTTTTTGGAAACAGATTATTTTGAAATCTCATTTGAGTGGTTTCTGTCCAGTAATTCCAAAGTTACTAGTTTGAAAATTGTTCTTACTCTTATAAATTTACTTAAAATTAATCCTTTTGCACAAAATTTGCTTTCCTATTATTATAAAGTCTAATCTGTGATAATAAAATACAATATAACATTGGTTACTGTTGTTTTTACATAAAGTTTTTTCCAAATTCCTTAATCTTTCTATAGACCTAATGTACCTTATGCTCATTATACATTTATATTGAGTTTTGTACTGTTTATCTGGTGACTGACCTTTCATTCTGTTTTTATCATGATAATTAGGCTATTGCTTAAACATTTCTAATTCATACATTTTCTTATTTTTAAATCATGGTCTATGAGTTCCTTAAACTAGTTTTCACATTATGATCGTCTTATTATACTGATTTTATAATATCCACTATTAATACTAGTGTTACATTTTTATATTACTTTTAGTTTTTTAATTAGGCTTATATGTATGTTTTTCGTACTTCAACCTTGTTTATCATTATGATTTGTTATAGGAGAATGACAAAAGGAGAGGGGAAGATACATAATGTTACAATATAAATGCAATTTATAAATATATACATTTAGAAATTTAATTTTTGTACATACGAAATTACAAACAGAAGAATTAACTTACAAATCATATTATAAACTACTACGAATTTGCGACCTTTGCAAAATAGTTATTTGGTATACCGGTTGGACGTTTAATATTTACGAAACGTTTTCAGTAGTTTATACTGAGGAATCCAGTAGCAGCCCGACAGACTTATACGATAGCCCTAGTTCCCGTATAAGTAACCGCTGTATTAAATATAATATCGTTAATTACTTAATATAATAAACTTTAAATAATAATAAATAAATACAAAGTACATTATAACTAACGGCATATAAAATTACAATATAACTGAGTAGTATAAAAGTGAGCGTACTAAAACACTTCCGGGTTCTGTTTAATGACGTCACAGAGGCCCTGGTCGCTGGCGTCCAAGCGCTGCATGGCTAAAACACTGACGTCACTATTTTATATACCTGTTTCATGACGTAACAGAGGCCCTGGACGTTGGTGTCCGACTGCACTGTGCCGACACAGAGGCCGTGGTAGTTGGTTTCTGCATGTCCAAAATTTGGTACCCGAAAACAATGTGTAGCGGATGGGGGTACCCGGAATTCGGTGGTTGACGTCACAGAGGTCCTGGACGAGGCGACACAGAGACAATGGTAGTATGACGTGTCATCGGGTACCGTTACCCGAAAGTTTTACCCAAATGTTTTGGTGTCCGAAATTGGTACACGAAATATTTAAATCAACGAATGGGGGTACCCGAAATTTGAAAGGTGGGTACGCCCTAAAACAAGTCCTGCATGTCCGGGTTCAGGTTCATGATGTCACAGAGGATCTAGTCGCTGGTGTCCGAGTCTAAAACACTGAAGTAACAGTGTTATAAAGCTGCGTGTGTGTGTGTGTGTGTGTGTGTGTGTGTGTGTGTTTTTATGACGTCACTGCCCATGACGACTCAGAGGGCGTGGTGTTTGAAATTTGGTAACCGAAATGTTTAGTTGACGACACAGAGGTCCTGGACGAGGCGTCACAGAGACAACGGTAGTATGACGTGTCATCGGGTACCGTTACGTGAAATTTGGGGGTCATCGAACACTGAAATTTGGTGGTCACAAAGGCCATGGTAGTTGTTTCTGCATGTAGCAGATTTGGTATGGTCCATCGGGTACCGTTACACGAAATTTGTCCGAAATTTGGTACTCGAAATGTTTAAAACAACGGATGGGGTTACCCGAAATTTGAAATGTGAGTACGCCCAGGACATTTCATGACGCATGTGTCCGACTGCTGCGTGTCTAAAACTCTGGGTATGACGAAACAGGAGGCGAGGCAGCTGGTTTCCGACAGGTGGTGGTTTCCACAAAATAAATTATGACCCCTCAAGGATTTAAACCCGGCACCTCCGGTACTCCAAACTGGCATGCATTTACTATACCAAGGGGTCGTTGTCGTTTAACTGTAATTATTTCTGTACTTGTACCCTCTACTTCTTGTCTCTTACTTGCGACCATGAGGCGGACGAGTGATATCTACTTTTGTAATTTGTGTAAAACCATAAAAGCACAATATAAGTTTATTTATTATTATAGAGAGGGGGTACCGTTACGCTAAATTGGTCGGTTAAAATTTGGGAGCATCGGATACCTGACACCGAAATTTGGTGATTAATGACATCACAGAGGGCATGGTAGTTGGTTTCTGCATGTAGCATATTTGGTATGGGCCATCGGGTACCGTTACTCGAAATTGGTCGGTTAAAATTTAGGGGCATCGGGTACCTGACACCGAAATTTGGTGGTTAATGACATCACAGAGGGCATGGTAGTTGGTTTCTTCATGTAGCATATTTGGTATGGGTCATCGGGTACCGTTACTCGAAATTGGTCGGTTAAAATTTGGGGCAATGGGTACATAACGGGTCATCGGACACCGACATTTGGTGATTAATGACGTCCCGACGTTACAGATGAATGATATCAATCATATATAGTAAAACATATCCATAGATAGATATATATCCAATTATAGGAAATAATAATTTTATATCATTAGATAAATGATTGATTATATCTCTCATATGTAGTACACCACTGATAAGTAACTATTTGCAAGTATTTACTTTAAATTATATTGTGCATATCCTTGAACTTAAGTGCACTGATTCTTTGTATAGACCATGTGTGTGTGTGTGTGTGTGTGTGTGTGTGTCAACCAGTTCTGAAAACTGGTTTGCAAGCAAGCTGTAAGCCGGTCTGTTGTTGTGATACTCAACTCCCTCTCTCTCTCTCTCTCTCTCTCTCTCTCTCTCTCTCTTACAGCCTTGAAGGCTGGCTCGCTTTCTCACACTCTCTCTCTCTCTCTCTCTCTCTCTCTCTCTCTCTCTCTCTATATATATATATATATTGAAACAAATTGAAAACATCACAAATTATATAATTACTGCAAGAAACATCGAGTTACTTATATAGAAAATGATATATATATATATATATATATTTACATAATTATACAAAATAATCTTTTTCTCTCTCGCTTTCTCTCTCTTTTACAGCCTTGAAGGTTCTCGCTCGCGCTCTCTCTCTCTCTTTCTCTCTCTCTCTCTCCCCCTCTATATATATAGTGGGACACGTTTAATATGAAATGACGGGGACCATCTGTTTTTTTCTTGTTAACCTATATTTTGTGTTAACCGAATTTCGTGTTAACGGACAAAAAGTGAAACAAAATGAGGTACAGAACCTACTGTACTGTAAATGGTCAAATACTGAAGAGATTACTTACTGAATTGTGTAGTAAAATAAATCAATAAAGAATATTCAAAAGGTACTTACATATGATCGTTTTATTTATCCTCCTGGAGTATTATACAGTAATTAATTTTTCTTAAAATGTAAAATTATTGTAGTGACAATGTTCAATTCTTTTTAAAATAGTGCGTTATTTTCTTTTGTACGGAATTCTGCACTACTTGATTTTCAATAAATTTTTCGCAGAAAATTACAAGCGTCCAGTAAATTTATACAGAAATTATTTTCTGCCTCTATAGCAGACAATTTTTTCCAGATTTAAACGTTTACGTTTGTCGTTACATAATATATTACAATGTGTATCATACGGAGGCGAACGACATACATCACCCTCGCAAAAACACATCACTTCTAAACATCTATTAACTTTTTATTATTGGATTTTGTTCTTAGAAAACGATACAACGGAGCCCATTTTTGGCGTTCTCTCATAGGGTCGATAGCCACTTTTCTAGCATGGGTCCAACAAACAGCGCACCGAACTCTGTCAGTATAAGTTGTTGTAACAAGGGTAATAATAAAACTTACGGCAGCCATACTATGAACTTTACCGGACATAACACAAATTTCTTTAGCCTTTCGTGTTCACTATGATACGAATCTGCTTGAATAAGCATACATGTATGTGTGTTTAACGGATTTTGTCCAATCAACGTCTAGCACTAAATTAATGTGACGTATTAAATAATATTATTGATATTAAACGTTCTCTCTTTCATCCCTTTTTATGTTAATTTGTTGGAAAATAACTATTTTTTATGTAATTATTTAAGATAAAAGGAGAATTATTTAGCTAATGTACTTACATAGTCGATTACAAGCTGGACGCTAATCTTCTCGTTCGCAAATGTTGTGTGAGATGTCACAACCAACGAGAGAACCCAAGGTTTGACTGACTTAATCTGGTCTTCAGTGAAGGTCTCACTCAAACGCTTCAGCAGAAAAAACATGGAACTTATTTTCCTGCGTTTGCGGGGCAAGCTCCACTGTCCTCCAGATCGATGACAACAGCATTTGCAAATCTTGTGTTCTCCAATTTCATGGCAAGTACGTGATACTTGCAGTTTATCTGCAGTGACTGCAGTTAGTGACGAATGGTTTGGGTGTTCGGCTAATGCTAAAACGGTAACGCTAACACTAAGAACGCCAACGCTAAGAACGTAAACGTTAACGCAAACGCTAAAGTTAATGTTAACGCTAAGAAAGCTGACCCTAAGAACGCTAAGAGCGCTAGCCTAAGACCGCTAACGTTGATCTAGTAGTAAATGTTAGTGATGAACGTTTTGCATGATTCGGCTAACGCTAAAACGGAAAACGCAAACAGTAATACGCCAACGCCAAGAACGTTAACGCTAAAGTTAATGCTAACGCTTAGAAAGCTGACTCTAAGAACGATACAAACGCTAACGCTAAGAACGCTAACGCTAACGATAACGTTGATCTGGTAGTAATAGGATTAGTGATGAATGATTTGTGTGACTCGGCTAACGCTAAAACGGTAACGCTAACACAAAGAACGCCAACGCTAAGAACGTAAACGTTAACGCAAACGCTAAAGTTAATGCTAACGCTAAGAAAGCTGACCCTAAGAACGTTCTAAGAGCGCTAGCCTAGGACCGCTAACGTTGATCTAGTAGTAATAGTGTTAGTGATGAACGTTTTGCATGATTCGGCTAACGCTAAAATGGAAAACGCAAACAGTAATACGCCAACGCTAAGAACGTTAACGCTAAAGTTAATGCTAACGCTTAGAAAGCTGACTCTAAGAACGATACAAACGCTAACGCTAAGAACGCTAACGCTAACGATAACGTTGATCTGGTAGTAATAGTATTAGTGATGAATGATTTGTGTGATTCGGCTAACGCTAAAACGGAAAACGCGAACATTAATAACGCCAACGCTAAGAACGTTAACGCTAACGCAAACGCTAGTTCTACAAACGCTAACGCTAAGAACGCTAACCTAAGAACACTAACGCTAACGATAACGTTGGTCTGGTTAGTGATGAATGATTTGTGTGATTCGGCTTACGCTAAAACGGTAACGCTAAAACTAAGAGCGCCAGAGCTAATAACGCTAGCCTAAGACCGCTAACGCTAACGATAACGTTGGTCTTGGGACAGTAAAGTTCTTTGTTCAACACTTGTACGAAAAGCCGAGCACCAGTATAACCTCATCATCAACGACAATGACAAAGAACTTTTTTTTCCACAGCCGGGAAAAATACTCTAGCAGCAGACAAACGTTGAGCAGTTCAGCGACAAATTCAATCACTTGGAAAAAAGGCACTCTTCCCGTTATTATGTAATTTTATGGATGCCATCAACAAGTCTACGGGCACTGTCTTTGCTAGAAGTGAGCAAGAGACTTTTGACAAGTATTGACTCAAGGACAACGAACCTGAGGGCAAAAAAAAAACGAATAAAATGATCGATTATTTGGCGATAACAAGCGTTATTTTAAGCAAAGAACGGGTAAAAACAGAACTCGAACCTCGAATAAGGTACCATTCTCTTCCTCTAACCGTCCTCTACAAGATTCAATTGTCAAAAATTAGTATTGACTCACGGACAATGAACATGAGGTAAAAAAAAGTAAAAAATGCACGATTATTAAGTGACAATATGCGTTATTTTAAGCATAGAACGGCTAAAAATAGACCTCGAACCACGAATAAGGTACCATTCTCTTCGTCTCATCGTCCTCTACAAGATTCAATGATTAAAAATTAGTATTGACTCATGGACAGCGAACCTGAGGCCCCCCAAAAAAGTGTACGATTATTTAGTGATAAAAAAGCGTTATTTTAAGCATAAAACGGCTAAAAATAGACCTCGAACCATGAATAAAAAATAGACCTCAACCCATGAATAAGATACCATTCTCTTCGGCTCATCATTCTCTACAAGATTCAATGGTCAGAAATTAGTTTTGACTCACGGACAACGAACCTGAGGTCAAAAAACTAAAAAATGCACGATTATTTAGTGATAACAAGCGTTATTTTCAGCATATAATGGCTAAAAATAGACCTAGAACCTCGAATAAGGTACCATTCTCTTCGTCGTATCGTTCTCTACAAGATTCAATGATTAAAAATTAGTATTGACTCACGGACAGCGAACCTGAGGCCAAAAAACGAAAAAAAATGCTCGATTATTTGGTGATAACAACCATTATTTTATGCATAGAACGGCTAAAAATAGACCTCGAACCTCGAATAACCAAAAAGATGGAGCGATGTGTTCACCGAGGACCAGCTTAAAGCGGTGAAGCCGCGCGTGGTGTCTCTGCGTGTAACGTTCCACACTCCGCTTAAATATTATTAAAATATTTAATATTGTCCGGCTTCGCACGCGAATATTTGACTTTTAATAAGTATTTTAATATTATTTTTATTTTCTATGTCTATATGACGTTCTGTCAGCTCATATAACAATTTTGTACTCACTAGTCAAATTCTCTCCAAAAGCTGTTTTCAATACTTGTACTAAATTATTATTTTGGTGCAGCAGCCTTTGGAGAATTAAAAGTACCCGTTTATAAAGCCTTTGGGGATATTTATAAAGCACGTGTTAAATGAAAAACGCAAAATTCTTCATTTTAAATGTTACTGTACATTTTACATTGTATAACACATTAAACGTTATGTTTTCCTCAACCATGGATTTTATTTATTTCAGCAGTAACCTAAAAAACCAAAATGAAAACAACATGTATTTTCGCTTTGCATTAAGTAATAGGACAATTTACAATTAGTACACTTCTTCTTTTTCACATCTTAATATATCGATACAATCGCATATTATATAAAACATTAAAAATGTACTGTATACTGATGGATAAACAATAATGTACTGATGGATAAATGTACAGTTCCGATTCCTCTAAATAGCTTTTGTTTATTTACTAGTTACTATGGTAATTAATTCTGGTGTCCATGGTGCTGTTGACATTATTAGTTTTAGTATTTAATATATTTCATTACTTATTCATTGCATCATCAGAAATACGTATAAAAATAAATTTTATAATCGGACGTATCTGTATACAAAATTACAAGATATATCGATACAATCGCATATTAAAACCTGCAGGAACGGATAAAGGTACAGTTCCGATGCCGCCAAATATCATTTGTTTATTTACTTGTTACTATGGTAATTAATTCTGTTCCCCATGGTGTTGCTGACATCTTTATACGCGTCAACGAAAAGACATAATTAAAAGGGCCTAAATCGTGCGAACGGGGCAAAATATCAAATGCCAAGTTAGACAATGTTTTTCGTCTTGTTATTATATCCTTTATACAAATATAATAGGATATTTCCTATCGTTCGCTTTTACACATACATTGTTACTCGTTACTTACACAGTATTACTATAATGTTATTAAATATAAAATTAATGTACTAACTATAATTTATAGCTGAGGATGTTTATACACGTGTAACCCCTCTTTCAATTTTTTTTTTCTAAAAAAAAAAACAATATATATATATTTTTTTTTTTGAAAGAGGGGGCCACTAGTTAATTAAAACTAGGCGGAAGGCCTAGAGAAGCAAAAAATGCGCTGGGTCCAGTGAGAAGGGACTTGCAATTAAACTCGATGGTTAAACAACAATAACAATTTTATTAAAAATTTCAAGTCTTGACATCCATGCATATGAGTAGTAAAGTTCATAACTCTTCTTTAATACAACATGTAACTTTCAAATTTCGACAAACCCACATTAATATTACATATACAACTTTAAATTTTTTCTCTCCCCTTTTTCTTTGAATTCAATCTTGATACACAATATAAACTTTAATAGAATTAAAAAAAATTTCATTAAAAACTTCTAATCCACTCCCTGACATCATAACATTCTTACATACATATGTAACATTCAATATACATATGTAACATCATAATTCATAATTCAATAATTTCTCATAAATACACATAAATACAACATCAATCAATATACTTACATGAATACACATAGAACACACACACATATATATATACATATACCACACACACATGTTCACCTGGCCGACAGCCTATATATATATATATATATATATTTCAATCACTTTCTGCTACAGTCCATTTCTTGATGTATATAATACTATAATACTTATAACTATTTTACCTCAAGATGTATTTTTTCCTTTAGGGACATGTTTCGGGAGATTCTGTTCTCCCATCTTCAACCTTCGCCATCTTGCTTCTGGTGAGACCAGAAGCAAGATGGCGAAGGTTGAAGATGGGAGAACAGAATCTCCCGAAACATGTCCCTAAAGGAAAAAATACATCTTGAGGTAAAATAGTTATAAGTATTATAGTAATATATATATATATTTTTTCACCATACCTCAGGAGAGTGTGGAAAACCCCAGTATCTGTCACCAAGACCCCCATCCCAAACTACCGTAATCGGATAAAGTGCCCAGCAAACCTTAAAAATTTTTCATTTAAGAAGACAAATCCACTAACTCGTCAGAGTGTAACTGGGTTACAACAAATGAAATAATTACAAGTACTAGAAATGGCCGAAGTCAATTTGGCAATACAGCCCGAACAACTCTTAAGTTACAAGCATACAAAAATTTAGGTTTCCTTCCCCCCAATATTAAGGCGCCATCGCAAGGTCAACATGACTGCACGGTCTTATAAAATGGATATTTCTCAGCTTCTTTTATGCTCCTACAAAAATGCAATTTGAGCAAAAACCTAGTGGGACGTACCCACCAGAAAATAACATAAAACTGATACTGATTTTTCAACTTTACATTTATAATTGAAGAAGTGAGAACCGGTAGTGTGCTCATATTAACAAACTCAACAATTAATGCACTGGGTATGGCAGTAAAATAGAAAATTTACTTATTATAGAATTATTAAACAGCTAACATAAATTTTATAAAATGTATAATAAAAATTTATAATTGAAGAAGTGAGAACCGGTAGTGTGCTCATATTAACAAAACTCAACAATTAATGCACTGGCTATGGCAGTAAAAAAAGAAAATTTACTTATTACAGAATTATTAAACAACTAACATAAATTTTATAAAATGTATAATAAAAATTTTACAATGTAAAACCTAATAAAACATATTTGAGGCGTTCATAGAGAATTGGGTTGACCTCAGGCACGGCCATGCGCCCGAACCAGATGCAACAAAATTTAACATGTCAGAGACCTGTGGATAAAAGCACCAACAGGTGACGGTGGCAGGTCAAAGCACCCCCAAACCTTTAAATAATTTTAAAAGAACAAAACCCATATAGATCTATAAATATAATCAAGAAAATCCCCAACAAAGAACCCCGGCACCCATGCAAGCATAATTAACACCCATACAAATCAGTAACATTCAGTTCCGCACACTTTTGCAATAAGAGAAAAATTTTACATCAAAATCGGGTGACGCATGACCCCGTCTGGGTTTACACTTACTCTGGGGGGGGCGTAAGCATTTGTAAAGTGAATCTGACAAAATTTATAACCCCCAAAAATCCCGCTGGACTTGTGCACAAGCGAAACCTTTAACTGGAGCCATTCCAGGAATAATATCACATGTTCTAAATTGTAACGGCCAAAAATATTTCTTAAAGGCTTAAATGTCACCTGGTTATAGTCCGGCACAAAACCTGAGGTTATTGTAGCGTGTTGTCCATCTCTTCCTCCCGGCGGCCAAGACGGAAGGTCGCTAGTTTAATGGCATGGGGTGGCAGATGATCGGCCACCTGCTGGAGCGAATCAGGATATCGTCTTAATCAGGAACCCGGAGAGTCACGTAGCGATTATCTATGCATAGTAGATAATAGTATACAAAATCCAAACTCAATGCCGCCGGGAGAATGCAAGGACAGTCGAGGCCAACTGCTAGACGAGAACTGGTTTTGAGCAGCGACCGAAAAAACGTTACGTAGCGCTGACCCCAGAGCGCGCGCGGATCAGCTTAGCGAAGGTAGGGCCAACATTAATATATATAGTCACTCTAATAATTAGCGAAATCAGTGCTTACGCCGTTCGTAATTTTTTTTTAATTTAATTAACGGAGCCGGGTTCTCGCGCAAACACGGCACACACGTAATAGGCGTAAATCACATTTCACTACAAACATATACGGTGGTGATAAGTACACGAAAAAATAAATACAATAGGATAATTCTTATAATTTCAACAATATGTAGTTAATCCATAATACATCAGAAATAATACCACATGCACAGTGTAATGTATACAATATCATTAACTACACATTAATGTAACCTATTAAATGTAATGTGAACCGAAGATGTTTACACATAACATAAATCAAAAGATACTTCTATTTACGTTTCACAGTCCACTACAAAAGGACTCTCTCACAAAACTGTTTCTGAGCTTCTCGACACACACACACACACACAACGCGTGAGCGAGCTGCCAGACCCTGTTTGACTACTTTTTACAATGCAGTCCGGAGTAAATATATTTATTTAAAATTGATAATCAATTTTAGTAACGCATAATTAAAAAATGTATTTTCTAAACAATATTCAAATGAATTGTTCATGATATCCGGGCTGTTTGGCCGTGGTCCATGGTTTATAACAAAACCAAACGTATCGGCAGCTCGACTGGCTGCCATCATCAGTGGTATAAAAAATCCTCCACGCCGGGTGTTTACGTACAGGCCCAGAGTACTGTGATATAGGCTAAAGCTGTCCAACCATGCTACCTGTACTTATAAATTCAGCAAAGTCCCACGTACAGGTAAAAATGACACCATCAGGCAATCACAATAAAGATGGTGTATGATTGGCTCGCACCAAGCTATGCCATTAGGTACTCAATTGTTTTCCGCGAAGTACTGTGGGGAAGGCTGCTGATTTCCCGCGATGCCACCTGTGCTAATTGTTATTGCTAATTTCAACCCCCGCACAGGTGAGAACTGCATCATCGGTCAATCAGAAACAAGAAGGTGTGTGAGAGGCTCGCATCGCGCCATGCCATAAAGTACTTAATGCGATGCTTTCGCCCCGCTGATTCATAGCGATCGCAGCATGCTTATGATTCATGACGGACTGCATATGAAGACGAGGAAGTAATCACCCACCGCCGACAAGAATTTCGTCTCATCGAAGCGGATCCGATGGTCGGCATTGGCGAGCGCGTGCTCAGCTACAGCAGACTTCTCCGGCTGTCCCAATCTACAGTAACGGCTAGGTTCACCCACGCGTGTGCGGACGCTGCGCTTCGTGGTACCAATGTACACCTGGCCGCATGAGCAGGGAAATGCATGGCGCTGCAGGCCAATGTATATTCCGTCGGGGAGGTGAGCCGAGCGGTCCGGCCGAGAAAAAGAGCCAGGCCGGAAGTGGAGTCACGGGAGACCGTCGCTTTCGCGGTGTTGCCCTACCTACATCCATGGGGTGACGGACAGCATTGGTAGGCTGCTCAGTCGGCACTGTGTGAGGCCAACATTCAAGCCGACAAGGAAGATCCACCAGTTCTTGAGGCCGACGAAGGATGTCCGAGACCCGCTGTCGTGCGGTGTGTACGGAGTTCCCTGCACATGCGGCCAGGTGTACATTGGTACCACGAAGCGCAGCGTCCGCACACGCGTGGGTGAACATAGCCGTTACTGTAGATTGGGACAGCCGGAGAAGTCTGCCGTAGCTGAGCACGCGCTCGCCAATGCCGACCATGGGATCCGCTTCGATGAGATGAAACTGTTGTCGGCGGTGGATGATTACTTCCCTCGTCTTCATATGGAGTCCGTCTTGATTCATAAGCATGCTGCGATCGCTATGAATCGGCGGGGCGAAAGCATCGCATTAAGTACTTTATGGCATGGCGCGATGCGAGCCTCTCACACACCTTCTTGTTTCTGATTGGCCGATGATGCAGTTCTTACCTGTGCGGGGGTTGAAATTAGCAATAACAATTAGCACAGGTGGCATCGCGGGAAATCAGCAGCCTTCCCCACAGTACTTCGCGGAAAACAAGTGAGTACCTAATGGCATAGCTTGGTGCGAGCCAATCATACATCATCTTTATTGTGATTGGCTGATGGTGTCATTTTTACCTGTACATGGGACTTTGCTGAATTTATAAGTACAGGTAGCATGGTTGGACAGCTTTAGCCTATACCACAGTACTCTGGGCCTGTACGTAAACACCCGGCGTGCAGGATTTTTTATACCACTGATGATGGCAGCCAGTGGAGCTGCCGAAACGTTTGGTTTTGTTATAAACCATGGACCACGGCCAAATAGCCCGGATATCATGAACAATTCATCTGACACCGGCCGTGCAAGCCTGAGGAATAATATTCAAATGGATATATCTGTTTTATAATAACACAATATAAACATTATAATAATACAATATTCGGTTTTGGATGCCGGGTTCAAATCCCGTAGGGGTTCATAATTTATTTTGATTCGTATCCGCTGTTGTCATACCACAAATCTTAGCTGGTGTTCCCCTTCATTCATCTGTAACGTTATAAGCCACGAGAAACCAACTGACTCGTATCCGTTACCATAAAAATTGTTGTGTTTTATACACAGAGTGCAGCTGTCTCGTCAGGTACCCATTGCCCCAAATTTTAACCGACCAATTTCGCGTAACGGTACCCGATGGCCCATACCAAATCTGCTACATCCAAAAACCAACCACCATGCCCTCATTAATCACCAAATTTCGGTGTCAGGTACCCGATGCCCCTAAATTTTAACCGACCAATTTCGCGTAACGGTACCCGATGGCCCATACCAAATCTGCTACATGCAGAAACCAACTACCATGCCTTCTGTGATGTCATTAATCACCAAATTTCGCTGTCAGGTACCCGACGCCCCCAAATTTTAACCGACCAATTTAGCGTAACGGTACCCCCTCTCTATAATAATAAATAAACTTATATTGTGCTTTTATGGTTTTACACATAGTACAACAGTAGATATCACTCGTCCGCCTCATGGTCGCAAGTAAGAGACGAGAAGTAGTGGGTACAAGTACAGAAATAATTACAGTTAAACGACAACGACCCCTTGGTGTAGTAAATGCATACCGGTTTGGAGTACCGGAGGTGCCGGTTCAAATCCCGGAGGGGCCATAATTTATTTTGTGGAAGCCACCACCTGTCGGAAACCAGCTGCCTCGCCTCTTGTTCCGTCATACCCAGTGTTTTAGACACGCAGCAATCGGACACATGCGTCCTGGGCGTACTCACATTTCAAATTTCGGGTAAGTAGAGGGAAAATGCCGGTTCAAACCAAAGTACCGTTATTCCCCCACCACCACCCCATGCCGCCTTTTGCGCGCCAAGTTCAAATATATGCCGTCTTTCGCGAGCCTAAATCACTTTCACTTTCTATCAGCTGGACCCGCAGCATCCCAAATGGACCACCGCATCCACGAATTTCCGCGAATAAATTTTTTTATTTTTTTTAATTTGATATTTTTATTTTTTAATTAAATTGATTTTCATATCCGCGAATATATGCTGCCTTAATTTTTTTAATTTGATATTTTTATTTTTTTAATTAAATTGATTTGCTTATCCGTGAATATATGCCGCCTTTCGTGAGCCTAGATCACGTTCACTTTCTATCAGTTGGACCCGCAGCATCCCAAATGGACCACAGCATTGTGTGTGTGTGTTGCGTTCAACCTAACATGAGTAACTATGCTAAGCCAGTGTAAAGTCGTGTCAGTGACCTCTATATATCCTTTGTTGGATTGTAATATTACTAAACAGTAATACATGCTTAGAATGAAAATATTTGCTATGATTTTAGTAACGTACAACAAGAGCTTAACCCAAGGGTCATTGACTGGTGTTATACTCAACATAAAATAATTAACGCACACGCACTACTAACTGCTAACCGAATTAAATATTTACAGACGGACAACGAGAAGGCATACAATTTACCCATGAGGTTGAATTATAAAATAAACTTAATTTTCTCGATCTAACAAGGTTGGACAATAGTTTCAATACCACATAAGAAAGATCTTTTTTAAAAAAAAAAAAGGTGACAGCACGTACCGAAAACCATATGCTTTCGGTATTCACGAAGATGAAGATTGTACGGCAAGCAAACAAATTGTCAATAAAGATATGGACTTTTTGTCAGGTGACGAAGGTAGCGCTGATCCGCTATTACCGAACAGTATTCGTTGTATACATTACACACACATACACACACACACACACACACACACACATACGTTAGGTTAAACACAACCTCCATACAAAAACAGATATCGGATTTAAATAATAATAATTTCGTGCTTGCAATATACTACGTGCTAACTTGAGAAAGACCGTTTTGCATTATTGTACAATATGTACGTCAGTTTTCAGAGTTCGTATACAGATCTGCAAATGTTTTACTTGTTTATATTTGTACTATGAATGTATATATTTTCATTATAAATATGTTAACAGTAACCAGTGAGAAACACATGTTTGACACAGTATACTTCAAGCGTTAGCTGTACATATCAAATTGTTTCTTTACGTTTGTGACAATGATCAGTGAGACACTTGCGATACATATCGTATCGTAGACTCCTCTTAATCACAACTCGAGGTACACCTTTACATACACGTTTTTGACACTCGTTGGTAGGATCTTCGTGGGTCAAAAGGAACGAATAACATTTCGCTCGGAGACCCACGAATTCTCTAATAGGACGACCATACGTTTCATCCTTGAACAGTCCGACAACCTTTTTTTGTTTTTAAGGCTATAACAAGGGTAAGACGTAGGGTAATCCGATATGTGAAAAACGTATTCATGTCTGCATACAAGTCAGATGTTTGAATACTATACATCAGACTGTCTGTATCTGTCATTAGCAATCTAACGTTACGACAGTACTTGACGGCAGCATAACGATAATGAAAGTCATACATTATCGTTTTTTTTTTAAACTCTCTCTCACATTTGAATGTAAGTAAAACTATCTCTCTCTCCCTCCCTCTCTCTCTCGCACACATACATTTTAGTAGATTACTGTTGCATCTCTCTCTGTGTGTATGTGTTTATGTAACGGGCCTCTCTCTCTACGCCAATCTCGGTTCTGCCAAGTCTGTGTGTGGTAAAGTGTTACACATAAAAAAATCTCCTTGAAATAAGGTATTTTCAAAAGTTTTGCGCACACACACACACACACACACACACACACACACACACACACACACACACACACATTGTGTATGTCTCTCTCTCGCTGCAAACGTTGACAAGAATTCCCTTATTCAAAGCGATTTGTATGTGCACACGAACTTACATATGGTTTACAGACCATTGTAATTTTAAAAATTCATTTTTGCATTAATTAAATATATATATATCGTAAAAAATGAAATAATAATATTTCGTCATTAAAAAGTTATATTCAGTGTGGTAATTAGTGATAGAAAGATTAACTATGTATGTATACACACACACACACACACACACACACACACACACACACACACACACACACACACAACGATACAGAATTAGATATAGTTATTATTCGCTAACTTAAACCAGATGTAATTAACCTTGTGTACGTCGTCTAAATCAGGCGCTCTACTTTCTAATTTGACACCTGTCAATCATTAGCGGCGTTGACAGTAATTACTCTAAAAACGGACACACACACGAGCTTTCCCTACCACCAGTGTACAATATATATACGCAAAGTAAATTAGCGACAATTTCTCATTTGACTGCCTGCGCGTGCTGATACTGTATGTCTTACGTGTCTTCAGTATACACATCTTCTTTGGTAAGTGTACAGATTTTATTTAAACGTAAAAATTATCAAGTGCATTATTTATTGAATTTAATACATGTGTGTGTGTATGATCAAATTATGTCTGCTACAATTTTTCTGAAATATATTCTTAATGTATTTTTATATTAATTTTATTGTATGTACCGATTTTATTTAAACGTAAAAATTATTCACATTAAAACATTATCAAGTGCATTATTTATTGAATTTAATACTTGACTCATTCAAATAAGGAAGTGTACTTGAAACATTTTGAATACGTAATAACTGAGCATAATTTTTATTGTATGTACAGATTTTATTTAAACGTAAAAATTATTTGCATTATCAAGCACATTATTTATTGAATTTAATACATGTGTGTACGTGTGTGTGTGTGTGTGTGTGTGTGTATGATCAAATTATTATGTCTGGTACAATTGTCTGAAATATATTCTTACCGTATTTTTATAGTGGCAATTTCTCATTTGACCGCCTGCGTGAAAGCTATCACTGCATTTTTTTAAATAGTTGAAAGACTGTTGTAGTATTGTACGTCTTCAGTATACACACAACTTTCATCATTAAGGGTGTAT
Source organism: Magicicada septendecula (assembly GCA_034769895.1). Classification (NCBI taxonomy): domain Eukaryota; kingdom Metazoa; phylum Arthropoda; class Insecta; order Hemiptera; family Cicadidae; genus Magicicada; species Magicicada septendecula. The sequence goes on along the minus strand of CM068376.1, from coordinate 303,034,738 downwards.
AGACAACACACACATACTAGTTGGTGAGTGTACAGATTTATTTAAACGTAAAAACATTATCAAGCGCATTATTTATTGAATTTAATACATGTGTGTGTGTGTGTGTATGATCAAATTATTATTATGTCTGTTACAATTCTCTGAAATATTGCTTTAAACAAACATTTTTAATGTAACAAATTTAGAAAGCAGGTCACAGCGAATGATGACATTTATATCTCTCTAATTCTGTTGTGGACATGCATAGCTGTAAGCGGTGACTATTTCCTTATGAAAGTGGAATGTAGACTTTCCTAAATTATTTGCATTAAAACATCATCAAGCGCATTATTATTTATTGAATTTAATACATGTGTGTGTGTGTGTGCGCACGCGTGTGTGTGTATGATCAAATTATTATGTCTCACTTCTAATTGAAGATATATTTTAGGTATAGCTGAATGTTAAGCGTACAACGTCCGTCCGTCATTTAAGGGTACGTGTGTGTGTGGACAACGCTCGCTAGTTTGCTGCAAGTAAGTAAGTATACATTATGGAGTGGGTTATACAAATAATAATAAAGTTTGTGTAATATATACATTTTATTAAAATACATACACACAGCTCCAAGATTATATTAAACAGTTTTTACAATTAAAAATACATACACACAGCTCCAAGATTATAGTGTTACAAGTATGAAAATATATCTAAGTATTAAAATATATCTAAACTAGTTTTACAATTAAAATACATACACACACACACACACAGCTCCAATATTATAATGTTACAAATATGAAAATATATATTTAAAACTAGTATTTACAAAATATGTATAAAATAAGACTTAAACACGTCTATGTACTGTGTTGGACAATGGCGTATATTCTACAAGCGAATCATGTAGTATCATACAGTAGGCAGTCGTCTGTCTAGGAAAATTCATTGACGATTCAAATTCTAAACGTACATCAACTGCTGAAGACTTAAGGGCATCGTCTTGTCTGCTACAATCGAATACAAACAGCGGGGCTTTTGATTTGAATAATTCCGGTGTCAGTACTGGGCTGTCGTCTAAACGGTGGTAATACGAACTTTGAAAACTGGCGTACATATTGTACAATAATGCAAAACGGTCTTTCCGAATATCCAAGTTTAAATTATTGTAAGGATAATACTTGTCGTTTAGAAACTAACAACTGCACTCTCATTCTTCCATGGTCGTGTGTGTGGTAAAGTGTTACGCATAAAAACTCCTCTGAAATAAGGTATTTTCAAAAGTTTTGCGTACACATACAAATCACTGTCAGACAATGCACGCACTGGTATGCAAATTAGTTTTTTTGTCTGTAAGGACGTAGGTATAGACCTGACGCTATTTTTTTATTGTTACGTTTATGTCTTGAGACTGTTTTGCGTTTGCAGGTCGTTTTGCGTTTGTTCGCGGATTGACGTTTAATTCCTGAACCCTTCTTCTTCTTCTTTTTTCTGCAACCACTACGCGAGCTCCCTCCACCCACTGCCGATTTCGCTTTCATTGCGGCGGCTACAGCCGCAGCATACGCTCTTTCACTAATACCAGAATTCCAATCTTTCACTCGTTCCCACGCTTTGTCGGCAAGAACGCGATCAGCTATACGTCTTCGACTGTTGTCTTTGTACCTTGCGTAGGCGATATCGTGTTCGCGACAGGCTTCGTCCAGCTCGTTGATTCCGCGCTCGCTACGCGCCAATCTCTCTTTGAGTTTTGTTCCAGGTCCACAGAATCGGTAGCCGGGTAGGTGTAATTCTACTGGTAATGCGTCCACCGCTCGATTAATCAAAGTAGGTACTGACGAAACGATAGCGGGCACAGTGTTTTTAAGTATTTTTCCAATTACACCACGCCCCATTCTTTTCTTACGAAGTACGTGCATTCTTGTAAACAGATCTCCAATCCTTGATTTCCGTTTCCGTATCGAGAACGTCTATTAAACGCCCCACCTCTTCAATATATTCAGACAGGACTGAACGCTGTGTCGCGCTGTCTTGATATTTATAGACAAACTTTATTAGATTGATTATATGAGCATGAAATACCTGAGTGACCTTGTACAATTCGGTCTTTATATGTAATTTTAATTCGTGCATTTGTCGTACAGTGACTGCGTCTTTGTCATTGACACCGTTCGCTATATTCGTAATTTTTCTTCCGGCAGCGTAGAAAGCATCGCTTTGCAAACTGATTGTGTGTGCGTGTAAAAATTCCAAATTCACTGCGTCTTTGAAGTCAACAGGCGCTTGCACACGCGTTAGTCGACAGTCATTAACAATTACGTTACTTGCACGATCTTTTTTCAAACTCTTCTCGTCTACGTATCGTTTTGTGGCTGCATCTCTTGATTTAAGCGGATCGTTTAGCATTATTATTCGATGATCTTTTGCGTCTACGGTAGCGTTGTCGTTCTTGTACTGTAAGCATGTGTCCTTTACGTACTATAAAGAAACAACATCGTGCAACTCTTCAGGATCACCCAAGTTGCATATCTTTTTGTTTTTCACATCAAAGTGACCGTCGTTAGTCACTCCTAAACCGATATCCTCACGCAGACTTCGATGAGTTTCTTTTCGCACTCTTACAGAGCTGTCGTGTCTACCGAACTTGTCTACACTCATATTTATGAAGAAGAACTGATGGTTATAGAACGGTGCGTCTGCTTTTATATGATAATGCCGGCTTCACGTAATTCTTCCAATATCGAAACGATTTCATTCCTATGACCAGTATGACCGCTATTTTGAGACGCCATTAACAGTCTCAATCTATTAACCAACTCGTTAGGATCATCCCAATGCACGTAATCGATTTCAGTGTTCGGTTTCATCTCCATATAGCCACTCCCTGTACGTTTTCGTGCACTCGATGCAAACAATTTAGATATTACTAGTCGGTACTTGACGCCACTGTTACTGTTTATTCGCGTATTGTGTTTATATTTTTGTTTGTGTCCGTTGGTTGCTAGTAGTATGGACTTATATTTCCTCATATCGTCCTTATTGTATTTTTCGGTAGTTTCATAAACAAAAGTTCATACAGACCAGGTGTACCCTCGTAAATTTTTCCTTTGACATGAAAGTTGTCGTTATCATCGATTTTTACATTTGAATCACCTATCATAAATTTACCACCTTCGTATCGAACACCATACATACGATCTATAATCCGTTTACAGTCCGCCGATTCACACAAACGCATATATTTGTTTGCTAATGAATCGTCGCTGAAATGTGAAGCGTTAGGGTTCCAGGCGTCCTCGTCACTGAAATGAGAAGCGTTATGACTTTGCATACCACTTTCGTTTTTTGTTATTACGTGTTGTGTAGACTCTTCTTGTTTTATCTGCTGCTTCTCCTCCTCCTCCTCCTCCTCCTCCATCATATCACCACTTACCTTTCGTGAAATAGCTTCTAACGGTTCCAGAATCGGTCTGTAATTTTTTCTAAACTTCTCGTCGCTTTCTCTGATACCGTGTTGTAATGCATGATATTTTTTCCTTATGTTGTCGCTTATCGTGTCTATATCATACGCAAGTCGTTCCTCCTTATTCATCGCCATCGTGTGTTAGCAAGAGGACTGATTATATTACTACAGTGCAACCACTTTTATACTTCGTCGGAAACAATTATGAATCGATCAAAGCCGATTCTATATCTACCTTCATTTATTGGCGAGTCTTTGTCTATGACTAGAAATCCATAACGATCCTTCCACGCTTCCGTGCAAACGTCTTTGAAAGCATCATATTTCATATCTATGTTAACGTGATCATTGTATGCATGTCGTAAATTTAGATCGTCTTGTTTGAACAATATCAACAAGTTAGCGTTGTCACGTACCAATTGTTTCGGTATCTGGCTATATGTCTGGCATAGATAGAATGTGTCCACACCGCTATGTCTCCCCATAGCAAAATACTTTCGAATATTGTTTTGTCTTTCACACGAGACATCATCGAATACGATAACAGAGTCGAGACCAGTGATTTCACTCGGTAGTTGGACTTCTTCGTTCTCGCTGTATGCATGATAACCTAAACCTTCATCATCGAGTGATTTCATCACTGTTTCTAGCATTCTGTATTTTGGTTGAAATAATGATTTTGAAAACACGTATACGTTGCGGAAACGTAGACCGTCGACATCAAACATAATCAAGAAACACAGATATGTTAAAGATCATTTCGTTGGTCTAAGCACACATTTATTATGTAAATCATCTCTTTTTCAGTCATCTACGTATGTGCATTGAATTATTTGCGCATGCGCATAACAGCTTTTTTAGTACAGTTGCACACACATCGACGCTTGCACTATATATAACCGGTGAACTTCGCAAGAACGTCTTACTTACCACTCGTTCGTGTTGGTGAACACTACTGCGCTACAAATTGTATGTTACAAATTGATATTCTAATTTACTTTGTGTGTGATATAAAGCGTTTAAGATACACTAACATAATACCAGCGTTATAACATTTTCTTTGTTTTTCAGTATTCACTCTCTCGTCTGAATATCATCATGTCCGACCTTCAACAGAATCCAGAACAACAACAACAGCATCAGCAGGAACAGGAACATCCTCGACAAGGTAAAAATTTTTTTAAATACCAATTGTCTCTCTCTCTCTCTATAATTATGTAGCAAACAAAACTTGTTTGATATGAATTAACTCTGTCTAACCTGTACAAGATAGTCTCTTGACGTTGTTTAGAAATTGATATGGCGAAGAAAATTTTGTATGTTCTGACATAGGTTTGTCACCTTCTCCCCAATGTATTGTCTCTTGACATCGTTTAGAAATTGACATGACGGAGAAAATTTTTCATGTTCCACCATAGGTATGTCACCTTCTCTCCAATGAACTAATTCAATTCCGCAACAAAAGCATTTAACTCTATCGTCTATGAATGACATACTATGTCCACAAACATCATAATTTAGCGGATAGTAGTAAAACCCAGCAAACGCTAACTCGTCGGGGCTGACAAACGTCACTTCCCAATACTTGAACGATTTTCTTCTTTCACTTTCAATGCTAAAATCAGGAGTAGCTGCCATCTTTACAGTTTGCAATAAACTAACGTATTACTAACGTGTACTATATATTTATTTACCACAAACATGAATTTGTGTGTGTGTTATTCATCATTCCTATTAGCTAATACATGTGTTTCCATTGTTTCAGTTATGACACGATTTTATATTGTGCGAAACACTAGTATTAGAGGATACCTCACAACTTTTAATTACCTGCCTGTGTACACGGACACAGAAGAAGATCAAGATATAGTACCGATAATGACCGAGGTGCGACCTTTATTGTGGAAGGATATTCTGGCAGAACAAGCACGTTTACGCAGTATCAAATGGCATATTGCGTGCAGGATACGTTTCACTAAAACTGTGTTAGATGGTGACAGCGGCGAAGAAAAAGAGGTAACCAAAGACGCCGTCTTCTACGGACGTTGTCGTACGTTGCTCACGGACGACAACGACGAGTTGAACTGTCTACTCGATGAATCCTACGATAAAATCATGAATAGCATATCCAATTTTACCCGTGACGGGAGCGGATGGTCGGTGGATGCTGTACTGAAGCTGGAACTAGTTGTTGGACGGTACCGGCCTCTAGCAGCGTCCTCCTACCTTCCAACCCCGCGAAAACTTGCATTCACCAGGGCAGTAGTCAACATCAAGAACCCCCAAGATGAAATGTGTTTTCTATGGTCCGTACTAGCTCACATACACCCTCAACAAAAGCATAAAGAATTTGTTTCAAAATACACCCCCTTCATAAACACAATAAATATGTCCGGTATCGAGTACCCTGTTTCTATAAACTCACTTTCTAAATTTGAAGCACAGAATCCCAACATTTCTATAAACGTTTTCGGCTATGATATAGACGATAATATCAGAAACGAATCAAAAAATGAGGTTTATCCGTTAAGAATTACCCCCAATAAGGACAGATTACATCATGTTAATCTTTTACTTCTGTCCGATACAGATAGCCGAAAACACTACTGTCTTATCAGTAACATGGGTAGATTATTATCATCCCTTACAAAACACGAGCATAAATCATTTTACTGCGACTACTGCCTGCATCGTTTCTCCACAGAACATGGTCTGTCCGATCATCTCCCCTACTGCACACCTTATGGTGAACAGAAAACCAAAATGCCTACAGAGGAGGAGAAGTTTATGTCATTTAAAAATTACGCGCACTGTCTTAAAGTACCCTTTACCGTCTACGCCGACTTCGAGTCCCTCATCACTCCGCTTCAATCGTGTTCACCTGGTAACAACGTCCCGACGACAGTGCACGAGTTAGGTGAATTCTACTCAGTTGATAGCAACGGTGCCCGTCAGAAAATAACTTCTCCTCCTGTATCGTCCACATCATACGAAGCGATGCATATTCCGTCAGGTTTCTCCTATGCTATCGTCGATCATACACACAGACTCTGGAGAGAGGCTAAAGTTTATCGGGGTGAAAACGTCGTAGACACATTCTTCTCGTGGTTGATGAAAGACGCCGAGGATATGATGAAGGTAGTACGACATAACGTACAAATAATTATGTCCGATGATGACAATGTTGCGTTCACTAACGCCGCCGTTTGTCATTTGTGTGAGCGCCCTTTGACAGACGATGACAAGGTACGCAATCATTGTCATCTTACGGGGAAATTCTTGGGAGCAGCCCACAATAGCTGTAATCTAAGCTACAAGATGCCTCGTCATATCCCCGTCTTCTTTCACAACCTTCGTGGCTACGACTGTCACCATTTAATGCAGGGTTTAGGAAAATATAAGGACCAACACGTATCCTGCATTGCAACATCTAGTGAGCGTTACGTGTCGTTCTCCCTGGGTCCCTTGCGTTTCGTAGACTCCTTTCAATTTCTTAATCGCTCTCTGGACACACTCGTTACCAATCTGTCCACGTCCGGGAACCAATTTCCTTTGCTCAGAGAGGAAATGCTTAGACGGGGTTTCGACGAACAGACCAATCTGCTCGAACGCAAGGGGTATACCCTTACGAGTACGTTGACAGCATTGATCGGTTCAACGAAACAAGTCTACCCGCTCGTGAACACTTTGATAACCGGTTGTTGGAATCGTCTATTTCGGACGCAGATTACGAGCACGCACAAAACGTGTGGAGTGCATTCAATCTGCGTACGTTTGGAGATTACCACGATTTGTATTTGTTGACAGACGTAATGCTGCTGGCCGATGTCTTTGAAAGTTTCCGAGACATGGCCTTACGCGATTACTGCTTGGACCCGTGTCATTTTTACTCGCTTCCCGGAATCGCTTGGAGCGCGATGCTAAAAATGACAGGGGTCGAATTAGAGCTGTTAACAGAGATAAATCTACATCTGTTCGTCGAGTCTGGGATTCGCGGAGGCTGCGCGATGATATCCAACCGTTACGCAGTCGCTAACAATCCTTTGATTCCAGATCAGTACGATGTATCGAAACCGACCTCCTTCATTCTGTATACGGACTGTAATAATTTATACGGTGCAGCCATGTCGCAACCACTCCCTTACGCAGACTTCCGATGGCTCGATCGTAACGAAATCGAGTCCTTGGACGTACGTAATGTGAGTGATGATTCCGACATCGGGTACATCCTCGAAGTCGACCTACACTATCCTAATACCTTACATGACCTGCATTCCGCTACCCGCTTGCACCTGTGCGCCAGCGCGTAACACCCGATATCCTTTCTCCCTTTTCCAAACGTTTACACGAGAGTATATACAGATCATCGTGTAACGAATCAGGGTCATCCGTAGAGAAGTTGTTACCAACTTTGGAGGACAGACAAAATTACTTTCTCCATTATCGAAATTTGAAATTGTATTTAAGTCTTGGCTTAGAGCTGAAAGCGACTCATAGAGTGTTGTGTTTTAAGCAAAGCGCTTGGTTGAAACCGTTTATCGATTTCAACACCCGCAAGAGGCAAGTAGCCGTCAACAGCTTTGAAAAAGACCTTTTCAAACTGATGAACAACGCCGTATACGGTAAGTCGCTGGAGAACGTACGGAAACATATAGACTTTGAACTAGTCTCGAATGAACGACGGCTTCAAAAACTAGTTGCCACACCTAGGCTAAAACGTATGATTCGTTATACGAACGATCTGGTGGGGCTCTCACTCCGTAAAAAATCCATTGTTCTTTCCCGTCCCGTGTATGTCGGCTTCACGGTGCTTGACGTTAGCAAAACGATAATGTACGACTTTCATTATCGTTATGCTGTCGCCAAGTACGGTCGCAACGTTAAATTGTTAATGACAGATACAGACAGTCTGATGTATAGTATTCAAACATCAGACTTGTATGCAGACATGAAGAAGGACCTACACGTTTTTGACACATCGGATTACCCTACGTCTCATCCTTGTTATAGCCTTAAGAACAAAAAGGTTGTTGGACTGTTCAAGGATGAAACGTGTGGTCGTCTATTAGAGAATTCGTGGGTCCCCGTGCGAAATGTTATTCGTTCCTTGTGGCCCACGAAGATCCTACCAAAGAGTGTCAAAAACGTGTATGCAAAGGTGTGCCTCGAGTTGCGATTAACAGGAGTCTGCGACACGATATGTATCGCAAGTGTCTCACTGATCATTGTCAGTTTTCTACCAGTGCACTTTGTTTACGTAGAGATCATCATACGCTGTACACGATGCGCGTAAATAAGCAAGCGTTGTCACCGTATGATGATAAGCGCTATATACTAGACAATGGTCATGATACGCTTGCATACGGTCATTATCGAATACGACAACGCATCAACATGGAGAACGACGACACCTCCCCACCTACTAAAAAAATTCGTCTCCATGTATAGTAACCCCTCCTCAACACTTGTTTCTTTCGTCAGTTGATGTCTCTCGGTGCTTCAGTCCAGACGTCTGTAAACGTAAGTTCGCATATTAATATCGCAACGATATTTGTGTGTTTAAACATAATATATATATATATATATATAGAGTTTGTAATGTGTGGTTTCTTTGTCTTACAGTATTATTATGGATAACACTGCAGTTATAATTGACTTCCAGTGCTTTTTCGACGACAACGGAAAATATATTGTGAAGGAACTGTCAATCATGGACGTTCTGAGATTTGCTGGTAGACATTGGATTTTGACTCCGCCTGCTACATCCGTTACGAATCCAAAATACGTTAGGACAAACCACTGGTTAACGTCAAATTATCATAGACTTAGATGGAGCGAAGGAGAGACACCATACGACAATCTTGTTTCATTGTTAACATCACATACACGTATATATAAATATGTGTTTGTGAAGGGTTTGGAGAAAAAACGTTTTTCAGACATATCAAACCTAAAGAACTACATTTAGTGTGTATCGAGGGACATGGAATCAAACAATACAGGTGGAGATTGTGTCGTAAGTAGCAATCGTGTTAACAAACAATTTATTGATGTATGTGTGTGTGTGTGTGTAGTTTCAACTCTCTGTACTTAACACTTTAATAATTGAATTTGTATGTACATGATAAATATAATATTTGGTTCAATTAGAAATTATTTGAAAGTATTTACAAAGTTCCAGTGAATAATATTTGGTTTGATTAGAAATTATTTGAAAGTACATTAACTTATGAAAAATGACACATACTTGAAAAAGTTTACTTACTTAATGCATTTGATTCTTTCTTTCCACTGACTGTGTGTGTGTGCATGTGATAATTGAATATTTATCGTATCCGTGATTCTAATATCGACTGTATTGTTATGTTACAGATAAACTTCCTTGTGAACTGTATCTACAGCCATGAAATTATTATTTAAAAATCTTACAATGTCAAAATTATTATTATTAATATTGTATTTATTTTATATAACAATGTTTGTTTGTGATATATATATTTAATCAATGTAAAATGTATTTTGAATAATTGTATTATAACGGTTTGTAAACTATATTTTAAGTTTGTGTACAGTGCTGTAAATATATATTTAATCATTTAAAACAATATTATTATTATTAATATTGTATTTATTTTATATATAACAATGTTTGTTTGTGATATATATATATTTAATCAATGTAAAATGTATTTTTGAATAATTGTATTACAGCGGTTTGTAAACTATATTTAAGTTTGTGTACAGTGTTGTAAATATATATTTAATCAATGTAAAATGTATTTTTGAATAATTGTATTACAACGGTTTGTAAACTATATTTTAAGTTTGTATACAGTGGTGTAAATATATATTTAATCATTTAAAACAAATTATGGTTTATTTTAATTTATTTCATTATAAACCTCTGAACATGCACGCAATTATTTGTATAGTAATCAGAAATGTGTGAGAGAGAGAGCGAGAGAGAGACAATTTAATGGTTTGAATTTCCTAGTACAACGGTAAACTATATTTTAAGTCGCAGGTTGTATCTTGCAATCATGAAAATTATTATTTAAACTGATAATTGTTTTATTAAAATCTTACAATGACGAAATATTATTATTTCATTGTTTACGATATATATATATTTAATTAATGCAAAAATGAATTTTTAAAATTACAATGGTCTGTAAACCATATTTAAGTTCGTGTGCACATACAAATCGCTTTGAATAAGGGAATTCTTGTCAACGTTTGCAGCGAGAGAGAGACATACACAATGTGTGTGTGTGTGTGTGTGTGTGTGTGTGTGTGTGTGTGTGTGTGTGTGTACACAAAACTTTTGAAAATACCTTATTTCAAGGAGATTTTTTTATGTGTAACACTTTACCACACACAGACTTGGCAGAACCGAGATTGGCGTAGAGAGAGAGGCCCGTTACATAAACACATACACACAGAGAGAGATGCAACAGTAATCTACTAAAATGTATGTGTGCGAGAGAGAGAGGGAGGGAGAGAGAGATAGTTTTACTTACATTCAAATGTGAGAGAGAGTTTAAAAAAAAACGATAATGTATGACTTTCATTATCGTTATGCTGCCGTCAAGTACTGTCGTAACGTTAGATTGCTAATGACAGATACAGACAGTCTGATGTATAGTATTCAAACATCTGACTTGTATGCAGACATGAATACGTTTTTCACATATCGGATTACCCTACGTCTTACCCTTGTTATAGCCTTAAAAACAAAAAAAGGTTGTCGGACTGTTCAAGGATGAAACGTATGGTCGTCCTATTAGAGAATTCGTGGGTCTCCGAGCGAAATGTTATTCGTTCCTTTTGACCCACGAAGATCCTACCAACGAGTGTCAAAAACGTGTATGTAAAGGTGTACCTCGAGTTGTGATTAAGAGGAGTCTACGATACGATATGTATCGCAAGTGTCTCACTGATCATTGTCACAAACGTAAAGAAACAATTTGATATGTACAGCTAACGCTTGAAGTATACTGTGTCAAACATGTGTTTCTCACTGGTTACTGTTAACATATTTATAATGAAAATATATACATTCATAGTACAAATATAAACAAGTAAAACATTTGCAGATCTGTATACGAACTCTGAAAACTGACGTACATATTGTACAATAATGCAAAACGGTCTTTCTCAAGTTAGCACGTAGTATATTGCAAGCACGAAATTATTATTATTTAAATCCGATATCTGTTTTTGTATGGAGGTTGTGTTTAACCTAACGTGTGTGTGTGTGTGTGTGTGTGTGTGTGTGTGTGTGTGTGTGTGTGTGTGTGTGTAATGTATACAACGAATACTGTTCGGTAATAGCGGATCAGCGCTACCTTCGTCACCTGACAAAAAGTCCATATCTTTATTGACAATTTGTTTGCTTGCCGTACAATCTTCATCTTCGTGAATGCCGAAAGCATACGGTTTTCGGTACGTGCTGTCACCTTTTTTTTTTTTTAAAAAGATCTTTCTTATGTGGTATTGAAACTATTGTCCAACCTTGTTAGATCGAGAAAATTAAGTTTATTTTATAATTCAACCTCATGGGTAAATTGTATGCCTTCTCGTTGTCCGTCTGTAAATATTTCATTCGGTTAGCAGTTAGTAGTGCGTGTGCGTTAATTATTTTATGTTGAGTATAACACCAGTCAATGACCCTTGGGTTAAGCTGTTGTTGTACGTTACTAAAATCATAGCAAATATTTTCATTCTAAGCATGTATTACTGTTTAGTAATATTACAATCCAACAAAGGATATATAGAGGTCATTGACACGACTTTACACTGGTTTAGCATAGTTACTCATGTTAGGTTGAACGCAACACACACACACAATGCTGTGGTCCATTTGGGATGCTGCGGGTCCACCTGATAGAAAGTGAACGTGATCTAGGCTCACGAAAGGCGGCATATATTCACGGATATGCAAATCAATTTAATTAAAAAAATAAAAATATCAAATTACAAAAATTAAGGCAGCATATATTCGCGGATATGCAAATCAATTTAATTAAAAAATAAAAATATCAAATTAAAAAAAATAAAAAAATTTATTCGCGGAAACTCGTGGATGCGGTGGTCCATTTGGGATGCTGCGGGTCCAGCTGATAGAAAGTGAAAGTGATTTAGGCTCGCGAAAGACGGCATATATTTGAACTTGGCGCGCAAAAGGCGGCATGGGGTGGTGGTGGGGGAATAACGGTACTTTGGTTTGAACCGGCATTTTCCCTCTACTCGGGTACCCCCATCCGTTCTTTAAACATTTCGAGTAACAAATTTCGGACAAATTTCGCGTAACGGCACCCGATGGACCATACCAAATCTGCTACATGCAGAAACCAACTACCATGGCCTCTGTGACCACCAAATTTCAGTGTTCGATGACCCCCAAATTTCACGTAACGGTACCCGATGACACGTCATACTACCATTGTCTCTGTGACGCCTCGTCCAGGACCTCTGTGTTGTCAACTAAACATTTCGGGTACCAAATTTCGAACACCACGCCCTCTGAGTCGGCATGGACAGTGACGTCACACACACACGCGCGCGCGCGCAGCTTTATAAAACAGTGACGTCAGTGTTTTAGACTCGGACACCAGCGACTAGATCCTCTGTGACGTCATGAACCTGAACCCGGAAGTGTTTTAAACATGCAGGACTTGTTTTAGTGCGTACCCAAATTTCAAATTACCCCCATCCGTTGATTTAAATATTTCGTGTACCAAATTTCGGACACCAAACATTTCGGGTAACGGTACCCGATGACACGTCATACTACCATTGTCTCTGTGACGCCTCGTCCAGGACCTCTGTGACGTCAACCACCGAATTCCGGGTACCCCCATCCGCTACACATTGTTTTCGGGTACCAAATTTTGGACATGCAGAAACCAACTAGCACGGCCTCTGTGTCGGCACAGTGCAGTCGGACACCAACGTCCAGGGCCTCTGTTACGTCATGAAACAGGTTTATAAAATAGTGACGTCAGTGTTTTAGCTATGCAGCGCTCGGACGCCAGCGACCAGGGACTCTGTGACGTCATGAACCAGAACCCGGAAGTGTTTTATTACGCTCACTTTTATACTACTTAACTGTATATTATATATAATATTTGTAGAACATACAGTTATTTTATAAAAATTACTTTCTATATAGGTTTACTAGTTGTAGCAATATACATTATAGATATTATGAAGTCTCTGTGTAGCTGTTATTACTAAAAAAAAAAAAAATTGTTTATTCTATAAGTGTATAGTGTCAAACTTTTGGTGTATCTTAATTTCCTCAACAGGCATGTGAACATACCACAATATTTTTAGACACTCTTAGCGTGAGGGATTGTTTACGTAAACAAGACAATGGGCTATAGAAAGAACGATAACGTAAGTTACGGCTGTTGGGATAACCTAAAGTTCGCAAAATTTTAACACTTGGCGTGTGAAACGATTGGTTTGAAAGACTGTCTCAATTTACCGCTGTAATTTCGATAAACGCATTGGTTACGGCTCGTATAACTCGTCACCTTGGAAACGGCAACAGTGCGTCTGTGTGTGATCGAACAATCACTATATTCAGATATACTGACTTGTATAAGGAACTAGACATTCTGTTTCCAAAATCATGAGTGTGAGGCAATACTTGCGTGTAGGAATAGATGCTGTAAAACTGTTCCCCAACACTTCTCCAGGGTCACGTTTATTGCAGACCTATCGTTCACTCAAGGAATACTTTTTGGCCACAATCACTTTTTCCTTTAGTTTGTAAATACAGTTTACCTTTACTGTAAACTGGCGACAAAATAGATAATAAGGAAAACTATTAAAAACTGTATTGCCTCCGCGCACTAGGTCTGTCCGGATTGCATAACCTACATCTAAGGCATGTTTAGCAACAAAACTTTTATTGTATTCTCTTTTTGATGTAATTCTTAATTCGTAATTTCTTATCAAGTAAAAATGGCTCGCCAAACTACACATCGGTTCCCAGTTAATGTTACCTGTTAGGAAACGGCATCGAAGAACATGTGTGGTCAACTGAAGTAAAACATATCAAGGTAAGAAAAACAAATTCGTTTAAACTCAGATTGTTTTGTTACTTTATTTAATCAAAATATATATCATAAACGTTTGCTAGCATAGCGTTGCTTCTGGATTTAATAATAATAATTGTTTATTTTCTGTCCTGGATCATCGTAGTAGTCGCTATATTGTGGGGTGTGTTTAGCGCCGCCATATTCCGGCGTTTGCCATTTTGCGTCCTTATTGTAGTCTTCATAATAGTAATCACAGGAAGCTGGCGGTAGCTGTGGCTGGTGTTTTGTAGCTGGTAGTTTAGTGGTGGGTACTACTTGTTGTACTTGTTGTGGGGGCCTTGTTCGAGGGGGTTTGGGCGCCTTGGTAACTTTAATTTGAGGCCGTCGGGTTGTTCCCTTACCATTGTCCCATATATCATAGTAATCATCGCAATCCGAAGGGCGGACAGTTGTTTTCCTACCAGTGTTCCATATATTAACACCATCATCATAGTAATCATCGCAACCCGAAGGGCGGACAGTAGTAGTAATTGGCCGTCGGGTTGTTCCCTTACCATTGTCCCATACATCATAGTAATCATCGCAACCCGAAGGGCGGACAGTAGTAGTAGTTGGTTTACGGGTACGCTGTGGCTTTGGGGCTTCAGTGGTTGTACGAAGGCGTTTGGGTTGGTTGTTTTGTTGGTTGGGTTCACCATTATTTTCGAAATACTTGACGTCGATTTTTCCCCCTCTCTTCCTGTATGAATTAACGACACAATTCCCGCTGCCTATAATACAGAGTAGATAATTTATTATTCAACAATTTTGTAATAATTTTATTAATAGAAAGTGATAATTATATAAAGTAATATTTTTACTGTATTTATTATATCTCTTGTATATATCTTAGTACATAGTATACAGTAGCCCTATATAGAAAATTTAAAGAACACGCTCAGAGAAAACGTGAAAATGGAAATTTTGTAAGCACACAAAATAACAGCTGTCTGAATCGATGGGAATAATCTGGTATATTCCTTTATTTTGATGTTGTTGTCTCAGACTCTGCTTAACGACCTAAGACATTTTGATTTAATATAAATTTGAATGTAATTTTGTGACATTCTGCAGCAGGTCTGAAGGTCTGAGCAAAGGTCCGACTATTGAAGCGGCCGATATCTCAGAACCGAAGGTTGTATGCTGTGGATCGTATAGTCAGTAAGCAAATAAAATAATTATTTTCTTACTAATAAGACTATTGTTTTGCAAACTTAGTTGTTACTTGTTGTTTATAAGTTTATTGTACCGAAGCGTTATATAATTAGCTGGGATCTTTTCCAAAAATCAACGTCCCATGCGTAGCTCTTTGAAGCAGATTCCCCCTTTAAGCTGATTCTCGGTAAAATGGACAGCCTTTTTCATGTGACTGAACGCATTGTTACCCCGCACTACTCAATAATTCCTAGAACGTCCCTCATAATAAACAACACACTGCTTAAATATAAGCTGCTTTAAAATATTCCAGTTATTATACCATTTTTACCGTTGCATGTCAAATCTGTTCTCAGAAACCACCAAAAACTCTTTGGTTGCTCCTTCGATTAGAGTTAAAGAGCTCATTCTACAGTTATAGAATTAATGCATGAACTCCCCGAACGCGCGTACACAACACATACACAGAAACAATAAGCCAAAAAATTATCCTGAATTATCATTAAATTTAGTTGAAAAACAAAATTTCGGGTAACTACTTATACAGAATGAGTGTAAAAAAATAAATAATAAAATTTTGATATTTAACCGAATGTAGGTCTACCTTGAGAGACGGGTGATATAGCCTAATCACTTTCAGCAGTTTATAATCAACCTGTACCATCGCATCCTTCAGTAATCAAAAATTAATTTTGCTTTATATTAACAGGAGAAGTCAGATTAGAATGTGTGAGCTCGCGCGCGCGCGTGTTACTTGCGACTATTGTCTGATGCACGTTACACAGAACCAAGAACCAATATTAACATCGACAACGAATAAATGTACTAATCCATTTGGCCAACTTTTTAACTAATATTAGGACTAATAGTAGTAAGTACTAATTTTGATTAGGTACTAATAAAGCTCAACGTTAAAACATTGCAGAAAATGTCCTTCAACATTTAGTTTAGTATGAAAATGAAAATCAAAACTATAATTATTATTTCTCTGACCGGATGGCAGAAGATTACGCATCAACCTGCATTTGGAACAAAACATTAATGTGCACGGAGAGATCGACAGTGTGGTGATAAGAAAAGGTGTGCAACGAGGATGCACCATTTCGTTAATTCTGTTTAACCTCTATGGACAATAGTCAGCCAAGAAAGCCTTGGAAGGGAATCGTTAGCACCACCGGTAAACATGTGAATGACCTGATTCTACTGACGTGGAACGAAGAAACACCACAAGACATGATGGGATGAACATGGTGAAAAATGAAGAAGTCCTAAGGCGAGTGGACGAGAATAGATGAATCATAAGTACTGTTGGTCAAAGGAAAATAAACTGAATCAGACACATCCTGAGCAGAAGTTGGTTTGCTGCAGGATCTCATCGAGAAGGAACCCCCGGTCTTGGAAGAAGAAGAATTCAGCTGTTGGCCGAATTAAAAGAGAAAAGAAAATACTGTGTATTGAAGGAGGAAACTGAATTTAGGGCAAAGTGGAAAGGAAAGACTGCAAATCAAGTCAGGGGAGCTGCCCTGCCGTCGGTCAGAACACTTTACAGTAACAATTATTATAAGTAAATATTATCGTCAGATTGTTCCATGACAGGAGTAAGTACATCAAACATGGAACTCAAGTTGGAGTGTTTAAAATATCACGATTCTTTGGAGATTGAAAATAATAGCGAGTAGCAGTATGAAAAAGGACAAGTATGTTACCTCTTTTCCGAGTCTCTTCACATTGATCCATTTTGGTACAGGGATCTCTTGAGTTGAAAGCCCTCCGATAGGTACCTGTGCGGATTTCACATGTATATTATATTTCTTACACATTTCTTTCATTGATATTTGTATTTATAGTTAAATTTATTTTAAGCTAATACCAAGATGTTATTCCTAGGTGAGATATGTTTTAAAATCATGGGTTTTTAATCGTTTTTCATTTGACCCATGTAAATGTTTTTGCATCTTTGCATTCTGGTTTGTTGATTCCACTGTTTAGTGTACAATCATTATTGTGGGTACTTGTGTGTTGTTTTCGTTTGTTTTGTATGTTACTTTATCATCTGTATTAGTAGTAGTATTGTTGTTCTAATTAGTTTATTTATGGCTAGTGCTTAATTGTACTGTTTTTTTTTTTATATTTTATTTTTCGATTTTGCTCATGGGATTTGATTGTTATAATTTGCTAAGGCCATTTGACATATTTCTTATATTTTCATTTCCTTTGCATTTAGGAGGGACTTTAGACATTCTATTGATGGTTGCCTGGAAGTTACACTTTTGTGTACCGATGAATGGTTTGAATTGTTAAAAATAGTCGAATTATTGCAGATTGGTCTCCTGTATATTTTATAATATAATATACAGTTGTTTCTAGAAATAGTTGAACTAAATAACAGATTTTGTTGTCTCTTTCTGTTTATTCTGTTCAATGTATATTTGTATTTACGTTGGTTAGCTGTTGAAATGTTTTGTCTAAAAAGTAAATAACATTTTTGCTAGAGTACGTACAAGAATATCTTGATAGTATTAAAATAATGTGGTATGTATTTGTATTTTTCAATTTAAATTATTTTAAAAATATCTTGAGGTGTTATATTGTTTACGATAAAGAGAAGCACTGTAACAAAAAGTTATGCTTTCTGATCATTACTTCTTATATACTGTTGTAGATAAGTTACTTCTTACTTTTACCTACGTTCACATTATTACAGATGAAATTGCGTTTTCCCTTACATGAATGTATAAGTATTGAATTAAAGCAGTATTGATATAATGAAGCTAATTGAATTAGAAATATTGCCAAGAGACCCGTACCAACTTCAAAGATTTAAACATTAAATATTTATAAAATTATCCTGAAAATTAGAGTAATTTGAAAATTTTTACCTCTTGTATTTTCTTTTTCCAAATTGCAGTCTGAATCACCTTCGTGTGGTGCCTTGAAAGCCCTCTTTTTTAGAAACGATTTTTCGCATCTTTCGACTGCCCCACCTGTACGCATCTCTTACTTTTACCATATTGTTTTACTATATTTATACGTACAAAAATATCTTGGCAGTATTAAATTGTTTTGTTTGAGTTTGTATTTTCTAATTTAAGTTATTTTAAAATTATCTTGAAGTGTTAAATTATTTACCTATAGGCCTAAAGAAAAGTGCTGTAACAAAAAGTGGTTTGCTTTCTGATCATTATATACAGTTATAGATAAATTACTTTTTACTTTTCTCTACGTTGACATTATTAAAGATATAATGGAGTTTGCCCTAACATGTGCGTATAAATATTGAATTAAAGCAGTATTGATTTAGTGGAGATACTTATAGGTAGTGAGCATCGCACATATTATTCACTTATGTTAATAATGGTAAGGTGCAAACAAGTGGAATCGTCAGTGATGATTGTAACATTAATAACAATCACAGTATTAACAATACTTACACTTACGTGAAGCGTTCGCTCCCAGTCCAGCCAGTATCATTATTAGTATTAGTTTGATTAACTGCATATTGTGTTCTCTGAAAAAGAAAAACAAGCAATTTGATTTCAAGTATGCTGTAACTGACAGTTTTAACACAAACAGTTCAATGTCTTTTAACGATGCCGTTAATCTGCCGTTTAAAGCTTTTCAGATTTCTGTCAAATTATGAACTCAAAACTGTCCTACACTTTATCACCGTTTCTACATCCGTATCCTCTTCCAGCATATTATCTGATACGTCTTCTCTCGACGATTGTATTTTCACGTATCCCTTGTCTGCTCTTCCCCTCTTCACCGATAATTTTCCAAATGCCCCCATAATTTCTCGTGTACGTTAATCCTCTCCGCTGTTTTACTAACTTGTTTTAAATGCTATGTCTGTATCGTTTGCTAGGCTATTCTTTTCTACCATTTTTCCTTTATCCAAACGTCTTTTGCATTATTGTTTATCGCATTTTTTACGGTGTTTTTACCTCTATCGTCTTTTGAATTTTTATATTTGCAAGTCTCTTCCATTTATTAGAATGTCTCCTCGGTCATCCAAGGTTTCCTGTTCAATATCGACAGTCTCCCGTTCTTCACTAGTACTAGAATTTCCGTTCTTCATTCACTGAGGACCATTGTAGAAAATGGGCTTCCTTCGGTACTTATACCATTTTCAATAACGCATTAAAAATTCTCTTCAACTGATCCTTTCTACATTATTTACTAATCCAACTTTTTTCTTGTTGCATGTGTAATCTTTGTAGCCTTACTCTTTGTCTTGTGATTTAAGTTGGTATCTGCCTCAGGAGATGTTTTGGAATTGAAACTCTCATTGCTTAACGTCCGCCGTACCATTATGTAATCCAACGGATATCTTCTTCTCGCCTAGTCTTGTCAATGTGTACCTCCGTCACACATGAATAATGTGTTTATTGTAATCCGGCTAAACTTTGAACAAAATTCTAATATTCTAGATCCCGTTTCATTTCTTGCACCAAGTCAGTGTTCCCCTCCAATTTCATAGTCTTTACCTTTCCGAATTATTGTACTCCAGTCACTCATTTATTATTATTAAGTTTTCGTCCCGTTTTTACGAATTTGATTCAATCTTCTATTTTCTCTTATGCTTTCTCGCCTACTTCTCTTCGATCTGTGAAATTGGCATTACATGTTACATGTTTACCCACAATTAGAATGTCACTGCCCTGATTAGCATAATTCTGTCACTGTACTTTTCACAATACCTATTCCATTTTCTGTGTTTTATTCTTTTTAAGTTCCACGGCTGTAACTCATTAATTTGTTTATTTAATTTACATTAATAAGCAGTCCTAAATCCTTTAGTAAGCGTACAAAATGTTAAGATATAAATCATTTAAAGAAACGCTGATTTTTTAAAATATTGGAATCCAATATAATTTAATTTCTAGTCCTATATGTTCACGACTTCCAATCTTTTAATGGGAAACAGCTGCGTCTATATGCAATTGCTATGTTTATTTCAAGTCCGAAATAATCATCTCGCCACAAAATATTATTCCCTTATTTTTTTATTATAAAAATAAAACTAAAATTATCAATTAAGGGAACATGAATAAATTAAACACATAAATTAAAATGTATTTAATTTTTACATTTAATTAATAACTTGTTATATTAAAAAATATGTTACAACCTATTTACCTATCAAACTACAATATGGAACAGCAGCTCGTATTTATACACAGAAATACGTGACAAATCACACGTCAGTACCAGATTGATTGACTATAAAATATCCTCACCTGCAAAATATAAAAAAATTGTTGCATTTGAAGAAAAACAATCAGCGTTATTTCTAATGCGTCACAACCTACTTGAAAATGACAGTCTGGCTGGGATTCAACCCGCACCATCAGAAGCTCAGCCAGAAAAATGGTAAGTGGGTAATAACGTATATTTCAATATAATAATATTATTTAAATTTATTAAATATATTTTAAATTATTTTTATGGCAATTCATAGTTTGTCACTGGTCATTTAAATTAACTATTTTAACAACATCTCGGTTGTAATAGTTAGTTTTTCCTATTGCTATTTTAATTTCATGTAACGTTTGAGCCAGTCAATTTAATAGAAAATGTTATTCTAAATGTTATTTCATAAATTAATTATAATTAATTTAATAAAAGTTAATATATAATGCACATAAATGCTAATTTTACTTATGCCATATCAATTGATTTTAGAAATTATCGCAATTTTTTAATAAATATTCTGAATATCTTATTATGTTTCAAAGTCCTTATGGGTATTTCTCTGTAAGTTATAAATTCATTAAATTCCAGTAGCCCGTGTGTGGATATTACTTGTATGTTAATATTTTAGAAATAGAAATATAATGTATAAAAACAATTTGTTCCTAGTTATTTTTTAAATTTAAATAACAATAAGATTTTGTGAGATTGAAGTGCAAAGTTTCACTTACCAGTAATTTCGTTAAAAGCTACCAGTAAGTCAGTATAGAAGTTTCTCTCAAGATCTCGCTCGTATTTATACACAGAAATACGTGAAAATCTCACGTCAGTACTCGATTAATTGACCATAAAATGTTCCACACCTGCAAACGATAAAGAAATTGTTACATTTAAAGATTGAAAATCAGCGTTATTTCTAATGCCTCATAAAATCATACGTAAATGTCAGCATTATTGATTCTGCCATACCAGCAAAATATTTTTTATAGTGCTGACTTTCTTTATTACCTGATGCAGTTCTGTGGAATTATCGATGTTTTATTACCTACTGTAATTAAACTACTTACAGAAATGTTTGCTAGCTATTGTAATAACGCAATGAAACTTAAGAAGAAAATACATTTACATATTAGCATTTTGTATAAAAACGTGTCCTTTTTTATAAAATTATATATAATTACAATTATAATAATATAATGCTGTTTTTGTTTATACCACTGAAGTTGTTTAGGATTTAAAGGCAGGATAGGCTACTTTACGTAAGCTATTCAACATGCAAGGAAAGTAGTGTAATCGGCTTTCTTCTTCTTCTTCTTCTTCTTCTTCTTCTTCTTCTTCTTCTTCTTCTTCTTCTTCTTCTTCTTCTTCTTCTTCTTCTTCTTCTTCTTCTTCAGTATTACAGCCCAACGTGAGACCTGGCTTCCAACACCAATCGTCTCCAAAGTCTCCTATTCATTGCCATTTTAATGTAAGCCCTCACGTCCATTTTTCTGAGATCTACTAGCACATCATCCAACCATCTTATCCTAGGTCGGCCCCTCTTTCTGCTTTTATAGACTTGCTCCTTCAGGATGTTCTTTGGCATACGCTGATTATCCATCCGCTCTAGATGACTTAGCCACTGTATTCGTTGAGCCTTTGTGAAGCTTACAATTTCCTCGTGGCTCAACAGGTTCATGCTTTGGGAATCCAATACTCTGGTATATTCTGGTGCTCATCTATCTGGGGCACCTGCCGCGTCTGCATCTATCTATCTCCTGGTTATTTCTTAGTGTAGTCAGCATTACTATCCCAAAACATTAACTCAGGCGTTAATTTTTACAGATTGAATCGACTTGATGTCTGTAAATTCACCTTGACTTTATGGAACGCCAGGCATTTACTTTTCTTTATTAGTAACCGGGTCTACTAAGACCCATTCCCGCATTTATACATACATTTTGCAACGAAACAAACTGAGGATACATAGACCTGTATTAGAACTAATAATATATAACAGAGTCTCTTATCTTGAGTTAAACATTTATTAAACTAAAACAAATTTAAATCTTGTCTGTAAATTCTTTACACAAATTATTTATTAAAATATATTGTCTTTAATTATTAGTGAATGTTTATTTGAACAATTGTTTTTACTTGACTGAAGAATTCTTTTTGTTGTACGGTGTAAGCTGCTATGCTAAAATTGACCGCTGTCTTCGATGACGCGCTGACACTCGCGATTCATTCACTTACGCCGTTTATCTGCCCGATATAGTTTTTGTTTATAAATCTCAGGTTCGATAAAGTGGGTTAATTAGTGATGATTTAATGCGGTGTGTTTAGCGTACACCTTCCGGCAATCTTAATGTGTCCACGCGTTCATACAGGTGTATTCCGATGAATAAAACTGTCCCTAAGCGGAAGTCTTGACTAACGCGAGTTACCACTATTTGATCTTCAAATAACTTACCTCTGCGTTCTAATAACCCCTTTTTGATCTAGCATACGGGTATCCCGTAGCTAAGGTCTTGGACTGTTGTCACCATTATAGAAAACGTGTATTGTCACGAAAAGCTCGCACATAGAGTACGTCGTACTAGGACGAGTTGCAGACGAGAACTGTCCGAACTTTCCTTTACTGGAGCACAACTCAAATTGAAATTAAAGCTCCTGATTGGATGAAATTTAGAAAACGTAATAGATTTTTACCTTTATAGCTAGACATCATGTAAGGCTAAGCCAGAATCTGCAAAATCTTGTATAGATTTTATGTAAAAGCTTTATGATTTTTCTGCAGATAAGGCTTCTATAGAAAAGTGAATTCAGTTAAAAAATACATATTATAATTATATGTTTTGAGTTTATAACATACATAAAATGTAGCGCTATTTATGAAGCATACGTTGTCCAAGTTACATTCTGATACGTTAATTATTATAGGAGTTTTTTAGGAAAACACGAATAACACGCGAACACGCGAGCTCGGGGACTAAATTTGCACTTGACATAACAGAGAATAAATGTATGGGCATTTTGACATATAACACATAATTACCCATCTATTATTTCAAAACTTAAAACTATTATACAAAAATTTGAACAAAATCAATTTTGAAATGTCTATAACGTCATAAAGTCTGTAACCGCGTCTTCGCATATTTAAAATGACTTACTGCATGTTTTATTGCAATATATAGTTTATAATGAAATAAACTGGTAACCTGTGTTTCTGATTTGAATTCTAAATTGTGTAGATATGACAACGTTTACAGGCTTTATTCAAAGTGATCCTGCTACATATAATGATTGGTGATTCAGAACCATCGCTTACTCATACGTTCGGTGAAATATTTTTGGTGATCCCCATGTTTTAATATTTTAACTAGTATATATTGTGACGGCAGCGGTATGCGAACATCTGCTCTCCGGTACCAGCGGTGGACACAGCGAGCCAATCCAACAACGTGCTCGGAGCGAGCCAATCAGCGATCCCGGTTAGTCAATAAAACCCGGGCCGGCAGAAAATTTTGCGCACTCTTCATCGCCACGCCATCGAACGCACTTCATCTCCTCTCCTCTCTCGGACGACATCGGGGCGGAGTCAGCCGGAAGGAACAGCCGAAGAATAGAACCGCCGCCGTTCTTGCGTCTTCGCACTCCCGTTCCGCGCCAGCGATGGATTTCGCTGGGCCGGCAGCCGACTCTACAACCGGTGCCGAAAGAAGAGGAGGACTGCAGTACGCCACGATCAGCGGGCGCAGCCGCCGAACATCTCAGCGCGGCACGACCAACATCACCGTTCTCGCCACTCGGTCCTTTTTAGGGCCACCAAAAAACGATAGTGTGTACGATTGGCGCCAGTTGTCATGCGGCAAGCCTTTTGTCCGGTGACAAGTGGCGCCCAACGTGGGGCAACGATCATCTTGCGGATGCAAGATCCAGCCACGCCAGCGAGCTACCAGCCGGCACACCAATCAACATGGCGCCCAACAGACACCTCCACAATATCTGGAGAAGAGCAGTAGGCTGGCTACCGGAGAGCATTCAAGACCCGGTGGAGTTGTGACGGCAGCGGTATGCGAACATCTGCTCTCCGGTACCAGCGGTGGACACAGCGAACCAATCCAACAACGTGCTCGGAGCGAGCCAATCAGCGATCCCGGTTAGTCAATAAAACCCGGGCCGGCAGAAAATTTTCCGCACTCTTCATCGCCACGCCATCGAACGCACTTCATCTCCTCTCCTCTCTCGGACGACATCGGGGCGGAGTCAGCCGGAAGGAACAGCCGAAGAATAGAACCGCCGCCGTTCTTGCGTCTTCGCACTCCCGTTCCGCGCCAGCGATGGATTTCGCTGGGCCGGCAGCCGACTCTACAACCGGTGCCGAAAGAAGAGGAGGACTGCAGTACGCCACGATCAGCGGGCGCAGCCGCCGAACATCTCAGCGCGGCACGACCAACATCACCGTTCTCGCCACTCGGTCCTTTTTAGGGCCACCAAAAAACGATAGTGTGTACGATTGGCGCCAGTTGTCATGCGGCAAGCCTTTTGTCCGGTGACAATATATTTTCAGATACAACCAAATATAGCGTCTTGTCATTTAAACATGGTTTGCAAACAGCAGGAGTAACACAAAACATGTGGTGTAGAAATCGTCATGTAGGTAACGAATATAGTAGGGAGGTGGCAAACATTGCAACACACACGCAGTAACAGGTTTAGGAATTGTTTCTGGACACAACAAAGAAATATTGCAAATAAATTTTAAAGTGAATAACAGTTGACTGATGGAAAAATTTTGTATTTAACAGTTTGAAAAGTAAATTAAATTTATATTAAAAACTGTAATTAAAAGTAACCATCTCGAAGATTAGCGCGGGTGATTTTTAAACTCGAAATTGATTTTTAAAAGTCAAAATTAATGTTTGTATGATGTTTTATAGGGACTAAAGTAAAGGAGACAATGAGTCATACCACGTGATATAGTATTGAACAAAGAAGAATATGTGGTACTGACTTGAAGGCGCAAATGGTGCAATGGGTACCTGCAAATATGGGGAAGAACGGCAGCCCAAAATCGATGAGCCCTCACAACGAGCTCAAGAAATATATATGGTGTTCCAAACCGAATGGCACCCAAGAGATTATAAGACCCTTACTCTCGCACGGGCACTCACAAACGGCCCGGGCCGGCCAGGCACGACCCGGGTGGGTATAAGTATTACGGTCCAATTCAAAACTATAAAATTTTTAACTTAAATTATAATTCAAATCAAACTGTAATGTTTGTAATCTCCGTGAAATTGTGATAAAAATGAGTCCAAACAACACATAATTTGCGATAAATGTGAGTATTTTACGGATTTCTAAAGCAAACACAGAATTGAAGTACTTAATATAGTTGTACGTCTAAAATATATCACAACCACGTTGTGTTTGGTGTCATTTTCTTTATAATTTCATGGAGATTACAAATATATTAAGCTCGTTTGTTAATAAATTCATGTTATAAGAGCTGTAGTTACGTAGTGGATAGCCCAGTGTATATGATTCAACCCCAGGCGTGCGGGCCAGCTGCGTTTGTGTGTGTGTTGCCATGCGGCTTGGAATGCCGTATAAATGGACCCATGGGGACGGCAGAATGACAACATCGAGCACGTCGCCGTACACAAGCGCGCACAAACTTCTTATCTTATGAAGGTAAGCTCAGTGCAGAGAAAGGTCGAAAATGAGGAGCGCGACAGCTACCTTCAGAAATACAACACAAATCTCTGTTCAACACAGTTCCCGGCTATTTCTTCGAAAAAATAACAGAAGCTCTTGCCAGAGTGTTTAACCTGTAGGCAGACAAAGGAGTGTAACCTTTTTCACGAGTAAGTTAATTTCATTGTGCCCGGTTGGCGACTTTTGACGAATAAGGTATCAAAAGTCCACTTCCGTCTCATGAGCCTCGAATTTGTTTATCTAAAACATTTTTAACTACAATGTGATCGTGAGATTTGGTCATCCTAAGTTCTGCGTACAAGAGATAAAAATAACGAGGCTCGCTGTTTGTCATTTTAGTTTAGTTTATTTGGTTTCTTCGTAGTCGTCATATTTTTGTTTATTTGTCACTGTATGTTAACCAGTCTTCACTCGCACTGAAGACGGATGGAACGTTACAACGCTGATCTAGACTTACTAACGACACAAAAAATTACATAAATTATTCCTAGGATTATTGAAACTGTAAGAAACCGTTTTCAAAGTAAACGGTTAAATTCAGAATCGACAGAACAACCCTTATTTTGTGATTTAACGCATAGATTATATGGGAAACAAAACCAAAAAGTAAGTGTTCACAGTGAAAGTTTAATATATATATAAGATTATATCTGTTATCACTCAACGTCTTCTTCACTTCTGAGGTTAGGCATCCAGCATGTACCGTCTTTAATGATCATTCCACTATAAATAAATTACTGCACTATAAGCATCGTACACCGCGGACCTGGATATAGCGCGGACGTGATAAATATTCGAAAGCTACCGTTACCCTACTCCCTAAGAGCATATAATCTCAAAAATTTGGATACACATTTGAACCATTTATCAACATACAATCTAGCAGAGTTCACAAAAAGCGATGCCGTGCTTGCTAGGCGGCTAAAGCATGTCGAATTTTAAAATATCCGTACTCACATAACTAAATTAGAATAATTAATTAATTCGATTGGATTACATTTTTACAGGAAACTATTGATATTTTTGACGTTTAATTTTTCTCTACTCCTCTGGTTGGAGAGTTTAATCCACCCTAAAATTTGCAAAGTGTTGATCGAAAAATTGCAATAAAAAATAAAGCAACACAAAAGGATATTATGCCGAGAATCAGTAGTTTTGTCGGGATAAACAGACTTTAACACGAGAAAAATCAGAAGAGGATCGTGTATCGAGAAAGAGACACTAATCTTTATAGAGGAAATAGCTAATATTGAACGTACAAATACAAAGAGCAGATTCAGGCCAGTGCATAGAGAAAGTAACAGAGTTATGAGCCCCGAAGAAGAAGGAAAGGAAAAACTATGAATGTATGAAGTACGTGGGTCATTCATTAATTAAAGACACAAATAGCTGTAGAGGGGAAACGGTTAGTAGTAGGAGAATGATAGTTTCAGAACTGTAAGTTAGCATCCCTGTGACGAGTTCTGATCAGCTGTTTGATTATAGTTGTTTTGTTTGTAAACTCAAATTCTCATTTAACGATAGCGAGTCCCCTTGAAGTTTTAGAGTTAGTTAAAGTGTTTAACTAGTTTAGTGATCCGTTTTTTGCTTTCTGAAGGTGAAAAACCAGCTAAAATATACTATCGTATGACAAAACAAAACATTTTGATGCGGAATTCAAAAGACAAAGCATCGAGTGGAAGCATTCGATTTCACCTGTAAGAAAAAGTTCAGAACCCGACCATCAGCGGGAAAAATCATATTGACGATCTTTTGGGGGCACTGAAGGTTGATCTTTGTTTGTGATTTTTTAGAAGATCAGTGGACAGTAAACACTACATACTACTCTGACGTGCTTACCAATAAAGTAAAGCTAGCAGTGTTGTGGAAACATCCTGGATTCCTGCAACAATGGTTTCATTCTCCTTCATGATAACGCCGGCCAATCGCAGCTCAGTTAATACGTGGAACCGTCAATAAATTGGCCTGGGAGACTGTACCTCACCCTCCCAACAGTCCCAACAGGTTCCATCTTATTTCCATTTGTTTGGTCCACTCAAAGAGGCTTTACGAGCTATGAAGTTTTATGACAATGAACAGGTCAACGAAAATGTCCTTAAATAGCTCTGACATATACACAAAAATATCTGTGCAGCAGGAATAAAAAAAGCTTCTTGGATTTCGTTGTCCATGACGTGTCCGTTACTTAACTAAATATCACTACAATACTGACGACTCGGAACACCAAGTTTTTTATAAGTAAAAACGTAAAGTTTTACCTTACAGCCTAAACCGGCTCTCACCCATAGAAGCCGGTGCCTCTGATGAAGCCTTCTATGGGTGAGAGCCGGTTTAGGCTGTAAGGTAAAACTTTACGTTTTTACTTATAAAAACTTGGTGTTCCGAGTCGTCAGTATTGTAGTGATATTTAAAAAAAGCTTATTCAGAGATGGGACAAGTGTATTAACTTTCCTGGGGATTATATTAGAAAATAAAGAAAATTACCCCCTGACTCAATAAACTGTTTTTCCTCTACAGCGATTTGTTTCTTTAATTACATTGAATGACCCTCGTATATCAAGACAAGGTACAGAGACAACTCTGTGGAGCGGCTTAATACACTACAAAGCTGACGCGCAATACCTACGTGACACTTCTCATGTTGTGCTGTGCAATCACCACGCTGCCGCAATGTTCAGGAGCCATTCATTGCTGAATTGTTAAAGGAACTAACTGAAAATAAAAGTTTTGTAAAAGGCTGAGTTGTTATTTCTTTCTTATTGCCAGGATCATAACTGATGTAGGCCTTCTTTAATCTATAAAAGAATTAGACATAAAAGTAGCATAATTATTTATCATAAATTATTTCGGTAGCCTAATAATTATGCTCGGAAACGTATCCCATGGGTTTCCACATTCCCTGTGTTAATAACAATATCGTGAAATCAACTTTAGTGTACGTCTAGCAGCATCAGTTTGGGTAAACGTAGCTGTTAATCGATACCTGAGATTAGTTAGATAACAGAACACAACATAACATAACCTGTGTTTTCCTAAGTAAAGTTGCTGTATCATTATGGTGTATCTAACAAAACTGTATGGCTTACCTACTTATTACGTCACAGGAGCACACAGGCATTTGTGGGCTCACACACACACACACACACACACACAGCACTCATTTACGAGATCAGAGATTCAGATTATTTGTTGTTGCGAGTACGAAATATAAATTTTATCATCGTCATCATCATCCCTGATACTGCAACCTATTGCTGAATCTTGACCTTCTCCAGCTCCAGCGATGGCTCTCCAGACCCTTATACGGTGATTGGCTCCAGACCCCAAATAGTTTTTCAGCGTTGCCCACATCATCAATCCAGTCCAGCTTTGTCCCGCCCATCCTTCTTTTTCCATCCAGTCATTATCAAAACTTTCCTCAATATATCATCGTCCGTCGCCCTCATCAAATTCCCAGCCCATCTAACCCTTGATAGTTTAATATAGTTTATAATGTCTAAATAACTAAAGAGTGCATTTAATTATCGATTATAACGTAATACGCCACACACCTCTTTCACATGCTGGACCATAATTTTTCCGTAATATCTTTCACTCTATTATGTCTTTCATTTACTTTGGTGATGGTTCATGTTCCTTCTCCACACGCCAAGACCGGTCTTCTTAAAGTTTTACTGAGAGTCCATTTTGTTGGTCTTTATATTAATTTAATTCTTAACTGTTATAGCAATCCAAAGCAGCATGCATTTGCTGCTGAGATTCGCTGTTGGATCTCATTTGTAGTATAACTATTTGTTGCCACAATTGAACCCAGATATATAAAATAATTGAGTCTTTCAAAGGTACAGGTATTATACAAATTTAAGGTATATTAATATAAACAGTAGGGCACGGATTTTTGGTGCTAAACAAACTGAAAATATTTATATTTTATGTGTTAAAAAATAAAAAATAAATTGTTAAAAGGTTAAAAAAAATATTGTATTTTAGTTAAACACAATCGAAATGGTTGTAACAGGAAAAATGTTTATAAGTACCCACAAATCCTGCCGGTTATATCGTCAGTTCCTTCCTGAAAAAGTCAGCGAATTTACAGTGGACAGTAAACGCCATCTCTAAATTTTCCATTACAAATGTCTGCCGATTATCACGGAACAAAGCTCGATATTGGGAAAAGGACCGTTCTACGTCACACGAAGTCAGTCTGAATAATTAAAAAGAGGAACATCACTTACACTTAAGTTTTCAGTGTGTACTTGCCGACCTTCTAGAACTGTGGCAACTTTACTTACAATTTCAAACTCAACATTTTCCAAACATAACTTTGAATTTATACTTTACGGTTTCCATTTTTGATCCTGTGAGAGAACTGATTTTTCTTTCAACAAAACGTATTTTATTAACAGTTTCTGTTAACATATTTGATATTTTTTCGAATTGCACAAGAAATTCAAATTAGCAGAAATATATGCCAACTTATTTCTTACACTTCTGTCTTTTAACACATTTTGAAAGACCTCTACTGATGAAGCATCAACTTTGCCCAATTCGTCAACAACTGATTTACTTGACTTGACTTAAGTCCTTAAATTCCTAGGTGGAACATAGGGCCTCGACGAAATTTCTCCATTGCCAGGGCCTTCACCTACCTCCATGTCTTGCTGACATCAGCCAGCTCTCTTTCCATAGTCCTCTTCCAGCTGTTCCTCGGTCTTCCACATCTGCGGCTACCTTGCATATTCCCATTCAGTGCCTGTCTAGCGATAATTTCTGGTGGTCTTCTCAGGGCGTGACCTATCCACCTCCATTTTCTTCTCTTTATCTGTATTTGGATGGTACTGTGATTTGTGGCCTCCCATAGATCTCTGTTCGAGATGGTGTTGGGCCACCAAATTCTCATTATGCAATCCTTCATGCAACGATTTATGAAAGTCTGTAACTTTGTGGTGATGTCCTTTGTCACTTTCCAGGTCTCATATCCATACAGCAACACCGATTTGACATTTGAATCAAATATCATGAGTTTTGTCTTCCTGCGTATATGGGGTGATCTCCATACTGATTTAAACACTATCAAAATTATATGCGTAATATAACACTGCAGAAAACCAAGTCCTCCAGCGAGCGACAATGGGTGCTGTTGGTAATGGAAAGTTAGAATTTTTGTTTTTGAAAAGATCAATTCTCATAGGGGACTTAAGTTTCTTTCCATTTGATACTAACCTGTCCACATTAGGATACTAGGGTCGGATAGTCTCAAACACTCTGTATAGAGCAAGCACAACTCAGGTAACGTGTATTAATTTCAGATAGCTGACAGAAAAGGCTTCCTCTGCATTTTTCATCTACGGCGCTGCATCGGTAATAAAAAGCAATACATTATCGTACTCAATACCCTTTGGTCACAACAAAACCATAATTTCGTTGAACAACCTAGTGATTTGCTGCTGAAGTTTCTTTACAAGCAATCAAAAATGAAAGTTTGGAAACTATTTCGTCATTTTTAAGCATACCAATAACCACACTTCCCAATTTTCTTCCTGCCGAATCGGTAATTTCATCAATGCGTACCCATATGTACTCATTTTCACACACAGCTCTGATATTTTCTAATATTTCTTCATACCAATTTGGAAGATAGTGAGTAGTATATAAATGTTCTTTCTGGGACAGGTCAGAGGTCTAGGACAAGGTCAGAGGTCATGTCAAGAGGTCACCTTATCAGCGATAACCCCGCCTTATCAGCGATGACCCCAATTAAAATCCAATTAACCCCGCCTTATCGCTGATAACCCCAATTGACCTCGAATTAATCAGCAGATAACCCCGTTGACCTTTCGTAATCACCAGATAACCCCGTTGACCTTTTCTAATCAATGTAAACACGACCTCGAGGTCACTAGACCGTAACACACTGACCTAGTAAAAAACGTAAACATAAACAAACTGTCTAGTGATAACGTCGTAAACATGACCTCGACAACACGCTGACCTAGTAAAAATGTAAACATTCCGAGTTCGTTGACACGACCGTAAAAAACGTAAACATAAACAAACGTTCTTGTGATAACGTCGTAAACATGACCTCGACAACACACTGACCTAGTAAAAAATGTAAACATAAACATACACGTCGGCTTTGTACATTTAAAAACGTAAACATAAACATTCCGAGTTCGTTGACACGTAAACTGTTTTTTTCCTTTTACAGTGCAGATAGCGTCGTCTTCATCTAATATATTACATTTAAATGTAACGATTGTCATGGTATACAGATAAGATATGAATTAGCTTAGTCGGTAACGTGCAACTATGTTATTCTAATAATAGATTCTATGTAAGGTAAGTATCAATTGTTCAATCCCTAGCTAATTCATACTTTTTTTTTGAATAAAAAATATATTGATTTATATATAATACTTGTTAGCAGTTGATTTATTAGTGTTCCAACGTGAATTCTGAAAGCAACATCTTTGTTAATAACATGTCGGTAGTTAAAAATTTATTATATATAGTAATTGTTCAAATATTACTAATAAATTCTTTAGCCGATAATACAACACAGATTGAAGTGGATAGAGCTAAGCAATATTTATATGAATATGGTTATCTTCAAACAGACGATGAATCTTCGTTGCAAACTGTAAATGAAACAGATATTACTAATGCGTTACTTATATTTCAAGAATACTATAAATACTGATGGTAAGCTAAATAATGAAACTATAAATTTAATGTTAAAACCTAGGTGCGGTAATAGTGATATTATTTTTGATTATCGAGTATCCAGTTTTAAATGGAACAAACCTGAAGTAACATGGCATTATTATTTAGCGAATCAAGAGGTGTTAGAATTGACTAAACAAGCTTTTGCAGTATGGGAGGAAAAGTCTGGTATACGTTTTAAACATGATAGAGTAAATACAGATATTTTAATTTCTAATAAACGATTGAAACATATGATGCAAAAAGAATCGTGGCAATGTACGAGAACGTTTGACGGCAAAGGTGGAACATTAGCACATGCATATTTTCCTGATTATAATAATTCAAGGCGAGAAATTCATATTGATGAAGATGAAAAGTGGTCATATTCGATTGATAACGTTGTTCCTCTAGACCACACAAGTTTGTATGCAACTTTAATACATGAAATCGGTCATGTTTTAGGTTTGTCACATTCAGATGTATCAGATTCTGTAATGTATGCTTATTATAACGGTAAAATCGAGTTAGGTGATGATGATGTTTTAGCCATTCAAAATTTATATGGTAAGGCAGGAAGCACTTTTATATCATCTTTCATACCGATGTCACCATCTTCTTCAGTACCAAAGATAGAAGACGAGCATCCTATAGATACAAATAAAATCGATCTTTGTAATTTTAAAAATATTAATTTATTTTTAATTGCTGATAAACGATTATATATATTATATGAAAAATGGTTGTGGATATTAAATCCGGCAGAGATGATATATACCAAACCGCTAATAATAAAACATTGGTTAACGTTTCTTCCAAAAAACTTCACAAAAATTTTAGCTGTATATCAACGACCATCTGGTGAGATAGTTATGTTTATAGATTCTTTGGTATTCATGTTTGATTTAACGAGTCTTAAATTAAGTCATGGTTATCCGAAACATATCCAGTCTTTATTTAACATACAACCGGATAATTTACATGCGGTATTCAACAGTTATACAGGTAAAACTTATATATTTCATGATGATAATTATTATAGAGAAGTCAATGAGTGTACGTTCACTACTAAATCATGGGGTTATATATCTGAAACATTTCCTGGAATTCCGCCTAAAATCGATTCATCATTTAGATTTTCTGATGGTAATTTATACTTTTTTAAAAACAATACTGTGTATGTCTTTAATGAATTTACGGGTGAGTTAGTTAGAACAGAAAAAAATAATCTATCGATATTTGGATTGAAATGTGTAAATGATGATGTACTATATAAATTGAAAGAATTAATATTACAATTGATAATACAAAAGAAAGGTCAATCGATATCAAACAATAGTCGATAGTAATGTTGATGAAGAAGAATAAAAGTTCAGTTTCTAAGAACATAATGATTTGAACGTACAGTTGTGAAGAATACGTGAAGCTGTTAACATGGAGAAAGGAAATATTCATGCTTTCAATTGGTATATATATTGCATAGAATCTACTGATTCAACGTTTAATGAAATATGTTATTTTGTAAATAATGAATTTTCTGAAGCAAATGTTACTATAATTGAAAATGAACAAATTATCAAGATACAATTTCCAGCGATTTGCTTGTATGATGATATATTACAAAGGTTAGAAAAATATCGAAATCAATTAATAATCGATATTGATTTTGAAGAAGAATACAAAACTCTCCGTTGGAAGTAGTTAGTTAGTAGAGGCTCAACAAGTTGGACGCAATGTCAAAAATGGCGAAGTTGTGCGAAAAATTGAACCCCTGTAAGTTATTGCAAGATTTTTTTGAAGAAGCAGGATTTATTTTTAATGGTGATTTAGACAGTATTGTGTGTCGTGAGTGTGGATTTAAAACGAGAGGATCTTTATCTATTTCACATATTCAATTTATGCACAAACTATTTAATTCAGAATGTAAAATGGTATGTTATATATATGATAAATATAATAATTATGCATTATACAGTATATTATTACATATTGATGATATAATGAATGCGAAAAAATGTATATCAGAAACTGAAGAAATCATGAAGTTAACATTTTGCTGTTGGCCTAAACGTTTACCACGAGTTGATAATTTAGTATCGGCAGGTTTTTTGTATACTGGTGTTGACGATGATGTAATGTGTATAGACTGTAAAGTTATACTTCACGATTGGCAAGACACAGACGATTCATGGTTTGAACACGCTAAGGCATCTCCAAATTGTTTACTTGTTAAATTACACAGAGTCATAAAAGATGGCTTCATTGAGTGACAAAAGTGGAAAGTGTATTGAAGACTTTTTTAAAAATCAAAGATTTGTTGATGATTCGGATAATATTGTTTGTTCTAAATGTGGTTTTAAAACGAAATGTTTTAATACTGTTACGCATATTCAATTTATGCACAAACTTTTGTATCCGACATGTAAAACTGTGCGTTATATATCTTATAAATATGAAGACTATATCAGATCAAAAAAGTGTGTTGCTAATTTTGTTAATATATTAAAGTGAAAATAAAATTTATAAAAAAAAGAGTTGATGTGTTTTTGTTAGTTATTTGTTTAACCTTAGGATAACCTTTAGTTAATTAATGTTGTTTATTCTTAACAAAGTAACCTTTGATAATAAAAAGTTATCAGTAATTTATATTGACGTATTTACAAAGTAACCTCTGATAAACTAAGGTCGTAGATGTAAACAGTTGTTAATTAGTTGTTGTACTTTGATACAAAGTAACCTCTGATAACTAAGGTTATAGATTTAAACAATTTTAATTGTTATTGTACTTTGAATAATGAGCATCAGACAGGAGATAAGTAATGAATTGCATAAGCAAGCGAGAAGAAATTTTCCTACACGCAATGTCGAACTGAAAGGTATTCACGATTTATATCAAGCTGACCTTGTAGAAATGATTTCTTTTTCAAAGTTAAATAAAGGTTATAAATATATACTAACAGTGATAAATTGTTTTAGTAAATTTGCATTTGCAGTTCCGTTAAAATCAAAAGTCTCACACGAAATTGTAAAAGCTCTAATGCCTATATTACATGTAAACAAAATGAAACATTTGCAAACTGATAAAGGAAAAGAATTTTACAATTTACCGATTCAGCAATTATTTAATCGTTATAATATAAATCATTATTCGACTTATTCAGATAAAAAAGCCTCTATCATTGAACGTTTTAATCGTACTTTAAAAAACCATATGTGGAAGTGGTTTACTACAAGTGGAAAGTATACATGGATCGAAGTACTTCCTCAGTTATTGAAAAAATATAATAATACTGTACACAGAACTATAAGTATGAAACCTAAAGATGTTAATATAAGTAATGAGAAAAGGGTATTGATACAAATAAATAAAAAACGAATATTTGTTAATAAGAAACCTGCGAAATATAAAGTTGGGGATAGAGTGAGAATTAGTAAATACAAACAAATTTTTACCAAAGGTTATTTACCAAATTGGACAAATGAAATATTTACAATTCATAATATTAAACAAACAGTACCTAGAACATATATTTTAAAAGATGATACAGGAACCGTATTAGATGGTGGATTTTACGAACAAGAAATTAGTAAAACAAAATACGACAATATATTTTTAATTGAAAAAATATTAAAACGTAAAGGTAATAAACTACTTGTTCAGTGGTTAGGATACGATAAGTCGCATAACAGTTGGATTGATAAAAACCAAATCATTTGAACTATTTTTTTAATAATGAAAATAGTGCAGCAAACAAAAAAAATACGTATTTGTAATTTTGATAAATCTATGGAGAAAAAAGAAAGAGTCCATAGCGAGTTGTTACCAAATAATGTCAGGGCTCTTATCATTGGGCCAAGTAATACTGGTAAAACAAACCTAATGCTTAATCTTTTGTTCAGTCCTAATGGTTTATGTTTTGAGAACGTTTATGTTTTTTCAAAATCGTTGTATCAGTCAAAGTACAAATTTTTAGAAACAGTTTTATCAGGTATACCAACAATAAAATACTATAAATTTTCAGAAAATGATCAAGTCATTCATCCTGATGATACTGAACAAAATTCAGTTATTATATTTGATGATGTAGCATGTGAACAACAAGATAATATAAGAAATCATTTTACAATATGTAGACATAAAAATAATAATGTTATTTATATATGTCAAACATATGTTCGAATCCCAAAACACTTGATTCGTGATAACGCGAATTTAATAATTATTTTTCAACAAGACGAACTAAATTTAAAACATATATACAGAGATCATGTTAATACTGATATGACATTTGAAATGTTTAAAGAACTTTGTTCTAAAGCATGGACAAGACGCAAAAAAGGCTTTTTTGTTATAGATAAAGAAAGTGATATGAATTGTGGCGGTCGTTATCGTTTTGATTTTGATATCTATATTACTAATTTGTAATAGAAAATGTTTTTATTACTTATCAATATGTCATCGAAGAAGTCACGTTCCCTTGACAAGCAAGAGAAGCTTGTCAATGAAATTAAAAAAATAAGAAAAAATATTCGAAAAAACATCAGACTCTAACACAAAATGTTATTGATGAAGAACAGTTTGCAGAAAAATCGTTGAA
This sequence comes from Magicicada septendecula, assembly GCA_034769895.1. Classification (NCBI taxonomy): domain Eukaryota; kingdom Metazoa; phylum Arthropoda; class Insecta; order Hemiptera; family Cicadidae; genus Magicicada; species Magicicada septendecula. The sequence goes on along the minus strand of CM068376.1, from coordinate 302,996,849 downwards.
ACCTATTATCACTCCGTTACAAAAGTTAGTACAAGAGAAAACGAATTCGTCATTGAGTAAAAAAGAAGAACAACAATTAGATGTTGAAATGGACGATATTCAGTCGCGTTTACAAAACAAAAGGTTTTCAGAAGAGACCGAAAACATCCCAATATCGAACAAACGAACAGTAGAAACACCGTTACCATTGCCGCGTGAAGAAGAAATAACGTATGAAACCTTACCCACGGTTGAAGAATTGATGTCAACATCAAAAGGACGACAATCAATTGAACCTTTTATCGATATATGGTTTAAAGGTCCGTTAATAAGACACTATATGCGTAAATTTTTTGATGAGAGTAATCATGATATTGATCATGTTTTTGGTCCATATTTTGGAGATAATAATATTTTAATGTTAGGTAAATACCCTTTAAAGACTGATGAAAGTGATATTATTACAATTAATAATGTTATGTACAAAGGTACACCTGGTTTGTACGATCTCATTTTTATGAAAACCCCAAATGCTTATGTATATTCACAAGAAGATTTAGACGACTACTCGCGTATAATAAGTGAAACCGCGGCATATTTAAGTTTAAAGACAAACAGAGTTAAAAGCAGTACTAGTTACAAATATAAAAATATAATTAAGCCTATTATTAATAAGCTTTCACAATCATCCGCATCAAAAGTTGGAAGTAGCCGATTGCATAGTGATACAGAAGGTCGCGGTTTATTAAATTTCAGTAACAATAAACCAGTGTTTGTGTACTGGAATAATGTAAATGAATTATGCGATAGATTAAAATTATTGATTGCTTCACAAAGTGCAGGTCATTCGGGTCATGAAAATGAAATATTATCAATTATTGAAGAGCTACAGGAGGCCGGTATAATAAAAGAAGACGCAGCAACGTTTGAAGCGATATTTTCAAAATGAGCATCGATAAATTCGGACACTATAGTGGTGACTTAGCGGTTAGTTCCAACGTTCAGCGTGGACCGCCTGGAGAAGGATTTAAATTAACTGACGACGGAAATTTTAATATAAGTAATAAACGATTATGTAATGTGGGCGATCCTGAATTGGATGATGATGCCGTAAATGTAAAATATATGAGAACAAATTCGATTACTTTAACAAATACAGACGATTGTTACGATGTTAAGATGAAAAAAGTTATTAATTTAGCCGATCCTAACGAACCTTGTGACGCTGTAAATAAAAATTATTTAGAAAATGCTACTAAATCATATTTAGCTGATAGAATACCAATTAAGGTGGATAATAATCCAGTGTATTCATTCAAGAATAATCGTGTGGCTCATATCGCACCACCTGTTTATAAATTTGATGCTGCCAATAAACTTTATGTTGATAATAAATTACCTGATGAAAAAACACAAACTAATTGTTGTGATTTCAAGCAAAAAAGGTTAATTAATGTAGCAGATCCTATTAATTTGCTTGACGCTATAAATAAACAGACTTTATTAACAGGTATAAATAATACAAAAGATGAATGTAAACGATATATAGATGATAAAATATATTATTTACGAAGTGAAGAGGAAAATAGTATAGATTTTAATGAAAGCAGATTGACTAATGTTGCTGATCCTAAAGATGATACAGACGTTATAAATCAAAAGACTTTAACAAGGGTTATGAATGCATTTAAATTAGATCTAGAAGACTATAAAGTTGACAGCACCTTAGTTAGAATATTATATAAATTATATAAGGAGTGCACTAAAGATAATCCTGTTAAAACTATAAACGAATTTCGCATTGTATATATAATACAAAGTTTATATGAAACGTCATAAATGCATCTGTATCCAAACAAGATAGAAGGCGGTGGTCTAGTGAGTAATATTCTTGGAAAAGTTATAAACAAATCAATTGATTTATTACCTGTCGAACTTCATTTACCCGGTTATCAGTATTGTGGACCCGGTACAAATTTAGCGAAACGATTACAAAGAGGTGATCCAGGAATTAATAAGCTTGACGCTGCTTGTAAACAACACGATATTGCATATTCAAAGTATTCAGATTCTACAAATCGCGCTAAGGCTGATAAGGAATTAGCTGAAAGAGCTTGGGAACGTGTTAAATCAAGTGACGCATCGTTCGGGGAGAAAGCTGCAGCGTGGTCAGTAACTAACATAATGAAAGCTAAAAGTAAATTTGGTGGGGGAATAAAAAAAAAAAAAAAAACTATGTCTAACAGAGTTTATAATTATTTAAAACGTTTTGCTGGTAAAAGTGGAAGAGGTTTATATTTGAGACCGTATAAAAAAAGAGGAGGAGGTCTAAAAAAAAAAAAGAAAAGAAAAACGAAACAAAGACGGCGAAAATAATAAAGAGTATTCCTATACGTCCGCTTTCAATTCAAGATTTACTACTGTATGTTAAACAATTAAAGATTCCTAATTTCAGAGGAGTGTTTATGCGTGACACATTACCGTTATACGCTAGAATTTGGCAAAATGAAACTGGAATAGTTAATTTAGATAATAGTTATGGTCATGGTACTCACTGGGTATGTTATTTTAAACGTAAAAATAAAGTTAATTATTTTGATAGTTTTGGTAATTTAAGACCACCTATCGAACTAATTAATTACTTTTATTCATCAAATCAACCATCTATCGAAATCGTTTATAATTATACACGAAGACAAAATATGGATGCAGTCAACTGCGGTCATTTGTGTTTACAGTTTCTTAGTAATAATGTTTTGTCTAAGCGGTAAAGGATCCGTATTAACATGTGATATTTTTCCACCAATCGAGTTAAGTGATGAAAAATGGGAACTAGGATTAATTGACTTTATGACATATCATTCAATACCTAATATAGAGGAAGGAATTAACAATGTATTATATTATGGTACTGATAAGAAAATAGTATTGCCTACTGGCTCTTATGAAATTTCAGATATCGCAACGTTTATTAACGATTACTTAATTCAACATGATGAAAATGTAAAAATAATTATAAAGGCGAATAATAATACATTAAAAAGTGAAATTTATTCTAACGTTCAAATTGATTTTAGTAAACCCGATTCGTTAGCAACCATATTAGGATTTGAAACATGTATAATAAATCCAAATAAATGGTACAGTTCAACCTTACCGATAAGTATTGTTCGAGTAGAGAGCATCCGATTATTTTGTAATTTAATTAGCGGCTCGTATAACAACGGAATTCCAGATCACATAATACACGAATTCTATCCTAGTGTTCCGCCAGGTTTTAAAATTGTTGAAAAACCTACCAACGTGATATATTTACCAGTAAACACATCTAGGATACATAATATTGTAGTAAGACTAGAAGATCAACAAGGAAGACTGATTAATTTTCGAAACGAAATAATTACGTTACGTTTGTATTTGAGAAAACAATAATAATGGGTCTTATTTTTTATTACGGAATCAATAAAACAACTGCAAATAAGCCAATTACAAGTAGTAAAGATATGAATATCGACCGGTTAACACCACAAAACCTGAAATTTCTACAGTCATTGGGATTAACAGTAATAAAGGATTATTTAAACAAAAAATGAACCTTAATATTCAAAACGTAAACGCTAGCATTCTAAATATTATAGAAGATGTTGTGTATCAAGATGAATCGATAGTAGGATTAGCTTATCACACTCATCTACCGTACACCTCTACTACATTCAATAATAATGACGAAATTAGAATTCCAATTAATCAACAAGATGTGTACACATTACCGTGTGAAAGTTACCTTCATATAAAACTAGAATACACTAATAATAATGGTATATATGATCAAACTTTAAAATTATGTTCAAATGCTTTAGCATTTTTGTTTGATGAAATTAGATACGAAATAAGTGGATCAGAAGTCGATAGAGTTAAAAATGTTGGAATAACATCAACAATTAAGAATATGTTAACGATTAAACCATACGAAATTAACACTTTAGAAAATAGTGGATGGGCCTCAGATTTAATAAGTCATATGGCACCATCATCAAAAGATATTAGCTTCTGTATCCCATTAAAAAGGTTGTTTGGATTTGCTGAAGATTTTAAAAAGATTTTGTTAAATGTAAAGCAAGAATTAGTTTTAATTAGAGCGTCCACTGATAATAATGCAGTAATTTTACTTGAAACAGTAAACACATACAAATTTAAAATAAAATATATATCATGGAGAATTCCGTATGTTTATGTTAACGACGTAGTAAAGGTAGATTTTCTGAAGATAGTACAAATTGATCGACCATTATTAATGCCGTTTCGAAAATGGGAACTTTACGAGTATCCGTCTGTGCCAAAAGCAAACAAACTTACTTGGACTGTTAAAACGTCATCACAATCAGATAAACCTCGTTACGTTATTGTAGGTTTTCAGACTGACAGAAAAAATAATGTACATAAAAACCCAGCACATTTTGATCTTGCCTCTTTCTATAACGTAAAGTTATATTTAAATTCAGAATACTATCCGTATGATAATTTTAATGGTGAAACGTCGATTCTACATGAGTATTATTCATTATTTCAGTCCTCGTATTATTACAACAGTGAAAATTCGCCAATGATAAATCGTTCAAACTTTCTAACGTATACACCTTTTTGTGTAATTGATTGTTCAAAACAAAATGAATCATTAAAAACTGGTTCAATAGACATTCGTCTGGATATTGAGACGTCAACAGACATACCGGAAAAAACTACTATCTACTGTCTCATTTTTTACGATACAATTATGCAATATACGCCTTTATCTGGTACTGTAAGAAAAGTATTTAAAATATAATTACGTAGATAAAAAGTGTATCAGTTCTGCTGTTGCACGCAATGGAATACGTTATCGATTTTCAAGGTTTTCGCGATGATGGAAACAATTTCATTTTTAAAGAACTTTGTATTCAGTGTATACAAGATAACAAATTTTCTGGTGCTAGTGATCAGTATTTGTTTTTACCACCATTTAATTACAAACATTTGTCAGAGAAGAAAAAAAACGTTAATAAATGGATTAAAACCAATCTTGGACTTAGCTGGAAGTGCGGTCTTCAAGATTATAACGATCTAGAGTTTATATTAAATAAATATATGAACGGTAAATGTATTTATGTTAAAGGATCAGAAAAAAAAGTAGCATTAGAAAAAGAATTTAATTGTTATGTGAAAATAGTAGATATGGAAACACTCGATTGTCCATCCTTAAAAGTGTTAAAACAGCAGACTCCATATTCTATTCACTGTCCTTTCAAACATAATTCGTATTATTGTGCTTTAAATAATGTACATCATTTACTAAGTGGATTATCGAATACTGGAACAGTGTATTACAAATTAAAGAAATTGAAAGTGTCGGGACTGTATGATTTACGTAGTTGATATTTTGATCTCCTACTTACGCAAAACTTATATCAGTTCTGCTGTTGCACGCAATGGAATACGTTATCGACTTTCAAAGTTTTCGCGATGATGGAAACAATTATATTATTAAAGAATTGTGTGTGCAACCTATAGTAAACGCTAAATTCGCTGGTATTTGTAATCAATACTTATTCTTACCTCCATTCGATTATAGACATTTATCAGAAAAGAAAAAAAAAAGTTAATGACTGGATTAACAATAATTATCTTGGACTTAGTTGGAATTGTGGATTAACAGAATATAGTGAACTTCCAGTAATATTAAATTCATATATATATGGAAAGTGTATTTATATAAAAGGACGTGAAAAAAAAATAACTTTACAAAAAGAATTGAACTGTCATGTAAAAATAGTGGATATTGAATCACTCAAGTGTCCATCTCTAAGCGTTTTGAAGAAGCAGTCTGTAAATAGTATACGTTGTCCATATGATCACTCTTCAACAAACTGTGCATTAAGTAACGTGTTTTATATTACTAAATGGATAATTCAATATTGGAACTGTTTGTGTGATGAACATGATGAAGAAACTAAAAGAATAAATTGTTGGGACTGTATGATTGCTTAACTTTTATTGTAATTATATGTAAAATAAAGGTTTTTTAAAAAAATAAAAAATTTAAAAAACATTTTCATTTTTGATTTTTATTTACTAAATACAAAGCATACACGTATACATATAATATAATTTTTTTCTATTACAAAAAACATATAATTACCATTCATAAACATACATACATTCTTTTACAATACAAAATTGTTGTACTACATACAAAAGATTCAATGATTTTTTATATTACAAAAAATATATATAATTACCATTCATAAACATACATACATACAATATGATTTTTTGATACCAGCTTTTTTTGTTAATACTTAGAAAACATTATGATGAAGAGGAACTTGCAAATTTTACTTTTACAATACAAAATTGATGTACTACATACTACAACATATTTTACATACAAAAGATTCAATTTTTGAAAAGCTGTTTCTTTACATTTTTAATTCTTGCCAACTCTCGAGATTTCATTAATATAATTTTATGTAGTTGTGTATATGTCGTATCTTTACATTGCAATAAAAATTGGCTTCTATAAGCCGCTTTAAGCCATCTGTCTTTCCTATCTACGCCTCTTAAATCATTGGTATCAGAAATATCTATTTTTATCAAATATGACCCCTTTTCGCCGGGTGTCGTTAGCGTCTTATTGGAACCATTAGATTTAAAAGATACAAACTGCTCAAACAGTTCATCAGTTTTATCATTTTTTTTAGATTTTCGTTTAATTGACGTAAATATTTTGTTAAATTCATCATCATCATCATCATCATCATCATCGTCATCATCATTATCGTCATTGTCATCATCATCAACATTAACAACGTCCATTGTATTTTCTCCTTCAGTATACATATTTTTTTTAATTATAGAATTAATAGTCGTAAAAACTGTTCTTGAAATAATTTTGTCTTTAAAATTCATAATATGTGTATTTAAATAATTATAAATTTCGTCTATATCAAATAGATACGTATTTAAAAATAACATATCTTTCTGTGAACGGACAGTTGTAATCTCCAGGGCTATTTTTATTTTTTTTGTGACATCTAATAACTGTACAAATAACGAAAACACATTTACATCATCAAGTGAAATAATTTCAGGTTTTATTTTTTTTATCATGTCTTCCCATTGACCATAAGAAGTCAAACCAATATAATAAATTAATCTTATAATATCTTCTAAAGATAAAAAGTCTTCATGATGAAGATCTCCTTCACGCTGAGCATCCATTAAAATACTTTTAGATTTAAGTTGTCAAAATCTATAACATACAAAAATATTTTTTTCGTTACATTAATTTGTGACTGGTAAACAAGAATCCCTTGAAAAAAAATATTAGTCATATATTAAACAAAGACAAAAAAGAAGAGAAAACGTACAAAAATTTTTAAACTATAAATCCTTTATTAACTTTTTTATAAACGGTCTTAGAGTTGACTCTGGTCTGTCAACTATCGTTTTTAATTTTACAATTTCTTCGGATGTTAACCTTTTTGTTGAAAAAAACCATTTAGAAAGAAGACGGTCCTCCTCCTGTTTTAAATGTAAGAAACGATTCTCCTGTGTTGATAATTCTTGATCCATCAAGATAGATGATACAGGCGTTAACGGTTCAAAAAACAGCTGTAAATGTGATCTATGTAAATCAAATACGGTTTAAAAATGACATAGGAAACACTTATAACAAAGACAAATTAATTTTTTTGAATAGAGAAATGTAAAAAACGTTATACCTTATAATATTAAAAATGACATAGGAAGAGCACACTTATTTTACAGATAACCAAGAATTACTGTACATGATCGTATGTAAAACATATTATACCTTAATAATTTAGGAAAGATTTATAACAAAGATTAAATTTTGAAGAGTATAAAACTTAATAATTAAAAAAAATGACATACGAAAAACACAACTCATTTACAGATAACCAAGAATCACTGTACATGTTCTTGAAAAAAATATTAAGAAAAAATATTTTAAAACAGTAAATTAACATAAGATAATATTGTTACCTTGATGACGATCGCAGACTGTAGTAGCTGGTATGTTTCTGGATGTTGAATCACAATTTTCAATCGGTTTATATACACAGAAAATGCGTTATCAGTTTCATTGTAGTTAATACAGTTACACGTTCTCAATAGTAGGAGATCAAAAGATCAAGTAAATAACTTGTTTACCGAATTCATTATCAGTTACGTAAGTAGGAGATCAAAAGATCAAGTAAATACCGAATTCATTATCAATCACGACGAGATCAAAAGGTTACGTAAATCAAAAGATCAAAAGATCAAGTAAATAACTTGTTTACCGAATTCATTATCAGTCACGATGAGATCAAGAGGTTACGGCGTCATCGGTTGATTGTTAGTATAAATAGTCGTACAGTAAAAACAACAAGTCATAGCAAAAGATTGAATCAGCATAGGTCTCAACAAAATTGTAAGTATAATTTATCAACAGTAACTAATAAATAAAGATTTTTAATTTTTTATTAGTATGTTGTAATCACATGTAAACAAGGTTAAAATAGCATTGATGTAAGCAATCACGTTGTCTGATAATAAGTAAAAATATACTCGTATAGATAACAAAAACATCCAAAATATTCTTTTACAGTAGCTAATAAACTCGTTTACAACTTTTGATTTCAGTTAACATAGAAAAAAATCTGCCTTTTAAAAAACGTCAGTTTATTAGAAACGAAAATTTTAATAATAGAAACGATCCTCAATCTGGACCTTCACATGCACAAGATTCACATGTCAGATATCAAGTGTCCGATTCATTTATTAATACAAACGATCCTCTACCTGGGTCATCGCACGTACAGGATACAGAACCTGATCCATCGCACAGCAGACCTCAAGCGTCTGATTTTAATGACGCAAACGATCTTCAACCTGGACCGTCACACGATTGGTATCAAACGTCTGATTCGATAAGTTTATCACCATCATCAGCATCATCATCATTGTATAATAATAGGAAAACAAGTAGATTAAGGAATACAACAATTGAAAATGAATTCATTGAAATTGAGAACGCGTTCAAAGGTAACTTAAAAACATTTTTTTATAAAAATACCAACGAACATGTTAAAGATATCTGTTTATTATTATTACATTTAGAACTAATAATAATAAATATTTTATATAATATGGTTTCGTTATATAACGCAATTAAATTTAACATAGTAGTAGAATGCACTTACGTAAGACCTGTTTTAAATGATTATCAAGATAGATCATTTAAAACTAAAAATATTACTCTCTTCCAAAGTAGTTCACTAACAAGTATAATACGAGATATCATTAATAATATTTGCTCTGAAGAAGAGACATATTTACAAAAAGGATCCGGATGGGCTTTACATTCAATAGATGGAATTTTATTAAGAATAAATCGTTTCAAACCGTTAAAAGGCAGCTCATACATCCCACTACCGTTACATTTAATCACAAAAAAATGTATAATTAATCCCAAAAATAACGATTATTTATGTTTTAAATGGGCGATTCTTTGTCGTTATATAAAAGACTCACATCCAGAGCGAATTAATTTTCGATATAAGCATATCGAAAATAAATTTAATTTTAATAATATTAATTTTCCTACACCATTAAGAGATATAAAAGTTTTTGAAAAGAATAATAACATTTCTATAAATGTTTATGGTGTAGAAAAAGGTAAAATAATTTATCCACTAAAAGTGTGCGAAAATGAGCAATGTAATCATTTTGATCTTTTATTATTAAACAAAGATGACAACTATCATTATTGTTACATCAGTAATTTTAATAGATTAATAAAATCTCAATTAACAAAAAATCATGACAATATTGAAGTCTGTAAAAGCTGTCTTACCTATTTTACTGCAAAATCTAAAAAATTAAAAGATCATAAAAGGTACTGTGGAAAATATACACCTGTTCGTGTAACAATGCCTTCTGACAATTTACAATTTCGAAATTTTCATTATCAATTTAGGGTACCAATAGTCGCGTATGCAGATTTTGAATGTATTTTGAGACCGATTAAAACGTGCTACCCACATCCAAAATATTCTTTTACAGTAGCTAATGAACTTCATGAACCTATGAGTTTTTGTGTTTACTTTGTAATCGATGATTCAGTACCCAATTTTATTAAAAATCAATTACCATCACAACCTTACATATATAGAGGTATAAACGCTGCACAAAACTTTATGTCCTATCTTATAGATATTACCAATCAACTTGGTTCATTATTAAAAGAAGTCGAACCAATACAAATGACAAAACAAGACAAGATTAAATTCAAAGCAGCAACACATTGTGAAATGTGTATGCCAAGTTTTACATTACTCTACAAACCCGTCAGAGATCATTGTCATCTTACCGGCTTATATCGTGCAGCATTATGTAACGATTGCAATCTAAAACGTCAGAATCAAAAGTTCATTCCTATTTTTATTCATGCAAGTTCTAATTATGACTCACATTTTATTATTCGACAGTTGGGTTGCGATAACGAAAATATTTATGTTATACCAAATTCGACAGAAAAATATATTTCTTTTTCCAAAAAAACTATAAATGGCATAACTATTAGATTTGTTGATACCTATCGCTTTTTAGATAGATCACTTTCTGAATTAAGTAACAATTTACCAAAAAATAAATTTTTTTATACAAGTAAATTTTTTTCCGATAATGACATGCAATTAGTTACACGAAAAGGTGTATATCCATACGAATATACAGATTCGTGGGATAAATTAGTAGAGTGTCAGCTTCCATCAAAAGCATACTTTTATAGTAAATTAAATGACGAAACCGTAAGCGATGAAGATTACATTCACGCTCTTAACGTTTGGAACCACTTCAAAATCAAAAATTTAGGAGAATACAGCGATTTATATTTAAAAATCGATGTACTACTTTTATGTGATTGCTTTGAAAATTTTAGATCTCTTTGTGTATCGTCATACAACTTAGATTCCGCACATTATTTCACGTTGCCAGGGTTTGCCTTTGACGCTATGCTGTATCTTACTAAAATTGAACTTGAATTACTCATTGATATCGATAAATACATTTTTTTTGAGAGCGGGGTACGAGGGGGTTTATCTGTTAATATCAAGAAGCATTCAATTGCTAACAATACATATATATCAACATATAACCCAGATAAGCCTAAAACATTTCTAACATATTTAGATGCAAATAATTTGTATGGGTGGGCAATGTGTAAATGTATACCGTATTCAAATTTTAAGTGGGTTAAAGAAACTGATAAAATAAATATCTTAAACGTACCTGACGAATCAGAAATAGGATATGTATTAGAAGTTGATATAGAGTATCCACAAAATTTACATGATGAGGACAGAGATCTACCATTCATGCCTGTTAATAAAAGCGTAAACAATACAAAACAAACAAAATTAGTTGCTACATTAGAAAATAAAGAGAGATATATTTGTCATTATGTTAATTTAAAACAAGCTATTAATCATGGTTTAAAAGTAACGAAAATTCATAGAATATTACAATTTTCACAAAAACCATGGTTAAAGCCGTACATAAATCTAAATACTATAAAACGACAAGATGCAAAAAATGAGTTTGAAAAAGACTTTTTTAAATTACTAAATAATTCCGTCTTCGGAAAGTGTATGGAAAATGTTCGGAAACAAATAAATTTAAATCTAGTATGTAATGAAAAAAAATTATTGAATCTCATATCAAAACCAACTTTCAAAGACAGAATTATTTACGATGAATCACTTTGTGCAGTATTATCAAATAAAACATCCGTTTATCTAAACAAACCCATTTATGTAGGTTTCTCTGTTTTAGAATTAAGTAAGACTCTAATGTATGATTTTCACTATAACGTAATGAAAAAGAAATATGGAAACAATATTTCCCTTTTATATACAGATACAGATAGCTTGTTTTACGAAATAATTACAAATGATTTTTACAGAGATATGTTGGATCCTGATTTAAAAAGGTATTTTGATACTAGTGAATTTTCATCAGATCATATGTGCTACTCATTAACAAATAAAAAAGTTTTAGGTAAATTTAAAGACGAATGTAAAAGTATTCCAATTAAAGAATTTATTGGTTTACGTTCAAAATTATATACTTTTACAACGAACGAAAACAAAATCACAAAAAAAGCAAAAGGTATAAAAAAATGCGTAATTAAAAAAAACATTGAATTTAGTGATTTTAAAAAATGTCTTTTTAATTCATTATCAGATGAACAAAAACATAGAATGATGACAATATTTAGATCGAAAAGTCACATCGTTAAAACTGTAACTATTAATAAATTTGCATTGAGTAACACAGATGATAAAAGAGTAATATGTGAAAACGGTATAAATACATTGCCGTATGGTCATTACTCCTTACAATAATGCGGATAAACTGATCTATGACATATTTTATGTATGTGTTTTAATACAATTATAGTAATGTATGAGTTTACCTATATAACATATTTTATGTATGTATTTTTAATATAATCAGTAATGTATGAGTTTACCTATATCAATCTTTTGCTATCATTATGTAAACTGTTTGTTAAAATTATTCGAATAAAATGATCTGTGATATAAATCCACCATCTAATACGGTTCCTGTATCATCTTTTAAAAAAATATATGTTCTAGGTACTGTTTGTTTAAATATTATGAATTGTAAATATTTCATTCCAATTTAATGTATGAGTTTACCTATATTAATCTTTTGCTATCATTATATAAACTGTTGTTAAAATTATCCGAATAAAATAATCTATAACATATTTTATGTATGTGTATTTATTTTAATACCTGAACAAAAAAATGATGAATAAATCAACAAGATTCAAACAATTTCTTACACAACATTTCATTACACAAAAAATGCTCATTAAAACGCTTACTGAGAACGTGATTGAATTAATTGCAATGAAACTGATAAGAAATTCGATAAACAAGTTATTTACTTGATCTTTTGATCTCCTACTTACAACACGTACTGAAAAAACGTAATTGTATTAAACTGCAATGAATCTATCCAAATACCAACCAAAATCCTTACAGACTGGTAAGCGCTGGGTTTGTATATCAAGGAAATGAGGATACCGTACGGTGTTTATCGTGTCGGGTAAGGTTTGAGGATTGGACAGCGAACGATTGTCCTGTCGCATTTACATGCGAGGGTGATGTCTAAATGTTAGTTTGTAACGATGCAACTTGCTGATGTAATCTATGATCATTATTAAGGTAACAATTATTTTTATTTTTTTATTGATTTTTACGGTTTAAAAAATATGATTTCTTACTCGTTATACAGATTTATTAATTACTAAAATCATATATACAAAAACATACATATATTACGATTTTGTATACACAAAAAATGTTTATATACTATAGATCATGTTTTCATTCGTTATCGTTAAGTCATTTAAATCGATCATTGAGAAACTTGATGATATCACTACAATGTGTAGACACATAACAACAAACACAAGTATCCGGTCCATCCACAGTAGATTCATGTGCCCATGAACATTCAAGAAAATGTGTAAACGTCTCACCGCTTTGTTCTCTACGTTCCGGTGTAATCTCTTTCAGTCCCTCTGAATTATAAAATTCCAACACCTTACGACACTTTTGGAGTACCAACAATGTATCTCGCATAAATTCAATCTCTGCTTTAGTTTTATTCTTAATAAATCTTTCAAACATAGGATGAGATAAGACATCTTGCAATGTTAAATTCTTCATTTTGACTGAACTATCAAAGTTCATGTTTACGTTGATTACAACGTTATCACGTTGACATATCGTATGGAAGAACGTTGTACCACGTTCAACAATTCATTTTCAACTGCTATACAACAAACGATTTCATCGCTAGGTGTCAATAAAGACGACGTTATCTACACTGTGAAAGGGAAAAAACGCTGACGTGTATGTTTATGTTTTTACTAGGTCAGTGTGTTGTCGAGGTCATGTTTACGACGTTATCACTGTGAAAGGAAAAAACAGCAACGCTGACGTATATGTTTACATTTTTACTAGGTCAGTGTGTTGTCGAGGTCATGTTTACGACGTTATCTACACTGTGAAAGGAAAAAAACAGTTTACATGTCAACGAACTCTGAATATTATTGTTTATATTTTTAAAACGTGTAACGTTTATGTATCAACACTGTGAAAGGAAAACAGTTTACGACGTCTGAATGTTACGAACTCTGAATGTTTATGTTTACGTTTGTGCAACGCTGACGTATATGTTTACATTTTTACTAGGTCAGTGTGTTGTCGAGGTCATGTTTACGACGTTATCACTAAAACGTTTGTTTACGTGTTCGTAAAAACGTTTGTTTGTTTACGTTTGTGCAACGCTGACGTGTATGTTTACATTTTTACGACGTTATCTACACTGTGAAAGGAAAAAAACAGTTTACATGTCAACGAACTCTGAATATTATTGTTTATATTTTTAAAACGTGTAACGTTTATGTATCAACACTGTGAAAGGAAAACAGTTTACGACGTCTGAATGTTACGAACTCTGAATGTTTATGTTTACGTTTGTGCAACGCTGACGTATATGTTTACATTTTTACTAGGTCAGTGTGTTGTCGAGGTCATGTTTACGACGTTATCACTAAAACGTTTGTTTACGTGTTCGTAAAAACGTTTGTTTGTTTACGTTTGTGCAACGCTGACGTGTATGTTTACATTTTTACTAGGTCAGCGTGTTGTCGAGGTCATGTTTACGACGTTATCACTAGACAGTTTGTTTATGTTTACGTTTTTTACTAGGTCAGTGTGTTACGGTCTAGTGACCTCGAGGTCGTGTTTACATTGATTAGAAAAGGTCAACGGGGTTATCTGCTGATTAATTCGAGGTCAATTGGGGTTATCAGCGATAAGGCGGGGTTAATTGGATTTTAATTGGGGTCATCGCTGATAAGGCGGGGTTATCGCTGATAAGGTGACCTCTTGACATGACCTCTGACCTTGTCCTAGACCTCTGACCTGTCCCAGAAAGAACATTTATATACTACTATAGTGTTTTCTAAAAGTAAACTCATCCAGAGGATCTAAGTTCGTATACTTCACGAGAAAACTTCTGAGCGCTGGATTGTTTCCTTTGTGTAGAAGAGTGTCTGCTGAAACGAAAGCTCTACACAGATCAGAATAAAATTCACGACACTTCATAGGTCCCGACCGTGAGGAGGGGAGATTTCAGTTTAACCTAAAACAGCTTGTTTTGAACTAGATCGTGAAGCCGCAGTGATATGTTTGTTGTCGGATAGATGTTGCGTAACTTGCGATCGTTCATTCGCTTTTATGGATTTACTACAAGGCTGGCAGTATAGTATATTTCCATTTGAACTGAATATACCTTTAAATTCTTTAACACACTGCTGTAACCTGGCACTTTCACTACATTTTACCTTGGGCATTCTGGCGAGCACTGTACGCGACGCGACAAGAACACTGTCATGTAACACGAAAACTGATGTAGAGCGACAACAAATTAGGTAATTAGTTGGTTTAGCTTTTGCAGAATGAACAACCGTCTCCCACCCTTCATTGTGACTACATCACTATTTACAAAATTTTCTAGGAGTATTATTGGGTTGCCAACTGTGTTTCTTAATCTTTTCTGTATTAATACACATACAATTTGTTTGCATGTTTATACTTAGGGCCATTTAACGTGTAACTTGTTACAAGTCAACTTGTAATAACCACAGCAAATAAGCCTATCAGTCTGACACCGTAGTTACGTGGGCAGCACTATAAAACACTGGGAAATGTGTGTTTATATATGAATGACAAGCACTTGACGGAGTAAACTAAAACATAATGACTCATTATGTTGCAAAAATGAATCACATGAAAGCTACACCATTATTATGCAATACTGCGTACGGCACGTGGAAGTTATTCCCGTAAAAAGTAACATTGAAATATTAAGAATATTTGTTAACAGCCTATTTATGAAAAATATTTAATTACATATAAAATATATTTATTTAACTAAATATCTGTTCCCTAATAATCAATTGTCATATAGGCCCAATTAGTCTTATTTTCATTTATAACTAAAGCCATTGTCATTGCACCACGACCCAAGGTGAGGAAAACCTCAGTCACAGGACTATAAGAGTAGGGTAAGAATGAGAGTTCTAACGCGGAAGTGACGTCACAGCCCCCCCTTTTGACGCGAAATTCAAAAATCATGGTGGTGGGGTAGACTTCCGTTGCAGTGTGTCGTCTTGTGCAGAGGTTAGGATGGACCGGGGGGTAGTGGTGTGTCCCACGTGACCTCAGTGGGCGTACCGAAGTTGTCGGCCATGTTGTCGGCATTCGGCCATGTTGTCGTCGTCGTCCATTTTGTGGGGTTATGTGTGCGTTGATTGGCGGAGGCGTGGCCGCCGTTCGCTGTTCGCCGTTCGCGGTTCGCCGTCCGGCGGGGGCTTGGCCGCGGCCTGGTCGTGGCTTGACCGCCGCCAGGAGTGGTGGGGTCGTCGTTCATTTTGTCGGCGGTGTATCGGCCATGTTGGGAAAGCTGGGATGTTGTCGGGTTGTGCATGTGTGCTGGTTAAGGTTGGGCCACGTTGCCGCTTCGTGGTGTGTTATAGTGTATGGGTTTATATATATACTGTGTTTTTCCGGAAGGTTAGCCATGTTGGAAAAGCGTCGACGTTGTCAACTTGTGTGTGTGCTGGCGTCGGCCACGTTGTCGGCTCGTGCATGTGTTATAGTGTACGGGTTTCGGATATATTTACACTGCCACCATTGTCCGGATATCGTCGATGTGAAGAGGTGAATTGCATTGTTGCCAACTGTACATTTGAATGTGTGTTACCTTTATGGTAAGTATATATTGTAAAAATAAAAAATATGCACATCATCAGTGTGAAATTTTTGTTGACACAGTCCTTCGGTGCAAAATTTAAAATCATTTCACTTGTAAATATTGAATATATGAATTTATGCATATATATTTATGCATAGATAATTATTACTATAGTAACCTATATTGCACGAACGTAAAAAAAAGTGTGTAGTGTTGTGTACATGTAAGAAATACACATGATATTCACTGCATAATTGAATGTCTAGTTGTAGTGAATTGGCTTCGGTTATCTGAGCATAATATGTACACATGCTGGTGATGATGTAATCAATCCATCTGTGTGCCCATCTGTTACCAAAGCGTGAGAACGAAGGCTTTATTAGTCGTACATAATTTGAAGAACGCGAGTCGTTGGTGATGTAATATTATTAATTGGGCTCCAGCTGTCTGTGCATTTGTTAACGTTGTGTGCGTGTGCGTGTGCGTACATCCATTTGTTTAATAACAGAACCCGAGCCGTTGACTAAGTAATGAAAAATAATTGGCTTCGGCTATCTGAGCATATGTACACATGCTGGTGATGATGTAATTGTCTAGGCATCTATTACCAAAGCGTCAGAGCTGAGGCTTTATTAGTCGTACATAATTTGAAAAACACAAGTCGTTGGTGACGTAATATTATTAATTGGGCTCCAGCTGTCTGTGCATTTGTTAACGTTGTGTGTGTGTGTGTGTGTGTGTGTGTGTGTGTGTGTGCGTGTGTGTGTGTGTGTGAACGAAGTGATGACCGTACATAAATTATTGTGTGAAACAGAAAGCCAAGCTAAGTGATTGTCCTTGACTGCACGTGTAGCAGCTCTAGGTTTTTTTTGTCGTCGAAACAGAAAACCAAGCTAAATGGTTGTCCTTGACTGCACGTGTAGCAGCTCTGGTTGATACCAGCTGCTTTCGCGTTCATCCTTGAGATAGCGTATATATACGCTGTACGAATTGCTCACATCATCACATTGTTCGACGAGACTTACATTCAGTAAAACTTAACTAGAACTCGTACAGAGTGAGTTTCATTTTTAAATAATTTTCATTTTTAAATAATTTTTTAATTTCGTTCGACGAGATTCACATTCAGTAACTCAACTAGAACTCGTACAAGGTAAGTTTCATTTTTAAATAATTTTTTAATTTCTAAATTATAATATAATCAAGCAATTCTCAACTAGAACTCGTACAAGGTAAGTTTCATTTTTAAATAATTTTGTAATTTCTAAAGTATAATATAATCAAGCAATTATTGTTTAATAATATTGATTTTTAAATTAGTTGTATGTAATAACACATGAATGCACATTGTGCAACATTCGTTCTAGCTTGTATATTGAGTGATGATTAGTGTTAATCTTTCAAGGATTTGTGAAATAAATATAGAATAAAAATGTTAAAGCAATACTATTTAATTAAAATACACGTAATCAAAATATATTACAATTTAAAATACATATTATGTAATAGTAAACAGAGGTGACAAGTACAAAAATACATAATATGTAAATATATACAATATGACATTTGTGTACAATATTCATCTAAATAAACTAATTACAAATTAAAATATGTAAACGTACACAGTAGTGACAAAAATTAATATGTAAACATGTGTGTATGAATTACAACTAAGTAAAACTAATAATTAAAAGTTACAATAAATAAGTGCAATATGTTATGTCAAATATGTACAAAAATACACACACACACAGTAGTGACAATTATAAAAATACAATTGTATATAATCATATTATGTGTAAGCAAATTAGATTTTAATTTATAAATTCATTACGCATAATAATTTATTATTTGTAATTGTTTTAATAATTGTTTTGAATTACATTAAAATAAAATAAGTGTAAGCACATTATATTTACTATTTGTACACGTGTGCAATGACAATTATGAACAAATATATTTGTTAATTTTGAAGATGTCTATCCGGGCTTACTCTAAAATGTACACCACGTAAGCCTTGTTTTATTATCTAGATATACAGTAAGTACATTGATAATTAAATATAATTAAATTAAATGAAATATATGTGTAAGCACAATATATTATAAGTTAAAATACAACTAAGTACATGTTAATATATATATAAATATATAATCGTACGTGCAGCTAATGACAATTATGTGTATTTACAATGAAAATTATACATGGTAAGTGAGTATGTCCATTCGGTCTTACTGTACAATTTCTACTATGTACGCTCTATCCTTTTCTCCACGAAAAATTAGATGCAGTGAACACGGTACTAAATCTTTTAATTCGTCATCTTCGAAAACGCCCGCGTATCTTTTAGGTAGATATACGCGATATTTTAGTTTAGGGTCTTTATAATCTTGAAGAGTGACGAGTACGGCTTTCCCGTACTTTGCGTCTATATTCTGCATTTCTTCTATCGGATATTTTACGCCGATTATTAATTCTTTTATTTTTTTATATTCAATTGCGCTAATAGTTGCAAATTTTTCAGTGAATGATGCCATTTTAAAATAAAGAATTTTATATTTGTCTCACGCGTCTCTCAAGGACTGAACGAATAACGCTCGCGCACAGCGGAATAAATAGGGAGGTAGTTGTGGAGGTGGAACCGGAGAGGAGGAACTACATAACGTACAGTAAGCGTTTATTTTTAACCGTGTGAACAGGATACGACTTGACTTCTCACGGCTCGATGGGTAGGCGGGGAAGAGGAGACGAGTCGGTTATTTTTTTTTTATGAATAGACAGAATGATGTAATTAACAGCACTCATGCGTGTTAGAACATGTCGGTGAAGCTAATTTTTTTTATATGACTATACAGGGTGATGAAATCGTCAGAAAGGTTAATTTGTTTTACGTAAGCGCTAAACAATAATGTTTTCAATTAGTAATTTATCAGAAACATATTGATTACTCTAAAATCTGATACAACCCACTCGCGTAAAGCGTGTACTCTAGTATTTGTACATATTTCTGGAAGTAAATGGTGCGCGAGACAGGCTGTTCCATGTATTGATTGTAATTGATCGAGTTTGGGACAACCGAAATCTTCTAAATTTATAATATTAAAATGCACGATACGCTTCTGTAGAAATTTTTTTTTGCAATCCTTTTACGAACACAAATTTAAAAGGAAATGTATATTTTTCTAATATCGGTACAAGATGTTCATACGATGTGTCCCCGTCTGTCCACGCTAGTCCATGATAATGGTCTGTTAACCATCTGTTTGTCCTCACATGTTTATGATTCGAAACAATCATGTTTGCTGGAGGTGTAAATATCCAATGTCTGCTGGCAAATGCAGTGACATCCATAATGGCTTGTTCCTTAACGAGTTCGTTTCCATCGTTGTCGATGAAACAGTGAAAGTCAAGTATGACTGCTAGATTATCCTCGCACTTTTTTTTTCGTTATAAACAACGTGTTTGGTGTTACTAAGAACGCTGCAGATCCGTCCGTCTTACGGAACAGATACGTTGTATGTTGTGAAACGCTCGTAAAGAATTTTTTCGGAACGTTTATTTTGTACCTTATATTTTCGTCACGGATCAGTGCAACAAATTTACAGGTCAAAATGTTGTATACAAAAATTTCTATAGGGTATAGTATTGTGTACTTTAATTCACTACAGCGTATGTACTGGTACGGAGATAACAGCTCCATGCGTCCGTCTTGAACGCGTGCTGTTCAAAAACTGAGGTATGCGATATTAGTGGACTTGGATTAAACACTTTTGTCACGGCAGCATATATTTTCAAACCTTGTGTTCACTAATCGATTAAATTAAAGCGTGAAAACGAACTAGAAATAGGCTCTCATGTAAGCGGTGCATGCGGTTCTACATAAGGGACAAGTATGTAGGGTTATGGCACAATTCACACATGTGATAAAATGTCGACAGGGAATAAGTACAACTTCCACGTTTTGTGCGTAACAGACTTTGCACATTGTATCACGATTTGAGCTTCCTTCTACGTTTTTTATATGCTCCTTGATCGTGTCGGCGCGTTGTTCGTTCTCTGCTGTCGCTACTGCTGTTGGTGCTTGCGCTTCGGTAACGATACCCAGTGCCTTGATGATAAAATTTTTATCTTTCATTAACATTACGTGAGAGCACGCGGGGAAATGACGTGCGTGTTCCATCCAAGCATATTCTCCACGTTCCCATTTGTTTAATCCGCCTCCACAGCAAAAACAAATCACTCTATCGTTGCAACCAGTGTAAAAGAAACCCGCTTCTGATAATTCTTTAGGTGTTATCGTTAACGATACAGGCCATTCTTTAAAACTCTTTAAACGGTTTTCCAAGCTTCTGTAACGCTGGTACGGAGATGTGATTTTTTGAATTAAGATGACTTGCACTTCTTTATCGTCTGGTGATAAGGACTTGATTGTTGTTGCTGTCGTTTCACCGCATTGTTTGAAATAGCGGTCGTTCTTGGGTTTGGTATCGTCATCATCGAAATCGTGTGAAAGCATCTTGTGCGTCCTCTCGCGAGTCGTGTTGATGAAACACTGAGCAAAAAAAAATAGGAAGAAGAGGATAATCGTTTCCCCCTCCACAAAATAAAATACATGAAAAATGATTACATTTTTTTAATAAAAAAATTACGTACATGTAAGTCATACATTACATTCTATTTACAGCAAATACATGAAAATTGGTTACATTTTTTAAAAATAAAAATCGCATACATGTAATGCACACATTACATTCTAAAAAGCAACATTATATTTACAGCAAAAAAAACAATAATTTATAGTAAATGTTTAATTATGTCTGCGCACTGTGTTGGATAACGGAGTGTATACGTTGAGCGAATCATGCAGTATCAAGCAGTAGGCCGCGGTCTGAGCGGGGAAATTGCTCGATGACTCGAATTCCAATCTGACGTCGACTGGTGAAGACTTGAGCGACTCATCCTGTCTGCTACAATCGAAGACGAATAACGGTGCTTTTGCTATGAACTCAGTAGGCGTTAGAAGTACGTTGGGTTGACTTCTGTGATAGTACGACTTTTGAAATCGTGTATACATGTCGTACAGCAATGCATAACGTCCGTTATCGATATCCAGGTTCAGGTTATCGTACGGGTAGTATTTGTCGTTCAGAAAGAGTCTCGCATTTGTCACATTGCAGTGATCGAATTCGCCGGCATGTTTTTTCAGATTATTCTTTCTGCTGGTCTGGAAGGTGAGTATCACGTACCGCGGTTTCTCCCGTTGTGTAGTTGTTTTCACTGTCCAAGTCTGTCTGTCAGTCGTTGGTAAAACCGGGTACTCGTGCAGTTCCCAACTACGAAACGGTAAGAATAGTGGTAGGTCTTTGCGTATGATATCCAATAATCGTATCCGTACTTCGTTGTTCACGTACACGAACGGAATCATCCAAGAGATTTTGGTTAGTTCTATATCAGCGTTAGCGGGCGCATCCGTAGACGAGAACAGAGCGTTAACGTCAGTGGAAGTGCGTAATAGTATCAGTTCTTGTTTCATGTTTAAAATAACATGTGTGAAATCCTCAGCAAATCCCATCAGCATCCTCAACGGTATGCAAAAGTTAAATTCCTCGTGTTGGCCGGTCGGTGTTATCTCGTTAGCTGTAGGAGCAACCCAGCCGGCATTTTGCATCGAAACAATGTCCTGCTTGCTGGCAGATAGTATGGTTTTAATATTGGACGTGATGCCGACACTCTTGGTACGATCTACTTTCACACCGGCCAATTCGTAACGGATTTCTTCGAAGAGAAACGCGATCGCATTGTTGATCATTTTCACGTTCACATTACCGGTGTCAGTGGTTTTTTTGCTCAACTTGCCTTCAACGTACAGGAAACTTTCCATCGGTAAAGTGAAGACTTCCTGTTGCAGGATAGGTATGCGTATCTCATCATTATTTCCATATCGTGACGCCGACGCGTACGGTGCATGAGGATGATATTCGTAATATGTGATGTTGTCTTCAAAGAACGGTCGACTTTCAACCGATAAGACTATACCGCTGTCCGTCATGTTACTTGTTTCTCTTGAGTTTGAATCCTAGTGAAATCAGGTAGCGTCGGTTAGTTGCTGTTAATCGTGTCAACGACGAACGTCTACTGATACCTTTTCCAAAAGTGTTGTCCTCTTTTATCTTGCAGTGCGAGCCGTTGCTACCTCCGCTCTTCATCATCATGGAGGTTTCGGTGAAATAAATTCCCATGATTACTACACACGTTTCAAATGTATACGTGCGGTGATGACTTCCCCTTGAAAATTCACAATAACACCGTCCTGATCGTGTACGGACACTGTAACGTTACGCAAGTGTAGTACGTTAAGCGGAAAATAAATGACGTTTCTAGGCGTTTCGACTATCTTGAATCCTGGCTCAACCGTTGGATAGAACGAGTGCAATATATGCTCGTTTCGACCGGCCTTGTATGAACCTTGAAGAGCGTTACACCTTATCTCCAAAACGTTCACTTTGTTAATGTTTACAGGCGCGTCCGACGTGTGTAATATATACGCTTCTAACTTGCGGCTCTTGGAAAAACCCAACATGGTACCGATCGTGTGTTCCGTACATCCGAAATCGATATCGTATTAACAATAAATTTCACATTTCAATGTGTTGTTGTTGGGTCGTAGAGAAAATTTCGGGTCTGCTAGTTCTTTTTTCAGGTACGTTTCAATATCACTGATTTCATACACACCGGTCGGTATATTGACAGGGTCTAACGTTTTACGTGCTCCCTTTAGTACGGGAAAGACATTGTTTTTTCCACTCTCCACGTTCGGTATAGAGTTGTACGTGGTAAAGTCCAGCAGTCCTGCGTACCATTCACCGTCCGTCAATTCAAGCGGTGGAAAAAAGTCACAAACCAGTGCGCTTGGATCCGTTCCTGTGACGGTGACCGTAAGCGAAGACATCTTGTAGTTTACTGATCGTTCGATGTCAAAAACTCTAAACATAAATGTCCGCAGATGACTGTATCCGACGGCTGTTTTCGCATGTAATTGTAATGAACGTCGGTCACGTTCGATCCAAAGTACCGTACTAGCTCGACAGGAGGACGTAGATTGCCAAATCCATCAAAGTACCAGACTCTGTCGCCTCGCTTCTTGTAGCATACCCAGTGCGTGCCCGGTCCGCTAGCGTCGTCCAGATTCACGATCGCACTTTCGTTCACCCACGGTGATGTACTAGGAAGTGCGTCGCGCATGTACACACCTCTGAAATAGGGTATACGCAATCGTTTCGTGTACTCATAAAGATCGCGATCGGACAATGGACGCACGGGTATTTTGATTAGTTTTTTCGGTACGGTCGAAGATAGAGTCCTGAAGCCTTTTTACAACCGCTCCTTCTTCGTCGCTTTCCTGTCCCTGTTGTCGTCGTCCTCCTCCTCTTTCTGATTATCGTGCGTCGAACCAGCTTGCGTCGTCTGGTGCGACGTCGACGTTTACGCACACCACCACCACCACCACTACAGCATAGCCCGCTGCCTAACGCAGATTTCGCCTTCATCGCTGCTGCTACGGCTGCCGCGTACGCTCTTTCACTGATGCCTGAATTCAAAGGTTTAACTCGTTCCCACGCTTTACAGGCTAGCACACGATCCGCTATACCTCGTCGTTCGTTGTCCTTGTACTTGCTGTAAGCGATATCGTGTTCGCGACAGGCTTCGTCCAACTCGTTGATTCCTCGATCACCACGACTCAATCTCTCCTCTAGTTTCGTTCCTGGTCCACAGAACCTGTAGCCAGGCAGATGTAGTTCTACCGGTAATACGTCCACCGCTCGATTGATCAGTGTAGGAACTGACTTCGCGACGAATGGTACCGCGCTTTTAACTATTTTTCCGATAAGACCACGCCCCCTTTTTTTTTATCAACACGGCTACGTAGTTCATACATGACTACTGTTTCGTTTGCTCTCGATAAAGAGATCTCCAATCTTGCTCGTCGTTGGATTTGTCCAGATCACTAATCAACACGTTCGTCTCCGTCTTGTTCATAAGTAGTAAGTCTGCCTCTTCGGCACCAAGTGAAGTACGCGCTGCGCGTGTATGCAATTTATAGATATACGATACCACTTTCTCCCAACGACGTTGGAACACTTTTGCGAGTTTGTACGTTTCGCTCTTCGCGTACCACTTCACGTCCTCCAATTGACGTGCGTTCACTGCATCTGTGGCCCGTGCGCCACCATCGCCAACGTTTAGAATGGTTTTTCCTTGTGCGTTAAAATAAGCATCGTTTACCGCAGTGATCGTGTGTCGGTTCAAAAATTCCAAATTCACTGCGTCCTTGTTGTTCATGGGTGGAGCTAACTGTGTTATCCGCACATTGCCGACCATTAGGTTAGAGTTCGTATCCTTCGGTATGATTTTCGATTCCACGTATATTTTGGTCGCAGCGTCTCTCGCACGAATCGGTTCCCTCAGAGACTGTATGCGATGGTCCCGTGCGTCGACGACAGCCCTGTTCTTCTTGTTCGGTACCAACTGTGTGAAACGTAAGCACGAGTAGTCTACGTACTGCTTGTTGACGGCGTCCCCGAGATCGACAGGAGCGCCGACGTTGACGAGCTTACGACCTTTTGCATCTATTCCTTGCGCCGCCGCCGAAGGATCGCCAGCTAACAGACAATTGTCACGCACAAAGCGCAGTGGAACGGCATCGCTATCATCGCGCGGTTCGCCCAAATTATGTATTTTTTTCCGCTACATCAAAGTGTCCGTCCTCGGTCATTGTGATACCAATATCCTCTCGCAGACTGCGTCGCGTCTCTCTTCGCGCTCTGACAGCGCTCTGGTGTCTGCCAAACTTGTCGACACTCATCTCGTGAATGATGCGTCTCATTCGTTGTGCACAGCATTTATACGTATTCACGTAATAAATCGATTAGTTTTGATACGATCGTACTGTCTATGCATTTTATTCCGACAACGGAGAGTCCGTCGTTATGTTTTCCTTCTACAATCGTATCTAGAAATTCATCGTACACGTATACGTGTGTGTCTTTGAAGAAATAAATTTTTCCGTCGATGTATCGGAACGCACTATCAACTATCTGGTAAGCCGACAAAACGATCTTCAACATATCCATGTCTCTTGATCGTGAACGTGCACTCGTCTATCTCGCCGTAATACATATCGTTGTACAACAGAAGAGTTCGACCCGTGTACGTGTGTATTGCAGCGCTTATTTTCGTCATCGTGCGAACACCGAGCGTTGTGATTGAACGCGGATACCCGTTCACTGGCTGCAGACTGTGTATATCAAACATGTATACATAGTTGTCTATGAAAAGCATCACTTCTTCGGTCTGCGGTCTCTGGTACATCGCCGAAACGTTGGTGAACGTCAGCGGTAAGAAAGTCAACCAATCCGTCAACAGAAGCGGACTCCCACCCGTTCGCTTCGACTCGATATCCAATGTCCACAAAAAGTTATCGTGCACAATATACAGATGTCTGTTGATTATTAAAAATTGGTTAACGTTCTTTAGTCGACATAAATCCGTTGTCGTCCGCACGGTCTCGTTCGTTGTCGGTGTCGTCGTCGTCGTTGACGTCGTCGTCGTTGACGTCGTCGTCGACGTTGACGTTGTCGTCGTCGTCGTAGCGGGCGGCGGCGGCGGCGGCTTCCCGTACAAGCGTTAAATGCCTCTTATATCGTCGTCAATCAGGTAGAACGGTTCGTCCGAGGGTGGTACGTAGAACGGGTACATGATCGAATCCCTCTCGAGGGAATGAGACAGTCCTAACGCGTGTCCGATTTCGTGCGTTAACACCTGAAGAAAACTGGTCTGATCGTCCGGTATTTCGGTTGCGTTTGTATAATTCCACGATTCGTAGTAGTCCATGTGTATTTCGGTAGTGTTATACGGTAAATCGGGCGGGTAGTAAGCGTGAGCGAGTATACCTCCTCGTCCGTCCAAATCGTACCCACAGATCGTGCACCTGGAAGTCAGACACCTGCGTTTAAAATATTTCATAGCGATGACCATGTCTGCGTTTATGTCGTTGGGTCGATATTCGAATTCCAGATTCGAATGTTTCTGCCACACAGCGAACGCTTGTCGCGACGCTTCTATAGCGCTGGCGCTACCGTGAAAGAATCGCCACGACAGACGTTTCTTGGCCCACGGTGTTCGTAAGGTGTACGACACGAAATCTTCGTTACCACATCTCCGTGCACGCATCAGATTCATCGTTTCATTGTTCAATCCTCCATTTACGGTTAAATTGTAATTCACTTGAAACGTGCGAAGGTAGGCGTCCATGTCGATGGTGGTGTTGTCCGTGAGTCGTAAACTATCGTCGAGCACGTATCCGTATCGCACCAAATAATCTATAGCGAAATCTACATCGTTAGCGTTAACGGACGATGCGACGACGGCACTTGTGCACACAATAATAAACAGTAGCACGATATCCATGTTGTCACAACCAAACGTGGAATGTCCCCGGTGCGTGTACGACAGTATTATTTATACTTTATCGGCTTTCAGAATCGAATAGAGAGCACATCGACTACTTTCGACCCTTGTGAATCCTAACGGTACTGTGAATCGTTTCTTCTTTTTTACAACGTACAGACCGTCACGCGGAGTGTAGTAGTACACTGAACCTTGTTCTGTGTGTAACTCTTGCCGTCTTTCTATTATCAGCTCTTCGTTGTTGTATTCTTTCCGCGCCAAGGTCAGCACGTACATCGTCTCTGATTCAACGTCGACTATGGAGGCAAACGCATCCGTTCTGTATTTATTTTTAACGGACGCTTTGGTCACAAAATAATGCAAGGGATACAGTTTAGCAGTGGCCATTTCGTTAACGTTAATGTGCTTACTCGGCAT
This sequence comes from Magicicada septendecula, assembly GCA_034769895.1. Classification (NCBI taxonomy): domain Eukaryota; kingdom Metazoa; phylum Arthropoda; class Insecta; order Hemiptera; family Cicadidae; genus Magicicada; species Magicicada septendecula. The sequence continues at coordinate 302,969,081 of CM068376.1, read as the reverse complement.
TAACGAGTCCTTTAAGATCGATTCCATCACGATGATGCTGCTGCTGCTAATGTCAGATGATGATATATACCGCTCTTATTATACGATTATGTCTGCTTCACGTAGTTCTTCCACTATGGAGACGATTTCGTTCGTGTGCCCACTGTTTCCAACACGTTGTGATGCCATTAACAGTCGCAATCTGTCCACCAGTTCGTTCGGATCGTCCCAGTGCACGTAATCGATTTTGTCTTTTTTTCTCGTTAGCGTCATATACGATGTATCAATATTATTATGCCCCTGTCCTGTACGTTTCGGTGGAAATAGTTGCGATATTATTCGTTTATACTTTACACCTCTGTTCGCGTTCACCTGTGCGTTCGCTAAGTAATACTGCTTATGCGCGTTGGTGTTACGCAGTATATCTTTGTACGCTTTCAGATCTGATTCCTTGTAAATATTTTCATTAGGATGCTTCATGAATACAAGTTCGTAGAGTCCTGGTGTACCTTTGTATCGTTTACCGTTGATAAGAATCGTATCGTCCGTATCGATTTCGAACTGTGAATCACCAATCATCCGTTTTCCGTTTTCATGTCTTACACCGTACGCATAGTCCATCAGACGATCGCGTTCGGACGAAACGATCATACGCATGTACTTGTTCGCTAACGATTCACTGTCGTATTTGTCCTGAAAATATCTACGCGCTTCACGTCTTCCTTCCGGTGTGTCTAAAATTTTTTCAATGTTTTGACTAGGATCGTCCTCATCGTCATCACCTGATGTTTCGGCTATCACGGGTGTTTTCAGGAAAGACGGTTTCGTTCGGGAACGAAGTGGTGTTCCTACATCGATCTTACTAATTGCATCCATTGGATCCTCTTCTTCTTCTTCTTCCTCTTCTTCTTCTCGTTTAATTTTTTTCACTCTTATCGGCTTTTCATTTGTTGTTTTACGTTTTTTTCAAGCAATGCTTGCGAAATATTTTGTAACGGTTCCAGAATCGGTTTGTAACTTTTGGATAACGTTGCTTCTTCTTCACGAATACCATGTTTTAACGCACGGTATTTCTTCCGTATGTCATCACTGATCGTGTCGATATCACGTGCTAATCGTTTTTTCTTGTCATCCATCTCGATAAACGGTAGTACGACAACTAAAGTCGTTGACAGCAGGACATGTGTATTTAGCTAAACGTTTGACAATTTTTTTTTGTTTAATCGTTAGGTGCGACTACTATGAAACGATCGAAACCGACTCTGTACCTACCGGTGTTGATAGAAGAATCCTTGTCCACAACGAGAAAGCCGTAACGATCTTTCCACGCTTCAGCGCACATGTTCTTAAACGTGTCATATTTCATGTCCGTGTTGACGTGATCGTTGTACACATGCTTCAAGTTGCGATCGTCCTGTTTGAACAATACAATTAGATTGGCAATGTCACGAACCAACTGTTTTGGCACTTGACTGTACGTCTGACAAAGGTAAAACGCGTCCACGCCGCTGTGTCGTCCCATAGAGAAATACTTGCTTATATTGTGTTGTCTTTCACAAGACACGTCATCGAACACCATAATAGAATCAGGATCGACCTCGTCGGGAGGCGGTACCTCTTCGTTATCGTTGTAGGCGTGATAACCCATTCCTTCGTTGGAAAGTTGTGTCATCAGGGTCTCCAGCATCTGATATTTGGGTTGAAATAGTGATTTAGAAAACACATATAATTTCGCGAATCTCAATCCGTTTACATCGAACAACAGGTTGAACATGACGTTTGTCTTCCCGCACGCGGAAGGTCTGCAGATGATCGAACGAACGGTATCGGGCAGAAGACGTCCGTGTTTACGTTTTTTTCTGCCACAACCACCTCCACCACCATCGCCGCACAATTTCGAATAGTCCACGTCCTTTATTTTTAATCTGTGCGCTTGTTGCAATATATTCATGTTGACGTTCCGTGCACAGTCTATTTAATAGTCGCACTATATTGCAGCAGTCGGTAGATATGTAACTGCATACACAAGTGTCCGGACCCGTTTCACAGTTCGGATCCGACCAAACACATTCTTTGTAGTGATCGAATCCGGTACCACTTGGTACTATTTCGTTAAGACGGAATCTCTTCACACGATTGATAACCCGTTGACAGTACTCGTGCACTGTCAAGATCCTACGCATGCGTTCAACGTCGTTTGCAGTCGTGTTCACGATGTACTCATCGTAACCAGGATGTGACACAATGTCTTTTACACTGTACACAGCGTGCATGTTGTCATCATAACGCATCGATGGATACTGGTTCTATTTCCATGAGTCGAATAGTTGTTATACCAAGTTTTTCTTGTGTATCCACGAATCGTGTTTACCATCGAATCCTAACCATCTGACTTTTACACGATCGCCTTTACGTTGTACAATCTTTTCTACCAAGTACACGTCACCAACGTTCGATTTACTGATTTCATGTTCATAAAAACCACCATTCAACACTTCTCCTGTATGATCCTTTAGCGAATAGGTAATGGGTACGCTGCCGGTACGCACCGAATGAACGAGAAATATCTCATTTGTCCAATTTGGTGTGTATCCTTTGGCGAATGTCATTTTGTGTTTGCTTATACGCACACAATCGCCTACTTTGAATTTCGGTCGTTTATAAACGATGCTCCTCGCCGTGTTCTCACGAATCCTTTGTAGCACTGTACGTTCGTTGGATTCTTTCACCTGACACGGTTTCATTCCAATCGTTCTGTGCACGCTGTTGTTGTACGTGTTGACTAGTTCCGGTAACATATCCAACCAACGATAATGACCTTGTTCACTGAACGCACGATACATGTGCGTTTTCAACGTACGGTTAAAACGTTCCACAATGGAGGCCTTTTTTTCACTATACGTGGAATAGAGTGTGATACCGTATCTGCTCAGCAATTTTTGTACGCTACTGTTATAGTACTCTTTCCTGTTGTCTGTCTGCAGATATTTCATTTTATTAGCACGAAGAATCGGTTCCAGAGCTCGTGCGACCTCTACACCCGTCTTTGTTTTCAACGGAACAGCGTACGCGTACTTGCTAATCGCGTTAATGATTGTCATAAGGTATTTGAATCCCTTGTTCACCTTCGCGTGCGGTATCATCTCTACCAGGTCCGCTTGGTACAAGTCGTGAAGTCCCTTTAACTCCACCGCACGTCTCGGAAAATTCCTTCTTACCGCTCTGTGCAACTCCTTCGCGATAGTCTTGCGAACGCTCTGCTGTATATTCTTCACCTGTCGTTTCATTCTCATATCGTACGAACCGTGATTCACAATACGTCGGAACGTGGTAAAGCGTTAACTCAGTGCTGAACGTAACTCTCCTCGGTACCGTTCTGGTACGTCTGCTTTCCATCGCGTGACTGTAGTAAGATTTCCACTCCACGTCCAGTTATATCATCTCGACCGAACGGAAAAACAACGCGTTCTTCTTGTGATTGCGTAAGTACATTAAAACATGCGCTAAACTGATTTTCATACATCCATTACGCACGAGGCTCATACCGATGTAATATCTCATGAGCGTGTGTTGTTTCATGTCCAACGCTCTTACGGTCTTGACGGAATTCATGTCTTTAAACATGACGCTGCGTATAACGTTGGCGCGATACTCGTGCATTTCCGCGACTATGACGTTATCGTTCACGGGTAGATGCTCGCACATGTGTTTAACTTTGAGTTCTGTGATCGGACGATGACTTCTCGACTCCATATGCAGGTGTATAAGATACGAGTTCAACAACCAAAACTCGTCTGCCATAGCACCCGTGCATCGTTGCCACTGTTCGTATAAACGTCGGTCTTTCACTGTGTACCCTTTTTCATGTGAATACTGCAGACCGAAGTATTCACAATACTTGCGGAGTGTAGGCAATGCTTCCTTCAGAAAGGCTACTGAAAACAATCCCTGCGCCTTGTTGTTCACCAATGTGAACTGTTTCCCTCTCCCTAGTGTCGGTAACGAAGATGGTGGGCAGCGCACGTCAAAACTTACGTTGTAGCTAGGATCCACTGCGCACTTTGGCGCTATCATAATCGCCCTTCTGTATATTTCAATCGCTGTACGTATCGGAATAGTGCGCTCCGTAATGACAAAGCAACACAAAGCGTGTGGGATTGAACTTCCGTAGGCGAGCATGTCTGTGTACACAGTCGCATAGTTCATTTGTCCGTGTGAATCATGTAAGCCGTGAACACGTTGAACGGCATGATACAGTTCAGGAATCGGTCGGAAACGTGAAATAAAATTCCACGCCTGACGTACGGTACACTTGAACATATTCTTTTCGTAAACCACGAGTTCAATCGGTACATTGTTTCGATCACACTCTTCGACAAAATGAAGCCATCGTGATTTGTTGTGTATACGATCAGAGATTAACATCAACAGCACGATCGGTGGCAGATAACCGCTACGTTTCTTTATGTGACGCCAACAACGTCCGTGATATCTGTCAACACCGAACTTATAACGTGTACGGTAGTTACCACAAAACAGTTTTTTCTTCACAAAATACATGGAACACAAGTTGGAGCGTATCGCGCTTCGTAACGGTTTTGCTAGTGTGAAATGTTTCCCATCGTCGTATCGATAGACATCCATTGTGTCGTCGATCTGTGATGCAAGTGATACAGCTTCGAAATTTACATGATATTTAATAGGTATAATTTTTATGAAATCTTTTGTTTTATTTTTTTATCATTGGCGCCATCAGTCAGACATTGAATTGTGTACACACATTTAGTAGTAGTACTAGTAATAGTAATACACATAGTACTACTAGTACTAGTATAGTACTAACACAGAGTACTACTAGTACTACCCAAACGGGTATGTTTGTACATGAGTTTATGTCGGCTCTGAAAAGAGCCGTTTTTGCGTGCGTCGACTTCTACAAGTGTTCACGAACGAAACTGCATGTGGGCATTGACGCCTTATGGACTTGGACAGGATCATCACCCGCCATCCACTCCATAATTCGTATTTTACACTTGCAGCATCTTACAACATCATCATCGACTTCATAAATAAACCCGGCTTTGGCTAGGTCAAAAAATCTCACGTTCGTATTCGGAAATTTACGAACGTAAAATTTAATGTTACCTCGACGATGGATGTTATAAAAGCTTTTTAATCGGCTTGCAAAAGAATATGTGTGCACGTCCATATCTGAAGCAAGAATGTTGGTTTGTTGCGCTGCATTTCACTTCCTCAGTGGTAGCTGCGCGCGCAATCGTAGTGGGGATTGCTGTCGCCAATTGGTCGGTATGAAATAAAGCACAGTAGTGGGAACAAATAGCTGCGCACGCAGTCATCATAGATAGTATAAGTGGAGCGATGATCGCTGCCTGCGTTCACCTTCGAGTCTCGTGCAGGCTAATTTTCACGCACTGCATATAAATGTTACTTATTTTCTAACTTTGTATCAGTATTCTAATGTTCTTCAAGTGAGCAAGTAATTGATTTTGCTTTTATCGTTATTCTAACAATGCAGACGTTTTCTGTTGATCGTAAACATTCGTTGCGTGGCTCGTTGGTGTCGTACGTTTACACACCTGTTGCAGAGGAAGAAGAAGAATGTGTCAACGAGGTCATTACCTTTTTCGATGAAATTCACGATATGTTACGTACGGACATTCTAAACGAACTGACACGTTTGCTTACTATAAAGTGGCATATAGCGCTAAAAGCGAGATTTGTCAAGTACATTGTAAACGCCGACACGAACGAGGACGAAGAAGTGACGAGTGAAGGCTATTTTCATGGACGATGTCATACGACATTGATCGCTGATCAGAACGTATTGCCTGAACGTTTAGAAGCTTCGTACGAAAAAATCATCGAATCGATTTATAAATTCACTCGTGAGGGTAGCGGTTGGGCGTTGGATCATATAATCTCGTTAGAACTCGCTCTCTCACGATACCAACCGCTGGCCGCCTCCAGTTTCATCCGTACACCTCCTGAATTGTCTTTTACTAAATCCATCATCAACGTAAACAATACAGGCGATCAAATGTGTTTTATATGGTCAGTGTTGGCCGCACTGTTTCCACAACACAGAGACAGCGAGCGTGTATCCAAATACAAATCACATATTCACAGTATCACCACTTCTGGTATAACTTATCCCACCCGTCTATGCGATATTGTGAAGTTCGAACGAGACAATTCTGACATTTCTATAAATGTTTTTGGTTACGAAGAAAATGAAATTTACCCGCTAAGAATAACTCCTTTCAGTGGCAGACAACACCATTTTAATCTATTACTTCTCACCACCGCTGACCGAAAACATTACTGTTTAATAAAAAATATTAGCCGCTTACTATCTTCACTAACCAAACACAACGGACGTTCTTTCTATTGCAACTACTGTCTGCCCAGATTCTGTGAAGAACGACTCCTTAGTGAACACGTCCCTCGTTGTTCACCGTATGGTGAACAAAGAATTCGTTTACCGACGAAAGAGAAGGAGAAGGTTATGTACTTCAAAAATTACACTTACTGTCATAAAGTCCCTTTCGCTATATATGCAGACTTTGAATCGTTCATTGTGCCTTGCCATCGTTGCGATGCTCCTCCACACACATCGTCCACCACAACAGAGTCGTTACATCTTCCTTCAGGTTTCTCCTACCTCATAGTCGACCACGAGGGTAACATTTTCAAACCACAGGTCGTTTATCGCGGTGTGAACGTGATAGAAACCTTTTTAGATAGACTAATCGATGAAGAGCATGAACTGTACAGGATCATGCGTACCAATATCCCTATGACTATGAGTGATCGTGACGTATTATCTTTCACGAATGCTGTCGTATGCCATCTCTGCGAAAAACCACTGACTGATGACGACAAGGTGCGCAACCATTGTCATCTGACTGGACGATACCTTGGCGCAGCTCACAACGTATGTAACCTCAACTCCAAATCCGCCCAACATATTCCTGTCTTTTTCCATAACTTACGAGGTTACGACGCACATCACTTGATACAAGGGTTGGGTAAATACAATGATGAAACTCTCACTTGTATCGGTACCACTAGTGAACGCTTCGTATCAGTCACGTTGGGTGCCCTACGTTTCGTAGACACGTTACAATTTTTGAACACGTCCTTGGATACACCTGTTGGAAACTTGCGCGCGAGCGGTGCGGATTTCGCTTTAACAAAGCAATGTTTCGAAGAACACTTCGAGCTACTCTTACGTAAGGAGGTGTACCCTTACGATTACATGACGGGTAGCGAGAAGTTCGACGAAACATGTCTGCCCGCACGCGAACACTTTTTCAATAGGCTGAGTGAATCACCCGTGTTGGACGAAGATTACGCTCATGCACAGAATGTGTGGCAGACTTTCGGAATCCGCACGCTGGGTGATTATCACGATCTTTATCTTAAAACAGATGTACTGCTGCTGGCTGACGTCTTTGAGGCGTTTCGTGAGATGGCCATAAGGTACTACCTGATTGATCCGGCTCATCTTTACTCGCTTCCCGGCGTTGCTTGGCACGCGATGTTAAAGATGACCGGTGTGCGACTGGAACTGTTGACGGATATAGATCAGCATCTTTTTATTGAATCAGCCGTTCGCGGTGGTGTCAGCATGGTACCCAACCGCTATGCCAAGGCCAACAACCCGCTAATCGCTGATCACTATGATGCTTCAAAGCCGACCTCTTTCATATTGTACACCGACTGCAACAACCTTTACGGTGCAGCCATGTCACAGCCACTCCCTTACGGTGACTGTAGATGGCTTGATCGTAACGAGATCGACTCACTGGACGTACGTACTCTGAGTGATGACAGTGACATGGGCTACATACTTGAGGTCGACCTACACTATCCATCCGAACTTCATGATCTTCACTCAGATTATACACTAGCACCTGTGCGTTCCTGCGTCAATCCTGACATACTTTCACCGTACTCTCGACGACTCCACACACGATTACACTATACAAAAAGGTATAACGGATCAGAAACGCCCTCATCGTCCGTTCCCAAGTTGCTAACGACTTTGGACGATAAGCAAAAATACGTTCTTCATTTTCGAAATTTAAAGTTGTATCTGAACCTTGGTCTAGAATTGAAAGCGATCCATAGGGTGTTGAGTTTTAAACAGAAAGCGTGGATGAAACCGTTTATCGATTTCAACACACAAAAGAGAGCAGCAGCCACCAACAGTTTTGAAAAAGATTTTTTGAAACTGATGGTCAACGCTGTCTATGGTAAATCGCTGGAGAACGTAAGGAAACGAATAGACTTCCAACTAGTCTCTACCAAAGGGCGGCTGCAGAAACTTGTTTCCAATCCACGACTAAAGCGTATGATCCGCTACACCGACGACTTGGTCGGACTGGCTTTACGAAACAGAACTATATACCTTTCCCGTCCAGTGTATGTTGGCTTCACAGTACTTGATGTCAGTAAATTGATAATGTACGATTTTCATTATCGGTACGCTGTCAGCAAGTACGGACAACGATTAACATTATTAATGACTGATACCGACAGTTTGCTTTACAGCATACAGACTGACGATGTGTACTTGGATATGAAAGAGGATCTCCACCTTTTCGACACTTCGGACTATCCCTCAGATCATCCTTGTCATTGCGACGACAACAAAAAAGTCGTGGGGAAGTTCAAGGATGAAACTAATGGGAAACCCATCAGGGAATTCGTCGGACTCAGAGCTAAATGTTACTCGCTCCTGTTGTCCGACTGTACCGACAAAAAGGTGGCGAAAGGTGTTCCAAGAACGGCAATAAAAAAAAGGTTACGTCATCAGTTATACAGCGAGTGTCTTTTCGATAGTCGTACAGTTTTCACCTCTGCCGAGTGTATACGAAGCGATCGTCATAAGCTGTACACGCAACGTGTAACAAAACTTTCCCTGTCTCCTTATGACGATAAGAGGTACGTACTGGACGATGGTGTAACTACACTCGCGTACGGACACTACAGAGTGTGTAAACGTGTGTTAACCAATGACGATACCAGTCCTAACATGAAGAGACTAAGATACATAGAACAGTAACTCATGGTAATAATAAACTTGTATTGCAAGTATAAAATTTATTTATTATACTTTCATTTGATTTTCAGTTGGTAGGAGGGGTGAGGTAGACGATTAGACATTAATGGTTAATATTTATAACAGGATGTAATCGACTCCCACTAAGACCTTCCCACACTATGCACATGTGCAGTTAATTTTATTCGCTGACTGGCCATATGTTATCGCAGCGTGTGAACTTTGTGAGGGCGAGGGGCTTTGTTACGTACAGGATGCAAGCCGTGTGTGATGTAATCGATGAGAGAATCATGAGGGAGGGGGAATTGCGATTAATTTTAAACAAGATGTTGACTGACCTCACAGTGTGTGTGTGTGTGTGTGTGTGTGTGTGTGTGTGTGTGTGTGTGTGTGTGTGGTGAACACTTTGAGGGTAAGGGGACGTTGTCTATAGCAGACTCCCACCAAGCATATTCGTATATATAAGCATTTTGTCATAATAATTATTATCACATTCATTATAATTTTTCAAGTTGCATGTAAGTACTTACTATATTTTTACGTTAATATTTGACATTACACACACACACACACACACACACACGCATTATTATGTTAGCAAATTATTATACAACATTTTTCTTGTTACGTTTTACAGAATGAGCGGAAGTGATAATAAAATATACAAAAGAGTATGTGAGGAGCAGCGGCGAGTTCGAAGCTAAATTACAACATTTTTCTTTATTTAACGAGTACAAACAGAATACAACATTCGACTGACTTACTGTTTATTTTTTATAGTTCCCAAAGATTACGGCAGGCCTTATTGGGACCTTCATTATCGCAACACAACTCGAGTCGGTAAGTCCATTTTTATTAACAATCACTTGTACTATTGCGTTTACGTTCGGTATTCAAATTTATTCTTTTTTTTCAGTGATGCTACCGGTTCAGCTACTGCTACTGCTGCTGCTGCTGCTGCATCTCAGGAAGCCGGCACGAGTCGGTACGTTTTTTTTTTCATTAACTTTCACTTGTACTATTGCGTTTACATCTGGTATTAAAAGTGTACTTTTTTTCAGCAATGATGATGAGATGATGATATATGGCGATGATGATAGTGACAGTAATACACTACTTCTAGATGAAAGTAATAATAATGATGATGAAAATAATAATGTTGATGAGCATCAACAATTACCAACCATCACATTTAATATGTAAGTCTTCTTCTTATGTGTACATACTTTCGTTTTTTTTACATGATTTTTATATTTTTTACTTTTCACCAGTGATATTCGTCCACAAGCGCGCCAAATAACGATCACTCCGCCACAATCGCCGCCACAATCGCCACCACCGCCACAACCACAGGAACAACTACAACCACGTCCGCAATGGATCAGTACAGCGAATCAACGGCAACCTGAACCACAATCCCCACAGCCTCAACAGCAGCCACAACCTCAGCAGCCTCAACCACAACCTCAGCAACAGCACATGCGACAGGATCCTCGTTTGCAGTCCCCTCCAGAAGACGCGCCATGCGTGTTTTATGATATCATTGACACGGTGGAACCGCCGAGGATGCATAGTGAAGTCGCCACGATGAGACTACTTCTAAGAAGTAGGTTTCCGACGTGGCGATGGAGCCGTGGAGACCTCTGCCCCATACAGGGTATGTTAGGGCACACATCATGCAGTGTGTGCCAAGAAAATTATACTGAGGGGCAGAGACTCCTCGGCTTAATGTGTGGACACACATACCACTATCTGTGCATCATCAACTGGTTCCAAACCGTGGCATTGGAGGGGACACCGCCGGGATGTCCACAATGTCGAGTGTATGCGTTCAGCAGGCCAGTACATCCATTTTACGCACGCATGAATTTTTGAGGTATGTAAAAGTACACATTATTCTAATCCACCCTACACGTATCAACTATACATCACTAATATTGTTTTTGTTTCTGTTACAGATGGCCGTGCACATTAAATATGTAAACAGTGATGTTTCTTTTGATGTAATGTTTTTTTTTCTGTATATATATTGTATCTGTAACTTTTTTTCGTATATATATATATATATTGTATATAAAATGTAATATATACTAAACTGTAATTTTTTTTCATTAAATTATAATATTTATATGTCTATTTATGTTTTTTTTCTGTATATATATATATATTGTATCTGTAATTTTTTTTCTGTATATATATATTGTATATAAAATGTAATATATACTGAACTGTAATTTTTTTTCATTAAATTATAATATTTATGTGTCTATTTATATTGTATACTTTTGTATTATACTTGTGTGTTTGCTACAATATAAATATGTAAATTTTTTGATTTGCTTAGTTGTTTCTTTTCAACTATCCTTTTTTGTTCTATCATGCATGTTTTATAAGTGAAGTGTCAATCAGAACAATTACACCGTAATAGCCAATGAACAAGAGTTTCACACCGATGATGTGCACATTTTTGTATTTTTACAATATATACTTACCACAAAAGCATACATTCAAATTTACAGTTCACGAGTTGGCAACACTGCAATTCATCTCTTCACATCGACGATATCCGGACGGTAGCAGTGTAAATATCTGAACCCATACACTATTGTGCCGGTTCGAAGCCGGCGGTTGCAAAATATGAATTCTAGAAGGTTTTCATAGTTGTAATATGCGTGAGTGAGGCGCGGAGCCGGCTTTTACAAAATATTTTAGAACAAGTCAGTTTACGGTAACATAACGTGATACACTCGCGGACTTTGTTCGACGGTATGAGGGGAGCGGCGCGGTGTGCGGTTGCGCGCGCAGCTCGTCCAGTGCTGTGGAAATTGTAGGCAGCTGAGGCCAGTCAACGCTCGTCCTCGCTTACAGAGTTCTTCCCCTTTCGTCTCCGCTCTTCGATTCGTTTCTGCGCAGTTTGGTATCTTCTACATGATTGAGTAGAGAATATACGACACCCCGGTAAGATTTAATTATTTTTATTAGTTGTGTGGATATTTAATAACAAGATTTATGCTATCGTGTGAAGTACGTATTTATGTGTGTGTGCGACCTGACAAATTAATGTAAGAGAAACTCATTTTTTTTCTGTTGTATGTAACGCCCTTTGTATAGCCATGCCTTGTTATTTTCTGTTATAATGCGAGAAGTTTCAAGAGTCATTCTCAGAGTAAAAGTGCTTTACATAAAAAAATTAATCACAAAAACTTGGTGTGCAGTCAAGTAGTGAACTGTGTGGTGCATGTTGTATACTGTCGCCGTCTTTGTTAATTATGTTCACAAATAGAGAATGAAGTGTGAGAGCTTCTGTGTATGAAACTTAATTGAAGGTAAAACATTCTCAATGCTGTGAGTGACTTGCTGTTAAAAATTTTTCTGACTAAATTATGATTACTGCTCTGCACGTGGCCGGTTTAACCTGCAAAAGTTTGTCGAAGCATGTTGACTGAGTACAGTTCACTTTATATGATGCCACAATGTAATAAGTTCTGTTCATAATGCAAATTCACTTATTCCATAGCTGAATGTAGACTATTTAAGCAGGTTGTAAAAAACTTTAATTAATTAATTTTGTGCCTTTGGTGAGAGTTAGCTGGCGGCCCGTTAAGAGGTTAATTACCTTAACTCGGGTGTACATTCTTTTAGACTGTTCTCTAATTTACTTGATTCCTTAGGGTTCTCGCCCTAAGTCGGGTTCCTGGCTGGCTGTGAGCCGAACATCTGCTCAAGCTGTGGACCATGTCAGGATCGCCTACGAAGATCGAATTCCTACGTTGCACTCGCCAGCACTTATGAGGTGACATTTATGCTTTTTCTTTTTTGGGGGCCGAACCGGCAGTGTGCCTGTTTATGTGAATAACTTCGAAGCCAGGGGACCACATGTCCAGACTGTCTAATTGGGAAGTGAACTGTGATCATGACTCTGAACACTCTCTATAAAAAAAATTACTGAACTTTTATAACCCTTTTTCTATAACACTAAATGCTATGACTGTAAGTGCGTGCTGCACTGCGAGAGCGCGCCAGCCATTTCACTCTTGTACCATTTTACAGTTGTATTTCTTTTCGCCTTACTCATTACACAAATTTAGGTTACTGCCCTGTAGCCCTGTTCCGGCTGGAACAGTGGTGTATAAAAAAAAATTATATTGACTGTGGTTTCACAATTAAGGGTTGGGGGCTTTCCTGAAGTTTTTTTTGGGACGTTTTAAGGGTTTACAAAGGGCACTTAGTTTCTTGGACACGCGCTGGGGCATTCTCAGACAGGCTGATGTCCTGTCAAGTTTTGTCAACTACAGGTGGGCGCGCTCCCACAGATGCCAGAGCACAATCACCTTATTGTATTCTTTTTCTAATTATTTTATACAGTTATCTGAGGCTAATCGAAACGATTTATTAATGTTCTTGAAATATTTTAGCCGATTTTGCCCCTTGCACAAGGGCTAAGCTGATTGTTTTCTTAACTGGCAAACACATATATGGGTTGACTTCACACGTAGAGAAGTTGCTGTTTAATTTTGAATATTAAACTGGTTCATCCTCTTCTTTTTGGGTAAATCAAATAGATATACATATTGTCAAAATCTTCTGAAATTGTAAAGCCTCAATCAATTAATTTCTGTTATTAAAGTACATAAGGAGTTAATTCCTTTTTGGGAATTTTGTGAAGTCAATACGGTCTAGAATTTTATAAACACTGTCTGGAAGTAGGTGAGGAGTTTGTTAACATTACCTGGTGCTGTGAACGGAACAAAGGTTCACACACTCATCATGGGTCATTAATAAACGGAATGCTAGACAAATGGGTGGTCCAGTTTCAGTTATGCTTCATGAATTATTCGTCTTTAAAGGGGTTGGAGTTTGGGTTATCCTACTGAACGGGTTGCCGACGGGCGTATATTTTATCACTGCTGGGGCATAAGATGATAGTTGCTTTACCCAGTGGGTGGGTGCGTTACAGGGGCATGCGTGTTGAAAGTAAATGACTGTGAGTTGTGTACCTTGTGTTCTGTATGTGTGTTTTATGTGTCTAGCTAGCCACACGACGGGGAGAATTTTACATGTGTTTGTGCATTTTATATTTTATTTATGTATGTACATTTAACTTATATACTGTTATATACACTTGTTCGGATGTAATTCTATTCAATTATATACACTTGTTCTTAGGTAAACTGGAATTATATATGCTAGTTGTGACTCAAATTTTTTCTATTATATATATGTATACACATTTACTTTGTGCACACTTATGCTGATGTACACTTAATTTATACATGCTTGCCATGATGTACCTTTTGGTAGTTTTTATATAGATACATATTTATCTCGTACACATGTATGAATTCCAGAGATATAATAAATCTGTTATTGTTATATTATGGCTGAGTTCATTGCAAGTCCCGTCATACTGGACCCAGCATAATTTTTGCTTCTCTAGGCTCCTGCCTAGTTCTAAATAACTTGTAACCTCTCTTTGAAAGCCAACAAGCAAGGAGATAGAAATCTAGCAAGAAATAAGATAAATACCAAAAGCATAGAGAGGTTACAAATGGTAGCAGAGCGTGGTTCATTCTAGGCCTGAACCCTTGGGTCCTGGTGTGTGACGGGGCTTGCAGACTCGGAAACATTAATGCAGTTGTAAATTAATGATTGTTGTAAAATAGTTGATATATGCCAGTGTAGGCTAATTGTAGGTTGTTTAAATTGTGAGTCGGGTCGCACCACTGAGGCGGTTAATTATTAAAAAAAAAAAAAAGATTTTTTGATAGCTTGTATGGCCGGGGAGTCTCAAGTGTAGCCAGGGATGATGAGAGTTGATGGGGGAGTTTAACTGAAGTTTCGCGTGTTATATGGATGGGATGCGGTATGGCCCGATTGGAAATCGGTACCGGAACCGATTTGTGTCCGGTTGATGTCGAATGATTCTGCATTTCTGAATTAGGACTTGTAGTTGAGGGTTAGTTGGTTGTTGTCAATTATGTGTTGGTACGACGTGTGTGTCGAGTTGCTGTTTGCTGTTATGTGTGTGTTGTATTCTTGCTTGTCTCTTGTCTCCTTCCATCGTGGAGTGCATGGTTCTGAATAGGCCAGGTTTCCGCAGCGCTAGAGAACCCGGGGGTCTACTCAAAGGAAGGACAGTACTTGAGTTTTTCCGATTCTTGTTAAAATGTTTTTGTAGGTTATGTTTGTGTTAGGTGTTTAGTGGGGATTTGTTTTATGATTGTTTGTTTTGAATTGTGTAAGTCTGGCGGGGATATGCTACGAGAAATTGCCCCACCCTCTTACAGGCGTTCTCCAGAAATTTCCGGTGGTGGATGGATTTGATGAGGATCAGCTGTTGGTTTTCTTGGACCTGGTCCTGCAGGTGGCAGATTTCCCAGGGGTGTCCGATGGGGAGGTCTTGTTTGTTATATACCCGTATTGCCGGAGTACGTTGGCTGGTCTGGTCACCAAGGCCCTGCGTCGGGGTGACAGTGTTGATGCTTTCCATGGGGAGGTGTTGAACTTCTTCATACCCACTCGACGACGCTTCAAGCTTGAGTTGGAAAGATTCTATCGCCCACAGGCCTACGGAAAGGCGTTAGGAGATTTCGTGCGCGATATACGGAAAGCTGCCCGGGTGTTAAGATTGGGGTTGCCCGAGACAGAAGTTATCCAAGCAATTCTGCAAGGACTGACTCCCCAAGAGAGATCTCGTTTGGCATTTGCAGATCGTCCACGTTGTTTTGCGGACCTTGAGCGACTGTGTGTGCTTTCAGGAACGGTCCAGGCGGCTGACGAGTCCCGAGGAAGAGATGCCACAGATGTCCAATCCTCCAGTGGTTCATCAGGAAGAGCCAAAAGGGACGAACATGGAGGTTGGAGGAAAACCCAAAAGACGCTTAGAAAGCCTGAATATTCCGGAAGTGATGGAGGCTACAAGGGGGTGGCAAGTGTGAAGACGGTAACAACAGCTACAGCACAGAAAACAAGGAAACATGAAGGTAACAGGGGAAAAAGAAATCATGTTAGGGAAGAGACAGCGGCAAGTAGGGAGCCGGTACCAAGGCGTTATCCCTATTCGGAGAAAAAGGAAACTTTAAAGGTTCCAGAGGAATTACAAGTGCCCAAGAAATTGTAGAAAAGGAAGAAATTGTAGCAGAGGAGTTAGACGGCAAGCATAATCCAAGGCGGAGTGAAAGTAGTGAGGTAAGTTGCCTTGATTCTGATTCGGAGGAAATCAGCCAGTATAGCTCAACACGAAATAATTTCTTAGAGAGTGGTGTCCGAGAGGAACGGGCACCCGAGGTACGTCATAGAAAGGTAAGAAGTAGAGGTTAACGGGTAGCGGGTAGATGTCCCCCACATTCCCAGTGGTGGTCATCTATTTCAGGGTTGCGCCCCTGCCCACGCGAGCCTTGGTTTCCTCCATTCTTCCTTATTTCCGGAGGTAGCCAGGTCCTTACCCTCAGTCCTAGCTATTGCCCTTTAATGATCCTTGCCCCATTTCATCTTCCCAATTTTCCTACCACTCCCCTTAGTAAAAAAAAAAAATCTATCAAACGGAGTTAGAGAGAGACTTAGCTTGTGGTCCCCGAGATCGTCAGTTTCCCCTGTGTTAAAGGTTAGATGGAGGGATGGTGTGCTGTTGCTGATTGTTAATAGTTGTTGAGGTTGATGTTGTTCATTATAGGGTACGAGCCATGCCGCATTCTCCGGTTTTCCTGGTGTTATTTTGTTGAGAGAGAAAGTCGTGTAGTAGGTGCTGTAGGAAAGTAAACCCCCTCTAGTTATGGTGTATTTGAATGAGTAAATGATGGGATTAATGTTCGTGTGCCCTTGGTGCGGTCCTCTCTGTCCGGCTGAGCGGGGCCGTCCGCCCTTGTGTAGGGAAGTGGGCCAGCCATATGGCAAGGTTGGAGATGCCTTGTGGGTGCATGTGGCTGGTCGGTCCGAGAGACGGACGGGAGTAGTACGGTCACTCACATATCAAGGTGGGAGATACCTTGTTTAGTCGTATGACGAATATGTGAGTGGGACCGGTGGGAGTAATTGGTGGTCACCGGAGAGGGTGACGTGTTGGGGCGGTCCCGTGGGGTTGGCGTGGAGGAGAGGGTCGCATGGGGATTGGTGGTGTTCCTGGGAGCAAATGCCATCGGGCCACCTTACCCACGATGTCCACCGGAATTTTCAGTTGGGAGTACACTGCAGGGTACTTTCCCGAGTTTCAGAGTGGGGCAACCGGGTTGCCCTTTCGGGGTGGGGGTGTGCCGGTTCGAAGCCGGCGGTTGCAAAATATGAATTCTAGAAGGTTTTCATAGTTGTAATATGCGTGAGTGAGGCGCGGAGCCGGCTTTTACAAAATATTTTAGAACAAGTCAGTTTACGGTAACATAACGTGATACACTCGCGGACTTTGTTCGACGGTATGAGATAGAAATCTACCAAGAAATAAGATAAATACCAAAAGCATAGAGAGGTTACACTATAACACATGCACGAGTTGACAACGTGACCAACGCTATTACAGTTCTCAAGTTGCCAACAATACAATTCACCTCTTCACATCGACGATATCCGGACAATGGTGGCAGTGGAAATATATCCGAAACCCGTACACTATAACACATGCACGAGCCGACAACGTGGCCGACGCCAGCACACACACAAGTTGACAACGTCGACGCTTTTCCAACATGGCTAACCTTCCGGATAAACACAGTATATATCCAAACCCATACACTATAACACACCACGAAGCGGCAACGTGGCCCAACCTTAACCAGCACACATGCACAACCCGACAACATCCCAGCTTTCCCAACATGGCCGATACACCGCCGACAAAATGAACGACGACCCCACCACTCCTGGCGGCGGTCAAGCCACGACCAGGCCGCGGCCAAGCCCCCGCCGGACGGCGAACAGCGAACGGCGGCCACGCCTCCGCCAATCAACGCACACATAACCCCACAAAATGGACGACGACGACAACATGGCCGAATGCCGACAACATGGCCGACAACTTCGGTACGCCCATGAGGTCACGTGGGACACACCACTACCCCCCGGTCCATCCTAACTTCTGCACAAGACGACACACTGCAACGGAAGTCTACCCCCACCACCATGATTTTTGAATTTCGCGCCAAAAGGGGGCTGTGACGTCACTTCCGCGTTAGAACTCTCATTCTTACCCTACTTATAAGATCGAGCAATGATATCAGCATCATCTGCGAAATCCAAAAACTGAACCGACTATGTGAGTATTGTTTTTGTCCTTCGTAGGCAGTAATCTCTAGTGACTTTCCCACGTGCTATGTCGAACGGCAAGCAGATAAACCATCGTCCTGTCTTAAACCAGTATCGTAGTCAAAGGAATCGCTCAGACCAGCCTGAATTTTTAATTAGCTTGTTGGTACATCCTCTTCATTCACTTATTAATATTTGATTATTATTAATATATATTAACACTTTCACTGTGAACTTACTTTTAGGTTTTGGTTACCCAGACGTTTCGACGTGGTATTCGTCTTTCTCAGTGGGTTTTAAATACTGAATGTCTGTACAGTCATCTACTGTTTAAAAAATACTGAATTTTTACTCTGTCGTGCGCTTCCCTAAATTTCATTCTAACCGTGCGGATCAGTTTTAAAGGCATACTGAAATTCAACACTGTCATGTAAAGTTGATCTCTATTTATGCTACGGTACATAAACCGTTTTGAAATCTATAAATAAATAGTCCATGCTAATATTAAATTCATTGGTTTTGAGTGAAAACCAATGGTTGCCAATATTTCATCACGTCAAACGAATGGATTGTCATGAGAATCTAGAATAATGGGGAAGGTTTGGGCAGGTTTGAGAAACGACAGAGAGGTCAAACTGTAGATACAAACTACATTATACTAATGGGTCAAGATCTACTACAAGCGTAGAGAAAATTTCATATCACAACTTTTAATAAGAGTTTCGTGGAACAGTAAAATTTTAACAATTTTGTTGTTGTTAATATTTAACAACTAAGTTTTACTGTAACGTTTTAAAATTTATATTTCCTTGGAGTAGCTGTTGACTTTTAGTGTTAGTAAATAGTATTATTATTTACACTGTTGTGTGTTGAATATTACTGTATTTGTTGGTGAGCACACTACCCATAATGATTGTCTTATAATTTTTCAATTTGTAATGCACTTTTTATTTTCATATATCAATATATCTTTTAAAATGGACAACTAATTTCTCACAGTTTTAAGCACACCATTTCAAATTTTATGAATTTAGTATTAAATAAAATTTAAGGAAACGTAATAAAATTAAGTGCTGAGGTAGTAATATACAGCAGTACATACCAAGGTTGCCAGATTACTAAAAGATAAAAACATATAAAATAACACACGTGTGCAATAAATTGTCACATGAAAATTGAAATAATAAATCTTAGTTTTATGGTTAACAAAATATTATGCAAACGCTGAAAATATGACATATTAAAGGAGAACTATAAATGTTTATGCATGTGTTTGCACAGATTGTATTTTATTGATAAATTAATTGCTGATTCCAGGTCCATAAGTGATAATACGTCACGGCGTTTTTACGACCAACGTAACAAGTTAAAACAGATGTCAGCAAATATTAAACAGCAATTAAATACACTGTTTTCATTTTATGTATTTCTGTTATTCTGCTTGATGTATTGTATTTTGAAAACAAATTTTTCCGCATATTTATTTACTATTGAAGCCATCGGCATATTCTATTTTATTGAAGCAACTGAAATTACTATATTTTATTTATATATTTAATCCATTGAACTTACTATATTTTATTTTATTTATTTATTTGATTACTATATTTTATTTTATTTACTATATTTATTCTTTTTATTTCCTGTGCATTAAGAAACAGTTTTATACATTTTGTTCGTAAGCGCATTGAAAGTCCCAATTTTATCTAGTGATGAATGGCCTGTATTGTTTTAGAAATTTACCAACATATAATTTACAGCAGAAAAAAGCAACAATTAAATTAACTATTTTTAGTAATAATAAACCAACGACAAAATGTAATAAACAGAAAACCAACGACAAAATGTAATAAACAGAAAACCAACGTTTATTTTTCTTACCATTCGTTACAAGTTCCTAATATTGTTAAAATTATTAACACCGCAATTTCGCCAGACAACAAACCAGAATGGGTCTGACGATGAGAATAATGCTTAATGGTTGAAACGTGTTTCGAGTAAGGGAAAACATCTTGATAGTACTGTAATATGGTATAAAGTATTACAACTGTATAGGCCTGCACACACACACACACTCACACACACACTTTTTAACGGTTTGGTCATACTTTGGGTCTCCCACTGTTCATTATCGTGTATCCTTTTATGCCCGTTACTTTATCATGTATTCGCTGTTTTCGATATCAATGTTTGTAGGTTGTATGTATGGTTGTCCGTCTCAGCGTAAAGGGTTCTCGTTCAATTTAATATTATTTTCATTTTGAAAGTTAGCTAACTGTACTGAACATAGCTAACCGCGTAAAGGGTTCTCATTCAGTTTAATATTATTTTCAGTTTCAAAGTTAGCTAACTTTACTGAACATAGCTAAACGCGTAAAGGGTTTTCGTTCAGTTTAATATTATTTTCATTTTAAAGTTAGCTAACTTTACTGAACGTAGCTAACCGCGTAAAGGATTCTCATTCAGTTTAATATTATTTCCAGTTTCAAAGTTAGCTAACTGTACTGAACATAGTCAACCCAACTATGCTCGTACGCATCGACGAAGTGAAATCGACATGGTGGAAAGTGGCAATCGATATGCTTAAGGGGAAATGGTATGAAGGAAAGGGGAATTTTAATTATCGGTGTGATTAAAAATGATGAAACATTTTCCGTAAGTTCGTGTCTGCTCGCTTGTAAAGAAATGTCATCAGAAAATCACATTATGGTCGCTAGGATTTTCCATAAAAGTATACATTTACTATGAGCGACGTTTGTTAAATTCGACGATAATGTATTGCTGTTCGTTAGCATTCCAGCGTTGTATATATTGTAACGTATAATGATATATTGCAATGATATATACAATTCATATATGCAATGATACATGTGTATGTATAAGCCTATACAGTTGTAACAGTTTATATTATATTACAGTACTGTCAATATGTTTTCCCTTACTTGAAACACGTTTTGCAATATACAGTATATGTTATACTCAAACACCGGATTAGGCCAATGACCGAATTTTTTGCCCACGACGCGATGTGGACAGACCAAAATACCCATAACGCGACGTGGGTATTTATATTCGGTCACTGTCCGAAACTAAATGTCCACAACCCGTTGTGGGTAAATGCAGTTGCTCAGTAGCCGATGTAGATTCTTCTTTAGGACTTTGCGCAAAATGGCAATTACCCACAACGCGTCGTAAGTATGAGCGTTTGTCCACAACGCGTTGTGTGTATTTGGTATTTACGCAAAGACCGAAAATATGGGCACGGGCAACGTGCACCACTGCGTAATATGTTTTAGTCTTCCATTTTTTAATATTTTTGGTTCGTTTTTGTTTTTGGGGGTTTGTTTTTTGTTTTTTTGTTTTTTTTAATTTTTAAACAAGGTTACATATTTTAATAGAATTTGTATTTCAAAAAAATATAATTGTCAGGTAATGTATAACATACAATACTTAAAATTAAATGACTAACTTAGTGGCTATTTAACAATACTGAAATTTTACATATTGATGTTTTACATTTTAATAATTTTGTTGACTATGGGGCCTACCTATTAGCACAAGCAGTGTTGCTGTGGCATTTGGAATTGCATTTTAAGTTGTTTTTGAAACACTTGCACGATTTTCCTCCACAACTTTTTTTGCAACCACATTTACCCAGACGCCACCATTACTTTATGTTTTACATTAATTGGTTCTTCGGGTACCTTGTCAGTTTTTATACGCTCAGCCTCACTGTGAGGAAAGTTATTTCGGTTTTTGTGCAAATACGGATTACCCACAACGCGTTGTGGACAAACGCTCATACTCACGACGCGTTGTGGGTAATAGCATTTTGCGCAAAGTCCGAAGGAAGAATCTACATCGGCTATTGAGCAACTGCGTTTACCCACAACACGTTGTGGACATTTAGTTTCGGACAGTGACCGAATATAAATGCCTACGTCGCGTTATGGGTATTTTGGTCTGTCCACATCGCGTCGTGGGCAAAAATTACGGTCATTGGACGAATCCGGTGTTTGAGTATAACATATGTATCATAAAACCTTCTCTTTATATAATATACTTGTCAATTTACATATGCCTCTTATTTGCGGCGACAAATTATATAAAGACTTTTTTCACTATCAATCTACTTTCTATAAATATAATGATAGAAAAATGTTACTTACCCGTGACTTTTTTTCTTTACCTGGGCGCCAGAACAAATCCCAGATACAAATGACACGGATTCAGCTTAGCTCAGAGCATAGAGACACACTATCTCAGGATTCGTTCAGTGAGTGTGGAATTCAAGGGGAATCGTTACAAATAACACTTTAAAATTTGTTGAAGTTTGTTTAATTAACGATTAAATGTTATTTTATTAATGTTCTTTCAAAGCTAAGTTAAGGACTTATTGCTAACCTAACTCTTATTATTAATGAGTGTGCGTGGAAAGTGAAGATTAAAACGTCCAAACGACCAATTTTTCTTATCTGGTTTAATTAGGAAAATTTATGTCTCCCAAACCAGTGCTAAAGAACGGGTCTGCAATAATTTGCACGTTCAGTACTACACCTCACTCTCCATTCAGCACTCCTATATTACGTTATTATTAATCTTAATGTTTAAATACAAATTATGAATTTACTTAGTGTCTTTTAAAATTGTTTATTAATTTATTATTTATTTTGTTACTTATTTCATTGATCAATGAATATATTTCTTACTGATTGATGCGTCGACCGTAGATAGGAATCCGTAGAGATCCTCCTTTTGATGGTTCGGCTCAGAAGAAATTGTTGTTGACCAATATCGTTGACCGATGACCCTGGGCGCTTAAAGATGCTGTAGCTACTCTGGTACACAGGTCACTTTACAATTAATTAATCTTTTAATTAATTAATGAATTGTTACACAGCGAGAGTATTTATTAATGAACTTTACTAGTTCCTCTGCTACTGCGGACCACTTCTTGAACTGTTATTTAAATAAAACTTTGCGTGGTTTGCGAAATTTAGCTCGTATCTAACACACGTCTTGCCCATTTAATGTTCGAACGAAGAGTGCTCGATTCCCCAAGTCTGAGTTGGCGTCTCTTCTGCATACAGCTTTGTGATTGGTTGTTCCAAATAAATCATGCGTTTTCCATTTGAAACAATATCGAACAAGTCGACCAAACGCCCCTTAACAGGTTCGAGATGGTAGAGAATTACTGGCTAATTTCATACTTCCTCTGTTTGCAAATCGTTTGATTATGGGTATTTGCAAACGTGATTTCACAGATTTGACCACAGAATATTATTGCTTAGGTCTTTCTCTGTAAGTGTGTGAAAACACCTAATTCGTACCTAGCCTAATTCTCTAGTTATTTCTCTTGGCGTTCTTCTTCTGTATAAATTCTGTAAATGTTAATTATATTTGTTGATATTTTGGCTACTTATAGAGCTTTAATTGCTGAAGACTATGCAGGTTTCAGAGTCGCTGTATATTTATTAGTTTTGAAGATATTGCAGTTTTAACTAATAAAATAATTGAATAAAAATTCATGTCTGTGCCGGCAACATTCGTAGCAGTGGCTATGTTAGACAAAGATAGCTCAGATTATACTCTCTCTCTCTCTTGCTTTCGCCGCTATACTCGCACAGTATGACACTTTCATATAACGATCCGATGGGTCGGCTTTATGGATCGTTATATATACCCCCAATTGGTATAAAAAATAAATAGATTATTTAAGAAATACATTATTTTTTTTCCTTGTAAAGTTACGCACTTTCTTTAAAATTTAAAACTTGCACTGTTGGTTTTGCTCGCACACATTTTGCACTATTACAATTTTGCTTACTTCTACCTTATAACTAATTATTACAATATGTTACTAATCCTAACATGGCATACACATATTAGAGATTTATATGAACATTAATGTTTTAATCACAAGTTTGACTTAATTGATGGCAATGATCAAAACGACAATACTAACATTTATTTAACTACTACTTATTAACATTGACATTGCTTCAAAGATATTTATAAATATTTCTTGGATTTCGTTGTCCATGACGTGTCCGTTACTTAACTAAATATCTTAATATTTAGACACATTAAATCTATGTTAAGACATATCTTAACATTAAATAACTTAACAAAACAGAACACACACTATCAAAACGCATGGCCAAAGCACAAAACAAATTCGATCTACCCGGTGTATATAAGCTAAATTGTTCAAATTGCAATAAATTCTACATAGGCCAGACAGGACGTAGCTTCAAACAGAGATACATTGAACACACAAAAGCACTCCACACCACTACAGAATCTACCTTCGCAAACCACCTCATTGAAGCAAACCACACATATAAAAACATCGACAATAACATGAACATACTACACGTACACACAAAAGGCCGAAGACTAGACACTCTAGAACATTTAGAAATATACAAACACACACAAACAAATAAAAACGACATCCTAAACGAACAGACACAATTCAAATCGCACGCATTATTCGAACACATCTCACCACACACACACACAGCTTCGATCTTTCGAAAAACTATCTCGTCGCCAACAACAAGACGAACAGCGCTACCTACGACAGCCTCTGATGAAGCCTTCTATAGGTGAAAGCCGGTTTAGGCTGTAAGGTAAAACTTTACGTTTTTACTAATAAAAAACTTAGTGTTCCGAGTCGTCAATAGTGATATTTAGTATAAAATATTTGTTTGACTTCGTTTGATTCACATACCTCATTGGCTCAAACCATTGTTTCTTTATTGCTCTATATTTTGTCTATATTTCCTCAAACTATCCCTATGGTACTTTCCTATAATTTTGTTTTTTATAACATCTTTTAATATGTATGTGTACCTTGCAACCTGCTTTTCTATTCTATAAGGTCCCACGAATATCGGAAAAAAATGGGTCGCGGTATTATCTATGGCAGAGGATACAGGATTCGCTTTCACTAGCACTTCCTCTCCTTCCACAAACCTTATCAATTTGTGAGTACGATTATATCGTTCTACTCTCTTTTGGCCTTCTCTCTGTATTCTTTCTTCTGCTATTCTGGTTTTTACCTCATATGGAATAGGTAGATTGTAGTTGGGTGGACTTTATGGTTTTGGTCCATACATGTACTGGTTCTTTGTTGATAAATAATTCTGAAGGTGTGTACCCCGTTGTTTCATTACATGTATTATTAATACAATCCGAAATAAAACTCAAGTAATCTACCCATGCAGAATGGTTCTCATGGCACAATATCCTAAAATATCTACCTAATTCTCTATTTATTCGCTCAGCTAAATTCGCTTGAGGGTGACGTATTGATGTAAGAATTGGTTTTATATTGAGTTCCTCCAAGGTTTCTCTCCATAGGTTATGAGTGAACTGTTTTCCTTGGTCGGACAATATTTTCCTAGGTTTACCATACTGTGGGATGTAGAACTTTGTTAACGCTCTAAGTGTTGCTTTTGTCGTGGCCCTTTGGACTGGGTATAGTTTGACAAATTTAGAAAAGAAATCTACTGTTACTAGAATGTGCTTTACCCCTCCTTTTGCTTTTGGTAGAGGCCCGTAATAATCCATAGCTAATAACTCTCCTTTCTCTTTTGCTTGGATTGTTTGCATTTCTACTCTGGTCGATAAGTTCGGGTGTTTACACTTCTGGCACAGGTCACAAGTAGACAATAATCTTTTCATGCGTTTTGCTAACCCCTTTCCAATGAAGCTTTCTGTTAAGGCTCGATGGCATTACTTAAATCCAGCTTGGCCCAATGACAAGTGGAATTCCCAAATAAGTTCCTCCATCATACAGCTTGGTAATAATAATTTCCATTTATGGGAACATAGCTTATATAGCTTCCCTTCATATATGGAAAATCCTGGTTTGGTGTTGGTAACCGCATTTCTCCAAGCTACACTAATCCTAGGGTCTTGTTGTTGGTGGGTCCCTATTTCCTTAAGTCGTCTAACTACTTCAGGTTTTGTTACATGCTTTACCGCGTAAATACCTATATCAGTGCTACTACTTTTACTGTTAACTGTGTCCATGTTGTTTTCTGATGGTGGATGTCTACTGAGTATATCTGCTACCAAGTTGTCTTTCGCTTTACAATACTGTATTTCAAACTGGTACTCTTGTATAGCCAAGATCCAACGAGTCAGACGAGCACCTAGCAATTTACACTTTAAAAAAAATACTAACGCCTTATTGTCGGTGATTATAGTAAGTTTAGCACCCAGAATATAACTTCTAAACTTTGACAGGCTACGCACTATCGCTAATAGCTCTTTTTCTGTCGTAAAATAGGTTAATTCCGCCCCTTTAAGTGTGCGACTTACAAATCCTAATACCGCTTTTTGGCCCTTCTCATCTATCTGATACAAGTGTGCTCCTATAGCAATATTGCTGGCGTCTGTTTGCAAATAAAATCTTTCTCCTACCCTCGGATGATGTAATACCACAGTATTTATAAAAAGACTTTTCACTTGTTGTAGCGCCTCATCGTGGTCCCTTGTCCACCTCCATTTAATCCCTTTGTTTAACAACTTCAACAATGGAACAGTACTTTCCGCGTATTTACTTGTAAACCTCTGATAGTAGTTAGCTAAACCTAGAAATGACTTTAGCTGCTTGCAGTTCTTTGGAGTTGGAAATTCTTGTATGGCTTTTACCTTCTCTGGGTCCGTGGTTATTCCTTCCACTGAGATTCGGTGACCTAAAAACTTAATTTCCTCCTTACCAAACTCCGATTTCCGTAGATTCAGCGTCATGTTTGCTGATCTTAATTTTGCAAATATATTTCTTGAATGTTGTAAGTGCTCCTCGGATGTTTTTGACACAAATAGAATATCATCTACGAACACTAGTGTATACTTCTCTACCTCATTACCTAAGGCACTGTCTAAACACCTTACCATTGCAGCTAAGCTGGTGCTCAAGCCAAAAGGTACCACTTCAAATTGGTAGCACTTGTTTTTATACAAAAATGCCGTATACTGTCGATCACATTTGCGGATGGGAATTTGCCAAAATCCTGATGTTAAGTCCAGTTTGGTCATGTACTTAACTCCATTACATTTTTGGAACAATTCTTCCACACTCCTTGCGCACTCGTAATCAGGTACTAATAAAGAATTTAATTTCCTGGCATCAAGGCATAAGCGGATACTCCCGTTCGGCTTGGTGACAACTACTAAAGGGTTAATATAGGGACTTCTTGCCCTCTCTATAACACCATTCGCTAACATCTGTTGGACCTCTTTTTCCACTTCTTCTCTATAGTGTAAAGGATTGGATAAGTCCTTTGCACAAATGATGCGTTTTCAGTAAGTGTTAACTGATGTTCATAGAACTTAGCTCTTCCAGGCTCTGTTCTAAAAACATCCCTATACTCACAGACGAGTTGCTGAATTTGGTTCTGTTGCTCGTTGTTCAACTCAGTCCCGATGTTGATTTCTGGAGTATCATCAATACAGTGCTGGTCACTCCTAACGTCAACTACCGGTTTCTCTCTATACCCTTTTATGACACTTACCGACTTTCAATGCTTAAATTCTTTAATGTTTACATTGTTTTTCTTTGTATCAATTTCCATCGTGATGGTATTTCTTTTGAAATTTATTTCTGCCTTCCATTCAAGTAACGTATCTACCCCAATAATACAATCATGGACGAGTTTCGGGACTATAAGAGATACAATTTGGGTTTGGGTACCATTTATATTGACAGGTAAATAAATTTGTTCAGTGATCTTTTGCATTTCGGCTCCAGTCGCTCCCTGTATATTACAAATTTTTACGGGTAGTCTGGGACAATTACGCAACTGACTATTATTTTCTACAAACTTTGAGCTGACACAGGTTACCTCACTGCCAGTGTCTATTAACGCTCGTACTAGTAGATTACTGATTTTACAAATTATTTCCGGACATTCAGGATAATGGCTTCTACCCACTTCTTGCTCTTCTTTTAACAAGAACTCCCTATCGCTCACTTGTTTTATATTATATGTTACTTTCTTTTTACCTGTTCTCGTGGGTTGTTTCACTGCAGGTAATGGTAGATTTAGTTTTGTTTCTTTTCTACCTGCAGTGGCTTCCCGTTTCCCGTATTCATTTTACTAGTAGACGGTTGTGGCTCGGTAGATGTTATGGCTGTTTTACATACCTTAAACCCTTTATTTGGTCGGTTTTCAACGCTCCTACTTCTACCCTTTTCTTCCAATTCCTGCCGATTTTGGGGTTTGTTACCCAGATATGGGGTAAACCTTTTTTCTTTTGGGCGTTCATTGTCTCTTCTTTTCGTTGGGTAGAAAGTTGGTTCCTGATGATCGCCTCTAGAGTGGTTACTCAGCTGATTATTGACACGCTTCAGGTCCCTCTCTAGGTCTTGACATTCATCCACGACCATTATAAACTTTTCTGGAGTATCCACTCCTCCAGTAGTGGTTGCTACTCTAATGCGTTCCGAGAAATGACGCGCTAGCTTATACACTAGGTATCTCTCCTCTATTGGTGGTGTTAAATGCTTTACTTGTGCCATTACGTTTAGCACATAGTTGGTGGTTGTCATATTCATGGACGGGTGATAATTACCAAATTCCAGATGATCACGCACCCTTCTTTGAATCTGTACGTTCCAGTATTGAGCAATGAATTTCTCTCTAAAGTCGTCGTAGGTTTGGACTCTGTCCGAGATGACTTTCCACCACGTACCTGCCCAATTCTTGAGAAATCGGCCTAACATGTTCTTCTTGTCCTCGTCGTCCATCATTGGGTTTACGCGAGTTACATAAGCCTCAAACAGCCTTAGAAATTCCACAGGATTCTCATTCTCATTAGAAATTTTGCCTGCTGTAATTTGCACAGGGTAACAACCAAAATTTGCAGAGACAAGGTTTAATATTATACCTTACTATTGGTGTAATAATATTTATAAAAATGTTTGCGCTACATAAAAAGACGCGTAGGTTGAATGTGATGATGAAACCGACGCGCCGGCCAGGCCAAAGTTGTCAGAAACAGTTTCCAACAGGAATTGCAACGAGCAGCTGTATAAAACCCCAGCGCGTGACACACTTTCTGCTCAGATCAAATTCATTTAGTAAGAGGAATCCACGCATCTCGACAACGTAAATTCTACAAAATTTTAGTAATGTTTTGAACAATATTTAAATAAACTGAAGTGCGATGGAACCGGCATTACGTCGGTGCAGTTATTAAAGAGCGAGTGATTTAAATAAAAGACTGTATTAATGAAGCTACAAGAGTCATAACTACGTAGAACTTCTAGACAGCAACGTGGGACAAGAAAGAAGAGGACGAGGAACTAGACATCTACGAGAGGACGCAGGGACAGCCTATGCAGCTACATCCAGCCGTTTATCATCAAGACTAGAGGTCCACGTCAGAACTTAGCATCCAGGAGACGGAGCGAGGAATTCAACGACGTAGAGACAAGAGGAGCTGATACCGAAGAGGATCAACGAACTCAAGAGTCTGGAGGACGGTAACAACAATTTAAATGGGTGCAGGAAAAATGCAGGTGAACTCGAACATTTATTTAACATTATAAATGACCCTGAAGTCTATCACCAAAAGCTAGTTTCCATATCCAAGTTTACAGAACATTAATATTTTTTTTTAACTTAAAGAATGAATAAATTATTGTTTAAATATATAAATGAATATAGAGAATATCATAATAGTAATCTCATAATTGAATGGTCAAGAAAGAATCATAGTTTATTATATGTTGTAATTAATTAAATGAGTAATTTTTTAAATATGAGATTTACGTAATCGTTAATTAATTGAGACCGTAAAAATAGAATCAATTAACGTAAGAAGATTCTCTATTAATATTTTAATTAATATTTAAATTAATTAAAAGTTTCATTTACGTGGTATACATTGGAACCCACACTCGTAAAGACTAAATCAATATGTAAATGTTATACGTATGAATTATGTTTCCTGTTATATTTATATGTGTTATATGTATATGTCTGTGTAGTATTTCAGGTCATATATAATTTATGTGTGTATATATTATGTCATAAAAGTATAAAAAATCAGAGTTACACATATTATGAATATATTATATTCGGATTGAATATACGGGTTCATATAGCAAGAAACCCACATTGAACAATTTAAATAACATGACAATTGGCGATTTTTGAATAAATCAAATGAATATGCTTTTCTTGAACCAGTCGTACTAATTTCACAACCACTGCTCAATCCTCTGTACTCTTTACTTGTAAATTAAAATTTATAACGATATTCACGCGCTTATCCACACTCAACCAACGATCAAAGCCTGCGACCCAGCCGGGGAACATCAGGGTAAATATTGCTGAAGAAGAGTATCACCTCCGAGACGTGGGTAAGTGCGCGCATACGAGTAAGTGCGTATGTGTAAAAGTAAGTGTCACAAAATAACGTTGTTATATATATATATATATATATATATATATTGCAACGAATCACAGAATCATGATAGGCGGGGCAAGTTCATATATTACACAGACAATGGACATTCATATTATATTGGTAGATGGTTAAGTTTGGTTGTTATCAATTGTATTTAGTAAGGTTAAGGGTTTAGTTTAAAAAAACTGTGCATTATTATTTATGGTTATTCATGTACTGTGTTAGTGGAAATGTGCGCGCGTGCGCGAGTGGGAAACGTTTCCCGGGCGGTGCGTGATGTATTATCGTCGTTTTGACATTAGCTGAACTGAGACATGTGTATCGCTACAATCCCTATACCTGTCGGACTATTGTTTACGCTCATGTATATTATTAGTATGTAGGCAGTCATGCATGAGATACGAGTAGTCTGATTACCGCTATGCATGCTGTTACAAAGTAAATGCACTCTACTGCATGAAAAGTGCATGGTCATTTATACTAACCATGTGACTTCCATCCACCAATAGAATGCGGACTGGTGGTTGGAAATTTTCTTAAGCCTGTCGTTACACAGGCAGTTCTTCTACGCCATCTACCGCGAACGGGTCGTGCACTCCTTGTACAAGAATTCTACCGCTTGCAAGGTGTTGTAAAGACTATTCGTCGATAGTGAAACGGGAAGGCTCAGAACTGTGTATGTAGTACATCTGCACGCAGGAGTGTTTAAACGCATTACGCGTATAATTACGGCAGTTCTTCTACGCCATCTACCGCGAACGGGTCGTGCACTCCTTGTACAAGAATTCTACCGCTTGCAAGGTGTTGTAAAGACTATTCGTCGATAGTGAAACGGGAAGGCTCAGAACTGTGTATGTAGTACATCTGCACGCAGGAGTGTTTAAACGCATTACGCGTATAATTACGGCAGTTCTTCTACGCCATCTACCGCGAACGGAACGTGCACTCCTTGTACAAGATTCTACCGCTTGCAAGGTGTTGTAAAAACTATTCGTCGATAGTGAAACGGGAAGGCTCAGAACTGTGTATGTAGTACATCTGCACGCAGGAGTGTTTAAACGCATTACGCGTATAATTACGGCAGTTCTTCTACGCCATCTACCGCGAACGGAACGTGCACTCCTTGTACAAGAATTCTACCGCTTGCAAGGTGTTGTAAAAACTATTCGTCGTTAGTGAAACGGGAAGACTCAGAACTGTGTGTGTAGTACATTTGCACACATCAGTGTTTTAACGCATTGTGCGTAAAATTACAAGCAGTTCTTCACTGCTGCTACCGTGAACGGTACATACAATTCCTTGTACAAGATTATACCGCTTGCAAGGATTTGTTAAGACTTTTCGGGGATAGTAACGCGTGTGACGCATAACAATTGATTTTATATCTTTACACACGATATTAATATTGTAGTATTACGTGTGTAAGAAGTGAGTGTAACTGTATCACTGTGCGAGATTTTCCGCAGTGACAGTATCATTAATTGTTACGCAATAGTTCCATCAAGACGTTTCCATGCTAGTGCAAGATTTCCTCATAGGGTGGTCTGCTGATCGCGGTAGACCTTGGTATTCGCGAGAACACTTGAAGAAGCCGGAGAGGTATAAGCTCAATATACCGTTATTGATTAAACTCACTGTCACCTGAGATATTACTTGGTCTTAAACTCTATATAAGTTTTGCGAGTAATAAAATCCGTAGTACCGTTGTGTGTGCGAAGTGTCGGATTCATCGTGGGTATTGCAGGACATCAACCCAGCTGTTGCAGGACATCAGCCCAGCTGTTACAGGACATCAGCCCAGCTGATATAGGACATCAGCCCAGCTGTTATAGGACATCAGCCCAGCTGTTATAGGACACCAGCCCAGCTGTTATAGGACCAGCCCAGCTGTTACAGGACGCCAGCCCAGCTGTTATAGGACCAGCCCAGCTGTTACAGGACGCCAGCCAAGCTGTAAACGTTTCTGGTGAAACGTCTGTCATTTGTAAGCCATACCTGACGAACCATCTATACCGCAAAGACCGGCCCTTATCTTCAACAACATCATCGTGGGAGTCTTCTTATGTAACGTATCACGTCTTGCGTATGAACATTATTTAACATTTTAAAAGAAAGACTCTATATCAAACATTACATTCTGTACATTTCAAATATACCATATAAACTATAACTTGTGTTTGTACAATAAATAATCTTAAACCCTCCAATATAGACTTGTAATTTGAAATACACATACTATCATATCCTATGCGCCAATAGTTTAGTAATTTGTGTTGTCGCATAGAGATATTTTGGCGCTTAGCAACGTAGGGCTCGTTAAATAGCGGTAAATTTACGCTATTACATATTTGTCTATGAATATAAAATTTGTTGGAAAAATCCGACGTATAAATATAATTAACGTAATAATTGTATGTGTATTGTTCATGTGAAAAGCTGAGGATATAATTTTTCAAGTGTGCATATTCTCTTGTATATCATATATGAACAGATTTTATCAGTATATTGGAGGTAGATTATTAGTTGTTGTATGTTAGATAAGGTATTTACATGTTGATATTTTGAACTGCTTTTTCTGTGTCCATATAAACTGGTTACCATATGTTCTAATCTTGTTGTGATAATAATAACTTGCTTTGCGTATAAATCAATAAATTTAAATTTACTAAATTTTAAACGGAAATTTGGTCACTATGGCGGAGTCAAAAGGGATAGAGAAGGCTTTAGCGGCCATATTAGCGAAGATGAAAACCATGGAAGAAAAGATGGAAGTGAGTATACAGAAAATTTCAGAGGAAAATAAAGCCCGTCAAGAAGAACATGACGCCAATATGCAGAAATTTTGGGAAGAAATGGAAGCTGATAGAGAGGAGAGGATGGCGAAACTACAGAAAATGTCAGCTGATATTGAAGTAGATTTATCTGTTGAGAATATTGCACCTTGTGATAATTTTGAAGTACCAAATGTCCTTGTGGAACATACTCTCAAAGAAAGTAGTATGGAAGTTAACCAAGATGTTACATCTGGAGGAGTAACGGAGAACAGTAGCGTAGTAAATGAAATTGAAAATGATTATACAGAAACAACCTTATTAGGGCCTAATAGTTCATATCTCGGTAAAGTCGAGTATTTAGATTCTGCATCAGATTGTAGAGAAGATAACAGAAATGAAATTAGTAGTAACAACACTATTAGTCTGGAACATACTTCAGGTAAGTGCTGTGATGAGGTGATAGTTTATAGTGTAACAGATATAGCATGCGAGAACCGTGAACGTATGATAGAATCTGAAGCTATCATGGATGCGGACAGTGTATGCATAACACATAAAAATTCCGAACCAGTAATAGAGCCTGGAACTAGTATGGATACTAACGGTGCAGGTATTTATGACACATGGCCTGATGATGAGGTAATAGATGAATCTATATCAGGTACTGAGGTGTTTACGGAGGACGGAGAGGTGAATGATACTGGTGACAATAAGGTGACAATAATTATGGTAAATAATAATGAACCGCCGCGTAATCAGTTTCATGTTCAAACACCACAAAATCAGCCGCAATCACAACAACATAAAATTACCACTCAGCAATTTAATACCAACTTATTAGCAACAGTTACTGGAAATGATTTAGTTGAAAAGCAGTTCAATCAATCAAGTATGAAAAATGTTAGTTATAAGAATGAAACTGTTATGTATGGCCTATATCCTGCAGCAATTAGGGATAATTTAATGTATAATAATGATAATAGTAGTAGATATGAGGGTAATATTAATATTGAAAATGGCACCGATCTTGTGGTCGAAGCAAAAATTAGGGGTTATGTTGGCGAGATATTGTTTGACAGCGGCACAGGAATATCGCTGTTGGACGAGCAGTTGCTAAAGAGGTGTAAAACCCACTTTATACAAAGGCCGATTCTGCCGGTATGTCACACAGGGATAAAATCAGGAGCGTGTGGGTCGCAGGTAATTAAAAAACAGGCAATTAAAGCAACATACGAGCAGGATACGGAAGTAGATGCGACCGTCCTTGGAGTTAAAAAACTCGGACATAATATGATTTGGGAAGTTGATAAATTGAATAAACGGCATGCTGCATTGGAAGTTCAGAAAGAATTATTGCCAGCTAAAGTTGATTGTCGACCTCACGTTATCAGACTGGGACGCTCGAAAGATAAGATAACGAGTAACTCACCGACCCCCAAGGTTCAGTTAATGGGTTGCGAGATAAGGCAATTACGGCGTATATTAAACAAATTCAAATCTGTATTTCCAAGTAAACGTGTGCGTTTCAAAACTGAGAAAAATTTATACAAAAAACTCAGAAATAAATGTCAGGATATAGGGGTAAGAATGTGTAGTGATTTAAATATGTCAATTCAGGTTTAAATGTTGTATGTAAGATGGCTCTGTGAATGAACAATAATCTAGTTTTGATAAGGAATGTTGTCTGTGTACCCTATGACCCTGCATTAGATGTCGTTATCTGTGTGTCAAGAACATGTGTGTTTGTTTTGGTTTGAAGGTTACCACGTGTCTTTTGATTTGATGCTTCTGTAAAAGTGACAGTTGGAGTTGTTAGTATTAATTGAGGATGTTTATTTGATTTTAGCTTGAGGGTATTATTATTATTTCAGGATTAGGAAGTTGTTTTGGTTATATTGAAAAAAAAAAAAAATTTTATTTTTTGTTAGTTAACTAAAGAAAAAAAAAAAATTTTTTTTTTGTGCGGGAAGGAGTTAATCCTGCAACGAATCACAGGATCATGATAGGCGGGGCAAGTTCATATATTACACAGACAATGGACATTCATATTATATTGGTAGATGGTTAAGTTTGGTTGTTATCAATTGTATTTAGTAAGGTTAAGGGTTTAGTTTAAAAAAACTGTGCATTATTATTTATGGTTATTCATGTACTGTGTTAGTGGAAATGTGCGCGCGTGCGCGAGTGGGAAACGTTTCCCGGGCGGTGCGTGATGTATTATCGTTGTTTTGACATTAGCTGAACTGAGACATGTGTATCGCTACAATCCCTATACCTGTCGGACTATTGTTTACGCTCATGTATATTATTAGTATGTAGGCAGTCATGCATGAGATACGAGTAGTCTGATTACCGCTATGCATGCTGTTACAAAGTAAATGCACTCTACTGCATGAAAAGTGCATGGTCATTTATACTAACCATGTGACTTCCATCCACCAATAGAATGCGGACTGGTGGTTGGAAATTTTCTTAAGCCTGTCGTTACACAGGCAGTTCTTCTACGCCATCTACCGCGAACGGGTCGTGCACTCCTTGTACAAGAATTCTACCGCTTGCAAGGTGTTGTAAAGACTATTCGTCGATAGTGAAACGGGAAGGCTCAGAACTGTGTATGTAGTACATCTGCACGCAGGAGTGTTTAAACGCATTACGCGTATAATTACGGCAGTTCTTCTACGCCATCTACCGCGAACGGGTCGTGCACTCCTTGTACAAGAATTCTACCGCTTGCAAGGTGTTGTAAAGACTATTCGTCGATAGTGAAACGGGAAGGCTCAGAACTGTGTATGTAGTACATCTGCACGCAGGAGTGTTTAAACGCATTACGCGTATAATTACGGCAGTTCTTCTACGCCATCTACCGCGAACGGAACGTGCACTCCTTGTACAAGATTCTACCGCTTGCAAGGTGTTGTAAAAACTATTCGTCGATAGTGAAACGGGAAGGCTCAGAACTGTGTATGTAGTACATCTGCACGCAGGAGTGTTTAAACGCATTACGCGTATAATTACGGCAGTTCTTCTACGCCATCTACCGCGAACGGAACGTGCACTCGTTGTACAAGAATTCTACCGCTTGCAAGGTGTTGTAAAAACTATTCGTCGTTAGTGAAACGGGAAGACTCAGAACTGTGTGTGTAGTACATTTGCACACATCAGTGTTTTAACGCATTGTGCGTAAAATTACAAGCAGTTCTTCACTGCTGCTACCGTGAACGGTACATACAATTCCTTGTACAAGATTATACCGCTTGCAAGGATTTGTTAAGACTTTTCGGGGATAGTAACGCGTGTGACGCATAACAATTGATTTTATATCTTTACACACGATATTAATATTGTAGTATTACGTGTGTAAGAAGTGAGTGTAACTGTATCACTGTGCGAGATTTTCCGCAGTGACAGTATCATTAATTGTTACGCAATAGTTCCATCAAGACGTTTCCGTGCTAGTGCAAGATTTCCTCATAGGGTGGTCTGCTGATCGCGGTAGACCTTGGTATTCGCGAGAACACTTGAAGAAGCCGGAGAGGTATAAGCTCAATATACCGTTATTGATTAAACTCACTGTCACCTGAGATATTACTTGGTCTTAAACTCTATATAAGTTTTGCGAGTAATAAAATCCGTAGTACCGTTGTGTGTGCGAAGTGTCGGATTCATCGTGGGTATTGCAGGACATCAACCCAGCTGTTGCAGGACATCAGCCCAGCTGTTACAGGACATCAGCCCAGCTGATATAGGACATCAGCCCAGCTGTTATAGGACATCAGCCCAGCTGTTATAGGACACCAGCCCAGCTGTTGTAGGACACCAGCCCAGCTGTTATAGGACCAGCCCAGCTGTTACAGGACGCCAGCCCAGCTGTTATAGGACCAGCCCAGCTGTTACAGGACGCCAGCCCAGCTGTAAACGTTTCTGGTGAAACGTCTGTCATTTGTAAGCCACACCTGACGAACCATCTATACCGCAAAGACCGGCCCTTATCTTCAACAACATCATCGTGGGAGTCTTCTTATGTAACGTATCACGTCTTGCGTATGAACATTATTTAACATTTTAAAAGAAAGACTCTATATCAAACATTACATTCTGTACATTTCAAATATACCATATAAACTATAACTTGTGTTTGTACAATAAATAATCTTAAACCCTCCAATATAGACTTGTAATTTGAAATACACATACTATCATATCCTATGCGCCAATAGTTTAGTAATTTGTGTTGTCGCAATATATATATATATATATATATATATATATATATATATATTACTTTAATATTTATAACTAAATTTACCTCAAGATTTACTTTTTTCCCTATTAGGAACATGTTTCGAGAGTTCCTTTTCTCTCATCTTTAGCCTTCGCCATCTTGTTTCTGGTGAAGTATTTGTGTGTTGGCTTCTGGATGTTATTAAGGTAGTTTGTTGGTCTTTGGTCTTTTAAAGTTGCATTATTGTGTGTGGTTGTGGTATCTGTTTTTGTATTTTGTGTATTTTCGATGTTGAGTGCTTTGAATATTGTGTCATGTTTTGTATTGATTTGTATTTGTTCTGGTATTAGTTTGTTTTGTGTTTTATGTTTGTAAATCTGTAAATTTTCCCAAATGTTCATTATGGTGCCTTTGTGTAGTATATGTTTTATTAGTGTTACATTGGTTATGTCTGGCAATTCATGTCCTGTGTTTATTGCATGTGTGGCTAAATTGGATTTATATATATTTGGTTTTTTGTCTGCATTTAGGTGTTCAAAATAACGTTTTTTCAGCTGTTTTTTGTTTGTCCTATATAACATTTATTGCAATCTTGGCATTCAATTTTGTATATACCGTTGGTTGTTGTATTATCTTTGTTGTGTGAGCTATTTAGATTTTGTAATTTATTTTTATTAGTTTTGTATGCTATTTTTATATCTGTGTTTTTAAATAGTTTTGTTAGTTTTGTCATTTTATTATTTATATATGTGAATGTGGCCCATTTTTTGTTGTTGTTATTATTTATGTGTTGTTCAGTTTGATTAATTCTTAATTGTTCAGTTTTTATTTTGTATTTGATTTTATTTTCTATTTTGATCATAGTATTTTTATTGTATCCATTTGCATAACCAATTTGGTATATTATATTTCTTTCTTTGTCAGTTTCTTGTTTGTTTAGGGGTATTTTGTACATTCTGTTAAATAACAAATAAAATGCTCCCATTTTATATTGTGGTGGGTGGTCAGAATGGTTAGGTATAATGATGTTAGTGGAAGTTGGTTTTCTATATATTGCATATTGTATGTGTTTGTTGTATCTTGTGATGGTTATGTCTAAATAGTTGATTTTGTTATGTTTTTCTTTTTCTTCTGTGAATTGTATTTTGTGATGTATGTTATTGATTTGTTTCAGTATGTTCTCTGCATTTGTGTTTTTGTTATTTGATACATATAGTCCATCATCTACATATCTTATCCATATGCCATCTGGGTCATGTGTTTTTATGATATTTTGTATTTTGGTGTCTATGTGTTGTAGGAATATTTCTGCTATTATGCTTGATAATGGTGATCCCATTGCTAAACCTTCTTTCTGTTGATAAATTTTGCTATTAAATTCAAAGTAATTTTGTTTTAGTATTAGTTGCAGACTGTTTTTTATTTCGGTTATATATTGTTTGTTTTCATTTTGTTCTATAAGTTTGTTTATTATTATGTCAATTGTTTCTTCTACTGGGATATTAGTGTACATGTTTGTTATGTCATATGATGTGAAAAATGTATTTTCATTTATGGGAGCATTTTATTTGTTATTTAACAGAATGTACAAAATACCCCTAAACAAACAAGAAACTGACAAAGAAAGAAATATAATATACCAAATTGGTTATGCAAATGGATACAATAAAAATACTATGATCAAAATAGAAAATAAAATCAAATACAAAATAAAAACTGAACAATTAAGAATTAATCAAACTGAACAACACATAAATAATAACAACAACAAAAAATGGGCCACATTCACATATATAAATAATAAAATGACAAAACTAACAAAACTATTTAAAAACACAGATATAAAAATAGCATACAAAACTAATAAAAATAAATTACAAAATCTAAATAGCTCACACAACAAAGATAATACAACAACCAACGGTATATACAAAATTGAATGCCAAGATTGCAATAAATGTTATATAGGACAAACAAAAAACAGCTGAAAAAACGTTATTTTGAACACCTAAATGCAGACAAAAAACCAAATATATATAAATCCAATTTAGCCACACATGCAATAAACACAGGACATGAATTGCCAGACATAACCAATGTAACACTAATAAAACATATACTACACAAAGGCACCATAATGAACATTTGGGAAAATTTACAGATTTACAAACATAAAACACAAAACAAACTAATACCAGAACAAATACAAATCAATACAAAACATGACACAATATTCAAAGCACTCAACATCGAAAATACACAAAATACAAAAACAGATACCACAACCACACACAATAATGCAACTTTAAAAGACCAAAGACCAACAA
The DNA here is from genome assembly GCA_034769895.1 of Magicicada septendecula. Taxonomy (NCBI): domain Eukaryota; kingdom Metazoa; phylum Arthropoda; class Insecta; order Hemiptera; family Cicadidae; genus Magicicada; species Magicicada septendecula. The sequence continues at coordinate 302,929,028 of CM068376.1, read as the reverse complement.
ACTACCTTAATAACATCCAGAAGCCAACACACAAATACTTCACCAGAAACAAGATGGCGAAGGCTGAAGATGAGAGAAAAGGAACTCTCGAAACATGTTCCTAATAGGGAAAAAAGTATATCTTGAGGTAAATTTAGTTATAAATATTAAAGTATTATATACATCAAGAAACGGACTGTAGCAGAAAGTGATTGAAATATATATATATATATATATATATATATATATATTGCAACGATACGTTTAGCATAAGTATATGTATCAACCCCTGACTGAGGTATGATAACGTGCTTTCGTATATAAGTATGAAATATGTAAGGTGTACATAATAAAAATGATATAATAAAGATACGTTAGGTATAAGAAATAATGTAATAAATATAAGTAGTATTTATTTTTAAATAAATAAAATGTTGTAAGTAAGCATGTATATGGAAACATATGGCTTAGTTGGTTTTAAAAATGTAACGAAGGGGAGCAATTGACACGCGCTAACTCGCAGAGGTGACGTCTGAACGACATGCGGCCGCCTGTGTATCAGTCTGCGTGTGTGTATGTGTACATGTGTAAATAACAGACAGGTTAAATTATGCAAACGAGGGTGGAAGATTTCACACAGTTTTTTAAGTACTGTACGTGAACCATAAGTCACACGAATCAGCGACATATGTAAAAACATAGCTGACGCCTGGCGCTTCAATTTGGCGTTAAGTGTCATTAATCGTGGGAACGGTTCGGACACCGTGTAAAATTTTGCCATCATTGCCATAATTTACACAGCGTAACATTCAAAATTTGCATAAATAAGGTTCAATATTATACCGAACGATTGGTGTAATAATATTTATAAAAAAGTGTGCGCTTCATAGAAAGAGGCGTAGGTTGAGACTAACGATTAAACCGACGCGCCGGCCTGTTCAATGTTGTGAGAACAGTTTCCAACAGGAATTCCAACGAGGCAGCAGTATAAAACCCCTGCGAGCGACACGCTCTTTCTCAGATCAAGTTTTTTTAGTACGAGGTATCCACGCATCTCGACACCGTAAATTTTACAAAGTTTTAGTAATGTTTTTAAACGGTAGTATATAAACTGAAGTGCGATGAAACCGGCAGTACGTCGGTGCAGTTATTAAAGAACTCGAGTGATTTGAAACAGACTATATAAATGAATCTACGAGAGTTGAAACTATATAAATGAATCTACGAGAGTTGTAACTACATAGAACTTATAGACAGCTACGAGGGACAAGAAAGAAGAGGACGATGAACTAGACAAGAAGACGAGAGGATGCAGGGACAGCATATGTAGCTACATCCAGCCGTATATCATCACGAGTTGAGGTCTACGTCAGAACTCAGCATCCAGGAGACGGAGCGAGGAATTCAACGACGCAGTGACAGAGGAACTGATACCGAAGAGGATCAACAAACTCGAGAGTCCAGATGACGGTGATAACAAAGTTAAATGGGTGCAGAAAAATGCAGGTGAAGTCGAATATTTATTTAATATTATAAATGACCCTGAGGTCCATCGCCAAAAGCTTAGTTTCCATATTCAAGTTTACAAGAACGTTAATATATTTTAGATTTGAATAATGAATAAATAATGGTTTAAAATATAATTAAGTATAACTGTAGTAATCTTAAATAAATGGTCAAGCAAAAACCATATTATTTTATTATATTTTGTAATTAATTAAATGAGTAATTTTAAATATGAGAATTACATAATTAGAAGATTGTTAATTAATTGAGACATTAAAAATAGAATCAATTAACGTAATAAATGTTCTATATTAATATTTTGATAAATATTTTAATTAATTGAAAGTTTTATTTAAGTGGTATATATATTGAAAACCACGCTTGTAAAGACAAGATCAATATTTAAATGTTATACGTATTAATCACGTTCCTATAATATTTATATATGTTATATGTATATGTCTGTGTACTATTTCAGGTCATATATAATTTGTGTATGTGTATACTATGTCTTAGAAATTTAAGAGATAAGAGTTTAAACACATTATGAGTACATTATATTCAGATTGAATATAAGGGTTCATATAATAAGTAACCCGCTTTAAACATTTAAATAAGATGAGAATTTGAATTTAATTTTTGAATAAATCAAATGAATATACTTTTCTTAAAACAGTCGTACTAATTTCACAACCAGTACTAAATCCTCTATACTCTTTACTTGTAAATTAAAACTTATAACGTTATTCACGTCCTTATCCACACTCAATCAACGACCAAAGCCTGCGACCCAGCCGGGGAACATTAAGGTAAATACTGCTGAAGAAGAGTATACCTTCGAGACGTGGGTAAGTGTGCGCATATGAGTAAGAGCGTATGTGTAAAAGTAAGTGGATAAAAATAACGTTGTAATATATATATATATATATATATATATATATATATAGTAAAGGTACATATAATCACCATACAGGTAAATACCCACATAAGATGTATTTAAAATAAAGAACTAACACTGAAGAGAAGAAAGGATGAAAGTGGTGTAAAGAAAAGTGTATTTTAATATGATTATCCGGTCAACTAAAGAAAAGTAATAATGAAAGCAACAGTTGAAAGTAGAACAAGAGACCTAGAGAGCAAAACTTATAAAATCACAGTACAATACGATTTAACTCCAATGACCCAATAGATGGTAAGTGAGAGGATACAAACACCAAATACTGTAATCCCAAAAAGGACCCAAGAACACTAAATTATTATGATCCCACATGGACTAAGAAGACAGAAGAAGAGGATAGAAGAAAATGAAGAAAGAAGAACTAGTAGTGCCAGAACGATAAGTGTATATAAGTCAAGAAAAGTGTTTACAAAGGAGTACCTTAAAACATAGTGAAACACATAACAAACTATGACTAATGACTTGACACTGACCTGTAAATATAAAAAGATGCTCAATAATAATGAAAAAAAGAGAAAGACATAATGATTGTATAAAACCTAACTAATAGTAGGGTAATAGAGTCAAAATAAACTCAATGCATAATACCTCAAATGACATGCTAAGTAGACCAGCATTAATAGCTGATTATTCTATAAATAAACAAGATAAGAATGAGTAAGATAATAAATAATGATCAGATAAGACTAATGTGCAAATACCTGTGGGTGAAACTTGATAAATATAGCAAAATATAGAAATAACAGTAAATTTGCATGAATGCATTGTTGTCAAGATACAGGGGTTCCAACTAACCTTACATATGGTACAGAACCATGTGCAAATACAAATAAGTGGTAGTAAAAGCCTGAAGTTTAGTAAGTAAATTACCATAATGAGAAAAGACATTATAGAGGTAATCCCAATACTAAATGTAATTAGATTAAGAGTGTTATTAGTGCATATAAAGTGTAAATACATGGGACTGACAGAGACAGCAAAAGTGTACACACACAAAACACCACAAAACCACTTTAATTTAATTAACCAGGAAAAACCTATTGTATAGAAAGATCAAATAACTCCTGTTATTACTATTACTGGGTAGTACTAATGATATAAGATGACAATCAAGTCAGAATAAATATAAATTCATGCAAGTGCCTGATCACACTAACTGTAAGAAGTAAAAACACTTCAATCAAGGTAAAACCTGTATATTATGAAAATTTCAAAATAAAACAACAATCAGTCTTATCCAATGACGATAACTATCAAGTATGAAGCATTAAAACATAAAACTAAATTAATTATTTGCAATTTTTGAGAAGGACCTATATCTTGGTCAATGACCTACTTAGCTAAAAACATTCAAAATAAGAAATATATACAGTGTACACAAAATCTGAGGTGTACAAAACATATAAAAGACATTTCATAAGATTTATTTAGCAAAAGAAATAATCAGAGTGGGCGAATGGTAGGAATAAATATGTAACTAAAACAATCCCAAACATAGGCCATAAGAGCTTAAGCCTAAAACTGACAAATCGTTGTATTAAGACAAAAATAACAATTATAATTGTAATGCAAGTACATCTAAGGTTAAATATGATCAATGTACAGCATATACAAACCGAATAATGGCAAATAAATGCTTATTGTAAATAAAAAAAGAAAAAATATTAACGAAAACTGTAGATTCGTTAATGTAACAGACATGCCTTGTAAGGACTTAAAATAATCAGTAATGTAAATGCAAGTGCATGGTCTGGTCATATCTTTTGTAAATAGTAGTATAAGATTGTTAAATTAGTTTTAAGAAATCATGTGTAAATTGTGAAAAAAGAGACGCCTTAGCGATATACTCTCAACACCAAAAACGGGGAGTAAGCTCACTCATTAGAATGGATTACGTAATTTTTGGACCAACAAGAATCGAATAAATCATTGGGAGTGTGTACGATTTACAGATCATCCCAAGCCGTGGAGTATGAAGGAATGATTGTTGTTGTAACTCTGATAGACTGCGCGTCGCCAGCCAGAAGACAGAATAAGTACGTCGAACCCGCGATATCACCTGTGCGTTTATAAACAAACTAGTAGGGTTATGTAAGATAATCTTTTTTATCAGTTCGAATTATTTGTAATATCAGAAGAATTAACCTAATAATAACAGTGCGACATTGATTATACAGTGTATAATCCAGTATAATCTCGCGAAGTGAATTTACGAATTTTAATGAAAAAAGTGAATTACAAGGGAGTATGGTGTTTGACATTTTTAGTTAATGACATGAACGATGATGACTAATATCGTTATGATTAATTTTGCACATTATCACAATAAACAATAGAGGCAAGAACCTCGAGACATTTAATTTAATCTTTTTGTAAATTTTAAGGATGATAATTAAAACTTGTTTACCTAATATATAAACGTTTGTTATGGAAGCATGTACGCTTTCTAATGTTGCTAATTAACTAATAACAAGTAACAACAAGGGATTTCGAACCTTGTGTACAAATTTTAATGATAAATATTCAGATTTAATTTCCTTTTTAAATATTTTGGTTCTGTAATACAAGAACAATTATCATATGTAATGACATCAAGGTCAATCTAATCTATTTGAATGTCCTAGCCATAACAGGACTGAAGTTCACATTTTTTAATATGATTAATAAGAATTATGGTATTAATGGACATAGTCCAAATTGTTAAAATACATTTAATATTTTTTATTTAGATGGGATAGAGCTACCCATGCCGAATTGAGTGCACAGATAAATTGAACATACTTTAACCATTATATGCTTCATGTTTACCACACTTTTCAGGTGGAATGAATGTTGATAATAACCAAACATATTATTTGTCTACAGACTAATTAGTTATCAATTATTTTTTGTTCAACCATAACCATGTTTAGTGTATAGATTGTAACCTTTGTTTGTATCTGTTTCCTTGTATCTTGCAGACTACAAGAACCCATAACCTGTTAGTGTTAATTAAGGACTAAATGATGTTGATTTAATTTTAATTATAACCAAATACCCTGAGATTGAGATTGCTCATTGTAAATCTAGGAATTTAATGTAAATGCAAGGCCATCAGACGATTATTCAAAATAATTGTAGATACTTTAAAACAAAAATCTAATTGTGAATAAACCATTTTTTCTTTGTTTACAAAAACTTAGTTGACGAGCATCATTTATCAGAAATAATAAAACTTTTCAGGTACTCAGTTAATAAATTACAGGTGACATTAAAGTTGAAAGTGACTGACTCCAATAGTAAGTAACATCAGTGATCGTCAACACCTGCAAGACCATCTGACAAGGTACTTGGTAAGTGAAGTGCGGAATATTCGTCAACGGAGATTAAACATAAACAGAATCTAAAATGAATAATAAAATTTTGAACAAGAAAAGATACGTTACAACGTGACGCCTACAACAGTGGGGCATAAATAAAGAGCGACACGAGCACACACATAAAGTATAACGTATATATATTACAACGATACATAACATAAATTTGATATACTGTAATTTATGTGGCCCCACGTTCTTTGGGACCCAAAATTATACAACTATACCTTTTGTATATGCAGGTTGTAAATAATGATAACAATACCAAGTGTAACTATAATAAGAGTAGTAAATTTATGAGTAGTTAAAATTTCATGTTTATTGTTTAAAAAGCATTATAAATAATAAAACATTGTTAATAATCTCCGATCAAGATATCACTCATTATTAAGTTCATCTCTTAAGCTATACGGTGTTACACACATTTAAAACACTCTTACCTCTAGACATGTTAATAATCTTAATCTAGACATTTATTCAAATTGATTTAATAACAAATAATAAAATTTATTGTAATTAAGTTTTACTTTAATTGAATTCATTTAACTCAGATCTGTACTCAGCTTGCTCAGTCTATACCAATGTTTCTTTTTTTTTTTAATAATTTTAAATTATATTGTTTACTCTTAGACTGGCATTTGTTTCGTATTCAAAATTTAAATTATTCTTTTCTACAAAATGCAAATATCAGATCATTTCAATTATTTTATTTTGATAAAACAAATATACTATCTCAAAATTAAACTCTCTTTTTTTATATTTATCTATATGCGATCGCTCATTCTTACGACTAAAACATTTACATAAGACTCTATTACATCCTTTCTAATTATAAACTTCTTTGTTTTAATTCATTGTCTCTTTATATAGTCTTTATGAGCTCTTTAAAAAAAATCATTTATAAATGCATTATGCATGTCATCTCGAGTTTTGAAGACCTTACGACTTATTGACGGGGTCCAGCGTTGTCCATAGTTGAGTTTCCGTTACTCCTGGCTTGGCGTGATCCTGGATATGTCCAGAGTCCAGCGTCGTTCTCCAGTAGTGTGTGGTCCGTCCCGTAGAATTACTATCTGCTGCGAGGTGGATCTCGTTCGGCTTTTAGGCGTCTAAAAAGCATCTGCTAACGTCTAGCATCTCGCGTCGCCCTTTATAGCATGTCTGTTGATACTCTTGCTGACTTAAACGGTCCCGGTACTCTACGTTTCCCGAAATAGTGTAAACAAAATTACTGAACGTCTTTATTCGTTCGTAGATGAGACTTATAATAAAATAAAACTGTTCTGCCGACGGACAGCCTGTCCGACTGCAACTGTGTTTTGAAAAGAAGAGAAGGGTTTCCAGTCGAACCCTTAATTTACACCCTCTCAAGATTCCGCACCTGTTGGTTCCGAAATTGTCCTGTCGAGACCTGCAGATCACATGATAGCCCCCACTCCCGAACCTTTTCATATATTTGCAATTTTTTGCAAATGGCAATGTTTCGTAAGGAATTGAGATAGCACAAATCATAGCTAATTTGATTAAGCACTCACTGTATTAATTTGAGCGTCTTAGTGTCTTTTGCGTATTTTTGGCACATTTATTTCGCACTGACTTCGCGTAGTGTGTCCTATTAACGTCATTTTCTTACTGTGGATAACTATAAAATTTCCACACACTTTAGTGCCTTTTGTTTGTTTATACACTAATTAGTTTTCACACAGTGAATTAAAATAATTATTTTAGTAATTAATTGGGGAGGGTAGCTGAGATTCCTGTCTGTACATGCATCACTAACACACACAAGATACACGCGTAACACATATACAATCGAGCAGGTGTTCTTTGCCTGTTGGAACAGGTTAATTTCTCCCCTAGTATAACAATGAAACATTTTTACAATCCCAGACCTGTCCATTTACCCCAAACTTATAATAATTTTACAAATTTTATATTTATTTAAATCAATGCTCAATACAGCATATCGCTGTATCGTTACAATATATATATATATATATATATATATATTTCTACAGAACACAGGATGATAAGCTATGCTGTTTATATCAGAGCATATGGATGACGAGCATTTTCTTGTTTAAATTTGTTTTATGTATTTTGTCTTTTAGTCGTAAGTTTTGTATTTAGAAATGGATAAGCATGTAGGGTATACCAAACTCTTCATAAAAAGGTGTTCTATATTGTCATGTATTTTTTGTGTGAATTTGTGCGCGTGTGCGGGTGTGATAATCTGTGATCGCTATAGCTTCAGAGGTAGTTAACCGATTGACGTGAAACTTTGACAAGGAATTATTTAGGTAAATAGCTTCAATTTTTGTATACTCTGAGGTTCATAACTATTTTAGAAATATGTTTTTTTTTAAGTAAAGGAAAACTTAATTGTAACTCTTATCAATGATAGGGTAATAAAATTGGTAGATAATTTCCATGCAGGACTTTGCTAAATTATACAAAGTTTTTCATGAAATTTGTATATCTGTTTGTTCCATCAATCATGTGACTTGGGCTCAGCCTATCAGAATACACTAAATTCAGTGAGATTCATACGTTGTAGAGCTAGGATGGACATAGACTGTCTGTAGAAGTACCCAAATCAACACACCTATGTGGAGATGGGTAACATCATTACCAAGAGTAAGAATGATCTACTGTGTATCGATTTTTTAGGTCCGCTACCACGTGCTGCAAGGGGTATGAAGAACCTGGTTGTTTGCACAGATGCATTTTCTAAGAACGTAAGTTTATATACAATTGGACGACCTACCACGATGGCAGTATTAAATGTTGTAGTAAATGTTGTATTAAATAAATACATTCCGAAATATGGTCGGGTGAAGAAAATTCTATCTGACCAGGGTAAGCAATTCACCAACAAGAAATGGCAGTCCGAATTAGAGAAGCACAATATACAGGCAGTGTTGACAGCAATCCGGAGACCGCAAGGTAACCTCGCCGAAAGGGTCAACAGGGAGTTAGGGCGTCTGTTTCGCACTTATTGTAATACCAACCAGAGTAGGTGGCCGGATTATCTCGAGTTTTTCGAGGCGTCCATCAACGGGAATTACAATGACACAACAGGATTTACACCTAACGAACTACAAACCGGGGAAATGCCAAAGCGTGTCTGGGATGGGTGCATCAGGAGGAGTGCAACGCAGAATTTGCTTATTCCAAATTTGGTTAAAAAGATAGAGGCCAGGAGACGCATCAAAAGGTGTGCCGAAGAACGGACGCAGAAATTTAATGCGGATCACAAACTGGTAACGTTCAAAACTGGCGAGAAGGTACTCTTGCGTGCTTTAAATGTTGGCCACAGAGAAGATAATATTGCAGCAAAATTCTTTACATTATACAACGGTCCATATATTTTATCGGAACAAGTGGGTAAAAATACATACATGGTCACAAACCCGAATACTAACAGAGTGATAGGAAAGTTCCATGCATCATCCTTAAGAAAATATTACGTTAAAGATAATTAAACTAGAATGCCAGGGTATAGGTGGAATGACTGGTAGGAAATTGTATAAAAATATGTGCAGAGTAAGAATAATTGTGATAATATTGAAAAAAATGCTTTGAGTGAACTGAATATACATAAAAGGTAACAAAATGACGTCAGACGTGGACATCCTTATCAGTGTTCAGGAATGTTTGGGATATGCAGCCATGTGCGGTTGTTTGTTTACAATTAGTGCTGTCAAAGTGACAGTTGGGGAAATGTTGTTTGATAGAAGCTACTCAGTTATTTTGATTTTTGAACTTATTATGTTATTATTTGGATGATTATGATTATTGGGAGGAAGCTATGTCAATTTAGGTTTGAAAAAAAAATTTTGTATTCCATATAAAAAAATTTTTTTTACACGTGGAGGGGTTAATCCTGCAACAGAACACAGGATGATAAGCTATGCTGTTTATATCTGAGCACATGGATGACGAGCATTTCTTGTTTAAATTTGTTTTATGTAATATTTTGTCTTTTAGTCGTAAGTTTTGTATTTAGAAATGGATAAACATGTAGGGTATACCAAACTCTTCATAAAAAGGTGTTCTATATTGTCATGTATTTTTTGTGTGAATTTGTGCGCGTGTGCGGGTGTGATAATTTGTGATCGCTATAGCTTCAGAGGTAGTTAACCGATTGACGTGAAACTTTGACAAGGAATTATTTAGGTAAAATAGCTTCAATTTGTTTATACTCTGAGGTTCATAACTATTTTAGAAATATGTTTTTTTTTAAGTAAAGAAAAACTCAATTGTAACTCTTATCAATGATAGGGTAATAAAATTGGTAGATAATTTTCATGTAGGACTTTGCTAAATTATACAAAGTTTTTCATGAAATTTGTATATCTGTTTGTTCCATCAATCATGTGACTTGGGCTTAGCCTATCAGAATACACTAAATTCAGTGAGATACATACGTTGTAGAGCTCTTTCTGTAGGATGGACACAGTCTGTCTGTAGAAGTTGCAAGGGGAAGTTGTGCCCGGTGAAGAGAGTTGTTCTCTTACGAACGTCGAAATATCATATATAAAATAAACCGTGGTAATTCTTAACGAAGTTCTGCGTTAAGAACCAACTGGGTAAAATATTTAGATAAAATTTAAAATATAATACAGTGCTGTTTCGTGTAAGTTAAGATATCCGCTTAGGGAATTTAAAGACATTTCAAGATATCGTGGAAGGTGTACATTAAACGCACCGCATTAAGTAATACCCAGATTAATCCTGAGGTTAAGAAAATATAAGATATAAATTAATAATAAACTCTACGAGTGGAATTTATAATCATTGTGAGTGAACAATTTATGAAGAAACTAATTAATGTTGTAGCATAACAGAATTTTCACCTTAAAACTAACTTCATGCAACATTAAAAAAGGAAAAATGGAAAAAAGAAGAAACTATCAGTAGTGAGGGTTAACTAAATGGTTAAAAATGAATTAAATAAGCTGATCATTATAGTCAATAAAATGTTAAAATTAAACTCTATAACAAAGAAAACTCTTGGTCCAAATAAAAGAAACCATCTATGTAAAACCCCAGTACATCGTCAGTATACCCAGTAGGATATGGAGCAGTAAATGAAAAAATAATAAGGTACAACTTATTAAATTAATGACATCAGAGGACCTAAATAAAAAAATAATAACCTACTCATAGAATAAAAGATAAAGAACAGACTATATTCAAGCTTCATATAAAGAATGCAGAATGAGGAAATGCTATTCCCAAAATCCCATAAAGGACACATACCAATTAGGTAACTTTAGAACAATGACAAAACTTAAACACAGTAACCCAAGTTACAGGATACATAACAAAAAAAGTAAAGATTGTAAAGTAAATATAAAAATAACTTAAGAATAAAGAATAGCATGTTAGCTAGAAGGAGAAAGTGACATACCCTAATAAACATAATCAGAATAAAGACTACCATTAGAGTAGGTAATAAAAGTGTTTAGATAGAAGGAGCCAAAGACTACTATTAAGAGTAAATAATAAAAAGTGAAATAATATAATAAGACATAATGAGCATTAAAGACTACCATTAGTGTACAAAATAGAAAGTGTTTTACAATAATAAACATAAGAGTAAAAAACAGCAAATGACTGCAAATCTATTAATTATAAGAGTGTTTAAATATAATATATAAGGACTGTAGTAAAAGACAGAAAGGGACTGCAAATATTATTAAGTATAAGAGTGTTTAAACATAATATATAAGGATTGTTGAATAGTAACATAGATATGAAACCATGAACTTACCATAGATGTAATGGAAGATGCTAGATATAGAATGTTTGTTATGATTAAATAAGGTAGTTAAAAATAATAAATATAAGATGTTTTATTATAATTAAATAATATAAATGAAAATGATAGATTATAAGATGTTATGTTATAATTAAATGATGTTAATTGATGTTAAAATTTTGTCAAGGTAGGGAAGGCAAGAAGGTAATATTGATATATTTTTGAATTGTAAACCATAGACATAATAAGGAAACAAAATAGTTAAAAAACCAATAGCAAAGCAAAACCGTATTTTAGGCCAAAATCAACTTTTATCATATAATCCAATCCAAGAGGATAAAATAAATAAAACTGTATAAATTTAGCAGAGATTAGTCAATTTAAAGTAAAGATATTTGAATATAATCATCACAGAAATACATAATAGTAAATGTAATGATCAGAAGATAAAATTAAATTTATTGGAAATGTGTAATATAATGCCTAACCAGGGACTCAGTACAAATAAAATGTGAATTAATCAGTATTAGAGTGTTATAACAACAAATTGTTAAAAACAAAGAATAATGATGAAGGAAGTAAAATTATTTAAGGAAAATGTTAACTCAAAATGAATTGTAAACCATTTAATTTATAATTATGTGAAAAATAATAAGGCCTATAAGAAATATCAAAAATTGTCAATTTTAAGCTTATTTGAAACCAAATTAGGTCAAGTTGTATATTGAATTATGTAAATTTAAAACAGGAATATTGATAGGTAGTTAAATGTTCATAAAATTAACAAATAATTAAGTTATAGTCATAAAAGAGGAAAATAATGTCATATATTTTTATAAGATCAGATCTAAGCCAAGGCGAACAGCTGATTCCAGACAATAGGGAAGGAGAACAAGATATTTCGGAAATTACTACATTAAACGACGATTTAAGGCATCAGTTGATTGTTAAACGTGAACCTGAACGGATGAGACGTACAGAAGGAAGATCCAAGAAGTACAAATTATTTTAAGAAAATGAAATTGTAACATAAAATTTACTACAGAGGTTATAAACCGAAATTTAATACTAAACAACTTAAATAATAACGGAGTGAAGAACGGATTTTCGTAATAGTACGATTCAACACCAATGCACTAAGAATCATCCGCCATATTCAAATTATTACATTAACACCAATTTCAATAAATAACGAACTCAAACAGATTTTGGAACACTGAATAGAACACAAATAATCCAGCACCGAACTACATCGCCGAGTAGAAGAGAACACTACAACCAATTTTCCAGAGGGACTACATCATCGCAGAGGAAGATATCCACCATTATATTTGAGGGAGAAGAAAGAACGAGGAGTCGGCGTGGTTGGCGAAATTCGAAGTTGATGGCCGCCATTTTTCCAGTTTGGATAGCGAGACGTACACCGCCTCTGTGAACCAACGACGACGTGACGTCATGCACTGCTGTCTGGTCCGCAAATTTCTTTATTAAATGACATTATTTTCTGAGATGTGTTACTTTTACGTAATAGTATTTAAACTTTTATTAATTGTAAGTATTGTATCGTGTGACTTGCCCTTCTCTGACCATTTCGACAGTTCAAAGAACTCTATTAATTAATTTTTGTAATTTCATGTATTTGTCTAGTGACACAATCGACCTGTGAGTTGAGTCTTAGCCGCAGCATAATCAATGTGCGTAAGATTATCGCACCGCTTTTAAAAATAAACATCAGAATTATATCCAAATACTCGTTGTCATGATTATTTGAGTTAATTAAATTAGTATATTTCATTTCTAACTCAATTTAGAAATTTCAACGAAAGCAATCAGGAAGAAGAAGAAGAAGAAAAAGAACTGAGCTAGAAGAGAATACACTTCGACCCAGATTGACATAATCCGATTAACACTGTGAAACAAATATTTCGTCACGAAGTATTTACACAAATATTAATTCATAGTTTAATTAATCGAACAATAATAAAAAATAAATAATAAAACAAAAAATAAATAAATAATTAAAAAATTAAATAAATAAATAAATAAAATATTATAAGAAAATTTTTTTAAATAAATTAATAAACTATAAAATTTTTTTATCAACATAAATTTAAATTTTATTTCTAATTTGATAAACTACGTTTTATTACAATGTTAGCAGTCAAACATAACAACGAGACTCACTGAAATATCGCCGCTGGAGCCGCCTGACGTAGAAGAGGACGACAAGTCGAAGAGGACGCCAGGACGAAGAGGACCCCAGGAAGGAGTGACGCTGTAGAAGATGACGACGAGACGAAGAGGACGCCAGGACGAAGAGGACACCAGGAAGGAGTGACGCTGAAGAAGAGGACGCCAGGACGGGAGCGACGAATCAAGGAGGACGTTGCAGAAACCAAGTAAAATCGATTTATATTATCGAACAATACAAAAAACAATTATTTCTATTATCAATACATGACAATTTATAATATAATATACATTTTTAGAAACAATATTCGTGTATAATAAATAATTTTTCATCTCCTCCATAATAGACTTGTTTGTGATTTTTACACACTCACTATATCCTTAAAAGTATAATAAAATTTTATTTGTTGTGAGCCGCTCATCACCAAAGACATCACAACAAAATTTTTAACTTTCCAAATCTGACACATTTTCTAAGTTTGACATCCACCAAAAAAAAATTTTAAAAAACTACAACTTACCTTGATGACCGGCTCACTTGTTCACTTGAACTAGGAGAAGACTCCTAGTGGAAGAATGTCCACATGCTGGGTAACCATTGGGGAATCGGACGAATGAGGCGACCTCAAATTTTTTTTGTTTTGTTTAAATTCAACAATTACCAATTTATTGATACTCTTCGAAATAATAAATCATATACAATATTTCATGTGACAGTATTCCATTAGGAATATATAAAATATATAACATATTTAAAATATATGACATCGTATTCAGAATTTAAATTTCAAAATATTCAAAATTCCATATTAAAAAAAATATTCCATTAAAATTATATAAAATCTGTAAAACATTTAAACTCTCTTACATGGCATGCAAATCACCATTGACATGCACCTTTTACCTTCACCCATTTGGAAATAAATACATTAACATTGATAAGTACAAAGAGTAAATCCAGAGGTTTTCGAAATATAACATTTAATAACACTAAGTCTTTTTTTCCTTTTTAGTCCCCCTCTGGTTGTACTATAAACACTTTCAATAATATCAACAATCTTATAAACCATTTAACAAGCATTGACAAGCGAGTCTATTCTACAACAATTTAAACAAACATATTACATAACGACATGCGCCCTCTGAAATCTAATTCAAAAATTGAAAGATAATCATATAATTAGGAAAATATAATGGAAACACAAGATAGGTGATTATACACTCTGTGTGGAATTCACAAGTGCATGTGCTCAGTTTTCCCTAAACCTGCATAAACTTGAGTAGCACAAAGGCTTGCAGATTTCAGAGTGCACCATTATTAAGAAACTAACAAATAATCAGGTACATATATCTCTCAGCCATGTAATATGTTGTGTGCATGGAATTATGAGCCTATACATATACAAAAGAATTTTCACAGTGACTGTAAATGGATAGAGAATGAAATTAAATATGAGTATATACATCTACCAAAGATTTTAAAAAGGTCACTGTACATTGATAGAGAATTAACAATACTATGAGCATATAAATCTACAATCCTTATAAATATATAAATAGTGAAAATTTCATCTTGTACAGCAGTTCAGTCGTTTTTATTAATAGGCAGAATGCTCCTGAATTACAGTTCTAGTACAGGGCAATGTATTGTTACAATTGTAGGTGATCTGCAACTCTTTTCATAATCGGATTTACAAGTTCCACTAAAAGGCTGCCACAATATAAGTTCCCCACCGATTATAGTAAAAAAGGTATACTAGCAATTACATGCTTCCACAATTAACACACAAGACATTTATATGAACACACTGAATATGAGCATTAAAGGAACTCGGCTGAATTTTGCTTCACTCGGCCCATGAGCACACTGGCCAATTCCTAACACATTTTCTTAAGCTTTTTATTTTTGTTTTCATTTTTTTTTTTGTAGATAAAAATTTTGCACAGAAGCTATTACAGTCGAATAAGAAACTAGTCACATAAGACACTAGTAAGGTTCACCAGACCTTTCTTTTATTAAAAGCATGCGTTCAAAAATTTGCAATGAGTGCAGAAACCTGTCTATTATATTCCCAATATATAGAGAAGGAAAAAAAAATATATCCAGAATTAAGCAACAGTTGTTCCTTTTTTTTTTTTTTTTTTTTTTTTTTTTGTGTTAGAAACAGTTAGGCCACACTTGGCTCCAAAACGAGCAGCTCAAAAACGCATCCCAGGCAAAAATTTAATACATTTTATTTTTCCATACCTGTACAATTTTGCCAAGTGTCACTTACAATTGAGTTCCTCAATTCACTCACACATAAATCACCTCTCGGTCTTCACAGGATCACGGCCGCCGGCTCCAAGGGACCCCCTTGGCACACTTTACTCTTAGCCGGCCATGATTAATAAAAAAAAAACCCAGGCCTTATAAAACAAATAAAGCAACTTTTTCAAACGCCGATATCTAAGACCAAACGTGGCGAGAACAGCTCCAGAATCGAACAGCTGACAACAACCCAACAACGAGTCAAAACAAAACACCACAGCTGATAACTACAGCTGGCCGATTTCCAAAGGCGCACTACAAACCACAACGGAATACAGCAGGCTCACTCTAGCAGCGGGAAAGAAAGATACCCTAGTCCGAAGTTACAGCGACGTCTACTAGATGGCAGGAGCGTAACAAACAGTCGCCGTAACGTCTTATAGATAGCGAAGAGAACCTGTCCAAGGCGAACTACCAAATGCAAGAAAATATCGCCCGGAATCCGTAGAACCGCTACTTGCCGTACACCTACGTACGGCACAGTTGCAATATATATATATATATATATATAGGCTATATACAGTGATACATGTCACAATCCTCTACAGAGGCTGTGTGAATTGTATACCAATACGGACAGACTTGTGTAAAAATTGAAAGAAACCATCTTTAAAATCACCAGAAACAGTTGATCTTTCAAAAATTAAATTTCTAACGTTCCCGTAGTTACCCATTCTAACTCGCAAGAGAACATGAAAGGAATGTACTGACTCGGAGACGAATGTACTTTCTGCAATGGAACATTATGCAGATAGTGTTAGATATGCTGTAGATGAACTGAACATAAGGCGATGGTTCCTCGAAGAGATTTTTCAGTATATTTTAATTTATTAAAAGACAGCAGCGTAAGAAATGAATTGGTATATTTCTGCTAATTTGAGTTTCTTGTGAGGTTAGATAAATAATATTATAAAAACAACAGACATCTTCACGAAAGTTGTTAAAGACATGCGTTTTGTGGGAATCAAAATAAATTCTCTCACAAAATAAACTCTGCTAAAAAAGGGGAACCGCAAAATATAAGTTATGTATTTAAAGAACAATGATTTTGAAATCATAAGCAAATTTGCTTATGTTATAAAAGGTCAAAAGCTCAGCAAGTTGGTACTGAAAACGTAAGTGAACGTAATGTTTCGTCTTTTTTAAGGATGCAAACGTACTTCCTGTGACTTCGAACGGCCCTTTTTCCAATACCGATCTTTGCTCCTCGACAGTCGCCAGATATTTGTATTGGGCAATTTTGAGATACGTTTATTGTCCACTGGAATTCCAATATATTTTTTACCAGGAACTGATGAGGCATGATTCATAGGAAAAACTTATTCTGTTTCAACCGAGTTTGTTATGTAAAATTGCAAGGACATTTTTCATCTTTTTAGCAAATGTTTTTTTATTTTTTAACACAAAAAGTGAATAGTCTCTATGTCATGTTTACACAAATCATTCTCTAATGATAAGAAATTATTTTCTTAGTACTAAATCATAGCTCCACGTGTTCGTCTCTTCAGTGGCTTGTATACTTTAACGAGGAATAAAATTACAATTGTTTTTATTGTTGCAATGTTACATTAGGTAATCAGTTATTTTGGCGGTTATTATCGAAACATAACTATCTATTATATAAATTATTATAATTTTTAGCAACTTTAGTATTTAAACGGATTATGAAGTACAGTTTATGTCGTCATCATTATCTTCACGTGCTGCCTGTTTCGCTTTCAAAAATCCTCCAGCCATCTCCTCCTGTGCCTACCCACACACCTGTTTTCCATAGGTTCATGTTTCCAAACTTGCTGGGACAGTCTTGAATCTGACATTCTTTCTGAGTGTTCTTTCCAGCGTTGTTCATAACCTTTTAGTCTTTCGGTTAAGTTAAAAACTTATAATTCTTCTCTTATGGCCTCGTTCTTTATACGGTCAAGTTTAGAACACATTTTAACTGCTCTGAAGAACGCCATTTCCAAGGACTGTATTTGTTTTCTTGTTTCATTATTGTCGTTCATAATTCACACTCATAGGTCAGTAAATAAAGGGGCAGCCATAACTTTGTAAAACTTTAATTTTGTATCTTGAAAATTACTATACGTGGAACTTACCTACCTTAACGTCAATCTCATAATTCTTATCATATCCAATATCAATTCTCAAATATTTAAAAAAGCTTACCTCCTCTACAGGATCAGACTATTAATTATTATTTTTGTTCTTGTCGGTTCCTTGCCTTGAAATTCCATTACTTTTGTTTTTGTAGTGGAGATTTTCATATTATTATGTTTGCAAATCTGATGAACTGTAACAACAGATTTTTGTAAAGAAGAATCTGTATTTTAAATTACAAGCAAGTCGTAAGCAAACAACAGCACATTCAGTTATCTGTCTCCTGATATCTTAATACCAGGGTTCCCTAGATGTTTCCATTTCCTTACTAGATCGTCGATGTAAATGTTAAAATGATAAAGTGATATACTGAACCCTTGTAGAACGCCTTTATTGGAAGATATTTATTGATATATCCTACAATTGGTTTTAATAAATATTATTGATTCGTTATATAGGCATTGTATAGCCTATAATTTAATTTATATAATTTGTTGTGGGTATCCTAATTCTTCTAATACTTCCCACAGCGAATTTCTATTTATTCTTTCAGAGTTCTACTGAAAGTCAACGTTTCTTTATTGAACTCACGATCCTTCTCAGTGATGTGTGTAACAACTAAAGCGTTTTCTGCACAAGATCTGCTCTTCCTGAAACTGTACTGTTCTTCCAAAATAAGATGCTCGACATTAGTCTGAAGATGGTGGTTTGTGATTCTTGCATGTATTCTGTACCCAGTATCAACCAAACTCTAGTCCAGTTTATGTCTTTGTTTTAATCAGTGCGTAATAAGTTTTGTGATTTAGTGTATATAACTTTCCTCATTTCCGTTTTCTGATCTTCTTACATCAAACATTGCACACATCCGGGCATTTTGCCATTTCCTGCTTGCGTAAAAATACGTAAGTGTATATGCATCCACGAGTAACACTAACACCAGTATGAGATGAGGTCATAATATTTAGATAAGAATAAACACAGACGGTCACACTTGAAATTGTTATTGTTTATATTTATTTACTTAAATACTCTGCGAACTCGGTACAATTCCGTCTAACTGGCGCTTTCAAGTATGTATACTAGAATTGTTTGTTTTGTCGCTGTTGCTTAGGCTGTTTTTTTTTTTTTTTTTTTTTTTTTTTTGTATAGTCTACTCTCTCATCTCCACAGAGCCACGGAATCTACCGACACTTTAATCCTTTTCCTGTTGCATGAAACGTTTTATTTATGACTGGATATTAGCGAGCCTGGATGAATAATGCAAGTGAACCAATATATATGTTTGTATTTCTACGCACCTACCTATACTTAGCAACGCACAGGCATAGTTATCTGCCATATCAGAGTTCCCTGTTTCGGTGTTCATCATTTCAATGCAGTCCCACCATTATTCTTCTCAGGTTTCCAGAAAAACAGCTTCAAACAGCGTTCGTTACTCTGACACTTAAAATGGCGCCTATCGACCTGCATCCAGGGCTCCTGTGTACAGATGTAGTTCAGATCTGAGGTGTGAGCTGCTAGGTGGGCTCGTTTCGAGTTGGTTTCGTTCACGGCACCTCACAACACCCAACAGAGGTGACCCCCCCCCCAAAGGCCATGATGAAATCCCCCCCAAGTATTCCGAAATCCCCCGAAATTTGATTTCGTGGGTACAGGAGGGATCACATACGGGGATATGGAATAATCCCCAGTTAACGGTGGATCTTGGGGTTTTATCGAAAACTTTTTGAAAAACTAAAGCCATTTAAGCAATTATTTGAATCAAAAAACCAATGTTATTCTTTTTATCAAAACCAAAAGGTTTTCTAGTATGCCTAATCAATAACTAAATTATGAGAAATGTAAAAGCCTGGTCTAAAATCATTAGTAGTACATTAGACCTTATCAAAATAATCTAACTTGATTTTTTAAGTGCATTTAATTTAAAAGTAAAAGAAAATGTTTGATAATGTTTGTTATGCCTTACCAGATCCAATTTATTCCATATGATTCGTTTCCCATTTAGTTTCTTCAGGACTTTTTCATTCATGGCTTCTGTTTCCATGAACATCCTACAGCCGTCTTTTGCATGAACATCAGCTCTCAAAAGCCACGAACCTGTTAATCTCTCTCTTGCTAATCGTCCACACATCCTATCCGTCGAAAGCCACAAAACGTTTGACAAACTTTTCCTTGTTTAAAAATGATATGTTTGATGTGATTAGTCTTTTCTTCTTGTCGAAGCCATCATTAGCACGAAGTATTCTATATTTAATGTCGTCTGTGTTTCTTCCTACCTGTCTTAACTTTGTACAACCAGTTCGTATATCAAGCTGTATAGTGTTGAGTAATGACGCTAAATATTCTTAAGTACTTCGTCACCACATAATTCCCAATCCTGTCGTGTCTCGAACGACCTTCCAGCTTTCTCTAAAATATTGTTTCTTGTGCTTGTGTGTCTCTGTAAGGGTCCAGCATTCACTGCCATTTAGATTTGTAGTAAAAGCAACAGTTTTGCTGAGTTTAGTTTGCGCGTCACTGTATATTTAATTCTTTAGATGTCTGGTAAATTTCCCGTACTTGTAATGTAATTAAGTTTGTGCGTGTATTAAATTCAGTCGTACGTCAACATTATAGCCACATGCTTTTCAGGTCTGAAATAGTTAATCATAACACACGGCAAAAAAGTGTACTCAGAAATCCGTTTGGTTGATTGCAGATATTGAGGTGCCTTACAGCAGGGATATGTCATGATGTGGTGAAAAAGAATTATGTGTGAACTGTTGTGAGAGCGACAACTGAAGGGACAACCCTGATGAGTCTCAAGTTGAGCTGCGGGATGTGCTGCAGCTGAGTTTGATATTACGACGCCGATCTTGTTACGTTTCGCATTTCGTTTTTTACTCTTTAAACCGTATAAGGCAATTACATAACTTCAGTCGATAATGTGATCAGCATGTGGGGTGCGATCCTAATACGCAAAGTGGAAGAGAAACTGGTGAAGACAATGAAGGATCTATTCCGTGACAGGACAGAATGATATGGGATCGGAGGGTCACGTGTAAAAGACAAATTATATATATTTTCAAAGGTCACTAATTTGTGAAGAAATTAAGTACATGTAAGACCATTAGCGTTGGAAAATACAGTAGGGCATCGATTATCCGAACCTCTCGGGACCAGGGCCCGTTCGGATAATCAATATTTCGGGTAATAGATTGTAAATTGGAAACATTATTTTTTCCTTTACAAAAACAAAGGTTTTTATTACAAAATCATTTCTAACGTACTGTTATATACCTGTTATGTACTGTACAGCCACCTGTATATTGTACTGTAATGTATTACTAAGGCTAAACATCATTGAATTAAAAATGAGTGTAGTTAATAAAAACAAAAGCTAATTTAAACAAAATTAGAGTTTAATGACAAACACTGTACTATAAAATTAATTAAAAATTAAAAACAAAACAAAACATACAGTACCATGGATTTACACTTTTTTGAAGAATTGTCTATCACTGTCTGCTTCAAACCGATACCCCGTTTTCTCGCTGCTAAAGACTGAAGTCGTTAAAGTTTTAAAATCTGAATACAGTCTATCGCGTCTTCTGTTTCGGCCTACTTTAGAACAGTCTCAAGTGCGTCAAAACCTTTTGCTGCCGTCGGTGGTTTTGTATTAGTAGCATTCTCGCCGTCTTCATTTATTTATTACTGTACAGTACTGTAATAATTTATAGTTTCAATTTTTTATGTTCAAAAAATATCTAATACGCCTACATGTGTCCAATACGGTACTGTACAGTACAGTACATAATTGTTCTTTTTATTGAGTAAGGATAATAGATCGTTCGGTTAATGGATGTTCGGATAATCGATGCTCTACTGTACATTTTGTACTTTGAACCTTCAGATTAAGGAAATGGCCCATCCATATGATTTTTATATTATATTATAATCTACTATAAGCGTGTTTCTAGAAACTCAAATTTTTATTTTCATCCATTTTTTTTGTGCTTTTATATTTTATTTTTAATTTTTTTTTTAATTTTAACAAATACTTACTTCTACTACTTAAAACGTTATGTCTTTCTTATGTCTGAGGTTAAATTTATAGAATAAAATTTCTGATATTAACTACAAATTACTCTATTTGTAGTATTAAGCCAAATTCATCTTTTTTAGTAAAACATAATTTCCTTGTTGATATTTATGCACAGATTTACAGCGAACTGTAAGAAATATTGAGCTCTTAGTTTTGACACACTATTACGAATTACCAGTAAAAATAATGAATGAGTGTTGTATTTCATAACTTTGTTAGGTTTCCGGATGGGTATAATTTTGAAGCATTGCGTATAAGCAGTTTTTAATCTAATATTGTTTTCAAATTTGTGTAACTCCAACTGTCAAATTAGTTATTTCTTCCCGCAATAACAACTTTTTAATATAGAACTCAATACCAGACATGCCGGCCTTCATATAACATGACAGAGTGTGTAGAGGGGCTACTGAGGAGTCACATAGTACTCTGACGAAATGTTTGGACATTGCTAACGAATTATATTTAGTACACAATAAATATACTGTTTTAATTTTCCACGATGAAAAAATGATGAACCCGCTAGGAATTGGTATTATCAACACGTAGGAGGTAATAGAATATATTATTTGCTTGTGTTTCCCCTCCGAAACTCTGATTACTAAATACCACCTAGACTCAAGTTCGTATGAAAAACAAGATATACGATGTTCTAACTTGGGTCTCAAACATAAACAATAGTCATTTCTGAGAGAAGTCAAGAGGAGTTTAGAATAGAAATGATATCACTAATCAGAATTTAGACATTCCATAAGCGTCACCGAAATACGAAATACACAAAACAAATTTTGAAATACCCTTTCCACTTACACTTATAGACTTCCAGTAACAACTTGCATACGTTCATTGTAAAATGATCGACAGTTTTCAAGCGACCTGCTACGACAGGATTAAGTGGATTCCATGGATTGCAAGGATATTGTTCGAAAAAATGATTTTGAGAAACTAACCATACAAGGGAATATTGGTGGAATTGGAAGAAGCTGTGGGTCACCCTTTTATTCGATCACTTGTCAAACATCTCATTACTTTTACGGGCACTCTGTGAATCATGAGTCATGAAATTTGAAACTGAAACCTATAAGAAACCAAGACTTATCGGCCATAGTTTTTTTTCTTATTAGTCATATCTCCGAATACAGTATAGACCTATGTACTGGATACGTTGTAGAGCAGCTGTTCCCAAAGTGGGGTCCGCGACAATGTTTCAGGGGGTCCGCGGACACTTTTAATAAAAAATAGAATATACCGTAATTTTCTCTTATTTTTTATCCTCTAAAATCTAGATTTTAGAATCTTAAAACAATTAGTAGGAGATTCCACTACATTTTATTTTTTGTTCAAACTGATTGTAATTGTAAATGTAATTGCAAACTAAAGACTTTAATAATGCGTGTTTAAATCAAGTCGTGTAGCAGATCTGTTTGTGAGGCGAACTGACTAGTGCGTCGCATCAACGCAGATCTGATCGCGCAGTTTTAGTCCACGTATAAGCACTGTATCTTGCTCATAAGCGCTGTTGCTCGCGTATGAGCACTGTATCTAAGAAAAAGTTCTTCCTTTATAATATATGTAAAGAAATGGGGAGTAGCCACAAGCAATTGTCGATCCACTGTGAAGTATGATGGCTTCG
The DNA here is from genome assembly GCA_034769895.1 of Magicicada septendecula. Lineage (NCBI taxonomy): Eukaryota > Metazoa > Arthropoda > Insecta > Hemiptera > Cicadidae > Magicicada > Magicicada septendecula. The sequence continues at coordinate 302,905,150 of CM068376.1, read as the reverse complement.
CGAGGAAGGTTATTGGAACAGATTATTTGAACTGAGGGATGAAGTAAAGCTCTTTTTATTTGACTCCAACTTCAACCTTAAAGACAGGTTCCATGACTTTAACAAGCTTTTGAAGCTATTATATCTTGCTGATATCTTCAGTCAACTCAATGGACTCGCTTTAAGCCTGCAGGAATCTAGCATCACAATTTTCCAGGTTCGAGATGAAACATAAGGTATGATAAAAATTAAAGCTGTGGATTCAGAGATTAGACACTATCTTATCTTCACAGATATTCGAACAATTCTCTTCCATGGCAGATGTCGTCCAGATGTCAGGAGAAAATGTTCCAAAGGAGATCCTTAAGGAGATTATTAAGTCTCATTTGGAGCAACTGCACTCGCAGCTAAGGGAATATTTTCCCGTGACGGATGATAGTGACATGTGGATAAGGAATCCATTTGCTGATAGACTGTCAACTAACCTCTCTCTTACACCACAAGAAGAAGATTCATTGGCAGAACTTTCAACTGACAGTTCGTTAAAATTACAGTTTTCACAATTACAGCTAGCTGACTTTTAGATATATGGTAATGAATGACTATCCTAAACTCACAAAAAAGTGTTTGAAGTGTTTAACTGTGTTTGCCTCTGCTTATTTATGTGAAACCGCATTCTCCCAGCTCGCATACTTGAAGTCAGTGTTAAGAAATAAACTTAATATTGAGAGTGACTTAATATTTAAATTATCTTACATTAAACCCAATATTGCAGAGCTAATTGTTCAAAAGCAACTTCACTGTTCATAACAAAACTGTCTGATATCATTAATATTAGAATTTTGCAAGTTATAGAATATTGATTTGAATATATTTTAATTAAACTATTAGAGTTTTGTATCATATTTACTGTTTGTTTTATTTCAGAACTCAGACGCGGTCCGTGAAAATTTTAAATTTTTTGGGGGGGTCCGAGGGCCGAAAAGTTTGGGAACCACTGTTGTAGAGGGAATGTTGAAACAAAGCTAGATGTCAGGCAGCGATTGCAGTTAAGATTTACTTTCCGTTTTACGTTATAAGAGGCCGTTTGGGCCGATTAGAGTTGTGGTACGCCAGTTCGCAAGTCCACCCAGAAAGTATGGCCTAGCCTTAACGACGCCCGACCTCATCAGCCGCTGAAGTAAAAGGCATTCTAGACATGGCGTTAGCCACTTTGGCTCATGACATGTGGCGTCGTACGGTTAAAATAAAGTTGCACGACGTGCGTTGACGCAATATCCTGCTAAGTTTCTTAAAGATGAGACGTTTTTAACGCGCAGTTTGTTTTTGTAGTCTGTTTGTGCATGTATCCGATAAAGTGCGGACTTCGTATACAGTATAAACGACTATGTAAACAATATCGAAACATAACGTCATAAACGACTGTGAAGTGTACACGAGACGTTAGTGACGAGTCGCTATTTTTCTGTTGCATCATTTATCTCAAGTGCTACATAAAACTGTTACACAACCTGTCGCAAAAATAGATATGTGCCTCTAGCAATAGCTTTAATATAACACGTTAGATTTTAATTAGACATCGAAATGGATGAAAAGTGTGTAATATGTACAAGTGTTAGCCTATATATGTGAATAAATCCCACTAGTGTTTATGCATGAGTAAGGAACTAGTTTATTGCAAGAATTTTTTGTTTGTTTCAGTTTTCTGAAATGTTGACACATTTCGTCAGTAGCCAAAACCCAACAACCCTAATGACATCGTCAGAATACATTATATTTTTACGACGTCACAGAACAATCTACGTGTTCATCCAACGTTCCAGAGAGATCCAGAATGTAAGCGTGTGGCGTACGTGATTGTAGACGCATTTTGCGAGAATCTTCTCGACTGTGCAGGGCTTCGCTATGGCGCTCGGACTGTGTCAAGGCCGCAGTTAATTACGTAGTTCATACGCACACTACGACGCAATTAGGAATCGTCTAGATATTCGACTGGCTATAAATACCGGTACTCAACGACGTTCAGTTTATTATTAGGCGAATTTTTGACTGCGCGGTTTGAGTGTATTAGTGCGACATATTTACAGAGCGGTTGAAGTTATTACCCTGTAAGTTCATGTAGTTATTAGTGAAGTGTTGCGTTTTATAATCGGACGGTATAATTGTAATACAATTGAGTTTTAATATTAGTGGATATTTTATTGCGTGTGAACAATTTCATTTGATTTGTTGTAGAGACTGTGTTGTTAATTACGAACTGTTTTACTGTAACAATTAAAGGTGTGATTAGTGACTTAATTGGTGTCTTGTACTTATTTTGTTTCCACTGTACCTACGGCGATCGAGTAGACCGTCGTAACAGTGGTGTCAGAAGTGGGATAGAACGGTTAACAGTGGACAGTTTGTACAAGAAGAGGTAATTCGTAATTAATCGATAAGCACGTAGATTGTTCTGTGACGTCGTAACAATTGTACAGCATTATACAGTCACAGTAGACATTTTGAATACAATCCGCTCCTACGTTGTTAAATTTCTTTTTTATTTAACGATTGAAATATTTTATAAATTTGTACTTTATAATTTTATTAGTAATACGTTTCGTTTATGAAATAGAAAATCAAGCATATAATATTAAATATTTGTTTTCATAATAAATACGCTTACACGATGTTGGAATTTGTAGCTTAGGGTTTTGGTAGCTCAGGTTTCTGCACGGAAGGTTTTGTGGAAGATATTCGGAGCTGCATGTGGAAGTAACGCATAGATGATAAGAACCAAATGGCGAGTTGGAAGTACTGTACATTGCACCGTCCATCGTCAATCGTCACCGAGACAAAAGTGCGCAGACTAAGATAGCTGAGGGAGGAGGCGAGTGGCGGAGACGTGGCTCTGGCTCCCAACGAGCTGTAGCGCCAATACATAATGAAAAATTGTTCGCATGGTATTCATTCGTCACACGGTGTTGTTGGTTCGTATCAAGACTGCGTTTATTTTCAACCACGTCTTCCTACTTCCAAGGCAACGCGAGACGGGCCTCAGTAAGTAACAACGCGGCAGCTACACGTGGACACACACACACACAACAAAGCCAACGTACGTGGTTATATGTAGATCAACGTATCAACGTATGTAGACATTGATCAACGTATGTTGATCTATGTACAAGATAACAGTACACATTCCAAATCGTGCTGAACAAACTTTATTACTCTAAAAAATAAATTCAGTTTACAGAGGAAATAGAACCACATTATTAAGAATATTACTTTACAGATATATTTGCCAGTTTTTCTTTAGCCATATCTGAACGTTTTCATTCAGCCTCAATACCTGAAACAAAATGGTAACGATTATCAGTTAATATCTCATATTTTAGTTCTAGTGATAGTTTTTAAATAGAATGTTTATAATTACAAAGGGGTTTAAGTTTAGGTCAGCAATAGATTAGTGAAATGCTTTGAATTTTTTTAGCTAGATGTATCGATAAGATTCTACATCTGTCAGTGTCGGCCTGCAATAGGGCATACAGAGGTGATGTCTCTCTACTTCGTGCGTGTGAGAGCAGCTGTTCTTGGAGAGGCTTGGTGATAACCTCTCTCCACACAACCATGGCGCGTGTATTCATGCGTACATGGGAGGTACAGTTTAACTCGAGTTAGAAACAGCTAAGCAGGGAGTATTAGAAGGGAAGGTTTCAACTCGATAGCTTGATATTGCGTAACTACAATGGGGGAGTGATCGTTTAACAGACGCGTGCCGATAAGTGGAGCTAACACACCACTCACTACACCGCAATACGAAATTTTGATATAAAATTGCTGATTAGTCTTCGGGACGGAGGCATACCCCAGACCAGTGGTTCCCAAACGTTTCAATCCGCGGACCCTCCTAATTAAAATATATTAAAATCAAAATTCTCTTAACTTGCAAAACTATAATATTATTATATTATAATATTAGCTCTGCTAAATTGGGTTTAATGTCAGATAATTTCAATATTAAGTCACTCTCAATATTAAGTTTATTTCTTAACTTTGACTTTAAGTACGTGAGCTGGGAGAAACACACAAATAAGTAGAGAGAAACACAGTTAAAGACTTGAACGTTTTTTGCGAGTTTAAGGTAGTCAGTCATTAATTATAACCAGTCATTTATAACCAGAAGTCAGGTAGCTGTAATTGTAAAAACTGTAATTTAAATGAACTCGCAAATTTTAAAGTACTTCCAGTGAATCTTCTTGTAGTGTAAGAGAGAGTTTAGTTGATAGCCCATCAGCAAATTGATTCCTTATCCACATGCTACTATCATCCGTCACGAGAGAATTTGGGAGTGCAGTTGCTCCAAATGAGACTTAACAACGTTGGGGATCTCACTTGAAATATTTTCTCCTGACATCTGGACGAAATCTGCCATAGAAGGGAATTGTTTGACGATTTTAGAGTCCTAAACTAGTAATCTTGTTTTTATTCCTACACAAACGCTTTCTGAATCTACAGATTTAATTTTTTTATTCTCCCCTCGGTTTTATCTCGAACCTGGAAAGTAGTGATGCTAAGATCCCTGCAGCTTAAAGTGAGTCCATTCAGATGACTGGAGATATCAGCAAGATATGATAGCTTCAAAATCCCGTTAAAGTCATGGAACCTGTCTTTAAGGTTGAAGTTGGAATCAAATAAAAAGACCTTTACTTCATTCCTCAGTTCAAATAATCTGTTCCAATTCCTTTCCATCCGAAAGCCATCGTACTTCACAGTGGATCAACAATTGCTTGTGGCCACTCCCCATTTCTTCACAAATTATCAAGGAAGAACGTTTTGCTTAGATACAGTGCTTATAAGCAAGATACAGTGCTTATACGTGGACTAAAACAGCGCGATCATTTCTGCGTTGATGCGGCGCTCTAGTCAGTTCGGCTGACAAACGATCTGCTACGCGATATGATTTAAAGACATTAGTAAAGCCTTTAGTTTGAAATTACTTTTACAATTACAATTATTTTCAACCAAAAATAAAATATAGTGGAATCTTCTACTATTATTGTTTTAAGATTCTAAAATTTAGAATTTAAAGCATAAAAAATCGGATAAAATTACGGTATATTCTATTTTTTCTTAAACGTGTCCGCGGACCCCACTTTGGGAACCACTGCCCTAGACGGTTAAACTGAGTTTCGCTGACTCTATAAACTATGTATAGGGCAGGGGCCCCAGTTGTATGTAACCGGACGTCATAACGTTTGACATTGTCAACTTAACTTACACGTTTACATTTGCATTACCTGTTTATGACAGATAACCTTTCCTTTAAAACTGTTCCAATGGTAACGCATAATGTGTATCACTACGATAACAGAACTGCAGCAGGTTGTACGGAACCCGAGCTTCAAGCAGTTACAAGTATCAGTTCTGACGTTCATCTACTTCAGACTAATAACTGGATACAACACGCAAATTTTTTTCTTAATTTTAGTTTATAACTCTAAACTCACGGAACAACCTGCAGACGAATCAGGGATATCCATTTCGATATTAATCATATGAGTATCAAATATCTGTCTGCTAAACCTAACTAGTTTAACATAGCATGATGGTTTAGGCATGCACGTATTTAATCGCTTGTGCTGGAAAGCTTCGCAGTTTACCTAAGCATGATGTTTGGCGAAAGCTGGTGCGTACTCAGTGGATGGAGACGAAGAATAAAAACAGGAGAAAACGACATTTGTAATTATTATTCACATCTCATTTATGTAATGGTTCTTTGCGAGGACAATGCTACTACACAACAGCGAAACGTATGCTTCTTTTGGGAACAACTCATTCTCACGCTCATCTGCATAGCGCTTACCTTTTGTTAAAGTATTTACCGTTTAATAACACTAAAATACAAAATCCAACAACTTAAGCTTCTTCAATGACATTACAGTCCCTTCCTCTTTCCTGCGTATTACCTAACAGAATTAAAGATAATGAAACCTTATACTGAAACCGCTGAACATATGATTTTGTGCTTGAAGTTGATCCAGTACCGATAAAAACAACATAACCAATTGATTACCGTGTTTTCGTTAAAGCCAAGTAGGGGGAAAATGACAGTTCTACTCCGGAAGTGACGTCACATGGCGGGAAATTCAAAAATTGTGGTGGTGGGGTAAATATGCGGTAGTCGGCTTTCGGCCATGTTGTCGTCGGCCAGCCTAAAGTGGGGTTATGTGTGCGTTCATTGGTGTAGGCGTGGCCTGTCGGTTCGCAGTTCGCCGTTCGCCGTCCGGCGGCGGCCTGGCGGCGGCCTGGTCGTGGCTTGACCGCCGCCAGGAGTGGTGGGGTCGTCGTCCATGTTGTCGGCGGGGGGTCGGCCATGTTGGAAAAGCGGCGAGGTTGTCGGGTTGTGTAAGAGTGTGGTGGTTAAGGTTCGGCCACGTTCCCGACTCGTGCATGTGTTTTAGTGTAAGGGTATGTATATGTAAGGGGTTTTTCCGGAAGTGCGGCCATGTTGGAAAAGCGTCGTCGGCGTTGCCAACTTGTGCTGGTTTAGCGTGCAGGTTGTCAACTCGTGCGTGTGTTATAGTGTAACGAGTTCGGATATATACGCCGCCGTCCAGATATCGTCGATGCCGTGTATTGCATTGTTGGCAACCTGTGAACTGCGTGTCCATGTGTTAAGTAAATATATATACAGATTGTAAAAATACGTTCGCACCAACCTGTTGGTCTAGGGCTTGCTATGGCCAGCCCTACAAGTATCGTGTACATTTGTTGTTGTAAGAAACACGCATGATATGCAGTGCAAAATTGAACATCAATTCACTTATATAAAACACACACACACAATACTTATGGAATCGATGTCGTGTATTGCATTGTTGGTAACTTGTGAACTGCGTGTCTATGTGTTAAGTAAAAAAATATATATATATTGTAGTATGGGAAAAGGATAGTTGAAAATAAACACTTATACAATGAAAAAATATGTACAAGTTTATTTTAAAACTAATATTTACAAATACACAAAATATAAACATAAAAATGTAAACATAACAAATATACATGTCACAATCGGGTATATATATTTACAAAATAATAGAAAAAATATGTACATGTTTATTTTAAAACTAATATTTACAAATACAAAAAATATAAACATAAAAATGTAAACATAACAAATATATATATATATACAAAATATACATGTCACAATCGGGTATATATATATTTACAAGTCAAAATCTGGATTAGGTAGACAATTTCCATCTGTAACAAAAAAAAGAAACAGTATTAGTGACATGTGGTTGTTACAAGTAGGATGGATTAGTAAAACCTTTGTGAACACTGTCAGATACCTCAAATATCCATGCGCCCATAGAAAGTGCGATTGGGCTTTCCAAATATATATTGTCTGCATTGCGGGCATGCGGGTGGTGTCCCCTCCAACGCTACCGTCTGAAACCAGTCGAGGACGCATCGGTAATGGTATGTATGACCACATATCAAACCGAGCAGCCTCTGCCCGTCACTGTATGTTTCTATGCACACACTGCAGGTAGTGTTCGGAACCATACCTTGAACAGGGCAGGGTTCTCCGCGACGCCAACACCATGTTGGTAGACTCCTCCTAAGAAGGAGTCTCATTGTTGTTGGGTCGTCGTGCGTCCTTGGTTCAGTGGCGTGTAATACGTCAAAGAAGACGGGTAGCGCGTCTTCTGGAGGGGTCCACAAACGGGGATCTCTTCGCATATATAGCTGCTGCTGCTGCTGTCGATATATCGGTTGAGGTCGTGGCAGAGGTTGTATCTGCGGTGGCGGTGGTGGTGATTGTGGGGGTGTAACTGGAATGTGTTGTTGAAGTTGTTGTGGCGGTGGTGGCGGCGCTGGTATCGGGCGAATGTCACTAAGAAACAAAAAAAAAGACGACATAAAAATTATGTATAATCGCAAATAAATCAAGGCAGTATGTATGCATAAGAAGATGACTTACATATTTAGGTCGATGACTGCTGCATCGTCATCATCAACACGATCATCATTATCATCCCTGTCCCCGCCATGGTCCATGTTCAAGTCCACAGTATCGACATCACTTTGATTGTCCTCCATAAATCCTTCATCTTCTGTGGACTCGACATTACTGAAAAAACAAGGTACAACTTTAATACCAGATGTAAACGCAAGAGAACAATTGAATGTTAATGAAAACGAACGTACCGACTCGTGCCGGGTCGAGGGAGGAAGACCGCCACTCCTTCAGCTAGAGCATTGCTGAAAAAAAAAAGTATAAATTGAACACGTGAGGTAAACGCAATAGCACAAGACTTTGTTGTTAATGAAAACGGACTTACCGCAACAGACCACGTTTTAGCTGTAATATTGCACGTTTTAAACGTTGCACGCTGTCTGGAGATAGGGGACGAACTGCAGCAGCAGCAGCAGCAGTAGCGGCACCAGCAGCAATAGCACCAGCAGCAGCAGTTGGAGCGTCAGCATCGCTTAAAAAAAATATATGAAATGAACACCGGAGGTAAAACGCGAGAGCACAAGAGTTTATTAAAATGACAATTGTCTTACCGACTCGAGCCGAGCTCTGGAGATAGGGGGGGATCCACATCAGTAGCAGCAGCAGATGTCTCGTCGATATCACTGAAAAAAATATATATAATTGAACACCGGAGGTAAACGCAATAGGACAAGAGTTTATTAATGAAAACGGCCTTACCGACTCGAGCCGGGTCCCAGCAAAGCACGTCGTAACCGTTGTGAACTATAAAAAAATACAACATGTCAATTGAATGGAATATTCTGTTTGTACATTATAAGTAAAGAAAAAAAATGTTATATTTACCATCGTACTCGACGTTGCTATGCCGGCATAGGTTTTGTTATTTTGTTGTTGTTGTTGTTGTTCATTCTATAAAACGTATCGAAAGTTGTAAAATAAGTAGGTAAAGAACATAATGACGTGTGTGTGTGTGTGTGTGTGTGTGTGTGTGTGTAATGCTGAACATCATCATTACCGTTAGTTATTGGTCCGCGTACTTTCTCTTCTTTGCCTTAGGACCAGCAGCGTCGTCGGTTATTGCACGTATCCTGTAACGCCCGTACGCGAGTGTAATTACACCGTCGTCCAGTACGTACCTCTTACCATCATAAGGAGACAGGGAAAGTTTTGTTATACGTTGCGTGTACAGCTTATGATGATTGCTTCGTATACACTCAGCAGAGGTGAAAACCGTACGACTGTCAAAAAGACACTCGCTGTACAATCGATGCCGTAACCTTTTTTTTATTGCCGTCCTTGGCACACCTTTCGCCACCCTTTTTGTCGGTGCGGTCGGACAACAAGAGCGAGTAACACTTCGCCCTGAGTCCGACAAATTCCCTGATGGGTTTTCCGTTGGTCTCATCCTTGAACTTCCCCACGACTTTTTTGTTGTCGTCGCAATGACAAGGATGATCCATGGGATAGACCGACGTATCGAAAAGGTGGAGATCCTCTTTCATATCCGAGTACACATCGTCAGCCCGTATGCTGTAAAGCAAACTGTCCGTGTCAGTCATTAGTAAAGGCAATAGTCGTCCGTACTTGGCGACAGCGTACCGATAATGAAAATCGTACATTATCAATTTGCTGACATCGAGTACTGTGAAGCCGACGTACACCGGACGGGAAAGGAATATCATCCTGTTTCGTAAGGCCAGTCCGACCAAGTTATCGGTGTAGCGGATCATACGCTTTAGCCGAGGATTGGAAACAATTTTCTGCAGCCGTCGTTCGTTAGAGACTAGTTGGAAGTCTATTCGTTTCCTCACGTTCTCCAGCGATTTGCCATAGGCGGCGTTGACCATCAGTTTGAAAAAATCCTTTTCAAAACTGTTGGTGGCTGCTGCTCTCTTTTGCGTGTTGAAATCGAAAAACGGTTTCATCCACGCCCTCTGTTTAAAACTCAACACCCTATGTATCGCTATCAATTCTAGACCGAGACTCAGATACAATTTTAAATTTCGAAAATGGAGAACGTAATTTTGCTTGTCGTCCAAAGTTGTCAGCAACTTAGGAACGGACGACGAAGGCGTTTCCGATCCTAAAACAAGGTAGGAATACTAAAACAGTGATCCTAAAATAATAGATGCCACGGAAACAATGACGCAAATAAAACAATAGAAAGCCTGCCACGCCCTGCCGGTAAAGGATGGAGGGGGAACTGAGCCACCCGGTAAATCATGGTAGGAATATTAAAACAATGGTACTAAATCATTGACGATACGGACACAATGACGCAAATAAAACAATAGAGAGCCTGCCACGCCCTGCTGGTAAACGTTGACGGGGTTACTGAGCCACCCGGTAAAACATAGTATGAATAATAAAACAGTGGTACTAAAACAATATACGATACGGAAACAATTACGCGAAAAAAACAATAGACATAGACAGACTGCTACGCCCTGCCGGTAAAAGTTGGAGGGGGTACAGAGCCACCCGTAAAACATGGTAGAAATACTAAAACTGTGATATTAAGCCAATAGGCGATACCGAAAAAATGACGTGAATAAAACAATAGACAGCATGCCACGCCCTGCCGATAAAAGTTGGAGGGGGTACTGAGCAACCAGGTACAATATGGTAGGAATACTAAAACAGTGATACACTAAAACAATAGACGATACGGAATCGATGCGAATAAAACAACAGTCAGCCTGCCACGCCATACCGGTAAAAGTTGGAGTGGCTAGTGAGTCACCCGGTAAAACATAATAGGAATACTAAGACAACAGACGATACGGAAAGAATGACGTGAATAAAACAATAGACAGAATGCCCCGCCCTCCCGATAAATGTTGGAGGGGGTACGGAGCCACCAGGTAAAACATGGTAAGAATACTAAAACTGTGGAAAAAATAATAGACGTCACGGAAACAATGATGCAAATAAAACAATAGACAGCCTGACACGCCCTGCCTGTAAAGGTTGGAGGGGGTACTGAGCCACCAGGTAAAACATGGTAGGAATACTAAAACAGTGATACTAAAACAATAGACGATATGGAATCAATGACGCGAATGAAACAATAGACAGCCTGCCACGACCTGCCGTTAAAGGTTGGAGGGGGTACTGAGCCACCCGGTAAAACATGGTAGGAATACTAAAACTGTGGAATTAAACAATAGACGAAACGGAAACAATGACGCGAATAAAAAAATAGACAGCCTGCCACGCCCTGCCGGTAATAGTTGGAGGGGGTACTGAGCCACCCGGTAAAGCATGGTAGGAATACTAAAACAGTGATACTAAAACAATAGGCTATATGGAATAATGACGCGTATAAAACAATTGACAGCCGGCCACGCCCTGCCGATAAAAGTTGGATGGGTTACTGAGCCACCAGGTAAAACATGGTAGGAATACTAAAACAATGATACTAAGACAATAGACGATACGGAAACAATGACGCGAATAAAAGAATAGACAGCCTGCAACGCCCTGCCGGTAAAAGTTAGAGGAGGAAGTGAGTCACTTGGTAAAGCATGGTAGGAATACTAAAACAGTGATACTAAAACAATAAACTATACGGAATCAACGACGTGAATAAAACAATAGACAGCCTGCCACGCCCTGCCGGTAGTACTTGGAGGGGGTACTGAGCCACCCGGTAAAACATGTTAGGAATACTAAAACAGTGATACTAAACAATATAGACGATACGGAAACAATGACGCGAATATAACAGTAGACAGCCTGCCACGCCCTGCCGGTAAGCGTTGGTGGGGATATTGAGCCACCAGGTAAAACATGGTATGAATAAAAATACTGTGGATATAAAACTTAAGACGTTACGGAATAAATGACGTGAATAAAAGAATAGACAGCCTGCCACACCCAGCCGGTAATACTTGGTGGGGGTACTGAGTCACCGAGTAAAAACAATGGTAGGAATACTAAAATAATGATATTAAGACAATGGACGATACGGAAACAATGACGTGAATAAAACAAAAGACAACATGCCACGCCCTGCCGAGAAATGTTGGAGGGGTTACGGATCCACCAGGTAAAACATGGTAAGAATACTAAAACTGTGGAAAAAATAATAGACGACACGGAAACAATGACGCAAATAAATCAATAGAAAGCCTGCCACGCCCTGCCGGTAAAGGTAGGAGGGAGGTACTGAGCCACCCGGTAAAACATGGTAGGAATACTGAAAGAGTGATACTAAAACATTTGACGATACTGAAACAATGACGTGAATAAAACAATAGACAGCATGCCACGCCCTGTCGATAAAAGTTGGAGGGGGTTCTGAGCCACCAGTTAAAATATGGTAGGAATACTACAACAGTGATACACTAAAACAATAGACGATACGGAATCGATGCGAATAAAACAACAGGCAGGCTGCCACGCCATACCGGTAAAAGTAGGAGTGGCTAGTGAGTCACCCGGTAAAACATGATAGGAATATCAAAACAGTAATACTAAAATATAAACGACACGAAAACAATGACGGGAATGAAACAATAGACAGCCTGAACGCCCTGCCAGTAAAAGTTGGTGGAGGTACTGAGCCACACGGTAAACATTGTAGGAACACTAAAACAGTGATACTAAAACATTAGGCGAAACGGAAACAATGACAGGAATAAAACAATAGACAGCTTGCCACGCCCTGCCGTTCAAAATTTGAGAGGGTACTGAGTCACCCAGTAAAAACAATGGTAAGAATACTAAAACAATGATACTAAGACAATAGACGATACGGAAACAATTACGTGAATAAAACAATAGACAGCATGCGACGCCCTGCCGATAAATGTTGGAGGGGGTACGGATCCACCAGGTAAAACATGGTAAGAATACTAAAACTGTCGAAAAAATAATAGACGACACGGAAACAATGACGCAAATAAAACAATAGACAGCCTGCCACGCCCTGCCGGTAAAGGTTGGAGGGAGTACTGAGCCACCCGGTAAACCATGGTAGGAATACTGAAAGAGTGATACTAAAACAATAGACGATACGGAAACAATGACGCGAATAAAAGAATAGACAGCCTGCGACGCCCTGCCGGTAAAAGTTGAAGGGGGAAGTCAGCCACTTGGTAAAACATGGTAGGAATACTAAAACAGTGATACTAACACAATAGACGATACGGAATCAATGACGCGAATAAAACAATAGACAGCCTGCCACGCCCTGCCGTTAAAGGTTGGAGGGGGTACTGAGCCACCCGGTAAAACATGGTAGGAATACTAAAACTGTGGTTTTAAACTATAGACGAAACGGAAACAATGACGCGAATAAAAAAATAGACAGCCTGCCACGCCCTGCCGGTAGTAGTTGGAGGGGGTACTGAGCCACCCGGTAAAACATGGTAGGAATACTAAAACAGTGATACTAAACAATAGACGATACGGAAACAATGACGCGAATAAAACAATATACAGTCTGCCACGCCCTGCCGGTAAACGTTGGTGGGGATATTGAGCCACCAGGTAAAACATAGTATGAATAAATATACTGTGGATATAAAAGGTAATACGTTACGGAATAAATGACGTGAATATAAGAATAGACAGCCTGCCACGCCCTGCCGGTAAAACATGATAGGAATACTAAAATTGTGGTTTTAAACAATAGACGAAACGGAAACAATGACCCGAATAAAAAAATATACAGCCTGCCACGCCCTGCCGGTAGTAGTTGGAGGGGGTACTGAGCTACCCGGTAAAACATGGTAGGAATACTAAAACAGTGATACTAAACAATAGACGATACGGAAACAATGACGCGAATAAAACTATAGACAGCCTGCCACGCCCTGCGGTTAACGTTGTAGGGGGAACTGAGCCACTCGCTAAAACATAGTAAGAATACTAAAACAGTGATACTAAAACAATAGACGATACGAAAACAATGACGCGATTAAAACAATAGACAGCCTGCCACGCCCTGCCAGTAAAAGTTAGAATGGTACTGAGCCACCCGGTAAAACATGGTAGGAATACGAAGACAGTGTTACTAAAACAATAGACGATACGGAAACAATGACGCGAATAAGACAAATGGGTATTGAGTCACCCGGTAAAACATGGTAGGAATATTGAAACAGTGATACTAAAACAATAGACGATACGTAAAACAATGACGTGAATAAAACAATAGACAGCCTGCCACGCCCTGCCGGTAAACGTTGGAGGGGGACTGAGACACCTGGTAAAACATGGTAGGAATACTAAAACAGTAGTACTAAAACAATAGACGATACGGAAACAATGACGCGAATGAAACCATAGACAGCCTGCCTCGCCCTGCCGATAAAAGTTGGAGGGGTACTGAGCTAGCCGGTAAAACATGGTAGGAAATAAAAAACAGTGGTACTTAAAGAATAGACGATACGGAAACAATGACGCGAATAAATGAATAAATCAATAGACAGCCTGTAACGCCCTGCGTGTAAAATTTGGAGGGGCTACTGAACCACCCGGTAAAACATGGTAGGAATACTAAAACAGTTGTTTTTAAAACAATAGACGATACGGAAATAATGACGTGAATAAAACAATAGACAGACTGCCACGCCCTGCCGGTAATGGTTGGAGTGAGTACTGAGCCTGGTTGGCAGGTTTGCTCGTGGTGGTAAGAGAACAGTGGCTCTCATTGTTGGCTTAGTATACTAGGCCAGTGACGTCATCACCTCCACCCCCTAGTCCAGCGGTGGCCTAGTACCCCCTCCTTCACACTACTGCAAAGACAGTAACATTAAAGGTCAACTGAAGCAAATACAGTCTTATATAGAACTTTTTCTCCTTACCTTATACAATTTTACAATTTTAGTTGCTACCACAGGTATAAGGAGGGTTTAATCGGCCTATTCAAGAAGTAACAATGGCGTTAAATATGTAAGAGTAGTGTGAGGGCTCGCAAAGGATTCCTACCAGGAGTCCAGATGAAGGAGTTACGTCACTGAGTACAGACAGCACGCACACACTCACGCGCGCGCGCACACACACACGCACACACATTATAACGAATACAAATGTTCAATTTAATTATGCAAGCTCCGTTCCTTTGTATCGCAACTAGGATCAGGCTCTCCAGTTGGGTGTATCATCATATCCAGAATCAAGACAATTAATACAAAAATGTTGCTACTCCAATGGTTGACGTCGAAATCTGAACGATTTGTAGACGTACTTGCTGCGAGTACGCTTCTGCTACAACAATAATTTATTACGTCATTTTGAATGGTGTAATCAGTTGATTTTATATAAGAAACAAAATGTGTAATTGCAGATATAAAACGCCACTTTATTGTACTTTATATTTCTTGGAGAATTACGTGTGTGTTGCACATAAAAATTAAGACAACGTCGTAGTTTCAGTTTTTTATTGCAGTTTTAACATCGAATGCAGAATAAGTAATTTTAACAGTATTTTATAATACTCGTAAATTAGTTATTGGTTGGTGATGTCATGTTGCAAAGAAACAGTATATTTTGCTTTTTTAATGTTTTTTTAACGATACTTAACAATTAAATGAGCTACAAAACCACAATATGCTTTCTGCTGACAAATACGTTAAGAAATAAAATAATTGTAAAATATACTCGTTATTAGGATTAATATATGAATAATTTTATTTATCTATCTTGCAACATTTCAGTATCGTACAGCGTTTTTGTAATAATCCTCCTCTTTTGGTCTTTTGGTTTTTGTTTCCTGTACATTTGTATTCACTCACTTGTGTTTCATAAACAACGTATAAATGGGACAAATAAAATATTTGTATTAAGGCATTGCTCTTGTACCTCTGCCTGTCTAACTGTCTTACTCTCTCGTCCAAAGGGCAATATGACATGCCAATACTGTCTGACTGCAGACAGACAGGGGAAAAATACACAGCTATGAATGAGGTAAATTCGAAACTGAGCGATTGAGCATGACACAGGGGATAGGTGATAAAGGAAACATTAGAAAACTAGTGAGAAATCGGATAACGAATTAAATGGTGAGATATAGACTTGAAGGAGGGAGAGTGGCAGAGTGGCAAAGAGAGAGAGAGAGACAGGAAGACAGATAGAAAGACAGACGGTCAGTGAGAAAAAAGCAATAGAGGTAGAGGCGAAGAATACACCATTTGTTCTAGTCATTATTTCACTAGTTTCATCTCTACATTTTATTTACTTTTTTCATCCTAGATATCTTTCCATTCGGTCTTAGAATGTAATCACAAAAATTAACTATTATAGTTCTAGGTTACATCAGCTTTGACAAAATAACATTGGCAGTACAGAGATGTCCTCTATACGTTTTTACACTATGTTTTCTTGTGACATACTAACTAATAAGACGCTCACTGAGACACAATGGAGTCTCGCAACAGTTCGCTAACCGATTGTCGCATACATGCCTGGGTTCCCAAAAATTCTGGAATGATGACACTTCATTTCCAAAAATCAAGCTACTTAATACGCTTGTTTTCGAGGGCTTTAAGGCAATAATTGTTAATAATATTAAGATGACTTAATATTAGTTTTAACATCAGCCTATTCATGTATTAGGCAAAGCAACTTGTAATTCTTTGTTGACGTCTAGTCTCTCAAGACTTTCACTCTTTTAGCCCCGCCAGGGCTAAAAATCTAGTTTTACAAAAGTTCGATCTTTACTGCCTAGTTTTAAATCGTAAGAACATATGGATTTTTAACTTAATTTGATATATACCAACGTTTTACGGTTGGAGTTTAAGCTTAGCGACATTTCTTTTTTTCTGGGTGTTCAGTCTGTAGTTGCTTGATCTTCATTCAGACGTTTCAGCTACAACTGCAACAGTCCGTCCTCAGCTCTTCATTAAACTAAACCCTAAACTATACAGTATTTTATTCGTACCATTTACACTCAACATAACTGATAACATAGTGCCATGGAACAAATCCTTCAACTAAACAAAATGTTTTCCTAGTGGTGGATGTACTTTTGCGATGGAAATAATCATGAATGTGCCGGCGAACTGTATCACTCTGACAGGGGTCAATTGTCGAACGTCTTTTCATATATTTTCGGTATTTATAATTTTAAACAATCTAACTCAAAAATGTTTCCTTTTATTTTTTTGTTTTTAGTTTTTTGTAACAATGACCTCAGCTTGCTTTTGTCACATTGCTCTAATGTCACAGATGTTTGCTTTGTTTTGACGATGAGAGTAGCCCACGCCCTCGTCATTTGTAACTTATTTTCTTCAAGTAACAAAAAGGTTTACCGGTTTCATTTCGCAAATGAGTCGAGTCTGACCAGTCGTACTGTAGAGTGAATATATCTACTAGTCATGATGTGTATGAGAACGGCTCTGTTTTGTAGGTGGTTGACTTTAATCAGACATAACTGGACCAGCACGAATGAAATCACTTTGACGTAGTTGACGCGTTTCCAATAGTCTTGAAAACTGTTATTTAAAAAATTGCGTAAATCTTACTTAGGAACCCCATTAACAATTTGCGGTAGTAAATCAGAAGTGATTTTTGTATCAAAATTAGAGCAAACAGAGCTGGAAATCTGAGCGACCAAGCGAGCCAGGGTCGTTACAGGAAACTCGCAACACGCGGCAGTTTTCATCACTTTGATTGAACGGATCTTCGCCAAACCTCTCCAGCCGCGTCACCCCAAATCCATTTCCGATTTAAAACAAACTGTAGTATTAAAATTGTGGCACGCCAGCGTTTTATGCTTCTTTTTCCAAGCATTATAACCAACTACTCTGAATAACCAATTATTGTTTTTTTATCGTCATATTAGGCCTATATATAGATTATACACATACGCTACATTTCATGATGAACGTTTATTTGTTCAAAATATGAAGCAGCGATAACTAGATTGGAATACTGTGTGGAATATTAGTATAAGTAAGAATTAATCTGTGTTGAAAAAAAGGTCCCATCGTACTTTCGTTTCCACGGATACGTTGTTGGACCACAAGATATCCGGTGTTGCAGTGTTGCTCTCATCGTCCTCTCGCGGTTTACTGAATTCTGAGAAATGACTCTGTTAGATAGTGTTTGGAGGTGTGTGACGTCACTATGTAGTTCAGACCCTGTAGAAATTTATAAAAATATCGTTCTACCTGTAGAGTTATGCACTATCACAACGATTTCTGTCTAGTGAGTAGCTTGCTGTTTAATACCCTCACACAAGTGTTTTGCATCCTTCCGTACATTCTCGACGATTAGACCTGTATACCTAACGTTAACAAACAGACGTTCAGAATGCTGCTGACAATTAAAAAACAATAGGCTGACCAGTGGCGTAGCTAGGGTTTTTGGCGCCCGGGGCAAGGGGATCGTCGCCCGCCTCGCCTTCACAATTAAAGGGGGACAAAATACCAAAAATGGAAGCCCATCAAGTGAACAAAGTACGTAATAAATGCAAATGTATAAATTTCTGTATGAAAGCACGTCCACCAAACGTCTTAAGAATATTTGTTAAGTCAAAATTAAGAAATTATATATTATAACATTACCGGTATTCAGTGTGTATACATTTATTAGTAACAAATGTAGACTATAAAAATGTAGTAATATAAAAAGTTTATAACTTAAAAATGTTTTAATAAACATGCAAATTCCTTGTAGGTCTAAAGCGCATTGTAAAAGAATAAACTAAAGCAACATCAAGTTAAACAAAGAAATATATTAAAAGTAATAAAATAAATCACTTACCAGTACAGGTTAATGATTCCGTCTTCCATTAATAAACACTTTTATTTATTTTTTTTAATATTTAAAAAATATTTAAAACGAAACATTTTTGAATGTAATTTTCCTGGTCTTAATTGCTGCAAAGTCGGTTATTAAATAACTGTAATCTAATGACGAGGCAATGTCGTTTTCAATTGAAAGTATCGCTTGATTTGATAGCCTGTCGTGAGATGTTGTTGGTCGTAGGTACGATTTAATCAATTTAAGTTTACTAAACGATCGTTCAAAAGAAGACACAGGACACAGTCACTGGTAAAGTAAGTAAAATGTTTAAAGCTGTTGCTAGTGTTTTGTAGGCTTCTAATCCCATTGAAGAAATGTGTTGTAGCAGTCCTTGAGGTGTAAAGTCAATTTGTTCTTTGTTAACTTTTGCCCTTTTTAGTAAAAGTATGACGTCTTTCAAGTCACTGAACAATTATTCACTGTTTACGTCATGTGCATACAGTTTTGGAAGCTGGTGAACTTAGTATTTATTTGGGAAAGCTGTTCCTTAAAATGTATATCCCCATCATTTACGAACGCCTCAAATTTACAGAGTAAGCCAAAGCGTTTTCCTAACTCTTTTTTGTTAGAGATACGGCTTGAAATTTCAACTGACAGTTTGTCCAAAATTTTTATTAGAGAACGTCGCATTTCTTCCCGAACAGTTAATGCAGAATCGTCTGGCATCGTGCGCTTCCTTCTTTTCTTTTCTGTCGTACTGACATATCCATACATTACATACCTGCTCTGCCTTAGAAATGACATTGTCACACAGCTCATTCCTCCAAACGTTTAATTTGTCAGTTAGCTTCTCTAGAAATGCCAGTGCTTGAATAAAGCGTGTTCCTTTGGTCTGCAAGATTTTCTGGATTTTGTCCATAGAGGAAACAATATCCGTCCAGACAAAGAGCAAGGTCACAAAATTAAAGTTTTCTATCGCATTAATTATTAATGCTACATCATCCCTCGTATCAGTTGTTTCAGTCGGTGTATCCCTCAGTTCCTTCAGTGCAGCGATCACTTCATCCAGCTGAGTGGATATTGCTTTCACCACATTTGCTTTTGAACACCACCTGGTATCACAATGTCCTTTTGGAGTAATATTTACGAAGTCTTTAAAAACAGTGCATCTATAAGTGGAACAGGAAAAGAAGGTGAATAGACATTCTACTATCCCAAAAAATGTCACTGCCATTGTTGCTTGATTGTCCTACGACTGACCTCTGTATTCGCTAAGATTCAATCCATCTCTCCCAAATTTACTTGTAATAGCTTGTGTGATCCCCTTCCCTGTTTTCACTTCTAAAAGAATAAAATCTATGAAGGCTTCCTTGATATCAAAACATTGCGTTTAATTTCAAGAAATCCTATAATTTGAGACATTTGTTCTACATGTGCAGCATCTGGTGTTGTGTCAAATATAATACTAAAATACATCGCCTTCTTACATGCAGTAATAATATATTTGCGCACTCTTTCTCCTAACAGCTTATTATTTTATTTTGAATAGTTGGCGAAAGATGCGATACACACCCAGGTTTACGATAGACTGAATCCAAATGGGATCTCATGAAAGGGTCAAATTTAGCAAAGAATTTTATCAAAGCCAGAAAGTTTCCAGGATTTTGATCGTTAGTAATTTTGACTCTCGATGCCTTCTCAGTGCCAGAGTTTGTTATTCAAGAGTTTGTACTGTGGCAATTCGTTTGAGAATTTTCTTTCCATGTCTTAGCTACTTTACTTATTTATTTATTATTACTATTTACTATTACTTTATTTGTGTCTGAAGTAGGTCATCGATAAGTCCCCCTTTTTTAAAAGAACGTTCGAATTCCTTCCATTCCAAAAACGCAGAGAAATGAACAGGACTATTTTCATGATCTTGAATACGGGGATTTAACTTTCGCCACGACGAAAACCCATTTTTATTATTGAAATGGCTTCTTTGATAGTATTTTTGTGTGTGTAGAAATAAAGTCCAACAAAAGCAAAATAGAGAGTTTTTATTTGGAGAGAAACACATCCAAGTGCGATTTACCTTTTTGCAAGGTTTATCAAACCAATAGTTTTTTAAGGCTCGTCTATCTTCTTCTTCTTCAGGAAAATGGCTGTCCTTGTTCTGCAACTAACCTACTCCTCTATTTACCATTATATCTCGCAAGAATTGAGTTATCTCGCTTGGCCAAGCTCCCATACCTTGTAGAGCAACACCAGGAACACGATCTACATTGTTGCTAGTAATGTTCTGTTCTCCATCGCCTGTAATTTCAATATTTTACGATGCAACTTTCTTTGCTTTTGCTGACACTGGCATCTGGGTTCAGACGTAAGACAGACACTAGTGAAAGTGAAACAAAAAGTCGTTAAGCAAAGGGTAGAAGAAACAGATATAGCTTTGTTTACTCCCTTGTTATTCTACTAATTTAGAGGGTTTATTACACGCTCAAACTGTCCCCGTAACAACAACACTGTAGTCATATTGACCGTCATTTTGCTACAAATATATAATTTAGTTAAAAATTATAACCTCAATTATTGGGCCAACAGACTGCAATACGAAATAGTCATTACAAGGATCTTGAGTAACGACTCCGAAAGACAGAGAACTCATTACAGCAATGAAAACGACCCAACACATTCCAACAGGATAACCTATGTACATTCGGACACGATAAAATACCTGATGCAGTTGACTTCTTTACAGCTAATAACAGAACTGAAAAAAATTCCCAGCCTCCTCAATCCTAATTAAGTAGCAGGGATTTTCTAATAAAACACTGCAGACTTCGTTGTTCTTTATTATTTCTGTTTTCCTGATCCATGACATTAAGGCATTATGAATCTGATGCGTAGATACGTGTGACGTCGACACTTTGTCCACATGCGCACACGTGACATTTTCTCGGGATCCAACCAAGGCACCTCTTGTTTGTGTGGCAAACTACTGCCACAATAAAACTTCCCAGGTCTTGTACCGAGGGCCGGCTCCAGCGCTTCTGCCGCTTTGCAGTATTTATGAGTGCCACTCCCTCCCTATTTTAACTGTGAACACATTTAAGCACCCTAGACCTACTCTAAAGGTACTGCGATTGCCTTCAAAAGAAGACTAGGAATGATTGCGCTCATTGTCAGATTTACGTTCTCCCGTTACTAGTTTTCGACTCTTCGTTAAACTCTGCTGACTTTATACATAAAGTAATTCTTACTGACCTTACATAATGTGATGAAATTAAGTGAATAATTTTATTTTTCCCCTCAATTTCAAAACTTAACATCCAGGAATCCGCCGTCCTTTAAAATATGCCGCTGAATTTTGGGCGTTAACTCGTAGAGGCTCCTTGCGTCATGAGGGGTATAAAACCGACAAAGAGCACTGAGAAGTTACAGTTATATAATGTAATATTATGTCTTAGTGAAAATATTCCAGTAAGAAATTGAATTATTGTAACGAGACAATGTCACTTCAACCTATAGAGAACAATTATTGTCATTTTGTTCATCAAGATAACGAACGAACGAAAATAGTTGCTTTGACGAATTAAAGAAATTTTGTTATTCTAAGTAAATGCCTTATTTAAGAACGAGCCACTCCCACAGCTATCCTGTCCGCACGACTGGATCTTTCACTTTGTGAGGCCCCAGACCCGGGCGTTACAACATTACATTAGACAAAATAATACAGTACATTTTAACAATACAATGTTTATTTACATTATGCTCATAATAATGAATAATGCAATTACTCAATTTACCCTTATGTGTGGTGGCCTGAACGAAATCATTTCCCTCCCATACATGTTGACTTGGTGTGTGGCTCCGCAGTATCCACTTTAATGCGTGTTCTCCTTTAACTGTCACAGTGACCTAGTTATTCATTCGTAGAACTTCCTTGGCATGGTACTTGCCAAATTCTTTCTGTCTTGTGTCATCATATACAATGAAAGTTTGTTTGCCAATTTGTCTTAGCAAAGTGTAAAGTCCATCGTACAATCTGGAGAATTTCTTAGCAGTATTGTCAATACGTTTTCCAACAGGATTTGTTTTTAATAATACTTTCTCTCCCACATTAAAATTCTGCAACTTGTGAGTTCTGTTGAATCGTTTTATTCTCTTATTACCTTTTTCCATTATTCTTCTTTTAGCATGTTCAATCTTAATGCTTAACGGTACCTGTAAGTTCTGATTAGCAGGTTTGTGAACATACCGCTTCCAAAATCGGTCTTGCTGACGATCTTGTTCAATTTCTGTTGGTGTGTAGCTCGTTGCTTCGCTATAATTTTCATTAATGGCTTTTTCAAAGAATGGTAAATACTCTGCCCATTTATTGTATTGGTTATGGCAGTAAATACGTAGGTACTTACCCAATTCTATATTCACTCTCTCGGCTAAATTTCCCTGTGGATATCTGATGGATGTGAGTATGGGTTGGATTCCATTTTCTCTTAATATTCTATTCCATACTTCACTTTAAAATTGCACTCCTTGATCACTAAGAATCACTTCATCTTACCATGTATTGGAATATATTTTTGTAACGGAATTTTTAGGACAGCTTTCGTTGTGGGTCGCATATTAGAATACAGATTAACTGCCTTAGAAAACACGTCTATACAGACTAGTATGTGTTTAATCCCCCAACTTGATCGTGGTAATGGCCCTAAGAAGTCCACTGCAACTAACTCCCCTTTCGCCTCCTTCTGTATACTTTGCATTTCCACATATGTTTGAAGATTAGGTTGCTTAGCAGTTTGGCAATCATAACATTTCTTCAATTCATTTTTAATTCTTCTAAACATGTTGTTGATAGTCAAATCTTCTCTAAGGTATAAATAACATTTAAATGCCGTGGCATGAGCTAAGCTCTCATGAGTTGGTGTTATCAGTTTAAATAACATCTCGTTCGTCAACACAACTTTCCAATCATGTCTTATTAATTTGAAAAGAATGTTGTTATGTAACTTATATTGAGTTGGTAGGTGAGATTGACGTTTTGAATCTCGTAACTAATATCTTGGTCTTGTTCTTCCGCTAGATTTTGTAGCATTCTTCTTACTTCGTTGCTAGCTTCAAATCGTATAGGTAATAGACGTACTTCGTTATCTTCCTTATTGTGGATCTCCTCACATTCTTCTGTAACATGACGACTTAAAATATCTGCAAGGCTATTATCTTTCCCTTTGCAGTACTTGATAGTGAATGAGTACTCACAAATGGCCAATGGGTTTAGTTAAGACAATAGGTGCCTCACTTATCTTATACTGTTTTTCTTCTTCATTCATACTTATGCTATGTTGAACACCCTTATAATTACATGTTATCTTATTATTAATGATATCAATCTTAGCATCTAGCACATTCAATAAATCAATTCCTATAATACCATCATATATCAGCTTATTCATAATAATCATTGGACATTCTAACTCTAAATTTTCATGTGTAATTGTTACGTAGGATTTTTGTTTTTTAACTTTTTCTCGTTTATTAGTAGCGGCTGTAATGTTCATATTATTCACAAGTAATATCGTTGTATTTTTAAAATAATTTTTTATTTCGTTGCACCCAGGCAGCGTTTAAAACTGACAGTTGACTACCTGTGTCCACCAACATTTTAATTAGACAATTGTTTATACGAACATTAACAGTAGCGCAATGTGTGTGTGTGTTCCGCTTGATTTACACCTTCGTCCGTGCTAAGCAATTCGTCTCGTATGTCGACAGGATATATATTATTTATTGTGAACTGCCGCTTACGCTTCTCGAGTCATTGTTTAGAAGTCGATGGCGTATTTGCCGCTTCCGTTGCGCACTCTCTCTTTGAGCTAGTGTTCGTTTTTACTTCGTTAGCCGCTCGTTCATAAGGCTTCGGAAATTTCTTCTTAGACGTCAACCAGATATAGTTTCCCTTGTCTCCTCTACTCTCTCTCTGTTCGCTGCTTCTCTCCTCTTGACGACCGCATTCCACGCGTTGAGTCGTTGGTGTGTGACCTACATTCACAGCTGATCTATTTTGCGTGTGTTGCGTCTGTTGTTTATAATTATCACAGCTGTGATTATAATTATTGTGATTACCGTGCGGTTGATAATTGTGTTGTGTATTCTCACCGCGAGTGATGTTCTCAGATTGTGTTACAAGTATTAAAAATTCCTCAATTGTTTTAATACCTTGTGTGTAAACAGCGAGTTGGATTTTTTTCTGAAAATGGTAAGACAGTTTAGATATTATTTCATATTCTGAAAATTTAGGTTTAAGATGTTTCACTCTTTCAATTTGTGCTATGGTATACTGTTCAATACCCTGACGACCATGAATATCAAATTTACCATATTCTAGCTGATCACGTACCTGACGTTGAGTATGGATATTCCAATACCTATTTTCAAATGAGTCACGGAATTCTTGATAATTTGTGACATTATCACGTACATTATCGTCAATGGTACTACCGATCTTTTCCATTTCTTTTTCACAATTGGTCAAAAATTCCATGCTGTTTTCCCATTTATCTCCTGCAAATGTTAATTTAACCCTTTCTTCTGCTGGTGCTGGATACACCATCATCTGCGCTGGACGTCTACGTAGCTCCTTTCGAAGTTGATCCATTTCACTCTTCACCTCTTCCTTCATATTGGACATCTCTCCAGAATAATCTTTCGCAGTCTTGGATGTTTCTTCTAGCTTATTCTCTATTACCATTGTGCGTGTTTCTATCTCACTCGTTTTACTAGTGGTCGCTTGAAGCAGATCATAAACATCCTATATTTTACTGTCCTGTTCATGCTTTATTGTATCTAGTTTCTCATTTACGTTTTCATTTATTTGTTTATGAATGGCCTTTAAATCTTTCTTCCATTCTACGCGTACCTCTTTATGCTTGTTCTCTAACCTAACAGCTTGTGCATGCAGGGCTTGTTTAACTTAGCTTTCTAGTGCATCTATGCGCGTATTCGTGTCTATAATTTTGTCTGCAAACTGTGTAGTACTATCTATTATATCTTGTTTTAACTCTTCTTTTAATTGTACATTATCTTGTTTTAACTATTCTTTCAATTGTACATTATCTTGTTTTAATTCATTTAGATTATCATTTATTGCGAGTTTTATATACACTTGTTTTAACTCTTCTGTTTGTTTTATACTTAATTCGTCCATCATGGCTCGCATCATATTTTGAAGTGCCTCCAGACTGAAACTACCTGCTTCTGCCATGTTGAATTATTTTTATTTATATTATGTTTTTAAAATAATTATTATTGGTGATCCCGGTTATACTATTCTTTATTTATTATTTCTTGTACTATTATTATTACTGTTATTATTAGTAATATTACTATTACGATTACACTTTTCATTTACAATAATTACCTGTTGAGCGCCAGTTGTGCTATCATAATACACAACAATTGAAATAACATGCAAATAATATTTAATATAATATTAGTTATTACATATATTTTTTCATTTAACACACATTTTTAGAGCATACATTTAACTTTAAAATTTTGTAAATAGTTAAATGGCATGGTCGCGCACCACGTTCTTGGACGACATTTATTTTATAACGTTTACGCCGTTTATTAGCAACATTACTTACGCTATAAAATTATGACAGGTGTAATCGTAATAATAATAATACAACGTAAAATTGTTTAGAACCGTTTAGAAATTTATTAATTAAAATTTTTCAGTTCTTTTGCGATTTAAACTATCATTATTATTCGCATGTGTGTAGACGTAGTACACATCTAGTTATTAACATATAAGTAGTATCTCGTATTACACATAGAACATAATGTACACACTTATACTACAATAAACATTGTTATTATATAATATTGCTCTAGACTTGCTCATTTCTTTGATAACTATTAGATTATCTGATCTCTTTTTAATAATCTATTTTTCTTTTTATTATTGCATATGCATTTCTTTGTTTAAAATATGGATTCCATGTCAAAAAAATTTAAACCTGGTAATCGTGGGACTACCGGTAGACATGGAATCATGGGCAGACTTGTGCTTTGGGAAGGAATGAAGGGTTGGTTAAATAAACAGCTCTCATCGTCTTAATGTTCTCATCGTCTGTTTTCTTGCTAGCTAGCCGTACGCTCGATCTGAGTCGCTTTGGGGGCACGCCGGATGCCCCAGGTATCGGAGATGCGGGCCGCTTGGGCGCTGACGGGGTTTCGTCAATCTTCAAATGGTTGCCATTTTCTAAGGTCTCGGCCGATTTCTTTGATTTTAGTCTCAAACGATAGGCCTGTTGACGCTCTGCATAGGATTTGCCGGTTTTCGGTTTGAAATTTTTGGTTCGAGTTTTATCGCAATTTTTAGGTCGAGGCATTTCAAATGTTTGAGTTCAAATGTTGTTATTATTTTCTGTGAGTGCTTCTGGTACTCGGAATTGGTGTTATTGGAGATATTTAGTTTTGAGGATTACAACGCACTTTGTATTTTCGCGATCGGACTTGTAGTTCCCGAGATATTTAAGTTTTAGTGGAGCAATTTAGAAATTTTCGGCGCAAAAACACCCTCACGCAGACAAAGCCTAGAGGCGACTGAAGTCAGTTGTCGAAATTCTCAGTACTATTGGTGGAAGGGGGCCGAGTGACTCGATCACCTGACACCTGGTTCGCTGGGATTGGTTGAGCGGTTCGTGAGATAGTGGTATGCCGAAAGTACATTTGAAACATAACGGTCGATTTTCGCGAAACGTGCGAGTAAGACATTACATACCTATGGATTCCATGTCAAAAATTTACTATTTACTTTCAGATTAATTCAAATATCATTGATTAAATTATTTATTCAAAATTATACTTTCATATGTTTAAAAATTACTCTAAACTACTATACAAATAAACATTTACATTTTCAAAACATTATTAATTCCACTTTTTAATTAATATTGTCTTTCTTTTTATATGGTTAATTTTCTCTACTTGACTCTTTTTGTTGTTAACAATACATGGTTTTGTTTCACCTTAGTTGTAACGGTAATACTCAGCGTATCCTCTTCGGTCCTAGGTCCTCGATCCTGGATGCTCCTCTGTAGTCGTGCAGTCCTGGAGTCCTTGGTCGTCGTCCTTCAGATCCTCTCCGTAGTCCGTTGCCTCGTTCCGTACGCTGGACTGTATTCCATGTACTTGGCTGCTCCCTCGTATTCCGTCATAGCCTCTGACTGCAGGTGCTCTCACGAAAGTGATGAGTAGTCGGAAGAGAGCCTCCGGCTGCCGCTGTGGTTAATCAAAAAAGAGTTGTTGTCGTTGGGCAGAGCCTACGGCTGCCACGGTAATTGAACGAGAAAGAGTTGTTGTCGTTGGGCAGAGCCTCCGGCTGCCACGGTAGTTGAACGAGAAAGAGAAATAAGTTGGTGTGTCTCGAGTATTTATACCCTAGGGCGCAAAAATCATGTTTCGACAGTCCTCTGCAGGTATCAGTCTGTCGTTGGCGTCCCTCTCTAAACACGATTATTTTCACATTTATTTCGCTTGTCTTCCCAGCATGCGAAGCCTTTTGCAAATTACCCGATATTCATCTTGTCGGTAATTTTTATGTGTTCACTGTGTATAAACCTTTTTCCCCTATATTAATTAATATAAGTGTTATTTATATTTATTTTCACTATATTTGCACTTTTTATTATTTTCGCACTATTTTTTGTACACACGTGCGTCTTTATATTATACACACTGTGGCGTATTTGGTTTTGTGATATTATGCACACACTCTTTACAATTTACATAATTCATATAATTAATAGCGTTTATATAGGGGTGACGCTTTACAGGAATCAATTGGTCTCACACACACATGTAAAATACACGTGTACACACAGACACCGCTGAGTGACGTGATCAACCTGTACAAGCATGAAATTTGGTTGTTCCCTTTACAGTTCAGATTGGAAGCAGAATTATTATTACTAACAATATAGATAATTTATTTCATTATATTAATTATCTTAATTAATTGTGCAATGCACAGTACCCTATACATTTGTACTGTTGCAGTAGCCAGATATTTTTCAGTTCAATCTTACACGTTTGTTGATAGGTTAAAATAACTTAAATTAATAGTAAATTATCTTGCTTAAACATTGGCTAAACATAAAACCCTCAAGTTACGGAAACCAAGTTTTGCGAAAACCTCCTTACAGCGACAACAACATGATATAGGCTACTACTAACTTAAATGCACTCGTTGACTGAACTGCAACTTGAATCTTTGTTAACGGCTGCGCATTCGCTCACAGCCGCTAATGTCTCTTAAAAGTAGTGACCACTCACATTTAATAGACTATTTCTGAAAATTTCAGCGAAGCGGATAACAATGAACACGTCATTCAACGCTAAACAAAATTACAAATTGTTTTACAACCGGCACAGGTATTTGGCGACTTATAGTAACCCTGAACCCTTGAACTTCATAAACTAAAGATGACACATAAAATATTAATTTAACAATACATATACAGTAAATGTATTCTGTATCTAATAACTTATTGAAGAAAGAATTTAAATATGAACTGGTAAGCTCCCTGAGCTGCAGACCTTGCTTACTATTTGAACATAATGCATTTATTATTAGATAATATCGAATATTATTTTTTGAAGCTTTGAGTATAGTTCTGTGTATAGATGATTCTTAGTGCTTGCTAAGAAACATCAAGAAACTTCACCACAGTTTTGGTGCACCTAAAAAAGTAAGAAAGGTAAAAGGGAAATCATGAAAACTATTTTTTTTTTTTTTTTTGGAAAATAATATTTGTAAACCAGACAAGCATTATTATATTTTTATTGTTGTGAATGCAATAAACATAAAAAATCCCGACTGTTTTTTTTTCTAGTTACACTTCTGACAAATAATAATAATGCCCAAGTGACAAATAATTTAATCGTAGTTTTAAAGTTTATATATGTTTCCGTAGATATTTACAAGCTTATGTCTGATACTCTTCACAAATATACCTAACTGATAACAATATGTAAAATTTTCTACAAATGTAGTTTATAAATGTTTCAAACCGGCCCTAAATTTGCATGGTGTATTAACAGATCAAACGATATGGGTTCGTAAATTGAATTGCCTTATAAATTTGGTACCTCAGACAGATTTTTTACAGTTTCTTCAAAGTGCTGACTATCATTTTTGTCCCACGGTTCCGGTAAAGTGAAAAACTTTTCACTGTAAGCACTACAGTCAAGGTTACCTCAAAGGGTTAAAATTCCCTTTTGCGTGATACCCGGCATGGATTTTTACAATTACAAAAATTTTGTACCCTTTTTGGGACCTGGTGTTTAAAAATTGTGCAACTTCTAAGCTCGAACACTATACTCAGATTACCGTATTATACACTACAATACTCACCTCCCTTCGAAAACAATCTGTGGCTACACTAGTGAACCTCAGGCGGGAAAAGCCTTATAGACAGTCGCACTTTTGCGTCTGCGTTGCCCGCCTTGACCTTGACCGTGAGTAAGTATTCCACTCGTCTTTTGTGTTATCTAACACGGAACGTACAACCAAAAAGCGTGTTTTCGTTTGTCAGTATAAAAACCACATAGCGTATTTAAAAAATTACAGTGCGACAGTTCTCTTGGTTTGCGTTTTAAAACAACCGTAAAAACACTGTAGGCCTATTAAATGCTCGGCGTTAACAAAGACAGAAAGTACATCTTCGTTGTCACAAATTTGTTTTAACATTAAATTACTTGTGTAATATTAATAAAAATTTTGTCATCGCGCATTTCGATACAGGTCTAAACGTTTTATGTTAGTCATAAACTGATCCTCTGTTTACAGTTTAATTGAAATGACAAAAGTAGTATAGGTATGTATGTGCTGGGACAAGGTCAATGACCCCGGAAGTAAACAAAGATGACCTTGACCCCGGAAGTAAACAAAGATGACCTTGACCGAGACCTTGACCGCCCCCGGAAGTAAACAAAGATGACCTTGACCTAGAGCAAGGTCAAGGTCAAGGTTGATGTCGAGGTCAATGTCACGGTCAAGGTCAAGGTCTCGGTCAAGGTCAAGGCTGGTTATGACGTAAGCAATATGATTTCCAATGACGTGTTCAAGGGAATTACGTAATAACATGTGAACACATGCGGTTGACCTTTCGATTAAACCGCGCCCAAGAAAATTGCGCAATAACACGTGAATGTATGTGGTCGATTAAACCACATCCAAGAAAATTGTGTAATAACACGTTTTCATCATGATAGAAAAGTTGACGTCCATATTTTGAAAAATAAAAATACGAATTAATCAGGATCGAACCTATGAAACTATACATCGAATTAAGAAACAACGATTTAATCTACACGGCTAATTCGTATTTTGAATATCTTACTAAATCATGTGAGGAAAAGAGAAAATTCTTTAGAAATGTACATATTTTTTTTCTTTATTTTTTCCAACATAAACATACAATTGTTATAATGTTTTTACATAATGTTGATAACTACATTTATTAACTTTCTGCTGATTATAAAGACCATTAGTAACATCATTTATACTATCAACTAGCTTAAATTGATTATGTTGTATGTTTAACATTACTTTGTACTCATTCACCTTTTCAGGTACAAATTTAAATATTTTACAATTACACATATTAAAATTTTTAAGCCCAATATTTTTAGTATCATAAATGTTATAAACTACATTCTTCCGCCGATTATATTTGTTTCGCGTGTTAAAAACTTGTTCCATCATTCACCAACGAATAATGACCGTAGGGTAGTGTATCTATTTTATTATCGCAAAGGATTCTTTTATTGTCTAAATTACTTAACGCCAATTTGTTGCACGTAATCGTTTCAACTAGATGTTTTTTCGATCGGAATAATTTCATCATTCTATAGCTATTAATTTTATTATTATCCTTATTTATAGTTACGGGTTTATTATTTGTAAAAACGGTTTTAGAATAGACGCACTCTTTAAAATCTTCAAAGCTTATATGTTTGCTAATAACATTTTTTTTAATTCCTTTTGGTCTTTTTTTAATTTTGTTATCCGCAGTTTTAAATGTATATAATTTAGAGCGTAAACCGATAAATTCTTTAATCGGTACACCCAGACATTCATCTTTAAATTTACCAATAACTTTTTTATTTTCATCCGAATAGCACGGATGATTGGGCGAATAATCTGATGTATCAAAGTGTGTAAATAAATCTGAATCTAATATGTCTTTATAAAAATCTTCTGTACGAATTTCGTAAAAAAAGCTATCTGTATCTGTATATAAGAGCAAAAGCTTTTCACCATATTTTTTCTTCATTATATCGTAATGAAAATCATACATTAACGTTTTACTTATTTCTAATACGCTAAATCCGATGTATATTGGTTTATCTAAAAATAAACGTTTTTTATCCGATAATACCGCACATAACGATTTATTATAAATTATTCTGTCTTTAAATACCGGTTGTGTAATTAAATTTAATAATTTTTTCTCATCACTTACAAGTTTAAGGTCAATTCTTTTTCTCACGTTCTCCATACATTTACCGAACACCGAGTTGTTTAATAATTTAAAAAAGTCTTTTTCAAAATCATTTTTAGCTTGTTTTCGTTTTTCTGTATTTAAGTCAATGTACGTTTTTAACCAAGGACCCTGCAAAAATTCTATAATACGATGAATTTTTATAACTTTTAAACCGTGTTTAACAGCTTGTTTTAAATTAATGTAATGACATACATATTTTTCTTTATTTTCTAATGTTGTTAACAATTTTTGTTGTTTTGTTCCTTTAACGCATTGATTAACTGGTAGAAACGGTAAATCGCTATGATGATCATGTAAGTGATGAGGATACTCAACGTCTACTTCTAAAATATAACCGACGGGAGAATCGTCTGCAATATCTAGTATATTTAAATTATCGTTAGGATCTTTCCAAGTAAAACCAGCATACGGCATACATTTACTCATTGCCCAACCGTACAGATTATTCGCGTCTAAATAAGTTAAAAATTTAATCGGGTTAGTTACATCAAATGTTTCTGGAATATATTTATTGTTAGCAACAGATTCTTTTTTTATGCAAACACTTATTCCCCCCCTCACCCCATTTTCAAAAAGTAAGTACATTTCATAATCGGTTAATAATTCCAGTTTAATTTTTGTATAACTTAACATTGCATCAAATGCAAAACCTGGTACTGTAAAGTAGTGTGCGCAGTCTAGTTTATAAGATTGCATACAAAGAGATCTAAAATTTTCAAAAATATCACACAATAATAAAACATCAATTTTTAAATAAAGATCGCTATACTCCCCAAGAGTTTGTATATTAAAATGATTCCAAACTTTACACGCGTGTTCATAATCATCATTTCCAATTTCCGAATCATTTAGTGAACTATAAAAACAATCTTTTGGAGGTAATCTACATTCTTCCAACTTTTTCCAGGAATTCGTATATTCGTAAGGATACACACCTTTCCTGGTAACTAGCGGCATACTGTCTACAGAAAAAAATTTTCCAGTATAAAAAAACTTATCCTTAGGTAGATTATTACTGAGCTCAGCTAACGAACAATTCATAAACCGATAAGTATCAATAAATCTAATATTTAAACCCGGATGTGTTTTCTTTGCAAAAGAAATATATTTTTCTCTTGTATTAGGAATTACATGAATATTTTTTACATCATAGCCCAATTGTCGCACTATAAAATGCGAATCATAATTAGAACTACCATGTATGAAAACTGGTACAAATTTCTGTTGTTCTCGTTTCAGGTTACACGTATTACATAATACCGCACGAAATCGACCGGTTAAATGACAATGATCGCGAACTTTGGGATATAATAACGTAAATTCCTTATTACACATTTCGCAATGTGTAGCCAATTTAAATTTTATTTTATCATCTCGATTCATATGTAAAGGTATATTTTTTTTAATAAGTAAACCGATTAAATTAATTTTTTCAACTAAATATGTCATAAAATTTTCCGCAGCATTTTTACCACGATATAAGTAAGGTTCTGAAGGTAATCGGTTTCTAATACTTTCAGAGATATTGCTATCTATAACAAAATATACGCAAAAACTCATCGGAATATGAAATTCGTTAACTGTAGTAAATTTGTTTTCGGGGTTGGGCAAACAAGTACTAACAGGTTTCAAAATACATTCGAAATCTGCATATACCACAATAGGAACCCTATATTGATAATGAAAATTTTTAAATTCTAATATGTTGTTGTCAGTAGTTGGTAATGCTATTTTTACGGGCGAATACTTTCCGCAATATCTACTATGAATTTTTAATTTTTTTGACTTTTTAGTAAAAAACGAAAAACAACGTTTACATATTTCAATTACTTCTGTATGTTTTGTTAACTGTGGTCTTATTAACTTGGAAAAATCCTTTATATAACAATAATGGTAATTAGCATTATTCAATTTATTTAATACTAGAAGGTCAAAATGATTATTTTTTTCTTCCCTACACACTTTAAGAGGAAAAATTGATTTTTTTTCATCGATAGAATAAATGTTTATTGACACATTATTATTTTTTTCAAAACGAGAAATTTGGTTTAAAGGTGTAGGAAAGTCTATATGTTTAAAATCAAATTTATTTTCTAAATTAAAATAACGAAAATTAACCCGTTCAATGTGAGGTCCAGTAACATAACGACATAAGATTGACCATTTAAAACAAAAAATATCATTATTTTTTGGATTTATTATACATTTTTTATTTTGTAAGAATTTTGGAAGTGGAATATATGAAGCACCTCTTAATGATTTAAATCGATTTATTCTTAGTAAAATTCCGTCTATACAGTGAAGACTCCATCCGGAACAACGCTTGCTGGATCAAGAGAACGTAAAACGAAAGCCCACCTCAATGGATCATGAGAACGTAAAACGGAAGGAGGAGGAGCGTCTCCTACATAAATGGTTTTTTTCTCCAAAACGTCTGACGCCTGGGGAAATCACTAAACTAAAATCTATAGCTAACAGACCAGACTCAACTATAAGACCGTTTATGAAAGAATTAATAAAAGATTTATAGTTTTAAAATTTTTGTTAAATATTTATTTTTAATCTCCTATTTATATATTTTCATCATATGCTTTCTGTCGGGGTATATATATATATCCCCTTTTTATAAGTCACATTCAGTATGGCTTTGCAGAGTGATACGGAAAACGTGCACGCTTTGAATTGGCGCGTTTATTTTGTAGATCACTTAGGTTTAGGAGAGTATTCTTTTAACGATGTGTGTTATCTAATAATTAACGAATTTTCTGAAGCGGATGTTATCAAATTTGAAAGGAAAGAGTGTATAATTAAGATTCATTTTCCAGTATCTTATTCATATACGGATGTGTTGAAAAAATTAGAAAGATGTCGTTACCAAATACTAATAGACATAGACTGTGAAGAAGAAACAAAAGATATAATCGGTTCAAGATGGTGACAATATGCGAAAAGTTTTTGTTAGATTTTTTTGAAAATGAGGGTTTTATTCATACACCAGGTTCAAGAATTATTGTTTGTAGCGAGTGCGGATTTAAAACAAAAAATTATTTTACTATCACACATATTCAATTTATACATAAACTTTCACATCCGAAATGTAAAAGAGTTCGTTATTTGCCTTACAAATATGAAAACTATGCAAAATCTAAAAAGTGTATTGCGGATTATTCAGATGCAAAGATGTGTGTTAGTGCAACTGAGGAAATGATGGAAGCTACATTCTGTGCTTGGCCAAAACGTTTATCAGCAGCCGATAAGCTTTTATTAGCGGGATTTTTTTATACAGGAAATAGCGATGAAGCAATGTGTGTAGAATGTAAAGTTGTTCTTGACGAATGGGAAGCGACCGATGATCCTTGGACTGAACATCAAAAAGCATCACCAGATTGTTTACTAGTAAAATTACATAAATCGCAATTGTAAAATAAAATATGCAACTGTGCAATTGTAAATAAAAAATGTGATAACAGAAATAGTATGCGTTTATTAACTGATTTTTCAACCTACTTAATCACTTTGTTACTGTATTTAGAATAATAATGAGTGTTAGACAGATTATCAGCGATGAACTACACAAACAAGCCAGACGGAATTTTCCAACACGTAATGTAGAGTTGAAAGGCGTTCACGATTTGTACCAAGCCGACCTCGTAGACATGATATCGTTTTCAAAGTTAAATAAAGGTTATAAGTATATATTAACAATAATAAACTGTTTTAGTAAATATGCGTTCGCCATTCCTTTAAAAACAAAATCTTCAAACGATATTGTGGAAGCTCTTTCACCTATCTTACGAGCGAACAAAATGAAACATTTACAAACCGACCACGGAAAAGAGTTCTATAATTTACACGTTCAACGATTGCTTGGTTATTATAATATAAACCATTATTCTACTTATTCTGATAAAAAAGCGTCCATAATCGAACGTTTTAATCGCACATTAAAAAACTATATGTGGAAGTGGTTTACTTCTAGCGGGGAATATACATGGATTGAAATTCTTCCCAACTTATTACATAAATATAATAATAGCGTACACAGAACTATTAAGATGAAACCAATAGATGTAGGCTTACATAATGAAGAGTTAGTCCTATCACAAATAAATAAAAAACGATTACTACTTAATAAGAAACCGCCAAAATTTAAAGTTGGTGATAGAGTAAGAATTAGTAAATATAAGAAAGTATTTACAAAGGGTTATTTACCAAATTGGACAAACGAAATATTTACAGTTGATAGTATTAAACCAACAGCACCCAGGACTTATATTTTAAGAGATGATAAAGGAATCGTATTAGATGGGGGGTTTTACGAACAAGAAATTAGTAAAACAAAATTTGGAGATATATTTTTAATCGAAAAAATATTAAAGCGTAGAGGTAATAAATTATTTGTTAAGTGGTTGGGATATGATAAATCTAGCAATAGCTGGATTGATAAAAATCGTGTTATTTAATCTGTATTAGTTATTATCAAAATGAAGTTTGTACAACAAACAAAGAGACTGCGTATCCGCAACTTTGGTAAATCGATAGAAAAAGAGAACAAAGTTCATAGCGATTTATTACCAAATAATGTCAGATGTCTTATCATAGGCCCCAGCGATACAGGGAAGACAAATTTAATGTTAAATCTGCTGTTTGATCCTAACGGGTTATATTTTGAAAATGTATATATTTTTTCAAAATCGCTCTATCAAACAAAATATAAATTTTTAGATATGGTTTTATCCGATATGTCGGAAATAGATTATTATAAATTTTCT
Organism: Magicicada septendecula; assembly: GCA_034769895.1. Classification (NCBI taxonomy): domain Eukaryota; kingdom Metazoa; phylum Arthropoda; class Insecta; order Hemiptera; family Cicadidae; genus Magicicada; species Magicicada septendecula. Next base: position 302,868,146 of record CM068376.1, on the reverse strand, counting down.
GAAAATGATCAAGTGATTCATCCTGACGATGCTAAATCAAATTCGGTTATTATATTTGACGATGTAGCGTGCGAGCAACAGGACAACATTAGAAACCATTTTACAATGTGTAGACATAAAAAAAACAATGTTATATATATATATGTCAAACTTATGTTCGAATACCAAAACATTTGATACGCGATAATGCAAATTTAATAATTATTTTTAAACAGGACGATTTAAATTTAAAACATATATATAGTGATCACGTAAATACAGACATGACGTTTGAAGTGTTTAAAGATATTTGTACAAAAGCGTGGACACGACGGAAAAAGGGTTTCCTTGTAATAGATAAAGAAAGCAATATGAACTGTGGAGGGCGTTACCGTTTTGATTTTGATATCTATATTAACGACTTGTAATTGTTCGTTCAATTATTTTTCATCATGGCACCGAGAAAGTCACGTTCTCTAGATGAGTGTGAGAAGCTCGCTAAAGAGATTGGGAAGATAAGAAAGAATATTCGAAAGAAACATCAGACTTTAACACAAAACATTATTGATGAAGAAGAACTTGCAGAAAAATCGTTAAGGCCCGTTGTCGCTCCATTACAAAAGTTAGTACAAGAAAAGAACACTGTTACACCGCCAAGTAAGGAGAAAGAACGAGATGCGGATGTTGAAATGGACGATATTCAGGAGCGATTAAAAAACAAAAGGTTTTCAGATGAATCTGAAAACAATACATTATCGAATAAACGCCCAGCACCACCAAATACACCGCTTCCGTTACCGCGCGAAGAAGAAAAAACGTATGAAACGCTACCTACAGCAGAAGAATTGATATCAACACCAGAAGGACGAAAATCGATTGATCATTATATTGATATATGGTTTAAAGGACTGCTAGCGAGACAATATATGCGTAAATTTTTTGATGATGATAATCACGATATCGATCACGTTTTTGGTCCGTATTTTACGAATGGTACTACTTTAATGTTGGGTAAATACCCTATGAAAATTGAAGAAAATGATGATATTATAATCAACGGTTTTACATATAAAGGTACGCCTGGTTTGTACGATCTTATTTTCAAAAAACACCCGGACGCATATTTATATTCGGAAGAAGACTTAAACGCATATTCACATATGATAAGTAAAACAGGTGCATATTTAAATTTAACGACAAATAGAGTAAAAAGCAGCGCTAGTTACAAATATAAAAATATAATTAAACCGATTATTTCAACATCTAAACCGGAAAATCGTGGTCGAGGTTTATTAAAATTAAATAACAACAAGCCTAATTATGTCTATTGGGATGATATAAACGAATTATGTAAACGGCTACAATTGTTAATCGCTTCTCAAAGTGCTGGTCATTCAGGTCATAGCAATGAGATATTATCAATTATAGAAGAATTGCATGAGGCGGGGATAATAAAAGAAGACGGTGCATCGTTTGAGGCCATATTTTCAAAATGAGCGTTGACAAATTCGGACACTATAGTGGAGAACTGGTGACAGGATCAAAAATTCAACGCGGTCCACCGGGTGAGGGGTTTAAATTAACAAAGGATGGAAATTTTAATATAAATAACAAAAGGCTGTGCAATGTTGGAGACCCGAAAACGGATAATGAAGCTGTGAACGTTAAATATGTGAAACAAAACTCGATTACTTTATCAAATATTGGTAATCATTTCGATGTTAAAATGAAAAAAATTACTAATTTAGCCGATCCGCAAGAACCTTTTGATGCTGCGAATAAAATATATTGTGAAAATACGATGAAAACTTCTTTAGTTAATAGAATTCCGGTTAAGGTGAAAGATGGTTCTGTTTATTCGTTTAAAAATAATCGTGTTACAAATGTTGCTTCACCCATATCTAAACTCGATGTTGTAAATGTGGAATATTTAAGAAACAATACTATTATATTTAATAAAAAAAGAAACTCTTTTGATGCTGAGAATCACGTTATCGAACGACTACAAAATCCTAAAGAACAAGAAGACGCCGCAAATAAATTTTATGTGGATAATAAATTACCCAATTCGCTTGTACAACCTGGGTGTTGCGACTTTAAGAATAATAGATTAATTAATGTGGCTGAACCTGTTGATTTAACTGATGGTATAAATAAACAAACTTTAGACAATACTTTGAACACTTTGAAACACGAGGTTGAAGAATACATAGACAAAAGAGTAGATTTTAATAGTGATGGTGAGCTGGATTTTAAAAAAGCTAAACTTGTTAATGTTAGCGAGCCTGAAAGCGATTATGGTGTTGTAAATAAAAAATACGTATATGATCAGTTTCTCGAATATGATAAAAAATTGCTAAATATATTGTACAAATTATATAAAGAACTTACAACAGACAAACCTATTAAAAGTAGACACGAATTTTATATTATATATATGGTACAGAGTTTGTATGAAGAATCATAAATGCGCGTGTATCGGAACGATAAAGAGGGGAGCGGGCTAGTGGGCGACATTCTTGGTACTGTTATTAACAAATCAATCGACTTATTACCAGTTGAACTTCATATACCCGGTTATCAATATTGTGGACCAGGTACGAAGTTGGCTAAACGCTTGCAACGAGGAGACCCTGGAATTAATAAGCTTGACGCGGCGTGTAAACAACACGATATCGCCTATTCTAAATATTCAGATTCTACAAACCGTGCTAGAGCGGATAAAGACTTAGCTGAAAGAGCTTGGGAACGTGTTAAATCAGAAGACGCTTCGCTCGCGGAGAAAGCCGCTGCGTGGGCTGTAACTAATATTATGAAGGCGAAAAGCAAATTTGGTGGGGGTGTAAAGAAGAAGAAGAAGGTTTCAAAAAAGAAATGTTTGAAAGGTAAAGGATTATACTTACGACCGTATAAAAAAACGGGTGGAGGCGTTAAAAAAAAAAAATCAAATCGGCGGCGGCGGAAATAATTAAACATATCCCAATTCGCCCGCTTTCAACGAGCGAGTTATTGTTATATATTAATCGATTAAAAATTCCAAATTTTAGAGGTGTGTTTATGCGTGATACGTTACCTTTAAACAGTGCTATATGGAAAAATGAGGCTGGTATTGTTAATTTAGACAGTATTTACGGTCAAGGCACGCATTGGGTGTGTTACGTAAAACATGAGAATAAAATTAATTATTTTGATAGCTTTGGTAATTTAAAACCGCCTATTGAGCTGATTAACTATTTTTCTTCATCCATAGAACATCCTATCGAAATTAGTTATAATTATACACGAAAGCAAAAATTGGGTTCAGTTAATTGTGGACACTTATGTCTTCAATTTCTTGCGAACAATGTTTTCTTTAAGCGGCAAAGGACCTGAATTGGAGTGTGACATTTTTCCACCAATTGAATTAAATAATAACGAAAAATGGGAACTTGGATTAATCGATTTCATGACATACAATTCAATACCAAACGTGGAAGAAGGTGTAAATAATATACTATATTTTGATGGCGATAAGAAAATTGAATTACCTACAGGTTCTTACGAAATATCAGACATTGCAACATATATTAATGATTACTTAATTAAAAATTATGAACACGTTCGGGTGGTGATAAAGGCGAATAACAATACGCTGAAAAGCGAAATTTTGTCTAATGTATTAATCGATTTTAAAAAGCCTAATTCTCTTGCCTCCATATTCGGTTTTGAAGAATGTGTGCTTGAGCCTAATAAATGGTACAGCTCAACCTTACCAATAAGTATTGTTCGAGTAGAGGCCGTTCGATTAGTTTGCAATCTTGTTAGTTATTCATTTAATAACGGTATTGAAGGTCATATAATACACGAGTTTTATCCTACGGTTCCACCAGGATTTAAAATAGTTGAAATACCAACAAATGTAATTTATTTACCAGTAAACACATCGAGAATACATCGTATTACAGTAAGATTAGAAGATCAACAAGGAAGACCGATTAATTTTAGAGACGAGATAATAACGTTACGTCTACACCTGAGAAAAAAATGAGGCTTATTTTTTGCTATGGTAACACCGATAAAACGGTTGTTAACGATCTGAATAAGATCAGTAGAGATAAAAATATTAAACGATTAACACCTCAAAATAAGAAATTTTTACAATTATTGGGGTTAACAGTAATAAGTGAATATTCGAAAAAATGAGTAGTAGTATTTTAAATATATTAAACAATCCCGTATATGAAGATGATGCGATAGTAAGATTAAAATATCAGACCCATCATCCGTATACTTCAAGCACGTATAATAATAATGATGAAATTAGAATACCAATCAATCAACAAGATGTTTTTACGTTTCCACATGATAGTTATCTCTATATACTATTAGAATACACAAATAATTTAGGTGTATTTGATCAAACGTATAAATTAGTTTCAAACGCTGTGGCATTTTTATTTGATGAAATTAGATATGAAATATGTGGGTCAGAAATTGATCGAATTAAAAATGTTGGAATAACGACAACGATGAAGAATCTATTAACAATTAAACCTTATGAAGTTAATACTTTAGAAAATGCTGCTTGGAATGAAAATTTATATGGGGCTCTATCGCCATCTGAAAAAGATCTCCTATTCTGTATTCCATTAAAAATGTTGTTTGGATTCGTTGAGGATTATAAACGTATTCTGCTAAATATAAAGCAAGAACTAGTTTTAATAAGAGCATCGACCGATAGTAACGCTGTTGTTTTACCAGAATCGGTGACTGGATGTAAATTTACAATAAAACAGATATCATGGATAATGCCATATGTGTATGTAAATGATGAAAAAAAATATGATTTTTTTAAAATAATAGAGCGTGATGAACCTATATTGATCCCCTTTAGGAAATGGGAGCTTTATGAATATCCGTCTACACCACAAGCGAAGCAGCACACTTGGACTGTCAAAACGTCATCACAAGCAGAAAAACCTCGTTACGTTATTGTTGGCTTTCAGTCTGATAGGAAAAATAATATACACAAGAATTCGGCAAATTTTGATTCCGTATCACTACGTAATATTAAATTATATTTGAATTCAGAATACTATCCATACGACAATCTGAATGGTCAATTGTTACTTTTACACGAATTTTACAGACGATTTCAATCTTCATATTACTATGGTAGTAAGGACGCGCCAATGATGAATCGTGAAAATTTTATAACTCATACGCCTCTGTTTGTTATCGATTGTTCTAAGCAAAATGAATCATTAAAAACGGGTTCAATAGATGTTCGTCTTGAAATAGAAACATCTCAAAATATACCCGAAAAAACTGCAATCTACTGTCTTATTATCTATGATACAATTATACAATACACACCGTTATCTGGTTCCGTAAGAAAATCGCTTATCTAATCGTTTTATAATGAAGCATGAAGAATATTTTTACAGTATTCACGCTTTTGCATTCAATAAGAATGGTTGAATACGTTGTCGATTTTCAAGGTTTCCGAGATGACGGAAAAAACTTTATTATTAAAGAGTTGTGTATGCAAAAAATAGAAAACGCCAAGCTTGTTGGCGTTAGAGAACATCATTTATTTTTACCACCATTCGATTATAAACATTTATCAAATAAAAAGAAAAAACATACAAACTGGCTTAAAGAGAGATTACACGGATTTAGTTGGAACTGCGGGCTTCAAGACTACTCTGAACTACAAACGATTTTCGATAAATTATCCAAAATTAAACGTATCTACGTGAAAGGATCGGAAAAGAAGCTGTTGTTGGAAACACAACTAAATTCGTATGCTGGAATTATCGATATCGAAACTTTAGGATGTCCATCTTTAAATATTTTGAAACTTCAGAATGTGTATAGTGTTAACTGTCCTTATAAACATAATGTAAATAAATGTGCTTTAAATAATGTTTGTTATATAAGCGATTGGTTGATGCATTATTGGAATAGTGAATGTGATAAACACCAAAAAGTTAAAAGACTTAGATGTTGGGACTGTGTAGCACAAATAAATAAATATGTATAAACTTTATGTGAAATAATAAAAAATTTTTATTATGTTATAAATAGTTTATTATTATAACATCATCATCATCATCATCATCAATAATTTGTATTGTTTCTTCATCTGGTGGTGGTGGTGACGGTCCCCTTCGTGGTCGTACATTTCGTACTGGTGGTGGTGATGGTAACCGCCGACGCATCGGTCTTACGACGGCTACAGGTCTTTGGATCCTCGACTGAGACGTATGTATCGTCACCATCAACAAGATGAAGAAATTGATAAAAACCTCAGTCGGTTCCATATCTGTAATTATATATAGGTTTCATGTTTGGGGATTGTGTTTTTAAAACTAGAGATAAAAATTGTGTTAAATTTTTTTATTACATAAATGTTTTACAATATACACTCAATTTTTAAATAAAAAAATACAAGATTCGAGTAAACAAGGAAAACATTAAAAATTTTTAAATTTTGTTTTTTTAACATTTTTAATATTTGCCAAATTCTTCGCAACATTTAAAATCATTTTATATAATTGAACGTATTTCAAGTCTTTAGAAGAATCTACTAAAAATGTGGCCCTGTAGGCGGCCTTAGTCCATCTATCGTTTTTAGCAACGTTTACCAAATTTTTTGTGTCAATTATTTCAATTTTGATTAAATACCCCCCTTTTTCACCAGGTGTGGTCAATGTTTTCCTTGTTCCCCCAGCTTGAAACATTACAGTTTGTTCAAAACGGAGATTGTTTTTATCATTTTCGTTAGTTTTTACGGATGTAAAAACTTTTTCAAATTCGTCCTCATCCTCCTCTTCATTATCTATATCTATTGTAAACTTTTCGCTATCGTTATCACACATCATATTATTTTTTATTGAAGAATTAATAATTATAAATGTCGATTTTAATATATTTTTTTCTTTAAAATTTACAATTGTTGTATTTAAATATTCGTATACTTCATCAATATCAAACAAATAATTATTTAGTAGTGATAAATCCTTTTGCGAGCGAACTAGTTTTAATTCTAAAGCGATTCTAATATTTTTTGTTATTTCTATTAGTCTACTATATAAATTAAAAACATCTACATCATCTGAATTGACAATATCAGTTTTAATTTTCTTTAGCACATCTTCCCATAAACATAAAGACGAAAGTCCATAAAAATATAATAGCTTAAGGATGTCTTCTAATGAAACATATTCCTCGATGTGGTGAGATGGTCCAGCGATGTCCATTACTAGAAAAACAAAAAATTTATTAGCCTTCCGCTAAAAATTTATCGATTTCTAGCAATAATTCTTTATTTTCATCATTATCATTTAATCCGCTTATCCCACCCGTAGAACCAAAACCGTTATCACCTCTCTCAGTACTATCTAAAGTTGATGCCTCTCTCAGTTCCGGTTCTTCAATCTTTTCACAAATCAGTTGCGCGATTCGATCACCTTTATTTATGTTAAAATACGCTGACGAATGGTTAAAAATAACCACACCTACGTTCCCTCTATAATCTCTATCTACCACACCAGCTCCAACGTTGATGTGATATTTAAGAGCCAATCCTGAACGTGGTGCAATTCTCCCGTAACAACCGTCAGGTATTTTAACAGCTAAATCGGTTTTTACTAATTCTTTTCCGTTAGCATTAATTTTATAATTATACGCACTACGGAGATCAAAACCCGCAGACTGATTAGTTAACTTTTCAGGTGGATAAGCGTTTTTAGATAATTTTTTAAAATAAAGAATTGATGCGGCCATTATTGATTCTATAACATACAAATAATCGTTTTTTGTTACATAACTAATTTGTAAATAAAGTTTTAAAGTATACAAAAAAATAATAATTACCTGATAGAGTTTGCTGTATAAAAAGCGATGCAGAAACAACTTGCTGATTCTTCTTATTGAAGCAGTTTGAGCGTGTACAATACAATTCTAAGGCGCTTTATATATACTGTTTCTCACTATAGGAAAAGCTGGTTGACCTTTCGATTAAACCGCGCTCGAGAAAGATTATCTTGCATTGCAAAAACGGTGGGCGTGTTACACAACAATAGTTCAAAGTATAAATATTAGATCACTCTGCTGTTCTACTTTTTACGCGACTATATAAAGATAGATAATACAACCACACACATAAGGAGCCAACAATACAGTTTACTTTACACAAGAAGAACAAGTAACTGACGTAAGTATAAAAATTATACAAGGATAATAAATTTTTATAATTATAGAACCGATATGAATATCGTTTGTTTAAATATATTTTTATAGATTGCAATGGACAAAAATCTGCCATTTAAAAAAAGACAATTTGCCAGAAATACTGTTGAGGAAGAACATGCTTCATCTCGTGAAACAACACCTTCGCCACAACCTGGACCGTCACGTGTACAAGATTTGGAGTCAACAACAACATGGTCAACACCACCATCATCTCCAGCATCATCATTATCATCATCATCATCATCATCAATAAATTTAAAATTAAAAACGGCGAGATTACAACAAATTGTTGAATCAAATAGTTTCATAGAAATAGAGAATGCATTTAAAGGAAATTTAAAAACATATTTTTATAAAAACACTAATAATAATTATAAGGACATTTGTTTGTTATTAGATTACATTAAATTAAATATAGTTACAATTTTAAGTAACATAATTTCAATGTTTGGTCCAATAAAATTCAACATAGTTGTCGAATGTACATACATAAAACCTGTCATAAATGAAACACAGGACAGATCATTTAAAACAAAAAACATCCCAGTTTTAGAAAACGATAATTTAAATATGATATTAAATAATTCGATTAGAGAGATTTGTCACGATGAAAACATATATATGGGGAAAGGTTCCGGATGGAGTCTTCACTGTATAGACGGAATTTTACTAAGAATAAATCGATTTAAACCATTAAGAGGTGCTTCATATATTCCACTTCCAAAATTCTTACAAAATAAAAAATGTATAATAAATCCAAAAAATAATGATATTTTTTGTTTTAAATGGTCAATCTTATGTCGTTATGTTACTGGACCTCACATTGAACGGGTTAATTTTCGTTATTTTAATTTAGAAAATAAATTTGATTTTAAACATATAGACTTTCCTACACCTTTAAACCAAATTTCTCGTTTTGAAAAAAATAATAATGTGTCAATAAACATTTATTCTATCGATGAAAAAAAATCAATTTTTCCTCTTAAAGTGTGTAGGGAAGAAAAAAATAATCATTTTGACCTTCTAGTATTAAATAAATTGAATAATGCTAATTACCATTATTGTTATATAAAGGATTTTTCCAAGTTAATAAGACCACAGTTAACAAAACATACAGAAGTAATTGAAATATGTAAACGTTGTTTTTCGTTTTTTACTAAAAAGTCAAAAAAATTAAAAATTCATAGTAGATATTGCGGAAAGTATTCGCCCGTAAAAATAGCATTACCAACTACTGACAACAACATATTAGAATTTAAAAATTTTCATTATCAATATAGGGTTCCTATTGTGGTATATGCAGATTTCGAATGTATTTTGAAACCTGTTAGTACTTGTTTGCCCAACCCCGAAAACAAATTTACTACAGTTAACGAATTTCATATTCCGATGAGTTTTTGCGTATATTTTGTTATAGATAGCAATATCTCTGAAAGTATTAGAAACCGATTACCTTCAGAACCTTACTTATATCGTGGTAAAAATGCTGCGGAAAATTTTATGACATATTTAGTTGAAAAAATTAATTTAATCGGTTTACTTATTAAAAAAAATATACCTTTACATATGAATCGAGATGATAAAATAAAATTTAAATTGGCTACACATTGCGAAATGTGTAATAAGGAATTTACGTTATTATATCCCAAAGTTCGCGATCATTGTCATTTAACCGGTCGATTTCGTGCGGTATTATGTAATACGTGTAACCTGAAACGAGAACAACAGAAATTTGTACCAGTTTTCATACATGGTAGTTCTAATTATGATTCGCATTTTATAGTGCGACAATTGGGCTATGATGTAAAAAATATTCATGTAATTCCTAATACAAGAGAAAAATATATTTCTTTTGCAAAGAAAACACATCCGGGTTTAAATATTAGATTTATTGATACTTATCGGTTTATGAATTGTTCGTTAGCTGAGCTCAGTAATAATCTACCTAAGGATAAGTTTTTTTATACTGGAAAATTTTTTTCTGTAGACAGTATGCCGCTAGTTACCAGGAAAGGTGTGTATCCTTACGAATATACGAATTCCTGGAAAAAGTTGGAAGAATGTAGATTACCTCCAAAAGATTGTTTTTATAGTTCACTAAATGATTCGGAAATTGGAAATGATGATTATGAACACGCGTGTAAAGTTTGGAATCATTTTAATATACAAACTCTTGGGGAGTATAGCGATCTTTATTTAAAAATTGATGTTTTATTATTGTGTGATATTTTTGAAAATTTTAGATCTCTTTGTATGCAATCTTATAAACTAGACTGCGCACACTACTTTACAGTACCAGGTTTTGCATTTGATGCAATGTTAAGTTATACAAAAATTAAACTGGAATTATTAACCGATTATGAAATGTACTTACTTTTTGAAAATGGGGTGAGGGGGGGAATAAGTGTTTGCATAAAAAAAGAATCTGTTGCTAACAATAAATATATTCCAGAAACATTTGATGTAACTAACCCGATTAAATTTTTAACTTATTTAGACGCGAATAATCTGTACGGTTGGGCAATGAGTAAATGTATGCCGTATGCTGGTTTTACTTGGAAAGATCCTAACGATAATTTAAATATACTAGATATTGCAGACGATTCTCCCGTCGGTTATATTTTAGAAGTAGACGTTGAGTATCCTCATCACTTACATGATCATCATAGCGATTTACCGTTTCTACCAGTTAATCAATGCGTTAAAGGAACAAAACAACAAAAATTGTTAACAACATTAGAAAATAAAGAAAAATATGTATGTCATTACATTAATTTAAAACAAGCTGTTAAACACGGTTTAAAAGTTATAAAAATTCATCGTATTATAGAATTTTTGCAGGGTCCTTGGTTAAAAACGTACATTGACTTAAATACAGAAAAACGAAAACAAGCTAAAAATGATTTTGAAAAAGACTTTTTTAAATTATTAAACAACTCGGTGTTCGGTAAATGTATGGAGAACGTGAGAAAAAGAATTGACCTTAAACTTGTAAGTGATGAGAAAAAATTATTAAATTTAATTACACAACCGGTATTTAAAGACAGAATAATTTATAATAAATCGTTATGTGCGGTATTATCGGATAAAAAACGTTTATTTTTAGATAAACCAATATACATCGGATTTAGCGTATTAGAAATAAGTAAAACGTTAATGTATGATTTTCATTACGATATAATGAAGAAAAAATATGGTGAAAAGCTTTTGCTCTTATATACAGATACAGATAGCTTTTTTTACGAAATTCGTACAGAAGATTTTTATAAAGACATATTAGATTCAGATTTATTTACACACTTTGATACATCAGATTATTCGCCCAATCATCCGTGCTATTCGGATGAAAATAAAAAAGTTATTGGTAAATTTAAAGATGAATGTCTGGGTGTACCGATTAAAGAATTTATCGGTTTACGCTCTAAATTATATACATTTAAAACTGCGGATAACAAAATTAAAAAAAGACCAAAAGGAATTAAAAAAAATGTTATTAGCAAACATATAAGCTTTGAAGATTTTAAAGAGTGCGTCTATTCTAAAACCGTTTTTACAAATAATAAACCCGTAACTATAAATAAGGATAATAATAAAATTAATAGCTATAGAATGATGAAATTATTCCGATCGAAAAAACATCTAGTTGAAACGATTACGTGCAACAAATTGGCGTTAAGTAATTTAGACAATAAAAGAATCCTTTGCGATAATAAAATAGATACACTACCCTACGGTCATTATTCGTTGGTGAATGATGGAACAAGTTTTTAACACGCGAAACAAATATAATCGGCGGAAGAATGTAGTTTATAACATTTATGATACTAAAAATATTGGGCTTAAAAATTTTAATATGTGTAATTGTAAAATATTTAAATTTGTACCTGAAAAGGTGAATGAGTACAAAGTAATGTTAAACATACAACATAATCAATTTAAGCTAGTTGATAGTATAAATGATGTTACTAATGGTCTTTATAATCAGCAGAAAGTTAATAAATGTAGTTATCAACATTATGTAAAAACATTATAACAATTGTATGTTTATGTTGGAAAAAATAAAGAAAAAAAATATGTACATTTCTAAAGAATTTTCTCTTTTCCTCACATGATTTAGTAAGATATTCAAAATACGAATTAGCCGTGTAGATTAAATCGTTGTTTCTTAATTCGATGTATAGTTTCATAGGTTCGATCCTGATTAATTCGTATTTTTATTTTTCAAAATATGGACGTCAACTTTTCTATCATGATGAAAACGTGTTATTACACAATTTTCTTGGATGTGGTTTAATCGACCACATACATTCACGTGTTATTGCGCAATTTTCTTGGGCGCGGTTTAATCGAAAGGTCAACCGCATGTGTTCACATGTTATTACGTAATTCCCTTGAACACGTCATTGGAAATCATATTGCTTACGTCATAACCAGCCTTGACCTTGACCGAGACCTTGACCTTGACCGTGACATTGACCTCGACATCAACCTTGACCTTGACCGTGACCTTGACATCAACCTTGACCTTGCACTAGGTCAAGGTCATCTTTGTTTACTTCCGGGGGCGGTCAAGGTCTCGGTCAAGGTCATCTTTGTTTACTTCCGGGGTCAAGGTCATCTTTGTTTACTTCCGGGGTCATTGACCTTGTCCCAGCACATACATACCTATACCTATACCTATAATATTAATATCAGAAGACCTGGTGAGCGGTTTCTTCATACACCCATCAGAATACGAACTGTCAGTTGAAGCGGTAGTAAGAATGTTCTGTTTTTCAAGTGGCAGATAAAAATATTCATTACTATTTATTAACAGAATTTGCAGATGATTATTGATGTTGTTACAATGTGTGAGGACACGACGTAGTCTATAGACACTTTTTATTATTGCTGATAGTTGCTTCACCAATTTAAGTAGCTTCAGAGGTTAGATTTGAGTTAAATTTGAACTAGAATTGAACTCGAATCTAACCTCTGAAGCTGCCGTAACTGGTGAAACAATTGGTTCTAATAATAGAAAGTATCTGCAGGACCAAACCAAGTGTTTATTTATTAAATGTAAATGTTACTAAATCTACCATGTGCTGAGCAACCATTCGATTATTGTAATAACTTACTCGTTGGTTTCTTCTACATCATATTAGTTTGTAGTAGTTTGTTCTCTATTACTCAACAAATACACGGATAATACTCATTAGGTTATTTTACTTTATCGCCACACAGCCCTAAAAGAAAAAAGTTATATAATAATGCATGGCTTCCATCTGAAACGTGATACACGTGTTAATTCAATCGTCCATATGTGTGTACTTACCATAAACTGATCACTCTTAACCACTCTCATAACCATATCCTCCAGGTAAATATACATTAAAAGCTTCAGTTTTGAGGTACTGATAATTATGTGGATAGTAAATGAAAATATATGCCCCGAAACAACACACACACACGCGCGCGCGCGCGCGTCTGTTGCATTGAAAGCCTACAATTTTCCATATATAATTGTTGCTGTGTAAGAATATAATTTGAATTCTGTGACGCAAGCAAAGATGTAGTGTGTTCAACACTTATAGATTATACACTTCCCTTTGCAGTGGGCAGTGATGGAATTGTTTGAGAGGAATACTGTGCAAAATGGGAATACTAAAAGATAAAAGGAATTCTTCATTCTTATGATTTTTGTTAGCTTAAGAGGATAATGAAATTCACGCCAGAAGGAAAGAGAGGACGCGTAAGACACAGACTACGATGGATTGATGGAATCCTAGATGATGATGATGATGTAAGTAAATAATAATCAGTAGTCCCTTTACTGATTTCCGTTGGGCCTTCGATACGGTTGTTATCAAACCCTTTTCTCACTCCAAAGGCGTTAATCATTCTAGCAGAACTAACAGTGAGTAATAACAAATCAGCAGTTGTGATAGAAGGGGAAAGATTGAGGTGGGTTATTATCACATTGATAGTGGTGGGTAAGTCAAGGCACTTTATTTTTCAGATTCGAAACTAAGTACATGAGAAACTATAAATACCAAAAACAAACAAAACAGGTGCATGTATGGATGGCATTGTAACACTGGGCTGGAGTAATAATGACGTACGGGTAGTCTGCGGGAACTTGGAGAGTCTATTACACTTGGACGACATGTAGCGTAGTCTGCGGGAACTTGGAGAGTCTATTACACTTGGACGACATGTAGCCTACATATTGGTCTTATTCAGGAATGCATCAGGTATGACAATGTCAGACTCCTAAATCCTGTATATTGCGACAGTACAATCATATGCTGTACTGTGCATGTAATAGATAATATAAATATTTAAATTAATTTAATGAATATGTAATAAATAAGCAGGTCTGCGATTGAAAGCTGAGGTGATGTTAAAAATATGGTATATAGACATGCAGGAACCGACCTGCACGATCACGCGATTGTCGCTGAGAGTGTGTACAGTAGTTAATAATGTGTGTGAGTGAGGCCGGTTCAAGCATGAAAGTTTGCAATCTCACACTAAATAGGTGTTAAATTATAGTTTTTATTTAATTATAAGAAAACCATAAACGGTAGAAAAAATTGAAAGACTCCTAAATATGTATAAAATTAATACACATGTGTAGTGAGAAAACGGCGTGAAAAAGGACGTGCAGTGCGAATTCAGTGCGATTTTAAGAGCGTAGTAATTACACGAATTATGCGATTACGATGGTAATTACATTGAACATGTGTAATTAAATTATCCATCGTTAGAGCACGCTGTAGTGCACAGTAGACATTGTCATTGACAGAAATGTGCGAAAATATGAAATTGGACGATAGTGGGGGAACTGATGCCACCAAGCAATTTCTGACAGGCTGAATTCTCTCCCAACAGGTGCGGTACGATGCTTGAATATAAATAAGGGCACGGAAGAAGCCAAGATTTTCTCAATCAGTCTTCAGTAGCGGCGGGACGCTATGTCCAGTATAGACGCGAATTAAATTTTTTTTTTAATTGAACAGTAAAGGCAGATGGACGCTATGTTCATCTAAGTATCAAACATTAACTCTTAGTATGGTTACGGATACGATTATAGAACATACCTGACGATGTCTACACACAAACGTCCGTCACTCAAAACAAGCTACGAGGTTACGTCATGCAGAGGAACACTATGTTGAACAGCAGAGGCGTCTGCTAGAACAACAGCAGCTGATGCAGAGCAACATATTACTCTACACCACAGCAACCATGAGGGACGAGTCACTGGAGGACGACAAGTGGAACCGGGGGAACGTGCAGGGAACTCCATCAGAAGAGGACCTACGGATCAACGGAGGACATGGGTATGAGCTACAGAATCGAGGTGACAAATAGTCAATTTATAATTTGTAAATGAGAGACTAAAGACATTGAAGACACTTTGAAATTTAAAAATAAATGAGAGTTATGTAAAATGTAGATATAGAGATAAGAGAATCTAATTTAAATTCAATAAATATTTTCTTTGATGATTAACAATTAATTTAGTCAATTTAAATTTTATTTAAAGTTTGTAAAGCAATCAATGATTAAGATGTATGCAATGCATAAAGTAACGTAGTTGGAAGTTATATAAAGAAAATAAAACAAAACTGCAGTAAAGCACACAGTCAGACTGAGCAGTCGAGATTTAAGATAATAAATAAATATTTAGAATATACCTTTGTTACTATAGAAGATAAGATTTTTATTTTATGATAAATGTACTGCAACAATTGAAAGTTTACGAAAACAACAATGAATATTTATGGCGAAGTAAATGAGATTTTTAAACAAGCTTGTGATTTATGAATAAAATTATGAAAACTCGTTACAATTCAATCAATGACTACTCTTATTACCATTACACCCAAACCCCATTAATTGGTACACTTTACCAGTAATGTTATTTAATTTTGGCACAACACTAATTAATTTATATTTTATTTGCAATTTGTTGTGTTATAAATTGGCGCTCCAAGAACGTGGAGCTCCTCAAACACAAATTAAATTACATTTAAATTTATTTGCAATTTAAAATTGTTATAATATATATATATATATACGTACTAAGCAACAGCAGCCATTACGGTATACCCAATTCTCGAAATAATCCTTTGTATCTTCACTACCTATTAAGTTCGAGAATTACAAATTGAATAAAAATTAAATTCAATCGATTTTGATCATTTCATTCGCTTATACTAGATGCCTGCCACTAATAAAAAAAGTTTCTCACAGTTCCAACTTTTTCATAACATAATTGGAAAAAATCTAACCAAACGTTACATATTATTATTTATTTATTTTAATAAATATGAAGACGTTTCCAGACAAAAATTACGTTTTCCGTCGCCTTGTTGACATAGTCTGATACATAGTAAGCTTACAAAAACAGTCCAATTATTTAATTAACAAAGGAAATACGACGACTTATGTTTTGAACTTCAATAAATTGTTGAAATTTACAATTTTTTGCTTTTTTATTTTTTCAGCTTTAATTGTGGTCAAAATAATATAAAAATTTGTGGAGTACTGGAGACTAACGGTCTAACGGTTTTGATATTATAAGTTTGTAAATTACCCTGCAACTTCAATTTTTTTACGAGTAAATTTTCAAGTCGCTCAGTAGGCTACATAGGAGTGAAAGCCTATATACGCAGTGTATTTCCTATCTACCCGATTGTGTCATGTGACTTCTGAACGAATAAAAACGCTGGCTGCTTCACTCACTAACACGATTGACGCTCACAATAAATGCAGCGCTAACACCACTTCGTTCCGAACAAAGCGGTAGCAGTATCAGGAGAATAGACGGTCAACACAGTAAAGTTGTGACCTTACGCTATAACGCTATTCATGTTACGCTCGCATTGAATGCAGCAGCATTATGAATGAATGAATGATAAATGATGAATGAATGCAATGAGTGAAGTATTAGGAGACCAGAGAGTCAACAGAGTAAAGTTGTGCAGACTATTCACACAGATACAGTACTGCAAGTTTCGATACGATAATGCTCTTTATTTAATAATCGTTACGAGTATTAGGACACTAGACAGTATTGTTAAATAAAATCAGAAGAAAGTGCCAGTATTATTAATTCGGCTCCGTGCTCAGAGCCCCGTGTTATGAGCGCCCGTGCTCTGAGCGCCTATCAACAAACTAACCGTGCTTGTTGCTCCCACTTATCTTATTTTATTCTTGAATTACTTAGATAATGAAAATGTTTTCTGTAAACGAAAGTATAATATATGTAGGCTATGCCTGCTGTCTGTATTTGGTATACTCTGACCAAGTATTTTTCAACTTTCTAGTTTACCGTTTAGATTTAATAGACAAGACTATTTACTCATTTCATTTTCTATAATTTTTTGATAATAATATATAATTTTCAATATTATACTTTTATTATTATTATTACTATTTAATTGTTATTAATATTTTTATTTAATATTTTCAGTATTATATAGTAATTATGCATCACAAGCAGCAACAGAATTCACAGTTTCATTCTAAAACTACCAGTGTGTGCGAGTGCGTGTGTGAAATAATGAGAAATGAAATCACTTATATAAAAATAGTTAAATATTTTAGGTCTGCTGCTGTTTAAATGAAGGGATGAATATTGTCTTATACATTTTTCACTGGCCTGCAACTTTCTCTTTGAAGTTTTTTATGATGCGTGTAATACTGGTTTTGCACATTCCTATGTTTCGAATAAGCCTCTTCATTATCTCAGGGTTCTCATTTGGTTAGGACGAACAAATTTGAGGAGCGATTAAAAAAAGTGGTTAAATACAAATATAATTTAAAACATTTTAAATACTGTTACGACGGTCTACTCGATCGTCGTAGGTACAGTGGAAACTAAATAAGTACAAGACAACAATTAAGTCACTAATCACACCTTTACTTTTTACAGTTAAACAGTTCGTAATTAACAACACAGTGTCTACAACAAATCAAATGAAAATTGTTCACACGCAATAAAATCTCCACTCATATTAAAACTCAATTGTATTACAATTATACCGTCCGAATATAAAACGCAACACTTCACCAATAACTACTTGAACGTACACAGTAATCACTCGAACCGCTCTGTAAATATATCGCACTAATACTCTCGAACCGCACAGTCAAAAATTCGCCTCATACTAAACTGAACGTCGTTTGAGTACCGGTATTTATAGCTAGTCGAATATCTAGACGATTCCTATTTGCGTCGTAGCGTGCGTATGAACTACGTAATTAACTACGGCCTTGACAGAGGCCGAGCGCCCGAGCGAAGCCCGGCACAGTCGAGAAGATTCTCGCAAAATGCGTCTAGTAGCATGTACACCACACGCTTACATTCTGGATCTCCCTGGAACGTTCGATAAGCACGTAGATTGTTCTGTGACGTCGTAACAATACGTTTTTGTGACGGGGAGTTGGACTGTGTACGTACGCAAACACAGGGTGTGCAATGTAAGCACATTGATAAGAAGGTAAAGCTCACTGGTATGTGGTTATCTAGCGTCATACCTTATATCTGCTGACAATATGACACGTAGATGAGCTTATTATTCGCATCTTTGGTTCGACAATCGTTGTGACACAGTAACGTTCAGATAATGAATTTTGATCTGAATGGAGGTCATTACTTCAATGAAAGGGAAGCCTCTTCACTACGGTTGTCAGTATACGCCTACAAGGTTAAGTGTTCAAGTGAAAATTACGTTCTGAGTGTGTACGAAGGAAAAACATCAGCGTTCTGAAGGTCCATCAAAACAATGAACAGAACCATCGTAGATTCGTGGGTTTATCTTTATGTACCACATTTGGCAGAAACAGTGGTATCAAACCATTAGAAAACACGGAGGTTCACCACGTATTCCGGCAGGAGTTTCAACCACTTTACGATCAGGGACTCGAGTTGTTGACCCAAATATCAAAATACAGTAATAAAAACATGTAAATATAAGCATATACAGTAAATAAGTGGTACAGGAATGTAAAGTCAGTCCTTTGTAAGGAAAGGAGGAAAGCGCTAGGAACTGTGCAAAATAAGGCCAATAGCCATGAAATCATCCCCAAAGATTCTCTAACAAAGTTCGCTAACGGAACACGATTTTTTATTCGCGATTTTGAAAACGACATGCAAATAATGCTATTTTTTTGGTTTCAAAACTTTTTTAAAACTTACACTTGCTTCTACATGCACGGCGCTTTTAAAATTTGATTAAAACAATTCACTTAGGTGTGCATAATAACAATGGATATTGGAAACGATGTCAGTGAAACGAACATTTATTCAATAATATACGTTCCTTGGAAAATAAAAAATATGAAGCATATTTTCACCAATTCAGTATTCTGAAGGAGAGAGGATGGTTTCCTCAAAAAGTCAGATCGGAATATGAAAGTGCTGCAATTACAGCCGTAACGTTTGTGTTTTTAGACCAGAACGTGACTGGCTGTTATTTTTATATTACACAGTCTTTGTGACATACAATTCAAAATGCAGTCATCGTCAGTGATTATAAAGAAAATGAAGATGTTCGTTTGACATGGCGGTTGGTTGCAGCTGTGGCTCCCATGCCTGTTTAGCTATTCCAGTACTGTTGGTCTGTGACTATACAATTGTGCCGGAATCATGCACATTGGTTTTTGGACTATGTCATATCGCAAGTGGTTGAACAATTAAGATCTACCACTTCATTTTGGAAACACAAAAAATGTTTTACGCTCTGGTAGGACTTACATATTTTTGAGTACGGAAACTGAACACTACTAAAAACTGAAGCAGCTTATATTACAGCTCAAATCAAAACTTTTGAAGTTGGGTTTCGTAGACAGAGAACTTTACTAACTGAAATGGACATACTGTTTATTAAAAAACAATTAATGAAAGAAAGAAAAGATGATATTACAACTAGGTGTCTAAAAATTAAAAGTTACAATGGATTTAAGAAAGTTAAGGACTGAAAGGAACACCACCTATCACCTGGGTAGAAGAAATTCAGACTATATTGAGGGAACGAGAAATTGAAGAAGATCTCTGGATGAACAACCAGCAGAGAATTCAATCACTTATGTAATCTTTGGTTCCGGAAAATGTGTAAACATTGTACAGCCGGAAATAATAATAATAAGAACTGTAAATAATCTTCAAAAATACTTCTAATCACCCCTGCGTTTAAGAACTTGTTTAGCTTAAGTTCTATACAATAATCTTCGCTGTTACCTCTTCAGAAGTAGAGGGCAGGAGGAAATTGTAAAAAAAATCGCAAAACCATTTCGAGTATCAAATTAAACTAGAATCTGAATATAGTGTACGATTTTGGAAAATACCCAAAATTTTGAAACACCAGTTCCTTAAAAAGGGATCAAGAATTTCTAAAACCCAGCCGGATGTTATTCTAAAGGGAATTTTTTAACCCTATTTTTTGAACCCATAATTATAATGCAACCTTTATTATGCAACTGTTTTAACTAAAATAAAACTCAACAGTCTGTTTAATAAAATTGTAAAAGTCTATTTAGGAGTAAAGTTACGA
Organism: Magicicada septendecula; assembly: GCA_034769895.1. Lineage (NCBI taxonomy): Eukaryota > Metazoa > Arthropoda > Insecta > Hemiptera > Cicadidae > Magicicada > Magicicada septendecula. The sequence goes on along the minus strand of CM068376.1, from coordinate 302,847,384 downwards.
GTAATTTTATTGAAAATTCAAAATCTGTATCTGTAGTCTCTGTATTTAGTATGTGTAGTTATTTGACAGAATTAATATATCTCAACACTCAATGCAAATTTTGGATCGCGTTCAAAAATTTTGTGAACTATGTTAAAAAGACTGTATATTTTGTTATCACTTAGGCCTATGTGTATTTGTGAATAACGTTAGATATACGCCTATAAATATCTATGTTAACATACATAAACTGAACAGCTATGACTAAATTATCTGTCGTCTAGGTATTATGGTTAAATATTTAACGAACAGTCCAATGCAAAAGTTTGTGTGCTCTAAATTGTTATGTTACTACGAAAATAGTAGAGTAGTTGGGTTTTCATAATTTTTCTAATAATATAAAAACTGTCTAATACTTAAATTTAACTAACTGAATAATACATGTATTTATTTCAAAACAGAGAGTTCTGCAGCTCCGGTTCATTATTAGTGGTGCGATTATGTCTTTTAACAATGAATTGTACTAATTTTCATAGGGCCGCTAGTGTTGGTTACGGAGTTGGAGAACATCGGATAGACAAATATGCAGCCAGGTGTTACCGCGTCTAAAGCCGCGTCCAGACGTACGAACCGCACGGTGTGCACACGGTGCGCGCACCGTGTGCACACCGTACGTCGTAATTTTTTGTTTCGGCGCACGGTGTGCGAGTTTCCGAGATCCAGAAATTCTGGCGTACCAACCACGAACCAGTCTTGCAATTATTATGGAGCAGGAAGGAGCTCTCCTCGTGTGGAGTGGTGCTGCCGCCGTCATCGGTTATATCTGCGAATACCTCTGCAAGTTTTAAGTTTATCATGTAATTTGTAAATTTTTCATCGATATCTAGGAATAAAAGTACTATTATGCAAAAAATAAATAAGGCTGTTATATTTATAAGTAGTTATATAAATTCATTACAATTATTTAATAAATTTCCAGATGAAATTAAAAATATTCAATATAATAATAGTTACTGCTTGTAGGATGCCAAATTATAATTTATGGATTTTAAGTATGTTGACTGTATAAACAATTTTAAATTAATATAGATAGATATTTTATATTTATATTTGTATTTTATATCTTATTTTTATTATAGGTTATTCAGTTTTAAGTTAGTTATAAGTACCAGACCTTCGCACAGATAGCTCGACTATCTCTGCAGGATGCACATGTGTGTATACTTTATGTTCTGGTTGAATAAATATAAATATATATATAAATATATATGAAATGTGTACCGTGTCCATTCTTTTGCGAGGGGTATCCCTGTTTTCCAAGAACTTCATCGACTCGAACGCAAACCAGTGGCTGGTATACACTTGCGAAGTACCTATAGAAAAATAATACGATTGTTATTATTATTTTGTTATCGTTATAACAATAATAATAGGTAAAAAAAGCAAAGCAAAATAATTCAAAATGAAAAGATTAAATCAAGTACCTATGTAGCTGTCAGTTTATTTATAGATAGACACATAGCTAGGTAAATAAAAATAAAATGCCGGAAAATATCGGAAGCAATATAAAACGAACCTAGTATTTATAGATTGATACTTAAATAAATGAAAATAAAATGAAAGGTACTAGTTTACAAAAAGAAATTTACCTGTTCCAGTTCCTGTGGAATTCTTTACTTTCCCCTTCTCTCTTCTGTAAGATGCAAGTAATTAAATCATTTTCTTTTTACACTCCTCCGCAGGCCGCAACATCTTATCATCAATGTCCTTCCACGCGTCACTTTTTTTTATTTTATTAAAATGTTGTGGATCTGAAGGTTTCCACAATAATGGATATTGTTTATAAATTTCGATCAACTGGAGAACTTCATCTTCTCACCACTCCATAACACTAAAAAGAAACTAGAAAGAAAAACAATAGAAAGAAAACACAAATTAGTTCGCGAGGGGGAACGGTATGTGAGCGCCGCACTGTCCACACATCAACTACCTGTCCACACATGACGCACGAACCGCTTTGTGTTCGCGGGAAAAACCGACAAAATCTGGATCGTGGCGCACGGTGTGCGAACGGTGCGCGCACCGTTTGCAACGTGTATGTCGCGCTGTCCAGACGGGGGAATTTCATGTACGCGCACGGTGTGCACACAGTGCGGTTCGTACGTCTGGACGCGGCTTAATGATGCACGGATAAGCTCGGCGCACAGAACACGGGTTTATCAGTTTGGGCGCACAGATTTCAGCGTTGGCGATCAGACCACGGGCACTCTTAATTTAACATATCGACACTTCTTTGTCAAACATTCTGACCTTATTCAAGTGAGATTTGGAGTTGCGCAAGGCAGTATTTTTTTGTTGGGGGGGGGGGGGGCAATACTGTATCACAGCAGACCTCCAAACTACGAGATTAAACTCGGTTGCAGCATACACTGACGACATGAGTATTCTGACGTTAAATTTGAAGCAGCTGATTATAAAGATACTTTATAATTACAAAGTATCTTTGAATTAATAGAGAAATGGTTACTTGGTGTAGAGTCAAAGATAACAAAGACAAATCTGTTTGCATTACCTTTACAATGAACAAAATAAAGCTATTCATTACATGATTGACGCTCGCAATGAATGCAGCGCTAACGCTTTGCTTCGAACAAAGCGTTAGCAGTATCACCAGTGTTCGCAAGAAGCTCAAAAGTGTCCCGTGGATACCAAGACAAAGATTAAAAAAAAAGTATATTCGTGTCATGTACTATTTTGAAGTGCTGCGTAACAAACTGCTCGTATGAGTGAAAGCGACTATCTGATTAAAATAAACAAAGACAACCAATATACAGTATTACGGTGACCATATTTTTTCAGTTGTAATCCGGGACATATGACACCAGTTGAGGTTGGTGAGCGGGGGAGGTAGGTAGGTTAGGTTAGGTTAGGGGCGAGATATGAGGCATTTCTCGAAACAATGTTGAAAATATATATTCTTTTAGTGGAGGTTATATTTGGCGTTAATTATTATCAAAGTGATTTGAAATTTGGTATGTAAGTTCAGGTAGACTATATTAGAGTTATAAATGTATAAAATTTCATTCGTTTATATCCGTTATGTTCAAAATAACATTAATTTTATTAAAATCCCCTGTTGCTAACTTTATGAACGATTTGCATAAAACTACTTATCACATATAATTTTTATAAGTTCAGTTTTTTGGAATTTTATCGTAAACAATTATCAATTAAAACTTTTTTTGATCCGATTACCAGCAGCGGAGATATTTGGGAAAACCAAGAAAAACACAATTTTCCAATTAAAATTGTTAATAGAAATATGTTGCCGCCCGATTTGGTATTCTAAAACTTAAGGGTGTATACACTTTCATGAATAAACTTTTCACCTTTTATCAACGTACGAAGAGTAATCTTCAACAGACCATGGACCACGGTTGCTATGTTTGCATAAAGTAAGCACAATGTTTGCTTTAAAACGTTAAACTATTGTAAAGCCTAAATCCGGGACTTTTTAACGATTTTTCGGAACACTGGGACATAGGTCCGAAATCTGGGACTGTCCCGGAAAAACCGGAACGTATGGGAGACGGACAGACACACTACGTGAATTCACATCCCCCTTTTTTTCTACCACTAAATTACATTACCTTACCTTAATTGCAATACAAACATTTACTCTCTTTCTCATTTATCCAAACCCGCCGTCTGACCATCTCCAAGCCCATCTCCACAAAACACTTTTTGGTTATAACACTGAAAATTTTAATTTGTAAATCATAATCTACAAATTACATTGGTAATATAATACTTGAAAAATTGCCTCGCTTTCTTTTTGTTTTAATACACCCTCTTAGGCAATTGTTGGTACGTGGGGTGGTGCACCTCTTATGCACCTTGAGTGTAAAAATATTTTTCTCCACGTACCTTAGGGGCCCCCCTCCCCGTTCAATAATCTGGATGAATTTCTAATTTTTACCAATTTTGTGAAGCCGGACCATCGTCGCTTTCATCACCAGATGGAAGTTCCGCCAACCATGGGCCGCCTCCAAAGTGCCAAAACCCACGGTCAGGATTGGTAAGTTCGTGACCGCCCGAAAATGGGGGAGAATCCCTTCTCATTTAGTTATACCATAATCTGTGTTTATGTATCAAAATTTTAATAAAAAATGCCTAACATCACTCAGCTAGATAATACTTCTTTAATTGGGTCACATTACACGTTCCTTTTATTTCTCGGGTCTGCAGATCTACCAAAACATAAGCATTCTCCATTTTCACTTCACTAACCTCATAGGGACCGTCGTATAATAGGAAGAATTTTTTAATCTCTTTGTCCAAGGCTGATGATTGATCGTGGTTTTTTATTAACACCAGTTGCCCTACCTCATATTGGATTGGTGTCAATTCCTGTCATGTCTTCTTTTACGCTGTTCAGCTTTACTCAAAAGCCGCTCCTTTGCAATCACCAGTTTCCTCCCATGTGGTACCTCAGTAACGCATGGTACCTTAGCGTAATCTTGTGCGACAAACATGTTCTCCTTGACTACGTTCTACTGCATGTTGCCATCCGCCGATATTCTCTTTTACTACGCGCAGTTTTGTGCGTAAGTTGTGCCACTTGCGCTGCCACGAGGTGATAATTGGTGATGTGGCAACTGTCTTCAAATCAGAGGGTCTTACACTGAAGACATCTCCTTTCGGACTGCCTGCAGCGGTTCGTGATCCACAATCAGAGTCTTGATGCCTACGTAGTTGGGCACCCATATAAAAGCAGGCCTAAATTGAAATGTGCGATTTTATAAGACATGCCCTATATTGTATTGTAGAGGATCATCTATACCTGTGATGAAACTCAGCGAGTACGTGCAGATATCAAAACTAGATGTAAAAAAGAACATAACTAATTTCATGGTAACTGCCACGTGTGGGGTAATCTTCTTAGGTTAAACCAGCTCAAGGTAGCCGCTTATTGGCTTGCCTCTGAATGGGACTAACTGTACCCAAATTAGATACCTCTGCAATTTCACTCTGGCGTCTCGTAGATCGGGGTGTTCCTATGTTCGGCTGGGACGAACCAAATACAGCAGCTTTCTTTCCTTTTCCTGAAATTATTTCCATTTATTTTTACCGGATGTCTATTTTAATTTTTATCGGCCTACTTTGTTTCATTCACTAACTACTCAAACGTTACTAGGTTCTTGAGAATTATAAATTATTTTATATTTCTCAGTTGTTTTTTAAACTAATGTAAACAATATAAGGAATGACAAATCCCGATGGTATTCTAGGCAGTCGCCTAGTAAATCTATTTAAGCTGGCCAACGGGTTCTAGGGGAAGAGAGGACTGTTGCTTACGGAAGACCAAGACTATTGCTTGGTTCAAGAAGAACATTTTGAAATTTAGTTCATCTTCAAATACTGCATACGATCTGAAAAATCAGTTACGTCCGTTGTTTAAGCTTTCGAATAAATTCGGATTTTACTTCTGGTGAATCAAATTGAATCATATTTCCAGTGTAATCAGACTTTCATTTAATAAAAGTCAGTTACAAATGAGTTTAAGCTGTGGAAATGTGACAACAAGGTTTTACAATCTACACCACTCTTGAAGGCAGCGTAAAGGTGCTCTCACAAAAGCTGCAAAGCCTTGAAAACATGTTAGCAGAAAATAGAAACAAGCGAGAAACAGAGAGTTGAGTGGAATTTTATTTTAGTCGTCAGCAGAAAGTTGTGAAACAAACGGACAGTGGACAGAAAAATAAATAAATAAAATAAAGAACAAGGAACAAACGTTTTGAAATAAACTGTTTGGCATTCGCAGATGACTTTGCTACACTTTCTGAACATCTGACATGTGGAGTAACACAAGTTAATTTTTTAGAGGGCATAGCCAGTAGAACAGGCTTAAGAATTTCTGCAGAAGAAAACAAATTTCTCACGAACATTAAAAATGTGCCAAAATTCCTGGTAACAGATATTGGCCGGGGGTTAGAAAATTTAAATATCTAGGAGAGATAATTTAAGAGAATGGTTTAGAAAAATCTGCTATAGAAGAAAGGATTCATAAGATGAAAATGGGACATGGTATAATTAAAGATATTTACAATAAGAAGAGCATATCTAAAAATGCGAAAATAAGGCATTACAGTACAGTAGTGAATTCAGAATGCCTATATGGAAGTGAACGTCTAGCATCGAATTATAATTTAGACAAACTAGAAATATTGGAAAGTCGAATTATTAGGAAAATATCAGGCCCACGAAAAACTTCAGAAGGTTGGAAATCAAGAAGTAATGATGAAATATATCAAAGTATAGAAAATATAATAGAAACAATGAGAAAAAGAAGACTATTATTTTTTGGACATTTACATAGAACGGACGATAATAGGTTAACAAAGCAGATCTTTAAATATCTGTGAGGGAAGAAGTCAACATCAAGTTGGATTAAAGAAGTCAAAAAGGATTTAGAAAAAAATAATATACACGCAGAAGAAGCAACTGAAAAAGAAATTTTTCTGGCAAAAGTGTTAAAAATGGAAGGAGTCCAGGGTAGGAGAGAGAAAAACGCAGGTTCAAAGTGGACTGAAGACAGGAAGAAGAGACACAGTGAACAGATGAAAGAATATTGGAGAAAAAGAAAAGAACGAAGAATAAAGAATTGAAATTGGCATGTTGTCGTTACATGGCAGACACACAAAAGAAAAGACCAATGAAAATAAACCACCTATTTTTACTGAAACTTCAGCTTAATTACATATGGTAACTGCAGAAAAACCAATAAGCAAGAGATTTTAAAAACAAAGTTCTGTTACCTTCACGTAATAACATGGTCAGTATAGAAACATGTGATGAAATATATAATCTACTCCGTGTAGCAATAGTTAATATGAAGTAACAGCCCTGAAAAATAATGTACTCAGAATAGACATACCACACGGGAAAATCTATCGACACCTCATAAATGTACTCCGTGAAAACATGTAATATTTCACTTAGGAGCATAAGTAGAATCGATTTAGAAAAGGTAAAAGTTAAATTACATTAAGACTGAATCTATTATTGTTTAAAGCATCTATTTGTTCTATTATTGTTTATGTTGTCAAGTTGTAGCTTTAGTATTGTTTAACTGTTAAGTTTATTATTAATGTATATATGTTCTATATACAAGTTATGATTGAAAACAATAAACAAGCACATTATACTGTATTTTATTCGTTTAAGATTATTTTATTTTTAGTAATATTATCTTTTAGGTAGGGTTCGTGTAAAATTACAAAGTACACAAATTATAACAAATATGTAAAATTTTAACAAGAAAAAGATCACTTGTTATATTTCTGCCCGACTATGGACGATTCAGCACTTGAGTTCTAACAATCACCACTAGATGGTAGGCGCAGTACAAATAGATAATTGAAGGCAGTTTAGCGTGAAGTATTTTTCATGAACAGATTTACTTTTGTTGTATAACGGAGAAGATATTCCGAAAATGGAAATATTCTGATTATAAATTTTTGTATATATTTTTAGGCATAGCTTTTGAGTTTTAAAAATCTATTTCAGTAGAGAACGAATTAATAGAATTCAAGTACAATAAATGTTTTGTGTGAATATGAATGTGTGTGTGTGTGTGTGTGTGTGTGTGTGTGTGTGTGTGTGTGTGTGTGTGTGTGTGTGTGTGTGTGTGTTTTACATTATAAAGAATACTAATAATTGTTACACATTAGATTAATAATTCGTATAGTAATAAGATGCGATTACAATATTCTATAAACAGTATATGCGTAAGAATTGTTACTGTATTGTCCGTTTAGAGGTCCTGATAATGCATTAATGACAATAAATTTTATCGAAGCGTCGATACAATGGTTTACTATTTTGTAGACTTATTTTTTTAAACCTCGCCAAACCTTCAATCACGCCGCAAGTAATGTTTGGCTTTGAGAGTCACTTTAGTGTTTAAGGCGCTAGTAATGTGTTTCCCAATATCAGTGCTTATTAAACCTGTTTATATCTTCTTTCTTCAAAGCTTCTATACATGTTGTCTCTCTCGCTGCCTTCCTCTCCTATTCTTTCCTATATATTCCTAAATTGTCGCTCCTCTCTCAGGTGACCTGACAACATTAATTTCTTGGCTTCTGGAGTTTTTTGCCTTGAGTTCACTTGTAAAGCCCCCTTATAACTTGAATTTCTTCTCCTTTCCACTCCTCCGACTCATAGTACTCTTCCGTGGAATTTTATAATGCTTCCAATCTTTCCTGCTACCTTCGCGTTAGTGTCCAGTTTTCTTTCCTACACAGTAGCACTGGAAATTACAAGGATTTACATTACGGAAATCTTTACTTTCCTAGGTTTTTCTTCGTGGTCCAAAAGGTTTCTTTGTAATGCATATAATACACTCCATTCACTGCCTGTATTCTCATGAATCTAAGTGTCTCCATGTTCACAATTGTTGCTGGGATGTACGCGGATGTTAGTACAAGCCCACAAGGCGATTGCTTTTACAGCACGAGGTATGCATTTCATGCCATTTGTGCCTATAATTTTTTAACAATACATATCGTTGGTTGAAGCTATGTCTGTCCCACGTAAAGATACATCACGCATTCGAAAGCCGCACACTAACAGCCAGCGCACGCGGAAGGATATGATATATATTGTAACTATATTTAATAAGTAGTTTCATGTGAATACATTAAATTACAAAATCTAAAGTCTCCTACTGTCTAATGTTTAATAACACCCAGAGGCGGCTTTGTAACTAGGCACACTAGGCACGTGCCCAGGGGCGGCACAAAGATAAAATATTTTTGAAAATATGACCAAGTTCCTCAGACAAGAAAATCTCCAGCGGACATTTCCAAATGTAGACATAGCTCTCAAGATGTATTTATGCACTGCTATTAGTAACTGTTCTGATGAGAGACATTTTCTGTTTTGAAGAGAATAAAATTATATCTTCGCTCTGCTGTGAAAGAAAAAAATTTGAATTTTCTCCCAATCATTCACATTGAGGCTGATATTTTTAAGCGAAGACGGATTGGAGTACAACAACCTTATTGATGAATTTTCCACGAATAAAGCGAGGCGTAAACGCTTGTGAACCAAACCTTTGCCTGAAATTAACATTAATTGTGATAGTAACAATAATAAATTACATAACATATGTTAACGTATTTCCGTTTTCCCTGCTCGGCATGGTTACATTAAATATATCTGTCAAATTCTCACGATAGTATCAATCAACTGATGATGTATTCAATGTATAGACTTCATTCTTGATTATTTTCCAAACGTAACGCTTTTAGCGCACAAATGTATGAATAAACCCTCAAGATTCAAAATTTCTTTAGCACTTATGTTACATTGCTTATTGAATTTTTATTGTAGACAGACTCAAATATGAAATTGCCGGTTGTCTTTACTCAAATCCAAACTTTCCGGGCCATATTTCGTTGCTACAAAATTCCATTATTATGTAATACTCATATTATGTATAGAAATATACGAAATACATGTATACAAAATTATGTAACCTAACCGTACACCAAATTGTATGAGAGTATAAATTCTCCTGTAAACACGGATGAACGTTATCTGCTCCAGCTGTATAACACACGCGCAAATAATACAGTGACAAATAATTGAAGTCTGCATGTGATCAACAAAAATGTAATAAATAAAAAATTAATAAATTAATAAAATTAATAAATTAATAAAAGTTAATAATAATATTAATTATTAATTATTATTAATACAAATTAATTTAAACAATTTACATTTTAACCAATAAAAATCTTAGTGTTCCGAGTCAGTAGTATTATACTTATAATTAGTTTTATTTTGTCGTGTTTTGATTTTGTTTAGTTGAAATCATCAACTTGGAGAAGTTAAAAATCGACCAGATCTATTAATTACTGATCCTAAATAGTAGTACCTACTAAACAATAAATACGTGAGTGTATTTATGCATAATATAAAAAAATGGTTTAAAAAAGAATAGTAAGGTGACAAGTTTAACTATACGAAGCTGGGTTCGACCTTTACTCTCTCTCTTGTTGTAGGATTCGAACCCACGACTTCGCATGCCATCTATTTTTGTATCTCATAAGATTATGAAATGGTGCGCATGCGTCAACGCTTTACACGAAGCGTTAAAAACAGAAAGGGTGTAACGCTGGCACCTAGCGCTTCCTCGTGAATCAAAGCTTTCCTATCTAAACTAGTTTGTCTATTGTGTCATAACCTATATTAGCTATACTTTATAATTTTGCATGTGAATTAAGAAATAATGGAACAAATAACAGCAATTTGTGAAGTATGCGATAAGCATAGCTATTAAAAAAAGTTGTATCAACACATCAGAAATATGCATAAATTAGAAGCAAACGTTAAGTCGAAAACAAAAAAAAAACTTAAAATGTTCAATGTGTATTAGTTACCATAATTATTAATCGGAATGAAGGAACCTTCTTGTAAATGTTCATAAACAAAATATATTAAAAGAAATAATTGAGGTTTAGAAATATGAATGTAAGAACTTGTGTCAACAAAATTTACAGCCTTAACTAACCAAACGAGTATATAACAAATAAACGAACATGTTTAATATGAAAGTATTTACAGTAAACTTTCATTTAATAATCCTTTAATATTTGTAATTATAGTTGAAGATTCTTGAATTTGTATCACTTGTTTAATATCAATTTTTCCCTATACCTGTTTTCATACTTTAAAAATTCTGGATTTTATGGCTTGGAAACCTAAAAAGGAGAAACAGCTCAAATGTGCTTCTGTGAAATATACAGGTACAATAAAAGCAAATAAAAAGAGAACTTACTTTGTTTTTCATCGAAGCTATTAACAAGAAAAAAAAGAACATTGAATGACATGACACCAAAAGAATCAAGGCCTAATTAAATTACCACATGCAACGTTCCTTCAACGTTGGAACCATAGAAAAATCTGGTAGATACACTGCTGTCTTTTATATATACCACATATTGGTCACGAAACGTCTCTCCAACATATAAACTTGGGTTTACGTCTTACATTACAATATAAACAAAATAAGCAATACCAGAAAATTGGCTCAAATTTTCACCCATCTTCAGCGTATATATATATATATATATATATATATATATATATTATAAAGACCTTTTTGTCTATCTATCTACTTTATATATATAATGATAGAACAAATCTTACTTACCCGTGACTTTTTACTTTACCTGGGCGCCAGAACAAATCCCAGATACAAATGACACGGATTCAGCTTAGCTCAGAGCACAGAGACACACTATCTCAGGATTCGTTCAGTGAGTGGAAATTCAAGGGGAATCGTTACAAATAACTCATAAAAATTGTTGAAGTTTGTTTAATTAACGATTCTGTTATTGTATTAATTTCTTTAAAAGTTAAGTTAATGACTTATTGCTAACTTAAATCTTATTGGTTAATGAGTGTGCTTGAAAAGTAAAGATTAAAACGTCCAAACGACCAATTGCTCTTATCTGGTTTATTTAGGGATTTTATATCTCCCAAACCAGTACTAAAGAACGGGTCTGCAATAATTTGCACGTTCAATACTACACCTCACTCTCCATTCAACACTCCTATATTACTTTATATCTAATCTTAATAATTAAATACAAAATTTGACTTTATATAGTGTCTTTTTAAAAAATGTTTATTGATTTAATTATTTATTTTGTTATTTATGTTCATTGATCAATGAATATATTTCTTATCTGATTGATGCGTCGACCGTAGATAGTAATCAGTAGAGATACTCCTTTTGATGGTTCGGCTCAGAAGAAATGATGTTGACCAATAATCTTGACTGATGATCCTGGACAATTACAGATGCTGTAGCTACTCTGGTGCACAGGTCACTTCACTGTTAATTAATTATTGAATTAGTTAATTATTACACAGCGAGCTTATCTATTGAACCTTACTAGTTCCTCTACTACTGCGGACCACTTCGCGAACTGTTTATTTAAATAAATGCTTTGCGTTGTTGGTGCAATTTAGCTCGTATTTAACACACATCTTGCTTATTTAATGCCCGAACGAAGAGTGCTCAATTCCATCATTCTGAGTTGGGGTCTCCTCTTAATACAGGATTGTGATTGGTTGTTCCAAATAAATCATGTGTTTTCCACTTGAAACAATATCGAACAAGTCGGTCAAACGCTCGTTAACAAGTTTGTGATGGTAGAGAATTACTGGCTAATTTCATACTTCCTTTGTTTGCAAATCGTTTGATTACAGGTATTTGCAAACGTGATTTCAAAGATCCGACCACAGAATATTATTGCTTTGGTCTTTCTCTGTATGTGTGTGAAAACACCTAATTCGTACCTAGCCTAATTCTCTAGTTATATCTCTTGGCGTTCTTCTTCTGTATAACTTCTTAAAATGTTAATTATATTAGTTGATATTTTGGCTACTTATAGAGCTTTAATTGCTGAACACTATGCAGGTTTCAGAATTGCCGTATATTTATTAGTTTTGAAGATATTGCAGTTTAAATAAATAAAATTAATTGAATAAAATTTCATGTCTGTGCCCGCATCAGTAGTAGCAGTGGCGATGTTAGACAGAGATGGCTGTGATTATTCCCTCTCTCTCTCTTGCTTACGCCGCTAGACTAGCACAGTTTGACCTTTCATATAACGATCTGATAGGTCGACTATATGAATCGTTATAATATATATACATATTGTTAAATATATAGTACGAATTTTTTTAATATTCCCATTAGTGAATGCGTTTGTAAATAATTGCAGCAAATGGAATTAAACCGGTCTAGTCGTTTCGCCACAGATGTAAATCGGGGATTTCTATAAATTGGGCATACAGAGCTCAAAAACAGACATGTAAAAGTCACGCTTTTGTGTGCGCAGATATGTGGTTCGCACACAAATCAGTTCTCTGGTCAAGGCTATTGACTATTGAGTGCTTATAAACGGCGTAGTTCTGAACGCTTTTTTCGGCCTTAGATTTACGTGCAATAAACGGACGTGTTTAAGATTTTAATTATGGATTTGTTTTTAAAATAGTAATTATACACTTAATTAAAATATATAAAAAGCAGGCATGCAATAAATGAATGATTAAACAAAGGGGAAAAGTAATAGGATCGTTGAACTCTGTTTTATGGAATACATCAATCAGAAGAGACACAAAAAAGAGACTGTATAAGAGCATCTTCCTAAAAATAGTCACATATGGAGCCGAAACTTGGGATATGACAAGGAAAAACTGAAAAAACTCTTAGCTACCAAAATGGATTATTTAAGACGCAGTTGTAGAAAATCGAAACAGGAAAGAGTCGGAAATGAAACAATTAGACAGAGTATGAACATGACGAAGAACATAGTGGAAGAGATTGGAAAAAAACAACCAGTATGGTTTGGACACACAAAAAGAATGGACGAAACCAGGTGGCCCAAGAGAATTTTAGAGTGGATACCATATGAGAGGAAGAAAAGTGTAAGGCCACGAAGAAGTTGGCGAGAGGGTGTAGATGAAGCTATGAAACTTAGAGGCCTGGAAGAAGACAGGTGCTATAATAGAAGAGAATGGAAACTAGGTACGGAGAAGCGGCCTAGGCCGTAGAAATCCGTTTTATATATATATATATATATATATATATATATATAATTTTCTATATAAGTAACTCGATGTTTCTTGCAGTAATTATATAAATAAACAAATAAACATTAAAACAATCGTTAACTAATCGACCTAAATCGATTATCAGTTATTTTATTTTACGTTAAAATCGATACAAATTCGATTATTCGTTACTTTTATATTAATAGAATTATTACGATTGTTATTAATTCACTTAGAAACCTCTGATGATACTGATATTTTTCAGTGAAACGTGCGTCAGGTGTTAAAAAGAATATACAATATTATCTACTTGCAGAAGAAACAAATTGAAAACATCACAAATTATATAATTACTGCAAGAAACATCGAGTTACTTATATAGAAAATGATGGATGAAAACACCATACAAGGTGATGTAACTCATTCCTATAACCAATTTATTAAACGTAAAAAACAATTAATTAATTGTTTTGGAAACATATATTTTAACAAAAAATGCCTACACCTTAATATTTTTCCAAAATACACAAAAATAATAGTAAAAAACAACAATAACAATAAAGTAAGCAAATATATTACTCAAGCCCAATATAAATGGATTAAAGACGAAATATCAAATAATTACAGAAAAATCGACTACATTAGTAAACAATTAATTAATTTACATCTTCTTTTAGCCAACACACTTGATTATCATACATGGAATAATAAATATATTAATATGCTTAAAATACTAAATAAACACAAAACAATTAAATTTAACACAATCAATAAAAAACTTAAAAATCTACTAATAAATAGTACACCTAAAGAAGATAACCAAAATTTACACACATTAAATAATAACCACACTTTTTACCCAAATTTCGTAAATTTATCTAATATTAAATTCACGGAAAACGAAATAGCTACCCTAGAATCATCAAACAAAACAAATCTTAAAAATGTAAACAAATATGTAATAGATAATATCATAGTCGAAACTGAAAACGCAATTAATAATGTAGAACACGACAAACAAGATAAAATAAGAACAGAAGCCTCAATGGAAATAATAAAATATATCAAAAAATATAATAACCAAAATCATCATATTAAAAATAAAAATAAACAAAATAAAACCATTAATATAATAAAACAGAAACTAACGACTAATAACCTCACTATAACCAAAGCTGATAAGAGTAATAGTACAATAATAATTTCTCAGAAAGATTTAGACGATAAAACAGAAGAATTTATAGTTAATAATAATTGCATAACATTAAATAAAGATCCCACAAATAAATATCAAACACAAATAACAAATATATTAAAAAATAGTAACCAAATCATAAATCCTAAAGACTCCTTTAAATATAAAATGGATAATCCTTGTGCACCAAAATTAAATTCTTTAATAAAATTACACAAAATCAATAAACCTATCAGACCTTTAATAAACGCTAGGACCGCACCAAATTATAAAATATCAAAATTATTAACTCAAATCTTAAAACATAAAATTGAACTTCCAGCAAAACACAATATAAAAAATAGTATCGAACTCACGGAACAACTAATAAACGTAGAAGTAAACAGAAATACAAAATTATATTCATTCGACATATCAAACATGTATACAAACATTCCCATTGAAGAAACTATAAATATTATAATAAATAATCTGAAAACAAATAACGAAAGTAACACATACATTAAACAGTTAACTAATACTTTAAAAATAATTTTAAATCAAAATTATTTTCAATACAACAACAAATTGTACTATCAAACAGATGGCCTTGCTATGGGAGCCCCAACCTCCGCTATCATATCAGAAATCTTCCTACAAAAACTCGACGAACAAATAATAAATATAATAAAATTAAACGACCCATTAGGATGTTATTTTAGATACGTTGATGACACTCTGTACATTTCCCAAAACAATGGTATAAATATAAATAAAATATTCAACTCCATAAATAATTTACATTCTAAAATAAAATTCACGTTAGAAGAAGAATCTAATAATAAATTAAATTATTTAGACTTAACAATAAAGAAAAATGAAACAAATTTTGAATACGCAATATACAGGAAACCTTCTCAAACTGACTTAGTAATACCAAATACTTCTAATCATCCTCCCCAACACAAAATGGCAGTATTTAATTCCATGATTTACCGAATGCTTAGGATCCCATTAAATAACACAGAAGGAAACAAAGGAAGAAAAATTATCCAACAAATAGCAGTTAAAAATGGATACAAAATAAAAACTATTAATAAATTAGAAAATAAAATTAAACATAAAATCACTAATAAAATTCCCAAAAACACTACATTTAAAAATTCATCTATTAATAATAATATAAAATATACAACCTTCACTTATTACGGAAATATAACTCAAAAACTAAATAAAATATTTAAAGATACTAATTTAAAAATATCTTATAACACAGATAATATAATTTTTAATAAAATAAAACCTAAAACTAAATCCAATACTCATAATAAAAATGGAATATATAAAATAGAATGTCCAGATTGCAATAAATTTTACGTGGGCCAGACGAAGAAAATATCGGTATGGAGAACCATACATGACTTCCATATTCTAAGATTTATATTTAAAATTATTTTCGAAATGAAATATTACCATAGAAACTACTTCTTTCTACTTACTGTTTCAGCCTTAACCACAGTACTGTGGTCACTAACGTATACCACCTCACGTTATCGCACTCGATTTTCACTGATGATGTAAGTCGATGGCATTGCCGAAATGTCTGGTTTTGTAGAAAACATTGGACTACGGCCAAATATCCCGGGAAGGAATTTTAACAAAAACTACTTCTTTGTTGCCGATAACGTTGTACACATATATATCAGTGGCGAAGTTACATGGAGGCAATTGAGGCAATGCCTACCCTAAAAAATTCGGTAGAATAAAAATTATAAATACGTATGAACTACATAACGTAAAGATTATACATTGTTACTGCGACTGTCAAATTTATTAAACCGAAACGTGCTTTATTGAGCGACCGCTAGATGGTGACAGGTGAGATTCGGCATAGTTCGTTTAAAGCGAATGAGGCAACCTGAACTTGCCTCAGCGTTTTTTGTATACATCGTATGTAAGCAATGTAGTGGTGTGATAGGGAAGTGTAGGGAGGGGGGATTGTCCCGCGCTGTACACATAGAGCGTTGAGGCATGCCTCACTTCTGTGGACAAACAGTTAAGTTAAAGCGCCTGTGTTGTTTCTAAGTGTTTATTTTATGCGGTTATTAAAAATGTCACTGTTATTCCGCTGAACTAACAGATGATCAAGATTGTTATTTGAATTATTTGTAACATTAAACATATATATAGAAACTAATCAAGTTTAAAAATTTGAAGTTCAATCAGTTGTATTATTGTGTATGACTAATACAAGGATTGTTCAATAGACACACGTATAGAGCTGGAAAGCATTTTTTATTCAACGATTTTAAAAGAAGTCTCCAATAACATTAAGACATGAGTTCCACTGTTGCACTAACCTGTAGATCCCCTGCTAGTAAAATTCTTACGGCTGTTTGTGGAACCATTCGGTTACAGCAAACTCTAACTCAGCGTCCGATTTGACCCACCGTCCTTTTAGTGATTCCTTAAAAAAAATTTAAGATAAGATTTTTGCCTACCCATTCATTAACTACTAGCTTCGCCAGTAAGCAAATTGATGTCCATTTTTTCGGCTTGCACGCGTTATGTTGGTGTGGGTTTCGGCACTTTCCATTTAAAAAGCGTGCAAACGTAAGAAAATAAACATGAGTGAGGCCAGAAATAACGTGAATTGTGTGTGTGTGTGTGTGTGTGTGTGTGTGTGTGTGTGTGTGTGTGTGTGTGTGTGTGTGTGTGTGTGTGTGTGTGTGTCTTACCTGCCTCTTTATTGCCGTATTAAATGAAAAATATTATATTACATTAAAATGAAAAAATTTTAATTTTATTGCCTGGCAACAAAATTATTTTATTTTTAACAATTACCATTGTTTCAAAAAGTTTAAATAAATTTTCAAGTACTTTACTCTTGTTAAAACGTAAAAGGTTGCCGGTAAACTACCCCTTCCCCTTAACCGATCTTCACCAAAATCGAAAGTCCTTGAGACCTCTACAATTCAGGGACGTATGCAAAAAATTATTTCATTCTGTTTGAATTTGTGGCAGTTATCGTTTGCCATAGAAAATACGCTTGATAAAAAACATTGCAGGTAAACTACCCCTTCCCCTTAACCGATCTTCACCAAAAACAACAGATCTTGAGTACTCTACAAATCAGGGCTGTATGCAGAAAATTATTTGATTCTGTTTGAATTTGCGGCTGTTATCGTTTGCCATAGAAAATACCCTTGTTAAAAAAACGTTGTAGGTAAACTACCCCTTTCCCTTAACCGATCTTCACCAAAAACAACAGGTCTTGAGAACTCTACAATTTAGGGCTGCATGCAAATAATCTTTTGATTCTGTTTGAATTTGCGCCTGTTATCGTTTGCCATAGGAAATACCCTTGTTAAAACATAAAACGTTGCAGGTAAACTACCCCTTTCCCTCAACCGATCTTCACCAACATCAATAGGTATTGAGAACTCTACAATTCAGGGCTGTATGCGAAACATTATTTGATTCTGTTTGAATTTGCGGCTGTTATCGTTGGTAAAAAAAAAATGTCCCTTGATAAAAAACCGTTGCTGGTAAACTACCCCTTCCCCTCAACCGATCTTCACCAAAAACAATAGGTCCCGAGTACTTTACAAATCAGGGCTGTATGCACAAAATTATTTGATTCTGTTTGAATTTGCGGCAGTTATCGTTTGCCATAGAAAATACGCTTGATAAAAAACGTTGCAGGTAAACTACCCCTTCCCCTCAACCGATCTTCACCAAAAACAATAGGTCTTAAGTACTCTACAAATCAGGGCTGCATGCAAATAATCTTTTGATTCTGTTTGAATTTGCGGCTGTTATCGTTTGCCATAGAAAATACCCCTGTTAAAAAAACGTTGTAGGTAAACTACCCCTTTCCCTTAATCGATCTTCACCAAAAACAATAGGTCTTGAGAACTCTACAATTTAGGGCTGTATGCAAATAATCTTTTGATTCTGTTTGAATTTGCGGCTGTTATCGTTTGCCATAGGAAATACCCTTGTTAAAACATAAAACGTTACAGGTAAACTACCCCTTTTCCTCAACCGATCTTCACCAACATCAATAGGTCTTGAGAACTCTACAATTCAGGGATGTATGCGAAACATTATTTGATTCTGTTTGAATTTGCGGCTGTTATCGTTTGCCAAAAAAAAAAATTTCCCTTGATAAAAAAAAACCGTTGCAGGTAAACTACCCTTTTCCCTCAACCGATCTTCACCAAAACAATAGGTGGCGAGTCCTCTACGAATCAGGGCTGTATGCAAAAAATTATTTGATTTTGTTTGAATGTGCGGCAGTTATCGTTTGCCATAGAAAAAAAATCTACAGACAGACAGACACACAGACACACAGACAGACACACACACAGACACTTTTCGGAAAACGACTTTTTTTCATGTTTTGAGTGTAGTACAATCAGAATCTGCAATAATCTCGAACACGATTTTTTTTGCCATCACCATACTTCCATTCCTTAAGGAATATGGAAGTAAAAACTACGAGATAGATTCGTTCAACACCGCAATGCATATTTAAAACCAAATATTTATAAATCTAATTTAGCCACACATTGTCTAAATAATAACCACCAGTTTCCAAACATTGAAAATATAAAATTAATTAAAAACATACAAAAAGGTCAAAAAATGAATATTTGGGAAAATCTTAACATTTACAAACACAATAACAATAATTTATTAATTAAAGAACAAACCCAAATAAAAACAAAACAAGACGATCTATTTAAAATTATAAATTTACTAAAAAATAAAAATAAATGTGAATAAAATACTATATAAACAAAATTTCAAATATAACCGAGAAAACAGCTGCTGAAGAAATAAACATTAAAACAATCGTTAACTAATCGACCTAAATCGATTATCAGTTATTTTATTTTACGTTAAAATCGATACAAATTCGATTATTCGTTACTTTTATATTAATAGAATTATTACGATTGTTATTAATTCACTTAGAAACCTCTGATAATACTGATATTTTTCAGTGAAACGTGCGTCAGGTGTTAAAAAGAATATACAATATTATCTACTTGCAGAAGAAACAAATTGAAAACATCACAAATTATATAATTACTGCAAGAAACATCGAGTTACTTATATAGAAAATGATGGATATATATATATATATAATATTTTGTAATGACTTTACCTCAAGATGTTTTCTCCCTATTTGGAACATGTTTCGGTAAAATCATTATAAAATATATATTATATACATCAAGAAACCAACGGTAGCAGAAAGTGTTTGTATATATTTTTTTGTTTTCGTTGCGTCAAGTATATGTAGTTGCACAATAATAAAATAATTTTCAAAGAGGAGTGAGATGTTGTTGACATGAAATAATTAATTAAACCGTTTCAAAATAATCATTCTATGATTTATTAATATTAATAGAAATTATGCAAATATTAAAAAATTCGAATCTTAGATAAATAAAAATATATTTTGTTTTATAAGTTTACACAAATACAATGTAACCTTCTATGCTGTTCATGACATATAAAATAAACAACCATAATCTTACTAGCTAAATAGACTTGTTAAACAAATTATCTAGATACTTTTTATTTCAGTGTGTCTGACTTTGACTCAAATTCTAAATAATAATAGCAACTCATTTACAAACAAAAATAATATTAAAACTCAAGAATAAAACTAATTGTTGCTACAAACAAAATAGAAAATAACATTTACTTCCTACCTATTATTTATTTCTACTGACACACCCAAATTTTAATATACAACAAAAGATTAGTATTTTTAAATTTTCTTGTTAAATTTAATTATTTTCTTTAACTACTATTTAAATTTAAAACTTTAAGTCTTTACTGTTCATATATAAGTTTCTTTTGAGAGTTCTTTTCACAAACAAAAATATAATTGTTTATTCATCACCTGGGCACTGCCGACGTTACCGTTGCGTGCGTGCGTGTGTGTGTGTGTGTGTGTGTGTGTCCTGAATGCTGAGAATTTGATGATGATGATTATGTCGATGCTGTGTTCTCTGTCTCTACGGGTTGTTGTTTGTGACGGTCCAGATTTCCTTCATAAGTCTTGGTGTGTGTGGTAAAGATGTCCTGATCAATCGGCAGACCGGCAGCGTGACGTTGTGTGAAGATTTCTTGAGTCTGAGACCGCCCCAAAATTGCCGGTGGTATTTATACTGGACGGCAATCTGACAAGTGCAGGACTGTTTTCGACCTGTTAGATATAGTCACTTCGTGCAAAGCGTCGTTTTAATTACAAATCACTTTTTGGTTCATTTTCGCGATCTCGTAAACATACTCGTAGCACAAGCGATATCATCGTTTGCGTAATTTTTTCCTGGTCACTCACATATAACACAATTATTAATTACTATTTAATTATACTAGTAACTAACATTAAATTGCATGGCGTCTTTATTATTGCAAATTTCTCCAATACTTTTACATCACTATATTCGTTAAAAATTCCCTAATGTAATGGTGTTTTTATAATTGAGGTAAGTCTTTGTTCACATGTTTAAAACGTATTAATTAGTTTATTTTTATCCGGTTAAAACCTGATTACAGATAATTCGTACGTGTCACCCTATCGTAGATTCTTGCCTATCGTAACTTGCGTTCACACACACAAGCGCTATATTCAGTCGCGGGGGCAGGTGTACACTTTCTGACAATTCTTATCCTGCATAATATTGTTAAAAACTGTTCATCATATATTTTTCTATACTAAATATTTACAAACATACCACCCTGGGCAAATATGCAAATATATGTATTATTGCAAAATATATATATATATTACATATATATATTATAACAAATAACTTGTGAATTGCACAAATAAACCCTCGAAATTATCCTGCCATCTTGTATGTCTTCTTTCCTACACACCAAGAGGCTTCAAAAACTAGTATAAAAACTTGAATCGTCCCCCAACCACCGGACAAGTACCAACGTTTGCAAGAATCGATTTCCTACTCGCAAGATGGGTATAGCGTACTACAATTAAAAGTGTTAATACTCACATAACTAATTAGCCTATATAATCTGACTTACATGACTTCATGCTTACTGTCACATTAAAATTTTTTTTCACTTTGGTTTCTTTCAAAACCCAAAGTCACTTCCCGAAATCACTTTTTTGCGCTGCTGCTTGGAACTTATATTATTATCAGTCTTCATATAACTCGTTTACTCAGCAACTTTGGAATTGAAATTATGAGCGCAACTGAGCATCCGCACAAGTACTGTAACATATTCCTTTGCTTGTACTACCCTACTATATAGTCAGAAAAGGAAATATCTAAAACGCTAAATTGATTAAGGCAAACCCTACAAACATAGAGTGGTAGGCCTATATTGGATCACAGAACAAATTGAAGGAAGGGAACTGAGCTAAAATGAATTGAGTACCCTGAAGAGCTGAAATCTCACAACTGACCAGGGAGGAATTATAGTGATTTGGTCAGCAGTGACGATTTGGTCTTTACTTTAAAAACATTTTTTTTAATTGCAAATGTGTAATCTGTTTGCCATGAGAACAGTAAACTAATTGAATGTTATACACATATACATGATTCGAAGAGTTGTCTACTGGCATTTCTTCTTATTATAGCCTACATAAATAAACACGTACACAAAAAAATAATTAAAAGTATATAGTCTGGACATTTAAACAAAATGACACTACCACTTACTACTGGCATGAACTGAGACCATCATATCAACACACTAAGCACTGAGAGCGCGTAGGGCAGAAATGTCAGTTGACGTTAACTCTTAGTGTTGACAAGAACACAAATGATACAGCGAATCACAGTACAAATAACGCAGACATTACAATACAGATAACGCGTTATTCGTTGAAACTGTAGGGAAGATCTAACGATTTATGCCTTTTTATTCTATACACAGCATGATGCCGATATCAAATACGGAAAAGTGGATAGAAATTGCTGCTGTAAAAAACGCGCCAATTTTCCTAATCGCTTTGGTGCTATTGATGGAAAACACATGAGCCTCCAGGTGGTCTAGTGGCTAACGCGGGCGATTGATGCGCTCGTGGTCCCGGGTTCAATTCCCGGCGGAGGTTCCGTACGGCGTGCACTCAGCGTCGTAAGGCAAACTGAGTAGGCGCGCTGAGATAACAGCGCCGCTTCCTGGCTGTGAACACCGCAACTAGCGGACTGGTGGCGCGTAGTACTAGCCATACACCGTCACACTAACACAAAAGCCGCGCGGTACGCCTTGGTCCTTAACGGACTGTTGAGCGGAGGTTTATTTATTTATTTATTTATTTATTGATGGAAAACACATACGAGTAATAAAGCCTACATCCAGCGGGTAATTATTTTATAATTACAAACACGTTTTCCTTTAAGGGGACCCGGTAAGGTAAAAAAAAATTGTTTTCAAAAATATTTTTTACAGATATTAATAGTAAAGAATTTTCTGATTCCAAAACTGTATGATTTATATAGGTTTTTTAATAATTTATGGCCAAAATTGATTTTCGAAGTAAACAATGCAGGAGAGGATGAATACACCGCAAAAAGCACCGTATAATAGATAATATATAATATTATATAATATAATAGACAATTTGAATGTCCTACTGACCTTCCTTACAATCACAAGAATAATATACCAGAAGCTATTATGGATATAATAAAGCCCATATTCAGAGACCTTTCTAAACCAAATGTATTGGAAAAGTGTATCGCATGGAAAGACTCAAAACTACAATGAATCTGTAAACAGCGTTATATGGACCAGAATACCAAAAAATATTTTTGTCACATTAAAAACTTTAGAATTAGGTATATACGATGCAATAACTTGTTTTAATAGGGAAATATTATGAAGTGTGAAGTTCTTGAAAAACTAGGAATGAAGCATGGATATTTCATGGTTGCTGCGATGGAAGCACTAGACAGTGAAAGAATTAGAAATAGTGAAAAATCAATTTCAGATTTTGAAAAAAGCCAAACAAAAAAAAGACATCTTAAGAGAAACTTGAAGATCAGTTTGATGACAATTCAAATTGTGAAACTGGAATGTATTGAGGTAAGAGTAACTAAAAACCTGGATTTAGTTTTTTGTGTTTTTCCGAAAATTGATTTTTCTTACGAAAAGAAACATTTTCTCAAAGACGGTTTAAGATATTGGGCTGAAATTTTCGTGGTAGACTTATCTAATGATAACCTACTACACGGAACTGCGGTAGGGTTTTACAGATACTTGTGTTATTTAAGAGTTATTAGCCGTAAAGCGTGACATTTTAGAAGTGTTCCGACACTGTTCATAACAAACTTTTTTTCTTAAAAAATATTAAGTATTATATAAATCTAAAACCGTGAGACATATATATTAGTCCAGTATATAACTGGTAAAAATTTGAAAACTGTATGTCAGATAGAAATTGAGAAAATGTTCCCTGTATTATCAAGGAGAAGTATAGGGTTTCCGGGTCCCCTTAACAATTTTGACTGTTGCCGATCCGTATTACAGTTTTCTTTTTGTACATATAGTGCCATACGTAAGATCGTCTGCAATAACAGTGAACTCTGCAAAACGACCAACTAGATATTCCTGTCCTGTAAAGTCGTAGAACATGCAGTGTCGCTACCTTTTGTTCTAATCGATGAAGAAGCTTACAGTGTTTCTAAAAACTTGCTTCGAGCCAACGGCGGTAAAAATATCGCTCTTAAGGAAAACGTTTTTAATTATAGCTTCTGAAGAGGAAGAAGTTGTGTGGAGTGCAAATAGGTGAACA
Source organism: Magicicada septendecula (assembly GCA_034769895.1). Lineage (NCBI taxonomy): Eukaryota > Metazoa > Arthropoda > Insecta > Hemiptera > Cicadidae > Magicicada > Magicicada septendecula. The sequence goes on along the minus strand of CM068376.1, from coordinate 302,822,806 downwards.
GTACTCCACCGCCCACTCACACGTGACATAGTGAAAGCATGTTGCGTACTATATATAGCTTTGTATGTCGACGAGATGGATACAACTTTGACAACACATTGTATTCTGAAGGATTTTGCGATTCACCTCAAAGTGAATCATCTCAAGTTGGTCGCCACGTTAATACGGTACGTAAAGTTTATACATTGTATTTTCTTAGTACAGAAGTTGAAATTCCTTGGCAGATAAATGTATACCTAGAGTAGTTAAAGTAAATAAATAACGTGACAAAAAATTGACGATCGCAAGTTCGTGAAATATATAAGGAATACTTACATACATAAGTATATTCATAATTAAAACATTAATCACAAGTTACTGACGTTGTCTCCGGAAAGCTTGTACAAAACATAAAATAAAATTAATTCATGATAAAGCATATTTTATTGTTCTAGATATTCATAACTGATGATCACTAACTAGCGTGAAATATGCATGAAATATAAAGGAATCTAAAAGAAGTTCGATTACTGTCATGAGATACCCAAAATCCATGATCGTTAATAATTGTTAAATCTGTATTTTTATCCTTTTCATTACATTCTCCGATCGAATGAACGCAGTACATAAAACCGTGTGCTCTCATTACATAATACGAATATTTATATGTTATGTTTAATGCAGCAAATATATTTAGCTACTTAAATTGACGAGTGCACTCGTTCTGTGATCGATTTTCTGCCTACTCCAAACCGAATACAGTTCCCCTGAGACTAGTATCAGTATCAGAGAATTATCATTCTAACCGAGTCCAATTGTCCTGTGTCCTCCCAGGTAAACGTTCCAGTGTGCGATAATTTCAAATAATGATTCTACACTTAGGCCTACACGTTTCTCTAGAGTGCTTAAAAATTATAAACGATTTATTCGCCAGTCTGCACGAACATACAACCCTTTAATACTGCACGATACATAATATTGAACGTTAGAAGTCGTTTCTTTCTCTCTTTTTAGACATTTGGCTGCTAGGTTTTCACCTAGCATTGTCACCACTTATTCTTCTGGACATCCTACTATGTTTCGTACTTTCCACCCTTTTGGCTTCAAGTTCCACCTTCTCCTCTTTACCCATGCTTTTCTTGGAATATTGTAGAAAAGTCTGTATCTGTCTTAGACTTTATTTTACATGAACTATCTGCATCTTTTTGCACTCTGCTCAGTCGAAACACTTCTTAGTTCGTAGCTGGCATTTTGAGACGATGTGCTAAAAATAGGTCGTTCAATACTAAGGGTTAAATAAAAGGAAGTAGTAACACTTAGTTGTAAGTGTTCGTTAAGAAAGAAAACAAAGCAAAATTTAAAAAGTGGTTGAGTCGCAATATTTCATTTTGTGTTACAAAAAGTGATTAGATTTTATTTGCGACTAACTTGTTAAAAAACATTGTGTAATGCTTTTGCTTAGAGGAACAACAATGTGAACTTACACGAAAATTTACCTAAATAGAAATTAAGTAAATTTCTGATTAAGCAATACTTCACTGATATATAGAAGTTAAAAGTATAAATGTTTACGCTCGCGCGCGCGCGGGCATCCCCCCCCACACACACACACACAGAGTTTTGGGGTAACAAGTTGGGATGGATTATTTTTAACATTTATGTAAATTAAAATTGGTAAGATTCGCTTACATATCGAATTACGCCCTACGATATAGGGCTTTACGCCCCGTTTTTAAAATACGGGTAATTTTATGCTTTGGTTCATCATACTTTACAGACATTTTTATTATGTTTGTTATTAAATAATATATTTTTGTTCATGCTGATTTTCATTATAAAAATTTGTAGAATATTTATTATAGTGAAGTTTAGAAAAATGTAGAAATCTTCACTTGAATAAAGCTGTAAAAATTTCATTACAGGAAATAAATGTGTTTACAGATCAAGGAGTTTTGTAATACATACTTATGTGTACGCGTGAATGCAAACAGACTTGCTATAAGTCTGTAAGTAGTTATTACGCCAGCGAAATCCACTAGTAACGAATACATTATAAAACGCGTATAGTAAAACGCAATAATACAGTGCGCCAAATGAATTGGATGAGGTATGAGAGAAAGATTTCTCCACATGTGTAAAATTTCTCTTACACACTGTCTGACGTGCCAGAAACGCTTAGTGTTTTATGGACATGAAGCAGTATAGTGACTTATTGGGAAAATCGGAGGGATATGTTTGTGAACAGGAAACGTAAATAGACAATCTTGTGTGCTCTGATAAACCGGCCCGTGCATGGCGAAAAAGAGTTCCGAACGCCTGCTGCAACGGGTGCATTGCTGTCCAAAACGCATTCCACCCTCTTCAAAACAAAAAGATGAGTACCACTTTCAGTCACACCACCAATAGTTTATACAGTCACATTTACAATTAAAAATTTATGTTTTAAAAATATACTCACACTACGATCTTGGTAATTTGAAACGTCATAATCCAGAATCCTAAACGCCGAACACGTAGACGTAAGACTAAATTAGAAACTGAAAGTTGAGAAAGTGCGGCAGGACCTACATTGACGTTATTGATCAAATTGTTACGGACATCCGCCCACTACAGATAATTAAAATAACCGCAACGTCCATACTAAAGCCCCCCTCAGTTTTACGCCAATGTGTACTTTTTAATAGGTTTGTAAAGATTTGTCTCGAAAACGTTAACGTTATCTAATTTCGTGTTCAACACATTAATTAAAAAAATACTTTTACATTCTTTAAATAAACGCGCATCATAAATTTAGTATATTTTGATAATATTTGTATGGTAAATATTATCGTAATGTCATTAGCGTGGGCACATTACTGATATTGTCGTAATAACCAAGATCATTCGTTGGACCAGCAGCTGGACGTGTCCCAGCGATTGCAATGTACGGGCGAACCCGATGTCTTATTGATGCAACAGTTAACTTGAGTAGCCAAGTGCATGTGTGGAATGATTTCTACAAAATATTTCTGGAGGGCTGGAGGCTGTGTTTGGTTCTGGACCGCAGAGCGATCCGCAAAGGTTTTATTCTATGAATGGAAAGAGCTGAATGGTAAAAGGATGGGTAGTTGACGTAATAACAGTCAGCTGTTCGCTGTTTTTAGTTATAACTTCAGCACTCTGCTACGCCTTTAACCTTGACCGAAAGGTTGTCAGCTCGTTGACGTCAGACCTCGCAAAGATACACCAACGTAGCACAGAGATTTTCTACTTATTCCACAACCATTGACGTAACTAGATGCTCTGGGCCCTATAGGAAAGTTTCAGGTAGGCCGTCTTCGAATATAGTAGATTGTTGTCTTTACATGTTTTATAGTGTTCGAATAATTTCCATACCTATTGAATCTAATGGATGTATTTTTAATGTAGTTTCCTTTTATTGGAAATCTAGGTGTAGACCGGCTTGCTTCATTATTATCAAGTGATTTGCGTGTTTTGCAGGTCATGATAGGATTGAGCATGACATCGAAAAGCGATTGTTTCGTTGTTGGTCGTCAAACGACGACGTCGTTATCAGAAACGACAGGGAACATCCAATAATTGGTGACCGACCTTGTAAAGGGAAGTTCAGAAAGGTACACGTAAAGCTTCAAAATTACCCGGCGTTGTTTGTTTTTTTTTTTATTACCGTATGTCTATAAATTCATTTCAGTATCTTCTTTATAAAGTACGCGAAAAACTTACACGCAGAAATACCAATATGCTAGATAGTATAGGAGCTGAAGAAAAATTATCAATCACATTAAGATCAGAGTTATTCATATAAAATAATAAACAGTAAACTATACTCTAATATAAACTTGGTATTAATTTACTTAGAAAATAAGCAAATTTGCATTAACGATTTATTTTATTAATGGAAAACATTAATTGAAAATTCATGAAACATTATTGTTTTTGAAGGTCGAAAATGATAATGCAGGTTCTTCGGAAACTTTTGATAACGGAGTACGGAGATGGCGCTGCGGATCATGACTGCACAGATTGCGTGTTGTCAGTCTGAAGTAGAGAGGGCGAATTTTGGATATTAGGTTGTGAGGTAGAAAGTTGATAATAAATAAAAGTAACTACATGACTTTTTTGAGAATCTACTTCATCATGTTTGTTTAATTCTCTAAATCTTCGCAATAACAATAAGAGACACATTCTGGATGGATTATCAGGTTCAGGTTTGTGAGAGGTACATTTTCCTAGAATATTTAAATTTTTTTCAAAATCATCTTCAGTGTTTCTTCGCTTTGTTTTTATTTTTAAATGTGCATGGATAACTGTACTTGATAACTGTAAATTTGGAGTTTCATTTAATTGAGATACATTTTCGTCTTATGAAGATAACCCTGAGTGTGTTCGTCCAAGTTACCTGAAATTCTGAAACTAGATTATTATTAAGCGAAACAAATCACACCTGAAACACAAGTAGGCCTACCTCAGTATTGTATATGGTACACATGATTTTAACATGTACTGTTTTCTTTTACTTTGAAGTTATTATAAGAGTATAAATATTTATAAAATATTTTTATCTAAACACAATTATACAATTTCGGACAATAAAAGATTATAGAGGAAGACTTATGTTTTATTTTTATTGTGTTTACAAATTTATTGTTAAGTATTTCAGTCGGAATTAAGTATATGTATACATATATAAGCTACAGTAGCAAATTTGGTATACCTCCCATAAAAACGTTTGTTAAAGTTTCCTGATTAGAGGATAATTTACATTTGTACCTATTTAAGAAACCGTTTGCTTATAGTAAAGGTAAGTAGCCCTACATTGTTAGGTACACTTTTTTTTCAAGCAAAACCACATACTAAGTGTAATGATTATTGTGTGTGTGTGTGTGTGTGTGTGTGTGTGTGTGTGTGTGCGCGCGCGCGCGTGTAAAATTCAAATTATACCTCTGCTGCAACTTGTATCAGTTGTATAGGCCATCCAAAATTTAATTTTCAGTCTAAATGGTATAGGCCTACACTGTTGCCAGGTATCGTGTGTGGCGATAGTGCATTCCGCTCATTGAAGGCGTTTTGAATAGATACTGGGCCTTATCACTCAATTCTTTTATATGAAAATAACTTGAAATTCCTCACCAAACAAGAGATTTAATTATAGTTGAAGGTGAGTATATATTATTTATTGAATAAGCGGTGTAGACAAGCAATATAAATTATCAGGTAACGGACTGGGAGAACAACGAAAAACATTTATACAATGAAAATTGTAAACGTCCAAACATTGTATTATTTAAAAAAATTTAATATATGATTTTATAGTATGATTAAATGCAGGTCACCATCTATGGAAACGTAGATTTACTTTTTGTGCGAGTTTATTGCATTTAGATCGATGCCTTTTACGTCTGCATCATAAATAGTAGCCCCATGGAGGAAACGTAAATTAAGGTCTCTTTTTAGTAATTTATTTTATAGTATTGAAATTGTTCTTGTAATTGTAATTTAATGTAATGTAATTTAATTTATAAATACATTTCGACTATTCTTATTTCTTATTAAAATTCTACATTTTTATAAGTTTTTGTTTCTTGCGACAATATTTTTTGGATACATTTTTAAGTGTGTAAGAATTCTTAATTCTTGCCAAGCGGAGGCAATGACGGCTTGTATGCATTTTGGGATGGATTGGCAGCAGGGCCGGCCCCAGCGCTTCTGCCGCCCTGTGCAGTATTTGTGAGTGCTTCCCCCTCCCTATTTTAACTCTGAACACATTCACGCACACCAGATCTACTCTAAAGATACGGCGATTGCCTTCAAATGACGACTAGGAATGTTTGTATTGTTGTGTTTATCATAATATAATAACTAGAACTTTTTCGCGTTTACGATGTAGTAAACGGCTACAATAAAAATTGTAGAGACAATACAAGGAATCGTGAGACAATAAAAATGTATGCCTATGTGATGACTTAAAACTAAAATACTAACTAAAATTCATTATGATTGAAATATAACAAAAATAATGAATCATATACCTTAGTAAAAAAATACTCGTCTAGCTTTTGCGCTGGAAAATTCTTTTATGACTTCGTTGTAATTAAGTGATTCAGCTAACTGATGTTCTGTAGATATAGTCGCCAGACCACTCAGAGGAGTCTCGGACATACTCGACCTGAGATAAGTTTTAATAAGTTTGAGCTTCGAAAAAGTCAGGTTTTCATTCTCTCGTTCACGAGTTTTCGACTCTTCGTTAAACTCCGCTGACTTTATACATAAAGTAATTCTTACTGATCTTACACATTGTGACGAAATTTAGTGAATAATTTTTTTCCCTCAATTTCAAAACTTAACATCCCGGAATCTGCCGCCCTGGGCGGTGGCACGGTTCGCCCCTGCCTGGAGCCTGGCCTGCTGGTACCTATAAACTCAAATCTTTCTATAAATCAGAAATGACAGCCGCATTTTTCAATGACACTGCGATCCTTGACTCCAATCCTCACCCCATCTTAACTTCCGATATACTGCAAGCTTGCCTTGCAGGATTCAACCCTATAAAAACAATAGCAGAAGAAGATTATCAATTCGTTGAACACCAGTTTCTAGATCACAAAGAAGACTTGTCCATCGGGCCATCTCATCGACTGTTAACTGCGACATGCAAGCGATGTAATGTACCTTGGCTTACACTTCGACAGACGTCTCACGTGGTTGAAACATATTGCTACAAAACGGAAACGTCTCCTGATAAAATTGAACAAAGTTTACTGGACAGAGATCTCAGTTAACGTTGGAAAATAAAGTTCTACTTCATAAGGCTATACCTTAAGCTGCTGAACGTATGGTTCCAAATGTGGATACAAATATAAAAATAATCTATTGTTTTGAGAACCAAGTACTTATTTATTTCAACAGGTTTGGATACATCATGGTTTCTACGTTCTCAACAGTGTCTGGAGCGCCACATTCGGAACTTCTGCAGGATAAGAATCGAGAGATCCAGTACCAAAAGTGCCGAGTGACTTTAAAAAACACTCGAGCGTTCTGGATGATTCAATCAGTTCTAGTGAAACTGCCATTAAATTTCTGTAGCAATTATATAGTGTTTTCCTTTATGATAGTTATGTACGCACACGATTAAGACAAAATCACAATGTAATAATCAAAAAGTCAATTAATCTATGCAGTGTTTCCCATTAGGAGATCATGCGCACACCGTTTAACGTTGTCACACTTGGCACTTAGTATCTCACTGAGGCAAACTGATGAATGTAGAATTAAAGAAAGAAACTAATCTTTGTTGGAGTGTTCTTAGTTATTACGTTGTCGTTTTCGATTCTCCCTTCTCCGACTTCCTTCCATAATTTCAGAACTTCGAATTTTTTAGTTCCACTGCATGGAATATTATCTCTTCTATTCTTGAAATGTTCATTTATGAGTATAATTGTTATTCGTTTTCTACAATAATATCAGTGCCCTGTATGGTCTACACGGTGCAATGTGCTCTTTAATTATTTTAGTCTGTGAACTAGAACCAGTCCATGGGCATAGTTTTACAATAGTGATTACTTTTTGAAGAGGCCGGTATTTTTGAAATTACCTACTACTTGATTGCATACTACTGTTGCAGGGGTAAGGATTCACCTTCGCCTGTAGCTGCTATAGCTTGTCTAAAATTCAAGCGTTTAGGAAGTAGCAATTTACGTTTGGTTAATTGGTTACGCTATATTAAGAAGCTGGAGAAGGGTGACATTAAAACCACCATATGTTAGGATTAATCAATATTGTCGGACGATTCGATGTGCTGTCAATTTTTCCAATGCATTCCCCCCTCCGATCAACAAGCCCTAGCTTTAGGCGATCCGTTGATCCAGGTCATAAAACCTGGAATTTCTATCTGCCCAATAAAGTGTAACACGTGAGTTTGATTCTTCCTTTTCCCAATAAAAGTCAGTCTCGTTAACATTTAAGTGTTGTAGGACTGAATAGTTTACGCAGTATCGTACAAAATACATTCGCAACCAAACCAGGCTCAAGTCCCAGGATTAGAAATATTCATGTGTACGCGTTTCACAAACAGAAAGGAAAAGCGGCCGTGGTGAATGCCCGTAAATGCCTGATTCTATCTCTGTTAACTGAAGTGAACATTAACAGCTAATTACAAACTCGTAATTTAATATATTAGTTTTTAAAAATTCATAACCAGTTCCGTCTGTACGCCTTACTTCTTGTTGTAATGCATTCTTTCATTGTATCGCTTGGTTCTTATACAATTTCTTATACAATTACACTGAACAGCAGAATGCGTTGTTCTTTATTATGCATCTGATGCATGACCTTAACGGCATTATGAATCTGGTACGTAGATACGACACTGTGTGCACATGCGCACACGTGACATTTTCTCGGGATCCAACCAAAACACCTCTTGTTTGTGTCGCAAACTACTGTCGCAATAAATTGCACCGAGACTTCTATTAAGCTAGTCTTTAGTGAAAACGATTAGTATACTTTCATGTTATATAACATAATTAATACATTTTTAGTACGAGATAATAGCTGAAAATTAAATATAAGGACAGACACAATCCTGCAGTGGCCCACTGAACTAATAAGATTATTCAGTGAAAGCTTGCGACAAAGTTGGAAACGACTGATGATTTTTTTTAAACCGTTTACAAAATTTTGTAAAAGCATAAATAAAAATGTTTTGTCAAAAGAAAATTTACACAGTACTTCAACAAAAAGTAATAACAATAATAGAGGGAGCCGCAGCGGCTTCGGGTGTGTATTTGAATTCAGTTTAAAAAATTGAATATGGATCATCTGAAACCGAAACCTCTCAGCGTACATCTATTAGTAATCCTGAGAAGAAAAGAAAGCAAAATCTGTTACCGGAGTAGACGGTATTAATAAAAACCGTAGTTCGCAGTGTAGTAATTCTTTCGTTTCTGAAATATGTTTAGCTTCGTTGTAAAAATTTAACAGCAGCTTGCAAAAATGTGATTTTTGAAAAAACTTTTCCTTTCAGTTGGGTTTACAAGTGGAAGTCTAGGTCACTTTTAATGTTATTTTGTAAGATAGCTGTCAAAAGAAACAAACGAGGTTAGGCCGTTAATATACGTCACGAACCATATTATATTCGTAGTTCGCATGCATGAAGTGTGTATATAGGACCATTCCATTCGTGTAGAATTAAGCCATTCCAGGTCAACGTGTTCCAACTCGAAAAAGACAAAATTCATTAGGCCTATACTGTACGCAGAGGAAAGATAGAATTAATTTCTAGCCCTCTTAAATAACAGAATATCCTCTCAGTCTCTTGGTGTTAACCACAATGAAATTAATTTTAATAATTATTCTAAGTGACTGCGCGAGACGATATTGTCGAATGAACCTCGGAAAAGTATTTACTAATTGACAGTGGTCCCTATCATATCAAGCAACGTTTTAAATTCCCTACTTTTAGCAGTGCAAAAAGAAATGAAGAAAGTGTTTAAAAGAAAAATATGGGACTTCCCACAAAACATTTTAAAACTAGAAGTACATAATTTAAATCAGCGAGGAAAAGTCAAGTAGAAAGACTTTGTCATTGATATTAAGGACAAAAATGACGTTCGGTATTAAGACTTGCCCTCTTTCCTTTCGACCTAAACTCCATGGAAATGTTAAAGAATGGGTCATAGACAACAATACAACATTTAATACTGACTATATATGTAAGATGGCTGTGTAGAATACGATACGGGGGTAGGGTGAAAAGTTCCGGGCCTGAATAAGAGAACAACACTTTCTTGGATTAATTTGAATTTATTTCTCAACATAATCTCCGTTATACCTACACACTTTTTCCAAAGATATTCTAAAACGTTACGCCAGACTGATAAGCCGATTTGTTGTGGTACTGAAAGGCCCTTTTATTTGTGGGGGTCGTTACTTAATTATTAAAACTAGAAACTTGGCCCAGATGGAAAATAAAATGCGCTGAGCAATGACAGGACTTGCAATAAAACACTTATGTAACAGTAACAGCATTTTTTTATTAGTGTTTCATTTTATCATCATAACATTTCTAATATAGTGTGCATACGATTTAATTCTTATATACTTCGTAACATGTTCTTAATTTTCATTTTATAGACACCTATCTTTCAAGTTGTACTAATATCAATTGGCAATACTATTAACAAATAAAATTACTCAAACAGTATAACAAGTAGATCCCTTTAACACAGTTAATCACGTAATTCACAAATATGTCTCCATAGGATATGTTACAAAAAAATTTTAATCATTAGAAGTATGAATTTACTGTTTATAAATGAGTCTTTCATTTCATGCGTTAAAACCGATGGAGTGCTGTGTTTGTGGTTTAATCAAAGGAATCCTTCCACCTGTACTTAGAAGAATACATGCTATGTAAAACTCGAGATGACGATGACTGTGGTGATGTAACTGGTAAGCTCGAACTCCGGGTCGTTTACTTCTTCTGGGCAGCTGTTCCGCTTGGTGTTGGTGGGATCACTGTAGGTCTGACGGCGTTGGGGATCTTGTTGCTATGCTCTGCAGATGAAGACCGATGGTATGTCCCCATCCTCGCAACCCCTTTCCTCCCCACCATGCGGGAATCCTGGAAAAATTTTATTTTGTAGTTTGCCGTCAGAAAAATACCTTAACCCCAAATCTTTCTCGCCCCGTAAACCCAGACCACACACACACTGTCATAATTTTATTCCGACGACTACCTGTTATTAGTAATAGTAAAGCTCACATTTTCAAATGATTAAATTTCAAATTTCAACTTAAATTACAATTCATTTGCCTTTACGAATTCATTTAGATTTACCTTTAAGTATTCGTTACATTAATTTGTTACTTTACATTTGATTTTAAATTCAATCGACATTTTACATTTAATTTTCAAGCAATTGAGTGCAAGGCGGCCACGTGTTCTCAGCCACACCAGAAGTAACATGGTGAGTTGAGTCACACACACACACACACACATATATAAACGTAATACACACACAACCCCTTATTAAATTAACATTAAACACAATACTTTGGCTTACCTGAAGCACTTTAGACAATTACGAACTCATTTAAAGATGGACCACAAATGTACCAAGCCGTCAGACCAAACGCCCCCTCGGAGTAAAAAAAATGAAATGAGAGAGAGCGGCGTTTGCTGCCTGCCGAGCACGAACGAGTACAGAAAACTTGTTAAGAATTGCGAAGGGTTACAAAAACAGCTGATGCATAGTAGCCGCCTTGATTACCTTGCCCGCGCTGTCGCAGCATATCGGTCAAGGTCGCTCTTGCCTCCCAACAGCACACATACTGCCAGCTGAGGCGGCGCGAAATCCGGCCGGGGAATTCAAATTTAAAATTTTCCCCGGCACAGTACTCAGAGTAGCCAGTCCATGACACCATCGCTGACGTGATTGTCGTGAGTAAATCTATTATCACCGAGCCATTTTTTTGAGTTTAGGAAAGAGGTAGAAGTCACTTGAGGCTAAATAGGGCAAGTAGGGAGGGTGAGGAAGCAATTCGAATTCAGTTCTTTGATTTTACCCATTGCAACAATTGCCGTGTGAGATGGTGCATCGCCTAGGTGAAACAGCACTTTCTTTTTCGTCAAATGTCCCCATTTTTTCTTGATTTCGTCGTCTACAAGGTGCAGTAGGTTTGCATAGTGCTCTCCATTGATTGTTTTCCCCTTTCTGAGGCAGTCAATTAAGATTACTCCACGGTCGTCCTAAAAAACAGTCGCCAGCAGATCTTACCAGCAGAAGGAAGTGGGAGTTTGCAGTTGGTTCGCCTTTCGTGGTCCACTGTTTTGGCTGCTGTTTGGTCTCAGGAGTGCTGTGGTGGACCCAAATCTCATCAGTGATTATGAATCAACGCAAAAACTTCTGTTGAATTGCGGCTATAGAGTGCCAAACAATCGGTTGAAACATCCTTTCGACACTGATTTTGATCAAGTGTCAGTAAACGCGGAACCCATCTCGCGTACAGATGTTTATATAAGATATTGCCCACACATGTTTCGTTGAGATACCAACAGCCTTAGTTATCTCTCTCGCTTTCATACTACGGTCTGCCAAAATGATTTCATGATTTTTTCTATTTTTGTTGTGTAGTCACTTCAATGAGACGTGCAACACGTGGGTCGTCATTTGTGCTTTTCCGACCCATTTTAGATTCAGCAAACTAGCGCTTAACCATCGATGAAGAAGAGTCGTCCACCGTTGCATCCATCTTCTTTTTTTAAACCGGTTGCAGTTCAGCCTTTCAAAAAACTTTTTATCATAACACGAATTTCCAGTCTATCCAATTATGCCCCAAGGCGCTTACAGCGGTGTACTGTTCCATTAATAATAAACAACTTATTGGTATGAAATCATTGAAGCTAAGCCTACAAAGGATGAACTCATACAACACGCTCAAATTAATGAGTACAGTGGCGCTATCTGTGTGCCAGGCCCAGAACTTTCCACCCTACCCTTTTAAATAATACCAGAGAAACGGACAATGTGAAAACGTCAAAATTATAAACGAATACAAGAAGCCCGAGGAAATTTGATGATATAACCGGATATTTTTTATAAACGTTTCTAGCGACAACTAGGAGACTTCAACACAGAATGATAATCCATTTGACGAAGATGAGAATCTTGGCAGAAATCGTGAAAGATGTGTCAGAACCGACACCTGATAATCAATTATGGTAGCAATTATGAAAATATTTTAATTTTAAACTATGTTTATAATATATAGTAATTCTAAAATTGTTTTATCATTCAATAATTTATTACTCGTAATAAGTTTTAAATTAAAGTGAATACGACTTTTGTTATCACATTATTTCAATCTGTAAAAAAACGGTAGGCCTACCGTGCATGGGTCATAAAACGTAGGCCCATATTGTTCGTGATAAAAATTATCTGGCGTCAGGCACTGATTATGGTCGATTGGGAATTTAAATGCCCATGTCTGAGTAGCCAAATCTTCAGTTTTGATGAATCAAAAACCAAAATGAATATTATCATTTTGTATAAATTTGTTTGAAGACAGTTTGTAATTATTTTTATCATAACAGAAACATCCAACTAATTTAAAAAACGAATAAAAAATAGTTTATATTATACGAAAAACAAATAATAAATTTAATATTTTGGAAAATATAGTCGCCTAATAGATTTAGACAAGGCTGCTACTGAACATAAGAAATGAAGATTAAAATAAGTAGAGTAATTTTTTAGTTTTTATCATAAAAAATTGTGCGTACTCGGGATCGCAAAAAATAAGGAACAAGCCAGTAACTTTGTAGCTGGTAGCGAGTCAGTAAACAGATGATATCAGATTCCTCGTTTTTGATAACTTTACTTCTCTTCACGTTGCATGACCTCTACTGTAATCATACCTCAGTAACTGTACCTGTTAAACTCCCCTTTTATAACTTCTGAATATTACATCACCCCTTTAAAGTTTATCAACATTAATCCTCCATTGTATTTTTTATTACTTTCTCTAATTTTGTCAATTCTCTGTTGTCTTTCAATTCGTTGCTTTCTGCTACACTTGTCAATTCCCTGCAGATAGTGGTCAGATTTTCCGTTTGCCCCTCTACAACTGATTGCTCTTAAGACACCACATGCATGATCCTTGTCAAATATGACATGGTCGTTTGGTTTATCGTAGTCCCTTCCGGAGAATACACGTTTCTTCCTTAATGTTTCTTTCTGCAACCAAGTACTTTTCAAAGTCATACTCTTGTTCATGGAAAAATCTATTAATTCGAAGGCATTGTCATTACTCTCCTCATGTGGACTTCTTTACCTGTCGCTTCTGTAAACATCTGTCCATTCCCAGCATTCAAGTCACCTACTATGTATGCACTTATCACGTTTTGGGCCTCTGTTGTACTCTTGTTCCACCAAGCCATAAAACTCTTGTTTTTCGGTAAAGTATTGTCATCGAAACACTCGTTCAACAAATTTAGAGTTTAATAACATCAGCTAAAACCTCTTCAACCTATCTAAAAAAAAAAGGAATTAGTGTGAAAAATTTACTGGAGTAGAGTAGATAGGTAAACACAGAGAGCCGGTGTGTGTCATCATCGTTTCACAGTTATATGACGTCAGTGGGGTTGACGACCTTACAGTAGGTCAGTAACAATCTGTTACTATTATTAGCAAAGCTGTTGCTCGAGGTCAAGGGCACCCAGTCTCTAACGAACAATGTCGTTATAAAGTTTTTCTACACCAGCTGCTAAACAATATGTGGATTACACTGCCATCTATCGGGAATATGAGAACTTACAAAGCCACGCAAATAACGCGACAATATTTTATTCAAAGAAGTTAGGATACAATATGGAATACTCAGATGGCTCACAGTAAATTCTATTCTGAAACTCTACGCAATCCAATATCTAACTAACCGTTTACTTTCATAACGTTAAGAGCCTGAAAACTTGTTTAGAATACTTACATGTGAGCAAAATAATGTCATTTCATTACTGTTCCAATAATGTCCCATCCAGTTTAGAAAGTTTTCTGTACCCACAATTAGGAGGGTTTCCCTAGTAACCTTTAACCTGTCTTTACTGTCACCGGACGCTATAACATTGGATTATAATGTTAATTCCGATTAACGCATGTTATAAATGGAAAGTAATGCAAAAACGTTTTTGTTAGTTACTGATACAATAATAATTTGGAGATTTCTTATTACAGGAATAAGCAGATTTCTTCAAGGTAAACATGTGAGTGACTATTTAGATGAAATTCCGTTTGGTAATCAGATCAATGCTAATACTGATATTAGGCCTACTGCCACCAATATTCCAGTCCCTTTCATAAATTTCACAGTAGCCGTTCTTTGGGATGATGAGAAGCTTAGTGCAATTGTCTCCATTTCAAGATGGAGAAAAATTTTGAGAAGAAATAGCTTTGGAGAAATAGTTTTAGAAGTCATGAGTCATAGTTTGGATGGAGAGAGAGAAGGGACGAATCAATTTATTTCTCTATTTGTTTATTAGCAAATCATTTCGTAATACCGAAAAACCTAGCAGAAAAATCGGAGAGAAAACTCACATAAGTATGAGTAGGTTTATACGATCGATTTCAGAACAGGATAATAAAGCAGTTCTGGGTGAAATCATAAACGCTTTGATCTTACCAATAACGTTAGACACGACCTCTGACATTTTGCGAATATATTAGTTAATTATTGTGTTCCGGTATACAATCAGGTGCAAGTTAGATTACGTTGACTTAATAAAACCTGTGATCTGTAAAAAAATTCAGGTATGCGTTCAAGGAAGTTATTGATACGTTGAAAATAAAAATAGTAATAGAGGAGTTACAATATTTTCGAATATGTATGTGGAAATCAAATAATTTCTTTCTTTCGGGTTCGGGTTTCTTTCAAATAATATTCTGTTTACGCTGACTGTAATTAACCCGGGAGTTGTCTGTATAATAAAGGGAAATCGTATATTTGTTACATACTATCTTTATGAATTGGTACAATTGAGTGTTACAGTAGGTAAAATTTAGTGCGAACGTCCACTGGAAATATATTATGATAAAATGTTTTGCTGCACAAAAACATAACACTTGACTGCCTACAACAAAGGTTTCGAATGCTAAACCGAGCTCACGTGACTATTACAAAGTATCAGTTTGTTTTCTAGGGTCACTTTAAATTTTTATTAAGCAACCAGTATATTTCTTTTAGAGTAAATATAAGCTACTTCCTTTTGGTGGGGGTATTTCAGGCCCGACCGGATGTAGTCTCACGCTTCTGACAGCCATTCAGCGACAGGAGGCGGGCCGGGTTTTCTGTTTAATGTGAATGAAACTAATATTTTTTCATCAGGTGTCATTGCCGCATTGATAAGACACTGTTGAATTTTTGTGTATGCAATATATAGCATATAGGCCTACTATAGCGGTAAAATCTGGCAATCCTCTTGCAGATTAATTTTTGAAGACTTCAAATATTAATCTGAGATCAGATTTAGATATGTAGACTTTGATCTGTAATTTTTAGAGAAATGTGTTTCTGCGCACAATTGTATCGGTTAGTGTTAATACGCCTATGACCGTAACATTCGTAGGCCTTCGCCTTATGTACCGGAAAGTTTTATTGAGACAAAATTATGTCCGCCCCGAACAGAAGCCTTATAATTTCCACACTGATACATCACAACACAAGCAAATAAAAACTTTGCCTGACTAAATCACTTTTGTAAAGTGTTCGTCCCCTGCATAACTTTTTCGTTGCTACATTGAACCGGATTTCTGTAACGTTATCTGAATCTCGTATAGAGCTCGTTCGACGCGAGCTTGTTTATGTACAATAGCGTCAGTGGCTAACATTACTGAGCATTTCTGTAAGGGTCGACTTTGCCTGGGATGAGCTCTGAGAGCGGTGCAAGGCTGCTATACAGGTCTAAACAACTCCACAGGTAAAAAGTAATTGGATGACCGGCAGTGGCGTATCTAGAATTTGACCTAGGAGGGGGTGTCTGGGGTCGGGTCGGCTTCATAAAAAAAAAACAAGTTAGGCCTACGACTAATCAATATTTCTATCTTCAAAGTGGCATAGTATCAGTTCCATAAAAGTAAACGGTAATGACACAATAAAAATACGAGTTATTAAAATATTGTCTACAAGATATTTATTGACTGAAATGATTTTCCTGTAGGCCTATTTTATATTTCAAGCGTAGTTTATACGCTAATGCTGTGTAACAAATCCACTAAGTATTTGTTATATTTAATTCCACTAACTATATTTAAAAAAGATTTACTACAATATCAGCGAACTCAACTGAAAAATTTTAAAACAGCCTAAAAATAAAGAGACTAACAAAATTCGTCAACTTTTTCGACCCTCTGGAGGGAGGTCTGGTCCCACTCGCCCCCCCCCCGTAAATACCCCCCTAACGCGACGTTTGTACAGTCTATCTCAACCAGGTCAACAACAGAGTGGCTACAGTTTTTCCCACCTGTACAGGTAACTACTGTATGCACACCAGTTTTGCTGACGAGACGCCTGAGGAGCTGCTGAATGATAGTGCGGGCTTGTGTTGGTGCGGAATTACTGGTTCTGTAAACATTGTTCAGACGTATTTACTTGTGATTTTGTGTGCGTATTAGATTGAACGTTCGTACCTTATATGTAAGTGTAATTTATTGAATATTTTATTAAAGTGAATTTTTTAATCGCTACAAGAAATACGTTGTGAGAGAGAGACAGTCAAATAATACCAAAACTCTGTTAAACGTATTTTAAATGTGTAGTATTACAGTGATGTGTGCAGTGGAATGGCATACGTCACTACATTCCTTGTTCGGTTGCAAAGGTGAACTGCTGATAGTAGTGACTCACCGTTCTGCCTTGTGGAATAAAACGCCATGACCGAAATTTTTCCCACATTGGTCTGAAGTGTTTGACAACTCATTTAAACTGAAATTCTGAACATTAGCGACTTAACACCATGCAAATCATACATTTCTACTCGACAGAAAGACAGTTTGTTTCTATTCTGTGTTTGTTACATTAAATGTAGCTGTGTCAGGTCTCAATAAAACACAAGTCGCTACGGCAGCAGGAGCTATTGTACGTTTGAATGTTTCCAGATTTCTCTCACAGGATAGTGAACCAAATGAATTACAATAATAATTCCTTAAATTCATAGTGACCGCCAATTAATGATTTTTTCCGGCGAAGGGTTTGTGAGGATCTGCCAAAAAGTATACCACAAATTTTAAATTATTTGTGTCGACGTTTCGACAATATTTATTGTCATCATCAGGACAATTGTTGCTGAGTTGTTGCGACGACCAAACAGACAACTGACGACCAAACAGTTGTGTGTTTTTTAATTAAGAAAGTTGTGTTATATTTCTGAACTGATGATGAGCTGTGAAGCTTGAAAGCGACAATCGGAATAATTTGTCTATAGTGGTGTGCAACAGTGTTAATTCTAGTTGTTTTTGGTGGTCGTTACAACTCAGCAACAGTTGTCCTGATGATAACAATAAATATTATCGAAACGTCGACACAAATAATTTAAAATTTGTGTTGTACTTTTTGACCGATCCTCACAATACCTTCACCGCAAAAATTGAAATAGGCCTAATAATGACAATGATTTTTATTACAGTTTTTATACCATTCATGTCAATAACTGAATTTTTTTGACCTGTTTGTTTACCAAAAAGTATTTCCTATTCTGTCAAAAGTTTCATTACTTATAATGGGCAATTTTTCTTTTAATAGATAATGGAATCTACTTTACGAAAACTGTCCAGTTTTGTAGCTAGCGACACCTCGTGAGCGGTATGCAAGTTATCGTAGTGACGTAATACTCCTCCCCACTATAGCAGAGCTGTCGCTCTCGCATACAATGTTGTATTATCTTGTTTGTAATGTGAGCGGCGTATCAAAGACGGTGCCAAGCCTCTAGCTCCTCCCCTTGTAACATCGCTTCCGAATACGGAAGAAAGGTTTTTAAAATCACCATGCCTTCCTGTTTCTTGCCCGTTAATTAATACCTGTATCTTTCTTTAAAAATCGTTCCTTACTCATACACCACATTGTTTTCCTCTAGCATATTTTTTGTGAGTCTGCGTGGGAAAAAGTTAACAATATTCCTTGTCATGGCGGCATAAACGCTCCCCACTATCAAAACTATCGCTCGTTCTTACAATGTTTAATCAACTTCTTTGTCATGGCGTCCCGCCAGAGGCGTACGTAGGATTTCATTTCAGTGGGGAGGGGGATTTTTTCAATCACATATCGTTTTCTTAGAGTATTGTTTTTCTCCATGTTATAATGAAAATCGTACCAACAAATTAAAACTAATGGACAAATAATAGTGTAATTCCTAATTTAAATAAAATCAATTAAAGATATAGGCCTACGTCAGATAGGCTTGCAGTTTGTCTTGAAAGCCTTATAATACCTCTCTGTAGAATATAAATACTTTAAAGAGAATGTTAAAATTAAGAAAGGGAGGGTTAACAGCATGTGTATAGATACTGTGGATATAAATGTATATAACAGGGTTATGAATAAACATTTTACAGCATGTGAAATAATGTTAAATAATTTTGTTAAAAAATATAATGATACTTTTCTTTTATAAAATTGCTAAACTGCTATAATTGTTTTTATTATTTAGACAAAGCTTTTCGTCATTACTGACATCTTCAGGTCTTAAACAACGCCGTTGTTTAAGACCTGAAGATGTCAGTAATGACGAAAAGCTTTGTCTAAATAATAAAAACAATTATAGCAGTTTAGCAATTTTATAAAAGAAAAATATAATGATAGTCCGTCTTCTTCAAAAGGAAAAATGGAAAAAGAAAGGTAAAAACCCCGAAGATATGAATATTACTATATACTTCGTTAAATAAGTTTTATTAATCCTTGATATTTAAAAAAAATATGTGGATTAGGCCTATATACGTTTCATTACATGTTTATTGTATGTTTCATTTTAAAAAATCTAAAATATCTTTTGGCCAAATAAAGCGCGTTATTTATGCGAGTATATAGGATAACACTGGAACTGTTCGACTCCTAACGTCACATAACTTCAAAAATCGTTGTATGCGCCATGGCCTCGGTTTACGACCAACCAGCGGGTAAAATCAAACAGTTCCTTCGTTGCGGAATTAAATAAATCAGCTGACATGGCTCAAGCATAGTGTAAAGCACGTCGTCACATAAATCTTGTTTCAAGTTGATTGTAACCAGCGGAAAATCATAATCCTACTCTCTTTTAAGTTGACTTCTTTTCATTTTTCACAGTTTCTTTCAAAATCTGCTATATTTATTATTGACTATAAGGCCTATTATTGTAGATTATTTAAACTTGTCATTGAACTAAATAGTCATTTTTTTTAAATTGACAAAACTTGAAAGTCAATTAATTACACTTCAAAAAAATCACGCAGCCATTTTTAAATTTCTTGCTCCCAAATTTTTTTAATTTTTTCGGATTTCGGGGGGACATATTCCCCATATCCGGGGGGACATATTCCCCTCCTAGATTCGCCCCTGCGTGCTGCAGCTACATATCCTCATTCCGGGACACCATTTCATAAAACCGAATCACGATGAAAAAAAATCCAAAACAATATTGCCATGTTTTAAGTCTAGCTTTATTAATGTTGACACCACGCGTTAATAAAATTCGCCTGTTCTAAGGAGGCGAAAATTGACAGAACGATGTCTACTTTGACATTGCAAATGTGTATTAGGCCTAATGCTGATACAAGTAATAGTATTCGCCTGTTCTAAGGACAGGAATCATTAAACCAGGTTAATTGTGAAAGTCAGGGTAATTGCATAACAAGATTTTGTAAAACAGTTTATTTAGGAATCGCTCAATTTCAAAGTGACGAGCCACGAGAAACTGATGAATGACCCGCTTGGGGCAACGCAGGTCAAGCTGCGTTATTTTCGCCGAGCTGTTTTATAGCCGAGCAACAAATTCAGCAATTGGGAACAACATATAAGGCTATACTTGCGTGCTTGTGTTTGTACGCGCGCGCGCGCACGCACGCACAAACACATATGTCAGTCCCTCCTTGCACAAGATTTAATTGACACATTCTGTAACAGGCAGGAAATTTTGTTTCTCCTGTTTGTAGTAACACCTGATGTAGGCCTAATTACTATAAATAATTGTTAATACAATAATTATCGTATAGTAGTTATATTAATTAACTAATACAGTGGCACTTGCTTATAACGAAATTCAAGGGACCGAACAAATGTGCTCGTTAAAAGCGGGTGCTCGCTACATCCGAGATGTCGACTTGCAAGCCTAAATTTGTAAACCGTGGTTATCCAACACACAACAACAAAAGTCTACTATAGAAGAGGCTTTGTACAATAGAATTTTGAGATGTTTTACATTCTACGCTTAAAAGTTAAATTTAGACTTTAAACATTTTTTAGACGCTAACATTCTTTGGTGAATATTGGCGTACAGTGCATTCGCGAAATATAGTAAAAATAACTGTGTAATAAAAACTTACCAAAAATCAGCCGGCTATCTGACAAAAAACGCAAAACTTTCCATCCCACATGTACAATATTTATTTTTAAATTACAAGAACTATCAGTGTAATTTATTTGTCTTTTTGTTCTTCGTTCTAAATGGAGTCGTCAAAATAATATTTTACACACAGAACTTAATTTACCTTAAAAAAGTCATATATTTTTGTTTGTTTAGTAATTTTGTATCTGTAGATATCAAAACAGTTTTGTAATTTATATAGATACGACACGAGTTCATCACTTACATTATTAGTTTCACTAAATTGTGTTAATGATTTTAAACGAATATTTAAAATGCTGTATTGTAACTAACTTTTGTTAGGACCTTAACCCGTAAACAAGCCCGCGATAAAATGCCCATTATAACCAAGTCTTTAATGCATTCCTACCCGTTAAAACCGAGTTTAATTATCATTACTAAGATACAAAACCAAACAAATCTCGTACTTTTGCTCGTTACATCCGAGTTCTTGTTATAAGCGAACTCGTTATTCGCGAGTTCCACTGTATATAAATTGTTGGGAAAAGTATCTTGTACCACCCCCGTATCTATGTGATGATCTTCGCAAGAAATCATTTTTGCACGCATATCGTTGGTTATCGATACTCGATCATGGCAACTATTTGTTGACTAACCATTAACTCGTGTGGAGATGTTCGAACAGTGATGGTGAATCGTTCACCACCCACGCACAGATCATAAACAAAGCAAAAGAGAATAAGTGCCTTACTACGGAGACTGCAGATACAGTCGTACGTTATTCATTTCAATTCTAGGTAACTGAATCACAACACGAAGTCTGTGGTTAACACTAAAATTGAGAAGACGTTTTCGATTAATTTTTAATACGACGAATATTTCTATCTGATTATAGCTGTCACAGGTGACGTGTCTTCTCGTGAACCGTCAAGCTTTACGTTTATGGCAGTAGAATATAAATTCAAGTAACTTATTCTTAATCGTTAAAACGATTTTATTACCACATTTTATATTGACAGCACGATATCTACTTGGTACAATTTGTGATAGAAGTCGTCATATGAAGAATGCGTATTGGTCGTAATAATGTTATCTGGGTCTATTTAGGTCTCACAGAATCAACAAATTTGTGTCGTTTTCACAAATGAAGGTAAGATTTTCGTTAAAACAAATTTTTTTATTATCTGTGTTCACAGTTTCCTGCAGTATTAGCTAAACTTTCTGAATAGAAAATAACTTAACTTTCAAAATTGTTCACACGCAATAACATGTCCACTAAAATTAAGCACAATTGTATTACAATTATACCGTCCTATTATAAAACACAACACTTAACTAATAACCACTGGAACGCGGTCAGTAATATCGCCCGATAATAACTCTCGAACCGCACTGTAAATATATCGCTGCAATACGTTGAACTGAAAGTCGTTGAGTAGCCTACTGGTATTTATTGCCAGCCGAAAGTCTAGACGATTCCACATACTACTTATTACCACTAAACTATGACGTAATTGCTTGCGCCCTTCTTGACGAATTCTCGCACCGTCTAGCAAATGCGTCGACAAGCACGTACGCCACACACGTTACATTCCGGATTCCTCTGGAACATTCGATAAACACGTAGATTGTTCTGTGATGTCGTAACACTGCCCCCTACTTAAGCCTGTTCGTCCCGAACTGGCAAACCGTCTCTGAAGTAGTACTTAGCCAGGCGATCTAGGTGGACGACCTTGAACTTTCGCTGCCCTTCCTGTTGAATACGATAAACAACATCGTTGATTCTTTTTTTTACAGTGTAGGGTCCTTCCCAGTTAGACTGAAGCTTAGGTGAGCGACCACGACGGCGCTTTGGGTTGAACAACCAGACCTGATCTCCTTCTTGGGAACCCACACTATTGCTGCGAATGTCATACCGGGTTTTCATTTTATCACTGGTAATCTTCAGACGTCCTCTTACCAAGCGATTCATTTTCCCCTGCTTCTGGTTTGTGGGCCCTTGCTTGCAGCACATATTTCACACGTCCGAACCCATTCCTCTACGTCGTGGCGAAGATGAAGCCAATAGAATCGCTTTCGTATTTTGTCAAGGGTTTTGTCAACGCCAAGATGGCCTCCAGATGTTCCATCATGCATCTCCTTCAAAACAGACTGCACTTTACTTCGGGGAACTATCAACTGCATGACCACGTCTCGTCCATCTGCACTTTCCCAAGCCCTTTTCAGCAATCCGTTTTCTAAGGTGAGAGATTCCCATTGTGCCCAGTAGCCCTTCAGTACTTGGAACCATGGCAGATATCTTGCCAATCCGGGCGGCGACCTTCCTCTTTTGATGTCAAGATCGGTCCAATGTGTTCATCAGTAATCTGTTCTTGTCGACAGTCTTGTGTTGTCCAGCCGTCTGCCAGGAAATCTAAAATGATGGCTTGAATATGTTCACTTGAGTTTTGTTCTTCCTTTCTGTGGCAATGTCGGCAGTCTTTCGGGTACGGTCTTCGTGATAAGCCATCTGCATTACCATGCAGGCGCCCCCGTTGATGTTGTACCTTGAAGCTGTACTCTTGCAGACGTTCAAGCCACCTTGCCAACTGTCCTTCTGGATTTTTAAATCTTAAGAGCCATGCAAGCGCGGCATGGTCGGTACGTAGTGAAAACTCTCTTCCATAGAGGTATTTATGGAAGTGCTCCAACGTTCGGCGATTGCCAGCAACTCTCTCCTTGTAACGTAATAATTTCTCTCCGGTTTAGAAAGTGCCTTGCTGTAATACGCTATTACTGTTCGTCACCGTTTTGCACTTGAGACAAAACTGCTCCTAGGCCAGTATTGCTTGCGTCTGTGTCCACAATGTACTTCCCTTCGGAAGCTGGGAAAGCGAGAATTGGCTGCGAACATAATGAAATTTTCAAAGTTCTAAATGCTTGATCACAGTCCCTTAACCACTGGAAGATTCGTTTATTTTCCGTCAACTCATCTAGTGGTTTAGCAATAGTAGCGAAGCCTTTCACAAAACGTCTGTAATATGAGCATAACCCCAGGAAACTCCGAATTTCGTGTTTACTCTTCGGCACTGGCCAGTCTTTTACGGTGTCTACTCTATTAAGATCCATGCTAACACCCGCTGCCGAAACCAGATGGCCCATATTCTGTACTTCCTTATGGAATAGAGAACAGAACACTTCTTTGGGCTCAGCTTCAGTTGGGCACCATGAATTCTAGTTAGAACCTCCTTAAGGTTTTCCAAATTGTCTTTGAAATTCTTCCCGATGACTATGACATGGTCTAAATAAACAAGGCAAGTTTTCCACGTCAGGCCTCGGAGTACCAGGTCCATCAATCTCTCAAATGTTGCCGGTGCATTACAGAGTCCAAATGTCATGATTTTAAATTGGAATAAGCCACTTGGGGTCGAGAAAGCGGTCTTTTCCTTGTCTTCTTGATGAAGACCCACTTGCCAGTATCCACTCTTCAGGTCCAATGTGGAAAACCAATGTGCTCCGGACAACGTGTCGAGTGTATCGTCAGCGCGAGGTAATGGATAGCAGTCTTTCTTTGTAACGTCATTTAACTTCCGGTAGTATACGCAGAAACGCAATCCACCATCCTTCTTTGCTACCAGCACTACAGGAGAAGACCAAGAACTTGACGAAGGTTCGATTAGTCCCTCTGTCAACATGTCCTGTACTAACCGCGACATTTCCTCTTGTTTAGATAATGGAGGCATTCGAGGAGGTTGGCGTATTGGTGTTGTATCCCCGGTATTGATGCGATGTTGCACAAGAGAGGTTCTTCCCTGTGACTGTCCCCGAACTGCAAAACAATCTTTGAAATCGTGTAAAAACTGTCTGAGTTCTTTTACCTCACCACTTGAGAGGTCGTTAGAAGATCTGTTCAATAATTCTTGCAGGTCCTCTGGTAATTTGGAATTATCCGAAGCACTCACTGGATCTTCGTTGCATCATTCCGGCTACACAGGCCACAGGAGTCAATTTGCCTAGGAGCATATTGCTTTGTAAAGTGATAGCTTGATCCAAAATATTCGCCACTCTAATAGGTACATTTCCGGTTTCGTCAGGTTTTACTAAACTTGTGGCAATTAGTATGCCCGGTGTGCTGACTACCTGGGGTTCGAATAGCCTATAGAGCACTGGTTGCCCCTAGTATCTACCTCGGTTCTAACCATGATGATCTTTTCGGAGTTTGGCGGAACAGTATGTTACGGCCACTTGGTTTATGACGTCCATTGATTTTCCTGCTGTCGTCATTGTCGATAGCATTACCTCTTCGCCACCGATTCTCAAGACATTGTTCTTGAAGTCGACTATAAATCCGTATGCGTTCATAACGTCCACACCAAGAATTGCTTCATCCACAATGTCTGCAACAAGTACTTAATAATTAAACTCAAGTCGGCCGATGCGTAGGTGTATCTCCACTTTTCCATACACTTTAACAGGCCGTCCAGTAGCTGATCGCAAGCTGCAAGAGCACCAGATTGGCTTGAGATCTTTCACCACGTCGGGCCGCATAATAGAAACTGTTGCGCCTGTGTCACCTGTAATCGAGGTTGGGCTCTCTTGAACAAATCCGGTAACTACCACGTTCCTGCTGTTTTTCTGAAGTGTAGAAATTTCGTATTGTCTAGGGGCTTCGTTCCTCCAGTTAGTCAGCACACGCCCCGTTGTACCGACTACTGCTCGTTTCCCTGCTGCTGAATTCTAACCCGACAATCTCGTTGTGGATGTCCAGGTTTCCCACATCTATAAAACTTCGGTCTTCCATCCTTTCTTACTTTATTCTGTAGCGCCGACCGTCGTCTCTGTTCCTTGTTCTTCTTTTAGCGCGCACTTTATGACTTGTCCAACCGGACGCTGATTTGGCGGCCTCAAATTGCAAAGCATGTACCAGTGCGTCCGCACTGTTCTGGTGTCTTGCCAACCGTAACACTTGCTGTAGTTCGTTATCTCGGACACCAGCAGTAAATGTCTGCATCGCAAAAATCGTTCGAAAATCTTCTGGCGCTTCAGGATAGGCCAGTCTAACTAGTCTGTCGATACTTGCTTCAAACTCTTGAAGGCTCTCCCCGGCATGCTGTCGCCTTGCTCTCAACTGGGTGCAGTACACACCATACCGTAATTCCAGAGCTTTTATCAATTCGGCATAGGTGTTTTGGCTGTCAGGTGGCACTTTCTGTAGTAGTTCTGCCGCGGGTCCTTTTAATGAGAGAACGAGTGAAACTGCCTTGTCTTTCTCCGTCCAATTATTTGCACATGCAGCAGCTTCAAATTGGCGGAGGTACGTTACCCAGTAACTGCTTCCGTCAAAGGTTGGAGCTTTGACATGAACTGTCCCAACTGCAGGCATAGTGACTTTCTCTACTGACTTATTTTCTGTGTCTTTTTCTGTCTTTATTACTGGTACAGTCTGTACAGAAATTTGTTTTGGTCGTATTTTCATGAAATGTTCAACTTCACTTTTAATTTGTTTTCTTATGTTTGCCATTCAGTTTTCTACTGCAATAATATTTTTGTTGACATAACTTCTTCCACACTGATGACAGATTTTTCTACTTCAGCTATTTTATTTGACATGGATTCTTCTACGTCAGATATTCTGGTAATTTGGTTGTTAAGCTTACTCGTAATTTACCTACGTCACCAAGTAGGAGACCCAATTCTGACGTAGTATGTTTTTTCATCTGCTTTTGCTCTTGAATTAACGCTTTGATGTCATCTGCTTCCTGCTTACGTTTTTCATCCTGTCGTTTTTCCACTTCTTCCGTCTCCTGTCTGCGTTTTTCATCCTGTCGTTTTTCTGCTTCTTCTCTTTCTTATCTTCATTCTTCTTTTTGTCGTCTTTCTGCTTCTTCCGCCTCCTGCCTGCGTTTCTCATCCTGTCGTCTGCAACAGCAACGCCTGTAAATTTTCCATCATCTGACTGGCATCCATTGTTTATCGATTAATTACGAATTACCTCGTCTTGTACAAACTTTCCACTGTTTCCACTGTTAACCGTTCTATCCCAGTTCTGACACCACTGTTACGCCGGTCTACTTGATCGTCGTAGGTACAGTGGAAAACAAAATAAGTAGGCCTACAAGACACCAATTAAGTCACTAATTACCAGCTTTAATTTCCACAGTTAACAGTTAGTAATTAACAACACAATCTCTACAACAAATCAAATAAAATTTGTTCACACGCAATAAAATGTCCACTAAAATTAAACACAATTGTATTATAATTATACCGTCCGATTATAAAACACAACACTTCACGTACGCCACACGCGTTACATTCAGCCGGATTCCTCTGGAACATTCGATAAACACGTAGATTGTTCTGTGATGTCGTAACAATATAAAATAAGAATTAATAATAACATAATGTGTAAAATAATTATTGTGTATTGTATGATGGTCTGATTACAAGAATTCGAAGCTTCTACAATAGATGTAAACTTTTTGTAAGAACATCCAATGTAAAATCACAAAAGATTTCAACTTCGACAGGAGTCAGCCAAGGTGATTTTCTTAATCCACTACTTTTCATAATACTAATGGATGATGTTATAAAAAGCTGCAAGGCCAGAATCAGAGGATTCCATGTTGGAAATTGGAGGCTTCAGCCGATTCGAGCGGGGGCTATTGCGTTTGCAGATGATGTAGCCTTATGATACAGAAGAGGGACTCCAAAGGAACCTTTGGATGGAGGAGCTGGAAAGAAGAGGATTGAAAATAAGGTTGGCGAAGACAATGACTGTTGTCAGAGAGCCAGTTCAGCACCGGATTACTTCAAAGGGAAGCATCTGGAACAAGTTCAAGATTCCAAAAATATATAGGCTTTATAATAAGCTCACTTAGTAAAATAAATTCTGAAATTAATTCAAGAATAAGCAGTGGCTCGAGACTTCTCCATGCACTAAAGATCGAGTTCATTGGTAAGGCAAAAATTTCGAAGAAGGTTAAGATGATCATTTTCAAAAACACGTATGTGCCAATTCTTACTTGTGGGGCTGAAACCTGGGCACTAACTGAGAAGCATCTAAACTCTCTACAAGCTATGGAGATGAGATACCTCAGGAAGGCTGAAGGGAAGACAAGAAGAAATCGAATCAGAAACACTACTAAGAGAGTGTGTCTTAAGAGAGTACCTTTGAAAGATCAAATTAAGAAAGCACAGTTGTGCTGGTTTGGACACGTTCGGAGATGGAAGGGTATAGACTTCCAAAACAACTGTATGAGGCAAGAATTGCTGGGAGAAGACCCCGGGTCCGGAGAAGGATGACTTGGGAGGACAATGTGAGGTGCCATCTGCCGGGGCTGGGAGTGCTGTGGAGTAAAGCCAAGACCCTGGTCATGCATAGACCACGGTGGCGAGACCTTTGCTCAACCTCTACACCTTGCGGTAGAAGAGGATTGGATTAAGAAGAAGAAGAATTATTGCACATTTAAATTGCTTTATTTTAATGAATATAAATTAAAGACTTTTACATTTTTAAAATTAAATAAAAACAAACATGTAGCTTAGCATAGTGACTCAGCTTGTGGAAGTGAATATCTTACCTAGGATGGTTGATTGTAAATGGGTGGCTGTGATTGTTAATTGGAAATGATTATAAACGGGTGGCTGAAATGTAGTGCTGACCAGCCTACCTGGGTGATTCAAAATGGAGCCATTATTACTTAAATAATAGGATAGTTTATACTCATAATACTCCTCATCTACTACACAAACCGTTATGCTTCCAGTCTTCCACTTAGATTGCAATTTACGTTTGCTCTGCAAGTCAAACGGTGAACTGGATATTTTATTTTTAATATTAAGTCTAATGTTTTTAATATTATGTGTTGATACTATTATATAATTTTACACTGCTCACTTCCATACTTCGCGTTATATGAACACAAGACTAAGAAAGTTATGTACTTGTAAATAATATATTTGATGTAGCTTTACAGTGTGTATTTCTACTTGAAAAACATGTGGGTATAGCTGATAATTTCGTTTCTTAATTGTTAATTACTTAAAGCTTTTTAAGTCACAGAGTAATAGAACAAGTAATGCAGATAGACTACTTAGGAACAAGGCTTACAAGTAACAATAGGGCAGGTGAAGAAATAGAACATCAATTGATTAAAGCAAGAAGAACTGCTGTATGCATGAGTGACCAAATATGGAATAATAAATACATCACACAAGAAGCAAAAATTAGGGTTTACTAAAGCACAATATGTCCAGTAATATCCTATGCATCAGAGACCAAATCAGATACAGCAACAACTCAAAGAAAACGACAATAAGTTATAGAAATGACTATATTACGGACGGTACTAGGAAGACAAGGTACGATATGTTGCCAAACAATAATATAAGAGAAACGTATAATGTAACAGATATTAATTCTTGGATTGCGGAAGAAGAAGGAAATGGAATGAACACATATCAAGAATGGATGATACAAGGCTAGTGGAAAAGGCAAGAGATAGCCAACCAAACACCAAGACGAGCATTGGTCGGTCAAGGAAGAGGTGGAGTGACAGCATGTAGGACCATTGTTATAGAACAGCACAGAGTCCTAACAAGGAAGTTAAAGAAGAAGAAGAAGAGGTATGGAACTCTTCCATGTCTTCCAACGTTGAAATGATTTCTGAACAGTATTTGTGTTGTTATAAGGGACTCGTTAATTTAAAAAAAAAAACGTGTCTACAACAAACGCACGATGTTCAGCTCGCCATAAAACAATTTTTATTTATTGTTACCATAGTAATCAAACACGAGCTAACACAAATTGTAGTGTCCTCATTTCCCCACCATGTATTTGTCATGTATTTAAACAAAAATCAATAGTAAGACAATTTTCCACTTCCGTGTAGGTATAAATATAGGACAAACCTAGATAAGAGATCATGATCGAGAAGAGAAGATGGGATCGAGATGGATCTGTTGAAAACTTACATTGAAAGTTTGGTAAATTTACTAAATTTACATTGAAAATTTACTATAAACTGGAATTTTTAAATTTATTGTTTTATAACAATACAAAATTATAGGCCTAATAATGAGTGCCTGCTTCACAGCTGTTTCTTTAATAGTAGATTAATTGCAGTTTTTGAAATTTTTATAATTTAAAATTTACCTAATACTGAAATTTATCAAATAAACGTATTTCGTTGAAAATAGTGAGCGAGTTCTGTAAATCAAGGTTGTTACCAGTTATTAATGTGTAGCCTATTTATTTTTCTAGTAACACACTTGTCGCAATAATTATGCGAGAACAGAGAAGTTATAAAATTCTTATCAACCAGTTTTGTAATGGAATCATTTACGTCACACACGCTCTACGAATGAGTGAGTCATCTTGCCAGCTTTATGCCGCAGATTAATAATACAAATGCTGTCTGTAAACGATTCTTCACGATTAGATTAACATAGAAATTACTTTATGTTGTATAATTCCTGAACGACTAAAATTTTAACATTGGGGCCACAAATGTTTTCCATACCAATCATGTTATTTTTTGGCGTCTTCGTGGATGGCTTCAACTTTTTGTTCTCAAGGATATTTCCTAGTTAATTCATTCAATTCTGTAGCCTTTATTTTACTATATCCATTTTTAACAACACTTTGACCCTACAGATGACGAAAATTGGTTCTAAATTTGAGCTTCACTTACGATATAGAAGTACGGGAGTTGGTATTCTAAGCTGATTGCAGCATTCTATAGGCCTACACAACTTGTAGTCTCCTGCAAAAATCTGTAACAGAATTAACGGTATGCTGGCCAATTATACTCAAAACCCAGGTCTTTCTACTACTAATGAGCAATATGTTTTCTTACCTGCTGTTCAAGAACAATAGCAACAAATAATGGCATTTCTCCATCAATAAAGAGAATCGGGACATTTCACCTGAATCTCGGAGTTATCTGTAAAAATGGATTCCTCCCAGCGGAGATTCCTTCCGTAAATCCCTCGATCACTCTCTTCTAACAAGTGCTTATCATACAACTTAATGGAAAACGCATTCTTTTCTATACAATCTACAAAATGTTTTAAGCACCGTCCTCTGTACGCCTAACGCAAGGGATATCACATTGGCTTGCTTCTACAAAGTAAATAATTTTAAAAAACGTATAGATTTATTCCTATAAGTAAACATATTTATATGACATAGTCATGTCCACAGTGCATTTATTAAGATACTGCGTAATTTTTGTCAAAAACAGTAACGTCCATGGTAGGTCACGGACTGGTTTCGTAAATAATAAGCCTATGACACAGTAACGACCGAGAATGGAAGGTGCTGCCAGCGATCTTTATACCTCACGTGTAACGTTCTAAATATTAATTGATACGTCTATTAATAATAATAAGCCTATGACACAGTAATGACCGAGAATGGAAGGTGCTGCCCGCGATCTTTATACCTCACGTGTAACGTTCTAAATATTAATTGATACGTCTATTAATAACACAACCGTTTTTTTTTACGAGGCTATGTGAATATCAATATAGACACTAAGAACCAAGTAGTTCCTAGTAGAGTGGGACTCTAATCCACCTAAAAACACCTCCCTTAATGCTACAACTACAACTGAGCAAGCTCATCCTTCACGGGTGATGGGGTGAAGCCCAGTGGCTAATGCCAAGATTATTCTGTCTTTCTCTCACGTAGAGTTTTATGGATCTATACATATTAACTGCTTTCTATTTCGACACCAGCAACACCGACATCATGTGGTTTTTGTCTTTTGAGTCGCGTCAGAACGTGTGGAGCTTCTTCCACCACGTGTCGCATTATTGGCTTATGATGGATCTGAATCCTCTTATCATGTTTGTCTGCATGTTTTGTTATTATGTCACTGACATATTTTACATTGAGGTCTCTATGTAGATTGTCGTTCCTTGTAAACCAAGGAGGATTCAGTATGCTTCTGAGTACTTTGTTCTAAAAAGTTAGTATCTTTTCTAAGTTTGTTTTCTTTGCACAGCCCCACAGCTGAATTCCGTAAGTCCACAGAGGCTTCAGGACTTGTTTCTACAACAGCAGTTTGTTTTCAACTGTTATTTGCGAGTGTCGCCCTAACAGCCAGCGCATTTTTCTGTATTTAATGTTGAGCTCCTCCTTCTTTTTATTTTTACATGCACTTTCCATTTAAGCTTTGTATTTAAGCTTTCTATTTAAGCATATCTAGGTAGCGTCACACCTAGATATGCTTACTGCGTTAGCATGTGGAACTTCCACCCCATTAATATAAACCCTTACTGGATCTACTTTTCTGTTGGTGAAGTTGATATGAAATGATTTGGATTCATTAATTTTCTCCATCGCTTGGTCCTTGCACATACTTCTGCGATAGAGCTCTGGAGCTTGTTTGCTGCTGTTTCAACCTCGTCGCCCACTGTTAGGATCGCATTTTCGTCAGCAAATTTTGGCACGGTAACTTCCTCACGATTACGCAAATCCCTCGTGTACAATAGATACAAGATGAGTCCCAGCACGCTGCCTTGCTAAGCACACGCAGAAATACTCTTCAAGTGTGAGTACTTAACACGAAAACATCGGTCTGCAATATACGACCCAAGTATGAGATAGAATTCCTCCCGAACATCTCTGTGTAACTTATATTCAAGTCCACGGTACCAGACTTTATCAGATGCCTGCACTACACCCAGGAATACAGCTGAGCAAATGTTTTCCTCTCCAGCGATTCCTTAATCACGTGTGTGATTGTATGCAGTTGCTCTACTGTGGAGTGTTTGTTTCTGAAACCAAATTGGTGGTGAGGCATAAGGTTTTATTCCTCAATCAAAGGTTTGAGTCTCTTTAAGAGCAGTTTTTTAAACAGTTTTGAGATCACTGGCAGCTGTGAAATTGGTCTGTAAGATTTTTTATCACTTGGTGCCTTGTCAGGTTTCAGGATCAGGATACAAACTGTATCAAAATCAGGACTGTATCAGGATTCAGGATCATAATCACCTCAGCTACTTTCCATTGGCTTGGAACATGCTTTAGCCTGAATGCAGCATTAATAAATGTTGTAACTTTTTCAGACCTTTTTCTGGTAGTTACTTCAGTATTTTTCTTGTTATAAGGTCATACACTGGAGCGTTTAAGGTCGTTCAGATTGTTTTTAATTTCATTCCATAGTTCTTGCAACGTTAGTCTTTATATATCTTTCGTATCAATCTTGGGTACAAAGATAGTACTTTCCTCTGCTGTTTGTATGAGCAGTGGGTGAAAAGTTTCCTCTAGGTGTCCTCGAAGAGATCTGCTTTCTCTTTTGGGCTCCTTTTGCCCATGACCCATCCCCCTGCCTGAGTGGAGACGATTGGGTGTTCGGTCTTTTCAGTCCTTTCGTCGCTTTCCACAATGAGTAGTCCGTGTCCTTCTGTGCCATAAGTCCACCAAGAAATGTTTGAACACTCTCATTTTTAACTTTCTTTATCAGCTCTTTGAGCTCATTTCAGAGCAAATTTACTTTTCTTTTATTTTCTGGGGCGCGAACCCTCTACCAGGATTTCCGAGCTTTCATCTTATTCCTGATAAGCACTTTTACCTCAGGCGGTAGTTGGCTCGATTTTGGCCTTTTCCTTGAAACTGAGGGGTGCTTTCCCAAGATGCTTTCTATATATGCATACATTTAGTTTCTCAACTTCTTTATCCAGTTGGGGTATGTTGTTTAACGGGACTTAGAGGTCTATATTGCAACAATACATAGCCTATATTTGCATATTTGCCCAGGGCGGTATGTTTAATATGTAATTAGCATAGAAAGTATAAGACGAAGAGCTTTATACAATTTTGTGCGTGAAAATGCAGGCCGAGTCCTGTCGAGAGGACACCTGCTTCGCCAGCGTAAGATACAGCGTGTGTGTGTTTGTGTGTGTGTGACCAGCTGCGACACGATAATGGGGTGACACGTACGAATTGTTTGTTCCAATTATTCAGGTCTTAACAGGATTATAATAAACTAATTACCTGTGTTAAACCTGTAAGCAAAGACTTACGCAAATTATAAAAACACCATTGCATTAATGAATTCTTAACGAATGGAGTGATGTAAAATTTATTTCCAGAGATGCAATATTAAAGATGCTAACTAATTAATATTAATTACTAATGTAATTAAAGAGTAATTAATCTGTGTGGTATATGTGAGTGACCAGAAAATAATTACGCAAACAATGAGATCGCTCATGTGACGAATATGGGACGCTCTGGAACGAACTGACCATCTCTAACCTGTCGAAAGCAGGAATGTTCCTGTCAAATCGCCACCAGTATAAATACTACTGGCAATTTTGGGCGATCACACACTCGGACTCAACAAATCTACAGACGACGTTACCCCGTTTGCAGATCGTCATGGACACACAGACACACTACCACACTCACACCAAGACGTAAGGAGGAATTCTGAAGCATCACCAACAAAAACACTTGGAGACAACGACCACAGCACCATCATTAACATCATCATCATCATCATACTCTCAGCATTCTGGACACACACACACACACACACACACGCAACGGTAACAGCAGTATGCAGGTGATAAAAAACAATTATAGTAATTTTATTGTGAAAAGGGCTTTTTAAAAAAATGAACTATAAACATTAAAGCATTAAAGTTAGTAAGTTTAAATATTAAGAAATAAGGGAAGTTAATTTAATAACAAAATTTAGAAAAGAAATAATAATCTTTTGTCGTATTTTTGGGTGTGTCACTATAAGTCCATAATAGATTGGAAGTAAATGGTAGATTATTTTATTTTTGTTTATAGCAACAATAAATTCATTCTTGATACTTAATATTATTTTGTTTGTAACTGAGTTGCTATCAGTATTTAAAAGTTGACTTAATTTCAGACACACAGAAATAAAAAGAAAATAAATAACTTGTTTAACATGTTTGTTTAGTCAATAAGATTATATGGGTGTTTATTTTTGTTGTATGTTGTGAGTAGCATTGCAGGTTACAGTATAGGCCTATGTGTAAAACTTATAAAGGTAAATATTTATGTGTCTAATGTTTGAAATTTTAATATTGAAATATTTTTTCTGTTAATTAATAAATCTTACAATGATTATTTGAAAAGATTTTAAATGATTTATTTCATGCCAACAACATCTCACTCCTCTTTAAAAAGTATTTAATTATTGTGCAACCACATATACTTGACGCAACGAGAAACAAAATCCTGCGACCTGGCCGGTGTAGGCCTAATACATATTTAGTTGCGTTGAGTACATGGTAATATATTTGTATAATTGTTGTAACGTTGCAATATATTCTTCCAGGAGCTGTCTAAATAGGGTCTAGTTTGTTTTGCTATTCGTCAGCCGCAGTGGGTTTCTTTGTGTTGCTACCTCCGCACTAACTGTCAAGACCACCGGTGTGTGGTCTGATGAAAGATCCTTCCTGTTTTCAACATATACATAATGTCCACATACTCCTTTCACAGATTAGAAATCTATCAAGGCTGTAACTTTATTGAAGTCTGCTGGCCAGGATGTTAGTGTACCGTTTGAGTGGAAGTCAAGTTTTAGTGCTCTCCCTGCTCTAAATAACTCTCTACCTTTAGTGGTCGTTAATCTTGAACCCCAGTAGGTGTTTTTCGCATTGAAATCGCCTCCAGCAATGAAATGGTTTCCTAGAGTCCTAAAGAGTACAACGTAGTCCTTTTTTTCAATTTATGCCTGGGTGGACAATATCTTGCAGATATTTTAAAGCTTCCTTTGCTTAGCAGCTGTATATTGACAGTTGCCACTTGTCATGCCTTGAAAATGTTCGATCGAAGATTTGATCAGAACGGCAGCGCCTCCCCTGGCTCCAACCGCTAGATGGGCAGCATGATAGCAACTATAGCCGCGAATTTTGATGACCGTGTCTTGCACCACGTCTGTCGTGGAGAGTGCTCCCTGATCGCCACGGGAGCGACCACTCACTTCCCTGTTCTGATAACGAGTACGTCAAAGAGTGTTAAACGCACGCCGAAAAATTGGGGCGTGGACGGTGCTAATTGGACAGGCTTGAAGACTGCTTATACACCTACGAACGTCTGGAAATATAGGAAAAAGCGTTCACCGTTTCACAGCCGATGCGGCTTCGGTGTATATCCCGCGGACATCCAGATCACCGGCACTGTGGTAGAACAACGCTGTTCAAGATGCAATAAGAGAGGAGCGACGGGCCCTAAACAGGTATAAACGAGCGCCGACCGGAAATAATCGCATCAATTTTAAGCGACTTCGAGCCGCCGCTCGTAAAACAATATTCGCTGCAAAACGGTTGAGCTGGGAAACCTACGTGTCGACCATAACACGGTCGACCCCAGTGACAGAAGTATGGAAGCAGACCAGAGCAATTGCTGACACATGAGTCTTTAAGCCATTCACATGCATAGAGCACGATGGTGAATTCATTTGCAACTCCGATGAAACTTCTGACATCTAGGCTGCGAGATATACAGGTCATTATTACAGAAAGTTATCATCTGAATTTCCTGGCAAGGAAAGAAGAAGTCGTACACGAATTTTACTTCAAAAGTGAAGGGTACAGGAGCTATAACGTGCACGGTGAGGGAATTACAGTCCGTTGCCCGGACTGCCGGCGACACTGCGGCGGGTCCGGACGACATTCCTTACAGCGCCATATGTCAAATGCCGGATAGATACGACTACATTACTGGCAGTCTATAACGTCATGTGGGCGTAAGGGGAGTATCCAAATCCATGGAAGGAGGCTACTATCATTCGGCTTCTGAAATCCGGAAAGGATTTCTTGAAAGCTGGCAAATATAGTCCAGAATCGTTGACGTTCTGACTAGGAAAGTTATTGGAGAGGATGGTAAACAGACAGCGTTTGTCATCGACGGCGCCTTCTCCTCCTGGACGCTGCCTAAAGGCATACCGACAAACTGTACGCGGTATACAGGAAATTTGTTATCTGTACGGTTTCACAGAATTTTCTAACTGCCTTGGCAATCCGGGCACAATGCATCCATTATTACAGCAGATAATGGCGTTATGCCATGCCATAGAAGAGCTTGTTTCATCTTTTACTTTTGTTCGGTGTCCCGGTATATAGGCATTGAAGGTAACGAAGAAGCTGACGTTACAGCGAGAAACGCTGAGGACAGCCTGAGTCGATGCGACTTTCTTACGATCTGATGACCCAAAACTAGCTGCCACAAGCACCATTATTAAAGTGTGGCAGCAGATGTGGCAAACTTTCTGCCGTGAAGGAGAACGGCCGTAAATGGCAACTAGCAGGTGATCGCAGTCGTCGTGAACACGTTTGCATCACCAGGCTGTGTACTAGGCACACGAACATCACGTTTCCGTACCTCCTACAAGGACAAGAACCACCCATTTCCACTTTTGGCGGAGCACTTATAGTGAAACACATAATCGAAAACTGTAGTGCTGTTGCAGAACTGAGGCAGAGAAACAGAGTAAAACGTAACCTAACAGAAAACCTCGGAAATGAACAGTTAGTGATAAACTGAACTCTGTCCTTCCTAAAAGGAGCAAGATTACAGTATAGGATTTGAAAATGTCGTTTTGCGTCTTAATGTGTACGAGATTCCACTCTCACTGAGTCAACTAAAATGTACGTGAGAAGAAAACATCCTCTCGAGCAACACTCCTGACAGACGTCGTTGGGCTAAATGCTTTAGTTGCCGAGATCCAAAATATAAAAAAAAAGATTATTCAACGTAAAAAAAAATAATATTACGTAATACGCTACATTCTCGTACATTCAATAGTGTCGTTCTACGAGCTTCTCAACTAGCCCAGCCGGTACGTGCTTCTGCGCTGAAGTATCCTCTAGAATTTTCGAGTACTTGTTAAGGACGCATATTATGGAACCCTGAAGAAGTGATAAACATTTGCGACATGTGTACTGCACTCAGTTGAGAGCAAGGCGACAGCATTCCGGGGAGAGTCTTCAATAGTTTGAAGCAAGTATCGACAGAATAATTAGACTGTCTTATCCTGAAGCGCCAGAAGATTTCCGAACGAGGTTTGCGATGTAGATATGTACTGCTGGTGTCCCAGGTAACGAACTACAGCAAGTGTTATGAATGGCAAAACACCAGAATAGTGCGAACGCCCTGGAACATGCTTTGCAATTTGAAGCCGCAAAGTCAGAGTCTGGTTGGGAAAGTCATAAAGTGCGCGACGGCACAGACGATGAAGAAGAGCAAAGAACAGAGACCCAACGAGCGGTGCCACAGGATAAAGTAAGAAAGGATGGAAGACGAAAATGTTATCGATGTGGGAAACCTGAACATCTACAACGGGATTTTCGGGTTAGAGTTCAGCAGCAGGGAAACGAGCAGTAGTCGTTACAACGGAGCGTGTGCTGACTAACTGGAGGAGCGAAGCACCTAGACAATACGCAATTTCGACACATCAGAAAAATAGGTGGGGCTTGATGGTTACCGGATTCGTTCAAGAAAGGCCAACCTCGATTACAGTTGACACAGGCGTGACAGTTTCCATTGTGCGCCCCGATGTGGTGAAAAACCTCAAACTAATCTGGTGCTCTTGCAGCTTCCGAACAGCTACTGGACGACATGTAAAAGTGTTTGGAAAAGTGGAGATACACCTACACCTCGGTCGAGCTGAGTCTTATCATCAAGTACTTGTTGCAGATACTGTGGATGAAGCAATTCTTGGCGTGACGTTATGGAGGGATATGGATTTATAGTTGACTTCAAAAACAATGTCTTGAGAATCGGAAAAGAAGAGGAAATGCACTCCACAATGAAAACATCAGAAAAATCGATGGGCGTGATAAATCAAGTGGCATACTAATTGCCAGAATTTTGGTAAAACCTGATGAACTGGAAATGTACCTATTAGAGTGGCGAATATTTTGGATGCATGCCGTCAGATAGATCGGTAGTTGCGCCCCCTTTAACTGTGCCAAGCGCTGCCTTTTGCGGGTGACTTCTTCCCTCCGATCTCTCGCCCGCTCCGGCATCGTCATACGGCAGTCTACCCGGACTCTTACCGGGAAGGCGAATGTGTATCGACCCGTTGTGGGCAAGCAAATTCTGCCTGCCCTTGCGAAGAGTCCGCGTAAACTTCCCCACTAAAACCGTGGCGGATCGCGTCGCGATTCAGTCAATCACAGTCCACATCCTTCACCTCCGCAAATAAATTAAAAAAAGGAGGCTTCATCCCGCAACTGCGACTAGGTTCGCTATCACGCACTTACGTTGAGCATCAGCCAGCCATCGGGCTCGCCCGGACGCTGCCGTCACCGGACGCCTGCACTGTGCTCCTACACTTGAAACCTGCAACCAGGAACCTTAGTTTTCAGTTTACTTCGGGCGATTACTCAGTGCGTTTCAAGTGGCTATTAGTGAAAAGTGACTACTGTGAGGGACTCTATTAGTTGACATTATTATTGCGTGTGGACAAATTTAATTTGAATTATTGTGCCGGTATAATCTTGTTGAATAACTTGTTGATTACAAACTGTTAATGTGTTAATTAACGCTGGTTATTAGTGACTTCATTGGTGTCTTGTATTTTGTTTTCCACTGTACCGTACGACGATCAGTGAGACCACCGTAACAATATTTATTAATTTTCTGACTATTCAGATTGTCTTTGGTACGGTACACGAGCCATCTTTAATTCTGATTCTAATAATATAAATCATGAAATTAAGCAGTGGTGCATCGCGGGGTCTTGGGAGTTCAAAAAAAGAAGTAAATAAAAAGGAAATGTCAACATTTTTCTTTAATACGTTGCCAAAAAACAGTCGTAAAAACGAATTAAATTACCAGTTACCGACAACAATACGAGCATCATTATTTGCTGTACGCTATAGTTTTCCCGTAAATACGAAATAGCGTCGTGTAAACATTTCAAGTCCGGTGGCTGAAGCGTTGTTCAAATTTTTATTCTACTTTTTGGCCAGTGCCCTTTTAGTGAGTAGATAAAAGTTAGTTGTAAACTCATAGCCTTCGACAGTTTTTCTGTCGGAGTGTATTACAATGTGAATAGTAAGTAGTAACTTATAAAATGTATGTATTAAACAGTCTTTTCCTAAGTATTGTGAATATTATACAGAAATGTCTATTGTTGTAATCGGGTTTTCAATTGTGTCATTACCATTTAAAAATTCGGATTTCTTAATTTTTCACTTTAGTTTTTATTGTTTCAAACACAACACAGCAATAAATGTCTTAAAACGTACCTAGCCTGTTACTTCGTACCGAATGCCGTTAACAAACCCTTCAACATCACATAACAGTGAACTGATATGTAATTCCATTTACTGCAAGTTTTAAAATAAAATACATACAAAGAGTTAACAATAAACAGTGTCTACAAGCTACAGAATAAAGATTGTGCGGTTTTCTCGAAGACTTTCTCTATCTTCTTCTACACCTCTTCAAGGATTAGGTTATATAAACCTCTTCCGGCACTCATCTCATCCTCGGACGACCCACTTCTCTTCTACCAATGGCTTTATAGTTCATAGCCGCTTTCGTCAATCGATCCTCTCTCATCCTTTGCGGATGATCCCACCATTGTCTTCTGTAAATTTTAATAGTTTCATTTATGTCCTTTGCTTCGAGTTCTGCTCTGATATCTTCATGCCTTATTCTATCTTACAATGTATAATTTAAAGTATTTCGAATAAACTGCATTTCAGCACTCTGAATCTTGCCGCATTACTTTTTTGTCATGACCCACGCCTCACTCGCATAATTCATTTTGGGTATTGCAATATTCTTATAAAATTTAATCTTTGTGCTGTGTCTTGTTTTATTTCTAAGATTTCTATGAATTGTACTACAAATATTCCTAAATATATTTATCTTCTCTCTTATATCATATTCAAATTTATAGCTTACTGCACAGCCGAGATATTTGAAACGGCTCACTTGTTCTAAAGTGCTGTTGTTTATAACTACCTTAGTCCTCTCTGGATATTTACCTTTAAAGGCCATGGTTTTGGTCTTTCTTACTGAAATTGTCAGTGAGTACTCTCTTGCCATTTCTTGTAATTCAAACACAGCTCTTTGTAAATCATTCTCATTTTCTTGAATAAGAACTATGTCATCCCCATACAGCAGGGAACCTATACAAACTGATTTGTTAAGCTGTATTCCCGAAGTCACTCTGGATTTCCATGCTCTCAACATGTCATCAATGTATTTATTAAACAAGGTTGTAGAAACACAGCATACCTGCCTAACTCCCGTATTTATTGGAATGACAACTGAGAGCCTACCGTTCAGTTCCAGGACTATAGATGTACTTTTGTTAAGGATCTTAACTGAATTTATTAAGTGCTGGAGGTATCCTCTTCTATCCATAATATTCCATAACTTTTGACGGTCTACATTATCAATGATTTTTTCAGATAAACAAAAGCGATAACCGTTTCCTGGTTATACTTTCGCCTTTTCTCTATTATCTGTTGTAATACAAACAACGCATCCACAGTCGACCTACCCTTTCTGAAAGCCATTTGTCTTCAAGAATTAATTTATCTGTAATGACTCTTCATTTCTGATTGTATTATTATTATTATTATTATTATACATGTATTATCATTTCTAGATATTACTCCATTCCACCCCTATGTCTTCTAGTATGTGTTACCGCAATGCACTGATTTATTCCGTTCTGATAAAGATTTCTGGTACTGTCATCCTCCAATCCTTCAGGGTTATCCTCAAAGTAACCCTTCAGGGTTATTATTCTTTCACTCACAAAATCATAGTCTTTAACCCTTCTTTCTCATTTTTTATCCACATATATAGCCACGCCTTTACTTGCCCTGAATCCTACGTCCACACCACTATGAAACATTGCATAATTCCCTGTATATGCAGAACCTCTTAACTTCTTTTCTGTTTCAGTTAATACTGCTACATTAACATTTTATTCTTCAAATACTTTTGCTATTTGCAATATTTCCAATTCTTTCCCACTGATGCCTCTAACATTCCATGAAATTTCACGAAGCTAACTTTAATTTTTCCGCAGTCCATTTATTCAGATTCTTCTTCTTTGCCAGGCTCCCACTGCCACAGATTCCGGACCTTACTCCGAGGCCGCTTTGGGTACTACAGGTATTTTAAAGTTTTACATGAACAGTTACTGGCCTGTTACACAATCCCCTACCAGGACGACCAGTGTCAGGGTTACCATACCTTAGCCGAAAGGCCCCTGTTTTAGGGCGAAGGAGATTCGCGCCCACCCTTCTCTTTCTGACATAGGATTTTGTGGCTCTGTATCGGTTATTCTGATACTGAACGATTCTTAGTATTTCCAGTGCTCACCTGTCGGCATTAGAGATATTAAGATCCTAAGCCACCCAAAATTAAGAAATTAGAATTGAAAAATTGAAGACACCGTAGCCCTCGATTACTCTAATAGCATCGGGGTCAGAAGAGAACAAGAGACAGACAAGAGAGACTAGACAGAAAAGACTAAAGGAAGGGATCTCACCAAGACAAATTGAAGCAAAGTGAGAATCCAGCTAGGGCACATCGGGATTGGCAAACCCGTATCCACAAGATGTGGACCGCCTGTTGGGAACGCCTGAACCCTTTCTTTTATTAAAGTGTAATATGAAATGCCATATTCATTATTTCGTGACTGTTAGAATTTTAGATGACTAACAAGGTGCCCCTTACGTTTCGACATTTACTGCCTTGATTATAAGGCAACAGCGAATAAAGGGTTTTTTTTATTTATATATGTGTAGTTTTATTGATTTAAATGGAACCCTTTCGGAAATTCTGGCTGCGCCATTAACTGAAATGTTTTTTAGCTTGTATCTCGTTAATAGGCCTCCGTAAACGCAAATTAATTTTAGCGATTTTCTTTATGTTAAATACGAAGAGTGACATGAATCATAAAGAACACCTGCGTCCTTTATATAAAAGAAAATTAATTTTTATTACCTGGTAACAGTATCGAGTACCATATTATTGTTGTTTTCTATAGAGTTGAAGGAAATGATAACACACCTATTGTTCAACAAACGGAAGCTATTAACAGGTGAACAAATCATTGTCTACAGAAGCGATATCAAATTGAATAGCAGATTTGACGTCGGATTTGACGTCAATACTTCTTTTGTTCTGTTGAAAATATTAGACAATAGTGTTTGTTATATTTCGTCGTAAAATTTTTAAATTACTATTGTTCAGCGAAAATTTATCGGTAATCGGTTTAACTGTTATTGGTAAAACGTATTACGCATTTGTCTATAAGTAGAGGCTGATGTCACCCTTACAAGCGTCAAGGGTGTGAGGAAGTGTTGAAAGGTTATTCAAAAGTCTTTTCCCCCCCATAGCTGCTTCAAATTTCCCCACTTTGGCATAAAAATCACTACTGCCACAAAAATGTGCTTTTTGAAAAACTTAATATTTTAAATGTTTAAATACTATTACAAGAATAACGTAACAAACATTTTAAAATATAACCTGCTAAGATCGAGCTGAATATTTTTGAAAACTTTTCTTGCACAAAGTTCGTTATAGTCTTCTATGTTTACAGAGCAAAGGGTTTGCGCAATTTTTGTTTATTTGAGAAATTAAGAATTGGTTCATCTACATTTACAATACTCCCTTCAACATAGCATCAGTCTGTTATAACACGACTATGCCAAAGTTTTTTTTCAGTCTTAAAAACAGTTCTCGAAAGCACTTTTT
This sequence comes from Magicicada septendecula, assembly GCA_034769895.1. Taxonomy (NCBI): domain Eukaryota; kingdom Metazoa; phylum Arthropoda; class Insecta; order Hemiptera; family Cicadidae; genus Magicicada; species Magicicada septendecula. The sequence goes on along the minus strand of CM068376.1, from coordinate 302,779,055 downwards.
CTGTAGCCTGCAGCTCACTCAGCGATTTCCTTTTTACGCCTTCAACAGTCGCGAAGCGTTCGTGGTACTTTTTGTTAATCAAAAGAATAACGACCGTGTTGGTGCAAATATGGCGAATACGACGGTTACAGAGTCATTACAACGTTTTTTTTTTGCTAGCATTATCGGGGTGCAAGTTCAATAAACTACCCTTCCATTTCGCCGTTTCCTACAAACGTGTGACATACATTTTTTTACGTTTATTTATGCAGTCTGTTAATACATAACAATAAGCATAATTGTTCACAGAATACATGACATGAAGAGAACTAGTCCATTGGCTAGTTCTCTGTATGAGTATTTTCTCTTCATCCAAATGTGGTTGGGCCAAGTCTGTTTTTTGTCTAGGTGAATGCCCAAGTATTTTACAGAGTCGGTTACCGGGATAGAGTCGATTTGTCTAACAATTCTTTGATTTTGTTGTAGTCTTCTACACTATTAGTTTGAATTTTCTTTTTATTTTCCGACAAAAGTTTTTATGTGAATTCGTTTGTGGCAAGTTCCAAGTAGCTTTAGCAGAATCGGAACATCTTTGGTAACTCCGTATAATATGAACGGAGGTATGTGTGTAGTCTGGGGGTACGTTTTCTGGTTGTAGAAGCGTTAGGGCTTGCTTCTTGTACATTATCTAGAGATTTGTACGGATTTTTTGTTTTTATTTGATTGGTATCAGCATGAAACTTTGTTGGAGATTCCTGGCTAAGTGGGCTTCCCAAATTTCTTTTACGCTTATGATTCCGTGGTAGCATAACTTGGAAATCATTTGGTTCATACGCATGTAGGCTACTTGTGGGTCACTAACTACCATGATGGATTGTTCTAAACATGGGTCTTCCCTATGTCTTGGCATATCACTGTAGTTACTGAATTGCAATAACAGTTGACTGTGTGTTTTCGGAGGTACAGACTGCGACGTACAATGGCAGAACCTGCAGAAGCTTAAGGCTCCCAGACAGAGTATACGTAGGCGATACTCTGTTGCCCTGGTCTCCAGAGGTCAAGTACCTCGGGGTCAACCTTGACCGTCGTCTTACCTGGCGGACACACTCCGCGCAAGTAGCCCGCAAGACCGCCAATCGCCTATATCGACTCCGTCCTCTGCTATGCAGCAACGCCATGACCCGCCGCCTAGGGAAACTTATCGTCTTCACCCATGTGGTGCCGATGGTTACCTACGCGATCCCCGTATGGGTCTACTTGGCCAAGACCCATAAGCGAAAGCTTCAGTCTCTCCTTGACCGAGGACTGCGCTGGGCGTGCAAATAGAAAACCATCCCTGACATCAAATAGAAAACCATCCGTGAAACCCTGTGTGTCCGTTCCCTGGACGCCACTGTACGGACACTGTCCCGAAAATTCTATCGCCGCTCCGCCCGATTCCAGGGCAACCACCTCGTTAGCGCCCTCGGTCGCTACCAATCTGTGCCAGGATAATCTTGAACCCGGCCTCGGCGTACTCTCACCCTCGATTAACTGATACTTAATGGACACCCACGGCCGGTAGCAGGCCACACCCTTAATCCAGCCCCGTCTATCGTCCCTGCGGCAGGAGCTCTATTTGAAGCTCGGGACGCAGTATACGAGCGGGCGACGGGCATGCCCTTCGCCCCGCACAGCCCTAGAACTTGTGACAATCGCAGAATAATGTTTTTTTTTATTTTATCGTTGCACCTAATGATAAAAATTAATGGGAAACAAAACTACACTCTTCATATGGTTATCATGATCTTCAATTTGTTCACGATAATCTTTGAAGATTTGAACTGCTTGTTCATGTATAGCAGGCTGGCCAGAAACCTTCTGCAACACTTTCTCCACGACAGAACAGTTTATCTAACTCTTTATACAAAATCTGCTCCATATTTTTAAATCTTGCATTGCAGAATGTAAAAAAATCTCCAAATACTTCAAAACATAACTTATTCAATTAGTTCTCAAATCTAAATTATTCATCCAACAGAGTACAAATTTTAGGCGATTGTGACTAAGATGGGTAGAAACGTAACATACAAACATTTTTTAGTTGGATATTTATAGCGCACGAATTCCAAAAATTACACGAACTTTTTTATCAAACCTCGTATATACATACAGTTGTTTGTCAATGACTGGACTAATTATAGTGAAATCAAATCAAGATTTATTTTGTTTCCTAAGGACATTTATTGTATGCAATAGGCCGGAAAGTGTTTCAAGATCTATTTCATTTATGATTTTGTTTTTGTTAAGTGTTTTTGTTAACCTTTCCACACATCCACTACTATGAGGTAAAGTAAACACATATGCCAGAAAATTATAAGTAGGAAATGCTTATCTTTGCGTTTTTCACTTCTGTCCAGAAGCGTAATAAATTTTCATCTCCGCATGTGTAAGTAAATATATAAGTATTCCTAAGGCGCCTCCATTTCCTTACTTGTTCTATAATGTCTTCTTCAATGTGTTTTTCTGATTGCTCCTATTGCAACCAATGACTGAATGTCTTTAATTTTTTACTGTAAAAAAAATAGACTACCAAATGTTTGAGGCTTTGAACACAGTCACTGTTAAAAGGAAATCCCCACCAATTCCCCGCGTCAGATGTTGAGCCTTCAAATGTCGCCACTGTGGGGAAAAATCCCTAAACCTGGCATCACTGTGAGGTTACGCGGTGTTCTGGAGCCTTCGCCTCCTAGCCTTTGTCCCCACCAAAAAACCCTTCGTTTTCGTCTGCACTATATGAATTATTTTCCCGAGACATATTTTTGTTGCAGTTAAAATTATTTTTAATTTAGCAACACTAATTAATAAGACTTAATAAATGTAATAACAGAAATGATACCTACGCATTAAATGTTTAAGCTCTTTGTTTCCCTCGATAAAGCTGACACTTCAGCCTACGGTGTTTTGTCAAGCTGTTATCACATAAATTTAAAACGCCAAATTCCGTTCAATTTATTTCAAATGGTGAATCTTTAGACACTTAATTACGGAATTATACTGTACCGGCACCGATATTAAAGGATTTTGTAAGTATGTTTAGAATGGACAAGCTTTCGTGATTCCGTAAAATTCTATAAAAACTGAAACTAACAACACATGGCTGTTTATTTACATGTCAATAATGTGTACCAACTCCTATACAGACATCATGATTTCGATTCAGCCAGTTGTTTGTATAAAAACGTATATAGGCTTGAATAAAATGTGGTTTATCGTAATTTTTGACAGATACTGTACTTGTTTTAGTACGTAAGATTTATTAACGTAAAAGGTAATTTAAATTTTATACGTCTGCCATTTCAAAAATTGTTTTATTGAAAATTAATTTATTCAATAAATAACAAATATTGTGTTTTTATAATAAGTTTGTAATATACTTTGTGTCTTGTCCTTCTACCTTACAAGCGTTAAAAACTAAACAATATTACATAATTTTTGCAAAACATGGTATAGTAAAATAAATGAATAAGCGAAATAAATGAATTCGGCTTTGACTCGGCTTGTATTAATGCGTGTTTGTCTGTCAATTTGGTGTATGTATCACGATAGCTTTTGAACACATCAAGCGATTTTCGAGAAACTTGGCATGCATGTTCACACTTTTACCTCACAGGGCCACATTCTTGTTGAGCTTGATCCCTCCGATTCTAGGGGATGAGGGCAGAAATGTAAGGGGTCGAAATTTGGGAAAACACGCAAACATTCATGTGGGGCATCGAATTAAAGCGAATTGTAACCCAAATCTGAATATAGCGTTTATTTTCTATAAGTTTTTATTTTAGGCCATAAGGATTTGACCAAGACTAAAGAGGATGAGCCGAAGAATAACAAGGATGTGAATTAAATGTTACTGTGCGAATAATTATGACTCATTTAATTTTATATTTAAAATATTTTTCACAAATAGAATTTCTTGTTCACAAGAGCATATTAATTAAATGTAAATTATTTTTGGAAATATTTAATTACATCTGTAAAACTGGCTTTCTATTTTCCAACTCTTTTCATTTCTTAACGAGAAAATCGCATTGAAAAATCAAGTCTAAATGCTTATCAGTGAAATTATAAATTTATTTTTTTATCTCCAGGGCTACTTGTTTTAGCACTAACCACCTTTAAACTAGCACTAAAAACAGTTGAGGAAAGCTACTGGCAAAATTAGTTGGAGAACATTGAAGTAAATTACGCAGGTTTTTTTTCAGTTGCTCTATCAAGTTCACATCTACTTATTATCATATCTTCCTTATACAATGTATGCTCCTTATTTTAATTATAACAGTGCTTGTTATCATAAGATTCTTAACCAGAACGTGATCAGTATTCACATTACAGGTGGGTCGTTCGCGAACGACATAGCCAAAAAGAACTATTCCGTCAAGTGAACTAGTGACTACAGTCGTTCGCACCGCAGGACAGTAGTTCGTTCGTAGTTCGAATTAGCCACGCTCCTATCGACCACTTATAAAACTAAATAACCGTAGTTTGTGTAAGTTCAGTCGTTCGCTTGCAGTAGGTCGTTCGTTTGTATTAGGTCGTTCGCTTTCAGTAGCTCGTTCGCATCCAGTAGGTCGTCCGCTTGCAGTGGGTCGTTCGTTTTCAGTAGGTCGCTCGCTTGCAGTAGTTCGTTCGCTTTCGGTAGGTCGTTCGTGAATGAGTAACGAGTGTTAGAACTGAGTTTTTCTGCCTGCTATCGGTCCATTGTTTAATTCGTTTACTGTTCTTTACTGCAGTTTACGTTTGGAGTTTTTATAATATTACAATCCCCCCACATTTTTATGTTTTTTATTATTTTGTTGTACTGTTCAATAATTAATTAATATGTATAATTCATTTTTAAGATAGTTTTGTAAACGTAAACGCCTATCAGTCCGGTGATTCTCAAGGGGTGAGAGAATAGACTGTTTGAATTAGTTTTTTTATCGTCTGATTTTTGTTATTTCGACAAAGCTTGGCATAAATATGATAAAAATAAAATAGCAGAGAATATCGTATTCTAGGACTGGAGGAAGTTGCTTTAAAAGTTATTAAATATTGAAAAGAATAAGTTATTTTTATAGAATAAGTTATTTCAGATGTGTGTTATTTATTACGACTCTTAAATAGGAGTCGTGTTTCGCGATTCTGGCCCAAGGCGACATGAATAAAATTATTTTCATAACTTTTTTGGTATTTAAATAATATTTTATTGCGTCTGTTCTGTTGATTGATTATCTTTCAGATACTCTTCATGCGCTTTGATGTTATCTCACGTGCATGAGAAGACTGGTTATCCCTGGTATATAGGCTAACCAAAGATAAATAGAAGTAGGAGGATGTCAATTTTTGTTCTTTTAATATCTATAAAAATTTTTGAATTTTTGAACTAGTGACCTATTTACGTCATATTGAACTAGTGACCTATTCATTGTGCTTGTTCTCTGATGTGAATGACCTAGATAGGATAAGTACATTTCGATGAACTACTGTGCCCATCTCTAACGCACATGAACTGTGGAGGGAACAATGGACATGACGTCATGTATAAAACAAGCATGGTAGGGACTGTCGCTGGGAGGGGAAGGCTCCAGAACCAGACGCTTGAGTCCCGCTTCGCATCAGAATCGTTACACGTTTCACAGAGTGAGAATCTTTACCCAGTGCGAGTACAACGGTTATAGTCGGTAGCTATGGCCCCGAGTTCAGCTCTCGTCTGCTTACTCTTCGTTTGCGCTGCAACAGTGTCGGAGGCTGAACATCAAAGGAAAAAGCTAAACTGTTCTTTCACCATATATGAAAACTCAACGGTTTTGCAGGACAGGGTATTTTTCATTCACGTCGAACGCTATTTCCAAGCTCACAACGCGACAAAGCTGATAGCTAGCAATCTACAGAATGACAGCATAATGGTCGACATGAGATTCTACGTCGGGATGCGTCACAATAGAGTTAAACTGCGTCCTGATTATCTGCACTTGAAAATGGTGGTCTCAGAAGACGATGCCTTCTTCAACGACGAGGTGAAACGTGTGGAACGAGTGAATCTCGTGAAGAATTTAACGCAGACTCTCCGCAAATCGTACTACAATAGCACAGTGAACGATCACACCAAGGACTCGTTCAACAATATTTTCGACGACGATAAGATAGCGAACTACTTCAGACGCATTAAACGAAATCCACCGCTGATTCTCTTCGTAGCACTGGACGTTTCACGTGACACTACGACGCTGCTGATGGCTGAGCTATCGTCCCCTAAAGAAGGCCGTTGCGATTTGCGACACAAGACGGATATTCAAGCGAACTTGAAAGCGAAGAATGTTAGTGTGATAGAACCGGCCTACGCAAGCAACAACGATTCCGCAAATAGTCACAAAACACCAGCTGCGGACGGGCAGCCCGATTCCGATCGGACTAGGATGCAATCCAATACGAACGACGTGAATCAGGGGAACGACAACATCAGACAATCCAAGTCAGGCAACGAGACACAGAGACATAAAGGTCCCGTTTCCGAACCTTCGATCCCGGATGTTAGAAGCTCAAACAGCCAGGGACTGTATCCCGGACGAGCGCAATCCGACGCCCCTGCTGTGGACGACGGTCAACTTTACTCCGAAAGTACAAGCGAGGGATACGGACAGTCGACTTCTGGGACCGTTGAAGAGGAAACTGTGGAATCTTTGCCTCCTACGACAACACCTACAGCTGCAAACCATTAAGAACTTGGACCACAGAGATGTAGAAATCCATGGCAGTGCAGTAGTATCACTAAAGATGTAGCAACGGTAAGACATGTCTTGACAAAATTTTAATCTGATATAAAGTATTAATACTTGGTTCAGTCTTCTAAAATATTATAATATATTTATTATATTTAACATTGTTTTATATATATATATACATATATATAATAACATGTAATGTAATAAATGTTATATAAATATTTTACATGGTTATATTTCATAATTTAAATATTATACATACATACATACATAATATTATAATACATATATAATGCGGTATTTAATACAATATATGCAATACTGTATTATGTATAGTACATAAATGATGAAATATTATATAATATCAAATTACTACTACGCAATGTAACTTCACAAGAAAAGTACATATAATAACAGTGTATATTTAATATCAGTGAATTATCACTCTTTAATGTAATCTCATGAGACGTTCTGCAATTTGTATTGTTACACTACTGCACTGCCATTTGAAGTTATAACACATATTATTCAATATTGTTAATCAATGCACTGCAACGTACTCTGTAATCAACAAACGCTTATTCTATGCACTGAAATGTACTCTGTAATCAATAAATGCTTGTTCTGAAGTATCTGCACGAGTTTGTCGTTCATACATACACTTCACATTTAATTAGGAGCAGCTCTTAATTTATTTTGTTTCTCCAACACATACGAATTCCTTTTGTTGTTAAGAACACATACATTCCCCCGCATTTTATATGATTTAAGAAATAATCAAAGTAAAAATTGTAACAATTAACGATTTCATTACATTATTCGTAAAGCACACACACACACACACACACACACACACACACACACACACACACACACACACACATTCAGCTTCTATAAATACTGAAACATTTATTTATTTTTTTAATATATTCGTATGTTTGAAATATTTAAATTTATTATTAAATATTCTTATTCAGAGCTGTAATTTAATATGTATAGTTTAGAACAAAAGGAGAAATACAGGTTGGGGGGGGGTGGTTTATTAGTAAACGTTTGGGTGGACCTATATGAGCAAATATGAGCACCTCTGTGGGTTCAATGCTGAAGCAGAATTTTATGCAGTGGCGGGACACTTACGTTTTCGTTTCATGTTATTGATTAAACAAATTACGTAGGTAAAGAGCTTCAACAGTCATCTAACATGTCAATTTAAGTGTGCATTAATGAACAGATGATACTGTACAGTCCATTATATTCAAAATTTCATATTCTAGGAATTACGATAAATAAAATTCTAGGGCAACCTATAAAATACAGGTCTCCTAGGGCTTGTAGTTCACTGGGGGAGGGAATATTAGTAAGGGGGAGTAACAATAATAATTATACATAAAAATAATGCAATGGGATTGTGTGATAATAATAATAATTATTATTATTATTAGTATTAAATAAAAAAATGTAATTTACAATTACACACAATAGAAACAATCTATATTCCGATAGGACACACCTGAACATTTTATAAGAAAACTCTTGTCACCCCCCTCCCCCCAAAGGTAAAACCTAGTTTCTCTCTGAAAATTAGAACTCGCATAAATTGTTAATGAGTTTAATAAAGACACTAAAATAAACGTTAAATTATGTAAATCAGTACTTTTTGGAAACACATAACTTGCGGTCGCAAATTTGCTGTACCTCCATACGTGCAAAAAAACATACAACGGAAAGATTTAGGGGAACCGTAGACCACACTGAAGCGGGCGCTGAACAGGAAGAAGAGGATGTTCACAAGAACTTCGGAACAGGCCTACTAACAACACAAGACGCTAACTGAACCTCAGAACCGTAAAGTTAAAAGTTAAAACAATACTACACAATGTATGGTTACATAAATGAACACACGAATCATACGGTTATAAATACTTTGCAAACAGAATTAACACTGTTGCACACCACTTATAGAAAAATTATTCCGATTAGCGCTTTCAAGCTTCACAGCTCATCATCAGATCGGAAATCTGTGATGATAAGCTGTGAAGCTTGAAATCGCTAATCGGAATAATTTTTCTATAGTGGTGTGCAACAGTGTTAATTCTGTTTGTGATTATAACCACTAACACAGCTTTATTAATTAAATTTTAAATACTTTGCCTATCAATTCATATATAAGCACAAGGTGAGGTTTGTTAATTTGGCATTGACAAAATGTTATCACGCACATATATTTTTTCATATGCACAGATTAAGAGACTGCCTTCGGAAGGGAAGTAATTACAGGAGCACCAACCTGTCAGTGCGGTTTTTAAGTTCATTTACTTACGCTAACTGGGAAGTGATGTGGTGGCAAAATTTTTATGCTGGTGGGTTAGCTGGAGTCGAAGAAGAACACACACACACACACAAGACTATTCGGAATATTCGATAGTGTGTGAGTGTGGTGGGGGGGGGGTGCATCTACAGAGGCATTCTTCGTAAGATTTATATTACTCTTTTTGTGAGCGGATAACCATGTAGAGAGAGAGAGAGAGAGAGAGAGAGAGAGAGAGAGAGAGAGAGAGAGAGAGAGAGAGATAGAGAGTGAGAGAGAGAGGGGGCAGCAGAGAAACAGGCAGATAGAGATACAGATAGGCAGAGTAGACGGGCGCACGAACAAATATAACAGACAAACATCTCACTATAATAATTGTAACAGTAATCAATATTTTTTAAATTGACAATAAAACTTGAATGAATATTATTGTTGTTACTGTAATGTTTTGGGGCTCGGCAACTAAGGCCCGAAGACCAACCAAGTCGTGTGTTTAGCCCAACAACATCTACCAGGAGCGTTGTTGTTCGACAGGATCTTTTCTTCTCGCCGACATTTCAGTTGACTCAACGACAGTGGAAACTCGTACACACTAAGACGCAAAACGACATTTTTAAAGCCTATACAGTAATCTTGGTGCTTTTAGGTAGGACAGAGTTCTGTCTGTCGCTAACTGTTCGTTTCCGAGGCCTTCTTTCAGGTTACCTTTTACTGGGTGTCTCTGCCTCCTCAGTCCTGCAAGAGCATGCAAGGACTCTTGACCTTGCAGGAGGTACGAAGACGTCAACTTCGTGTGCCCATTGGCAGTCTCGTGATGCAAACTTGTTCACGTCAACTGCGATCACCTGCTACTTGCCATTTACGGACGCTCTGCTTCACGGCAGAAAGTTTGCTCTGCCGTGTGTTCCACGTTTCCTGCTACACACTAATAATGGTGGTTGTGGCAACTAGTTTCACGTCGGCAGGCCGAATGCCAATCGCATCAACTCGTGGGCATTTCTTTCTGCAGTGCCAGCTTCTTCGTTACCTTCAATACTTACATGACTCTGATATCAATGAATGAAGGTCTTCTAATGCATGGTATAACGCCATTATCTGCTGTGCCTGGCTTGTCCAAGGCAGTTAGAAAACTCAGTGAATCCGTAGGATAACATATTGCCTTTCACTTCACTGCTCAAAGAAACGAAGATCCCGTCACCCCACATGTAATTCGGCCTTGTGTATACTTGCCGCCTTCGGCAGTGGCCAGGAGTGGGAGTCGCCCTCGACGATATACACACTACCCACTACGCCCTCCGTCATCGACACATGATTTTACAACCTGTGCATAACTGATTTTCCCCTGGTTGGCTGGGCGTACGAGTTTTTTCGCATCGTAGTAGCTGAGTTTTTTCAGGGTACGTACTTCCTGAGTAGACACCTCTTGCTTAAAGACGGGGCAATTGCGGAATACAGATGAATGTTGAACCACCGCAATTGACACATTTCATTGGTTCAGGACAGGGATCGTCACGATGAGCCGACTTCCCACAGAAGCATGCCTTGACTTGAACACATCTTAACCCAGTGTGCCCCAAACGCAAGCACTGAAAACTTTGCATCGGCTGAGGGATGAATGCTTCACACTCAGCTTATGAATGCCTGTTCTCATTTGTTGCGGCATAGTTGTCCTGTTGAGGGTTAGAACATTGGACGCAAATTGGATCGTCTTTCCATCCCTTCGCACCGTTAGTCTCCGACATGCGATGAGGCCTTGTGGCGTCAGTCACAACTTTTTCCTCTGAACAGTTCAGCAGGTGTCTGTACACTACCACTACCTTTGTGGTCTTCAGGGAGGAAAGACGTCTACTTCTATGCCCCCTGTCTTCAATAGTTTAAGTAACCTCGAACACTGCTGATCGTTTAGAGTCTGGATAAGTAATCCACCGGCGGCTTTTCTGATTTCCTGTACGGATGGTCCAGCGCAACCGGTGACAGTTTCTTTCAGTAAGGAAGGGACTGGACTTCCTTTCGCTTCATTACCAGATACTTTGGCACCGCCGGCACAGTGGCAAATGATGTCACGAATCTTTCCATATCAACCGATGAAAAATGTCTCCTCTTCACCCTCCTACGAGGGCTGTTTTCTTTACGAGGGTTTTTAAGGGATCCCTCAACCCGAGAATTATTTTTAGACCTGCAGACCACACTGAAGCCGGCGCTTCGAGAACGGAACGCTAGAAGTACCTCAGAACCGTAAAGGTGCTACAAAATTACACAATTTATGGTTACTTAAATGAACACACGAAATCATGGGATTTCAAATACTTTGCGTATCAATTCATATATAAGCACGAGGTGAGTTTGGTTAATTTGCCATTGACAAAACGTTATCACGCGAGCGCACGCGCACCCACATAAACTTTTTCATATGCACAAATTAAGACACTGTCTTCAGAAGGGAAATAATTGCAGGCCTACCAACGTGTGAAATGTGTACTCTCGCTTGTGTTTAAATAGTCAAGCGCGTTGTTCCGCAAGATATCCTCAGTTCTTAATCCAGCGGTGTTCCTCCTAAGACAACACCAAGAAGGACTATGGGCGTTGAAGTCCTCAACCAGTACTAATAAAGATGGTAGCTACTGAATCAGATTCTGTAGATCTTCTGTTTGCCACTCAGAATCTAGTAAGTATAGCCTAAGCAGCAGATTGTCATGTTCAGTGGCTGCTTGTGGGGAGCTGAATACTTCTAGCGAGATAAGTGTTGAAAAGAAATATAGCAATTTCTCACTTAGTTGTGATGTTTAGAGTCCCATGAAAGAGGAATGACTAATATCTCATAATATTAAAATGTTCTTGCGACACAAATGTGTTTCCTGTATGCCTGAACAGTAGCATTTTCAGTTCCCACTAATGCGAAGTGCAACCGTTGATATTCCACTGAAGGATAATTTCCATGCTAGATGTTGATGAATCAGTCGCTACGAACCATGCTTATTTGCTTGGCTTCCCCTTCGGCCACCCTTTCTTCTTCTTTTTTTCTTTTGTCGATTGCCGATTTCCACCATGTCACCGAGGTCGGTAAGATCGCTGCCGCCGGAAATCGAGCTGAACTCCAAATTGGAGCTCACCTCCTGGTCATCGGGGACCGGTCTTATCCCCGCTTTTGGTTTTAAGTAGTCCTCACCGGTATACCTGGGAGTACTGAGCTATGGACGGCGGTATCCCCTCGCCACCGCGCCACAGGCGCAACCACAATATTTATTCCCGTCTTTCTTGGCGGACGAAGTATGGGTCTGCTGGCAAACCAGTCAACACTATCCCTTCGCACCGTTCGCGTGCCCGTCTCAGCCGCAATATATTTATAGATTTCTGGTTTTTATACACTTCAGATAAGTAACGGTTGATAAACTGGGTTGATTTTACAGCCTGTGGATAACTGATTTTGCCCTGGTTGGCTGGGCGTACGAGTTTTTTGCAATGAAGTAGCTGAGTTTTTTCAGAGTACGTACTTCCTGAATAGACACCACTTGATTATAGACGGGGCAACTGCGGGATCTAGATGAATGTTGGACCACAGCAATTGACACATTTGATTGGTTCAGCACAGGGTTCGTCACCATAAGCAGACTTCCCACAGCAGCATGCCTTGACTTGACAACACAACTTAATGCAGTGTGCCCGAAACGTAAGCACTGGAAACGTTGCATCGGCTGAGGGATTAATACTTTCACACTCGACTTATGAATGCTTGCTCCCACTTTTTGCGGCATAGTTGTCCTGTTGAAGGTTAGGGCATGGGACGCAGATCGGTGCGTCTGTCCATCCCTTCGCACCGTTAGTCTCCGAAATGCGATGACGCCTTGTGGGGCGCACTCAGTCACAACTTTTTCCTCTGTACAGTTCAGCAGGTCCCTGTACACTACTACTACCTTTGTGGTCTTCAGGGAGGTATAAGGAACGACTTCTACCTCTATGTCACCTGTCTTCTGTAGTTTAAGTAACCTCGAACCCTATCGATCTTTTACGGTCTGGACAAGTGTAGTCCACCTGCGGCTTTCCTGGTTTGCTGTACGGATGGTCCAGCGCAACCGGTGACAGCTTTTTGTCAGTAAGCTAGGGACTGGACTTCCTTTCGTTTCATTACCAGATACTTTGGCACCGCCGGCACAGTGGCAGATGATGTCACGAATCTTTCCAAATCACCGATGAGAAGTGTCTCCTCTTCAGCCTCATAGTAGGGCTTTTTTTCTGGACGAGGGTTTCTAAGGGAACCCTCAACCCGAGAATTATGTTTAGAACTTTGAATTTAGTTCCCACGAGTACCGGAGAAGTGACAGACCACCGGGGCAGAGGTCTCGAGTACCACGACTAGGACTAAATACAACAGGGTGCATCCTGGTGCCCTTAGGCCATCGTTTGCGAGTCACTAACGTAGAACCATCCACCCATTGGCACGATCGGTTCCACCGTGGGTTACAGTGGTTTTTAAAACGGTTCACCCAACCTTGTCAAACTCACCTAACAGTGCCCTGTTAGCAGGGTTGCCAGGCTGGCGAAATTTGAAGCTTCAAAATGGTAAGTGGGGAAGTGGTGGGGATTTGTGTAAATGTGGCGAATTGGTGGCGATTTCAAATAATACAGATGTGACCAAACTGCAGTAGGCTACAGAAATCCTGCAAAGTTTAAAAAACTACAAAATTTTTATGTAGGTGCTATAAGAGCACTGTGATTTTGGAAAGTAAAAATCTTGAGGACGCACAATTTCAGAGTAAACTGCATAAACTTTTATGTTGAATTTGCACACCAAAACAGCCGGTTTCCTTTTAACAGTTTCCTTTCAAAGCTTAAAACATCTAGAATTTCTATACACGAAAAAATTAAAGACATTCAGTCTCTAGCTTCAGCAGCAGCAGCAGTCTTTGAGAAAAGTATTAAAATAAACATGGTAAACCTAGACAGGGAATAGAGAGTTATTAGGAATACATATATTAACACTGGTACAGATGAAAGTTTATTAAGCTTTTAGAGAGAAGTTAAAAATACAAATAATACAAAAGATACTGAGGCTTTTCCAACTTTAAATAATTTTGTGGCTTATCTATTTACTTTACCACATCGTAGTGGGTGTGTTGAAAGGGTTTTTAGTCCAATCAATATTAATAAAAACAAAATCAGAAGTAAATTGGGGTATTGAGACACTGTCTGGCCAGATGCATACGAAAAACGCTCAAGCAAACAAAATAAATCCTGTTTAGATTGTACTATAAATATTTCAATGCTGGTGATACATAGCAACTATATGTATATGAACTAAAAATATATGTGAATGAGTGTAAATTGTTTTTGTAAATTAAACTATTGGAAAGTTGTTCAATATAGTGTAAGTGTGAATATTGACTCAAACCTATAATGAACTAAGGGGATGAAAAGTATTTCAAAAAGTACTGAGGCTGACCTCATCAGGTTAGAATATTTTCTTTTATCATACTCAAAAAACAAGTTTTTAATATTTATATTATTCTTGTAATAGAATTTAAATACTTAGAATATACTCAAACTCTATAAAATGAGACACTCTGTATAAAGTACACGAATTTGTGGCAGTGGGGATTTTGATGACAAAGTGGGGAAATTTTGGGTACCCATGTGGAGAAAAGAGGACTGATTGATCTGGAAACACTGCCTGTTAGTCAGCTAAAGGGTAACAGCTGTTGACGGCGCCCACAAGGTCAAAGTGCAGGCCGGGCATAGAGTTAGATTTCTGGGGGGCAACTTTTGTTTTTGTTATTATAATAATCATCATTATTATTATTATTATTATTATTATTATCATTATTGCTGTTCCAAGTGTTAGTTGAGACCACTAAGTAAATAATACAAAGGTGACCTTGTAACTAAAACGTCAACAAACAAGTCCATGATCAGTAGACAGCAAGCCAACATTTCCTTGCAAAATCAAGATTAGTTTATTTGAAAAGATAACTCGTTTGCTTCATTTATTGAGCCCTTCACAAAACATATTAGAAACTGACATTGTAATTATTGATTTCATTAGGACATTGTTCTAATTGATTTAATTAGAACAATCATTTTACTCGGTATAAATGCATTTTTTTTTCTCTCAATTTTCAATGTGATCTGCAGTAATGACGGTTTGCTCCAGCCAGTTTCTTAGCAATTGTTTGCACTTATAGATATTGTAATGCATAATGTACATTTTGTTGTAATAAGCTACATTACAGTTTCATATATAAAAATGAATTCTAAATCTCAACGAAAATGCAAATGAACGCCAAGGCCTTACTTTCTTTAATCTTTGATTCATTTATAATTGATTCATCTACTTTTGTCAATTTATAAGTATCTGATTTTAACAAAAATAATTATATACAAATAAATTATCGAATCAATGCAAAACTACGGTTGAACACAAGGAGCTACTGACACAGGTAGCAAGTTTCAAGCCATGTTGACGACACTTGAGTCAATGCGCTCGCGCTCGCACGTTATATAATAATGTCTGTACGTAGGTCTGCGTGAGCTGGTAATAATTCACGCCGTTGTGTGTTCTCGCTGCCACCCATAAGGCGCAATCTGCTTCCACAATCAGTAGGTGCGTTTATTGAATTATCGAGAACTGCGTAATTGCCACTTTTGTTTATGAAACAATTCCCTCTTTAATGTGAAAACGTATAACCGTTTTTTCTATATTTTAAGAATTATCATTTAGTTTTGTTTTTGTATCGCTGCTAGTTACTGAAATAGTTGTTACGTTTCAAAGTTTACACTTAAATGAAAACACCTTGAGACTCTGAGACAAATACTGTAAAACACGAAATTCCGGTAGACCCAGGTCAAACACCCATTAACCAGAGACCTTATCGATTGCCCGAATCACAGAAACAGGTGGTAGCTGAACATATAGCCGAATTAAAATATAACGGTATTATAAGAGAAAGTGTATCGCCGTGGAATGCATCTATCGTAATTGTTTCTAAGAAAAGTACTGATGGAACACCTATGACCAGATTCTGTACTGACTATAGAAGATTAAATGAGGTCACCAAGGGCGACGCTCACCCATTGCCGAACATTACAGAAATATTAGATCAATTGTGGAGATGAGATACTTTTCCACTCTAGACTTATCGTCAGGTTTCCACCAGATTGAAATAAAAGAAACCGATAAACAGAAAACCGCTTTTAGTACTCCACAAGGACATTTTGAGTATGAACGAATGCCTTTTGGGCTAAAGGGTGCGCCAGCCACATTTCAGCGTCTCATGAACGACGTTTTACGAGAACTAATCGGATCAATCGCTTTTGTATATATAGACGACATTGTTTGTTACGGAAAAAACCTCGAAGAAAGTATACAGAATTTAGAGGCTGTATTCCAGACGCTGAGGGAACACAAATTGTTAGTTAACCCGGAAAAGTGTTCAATACTGTGCGATGCGTAACTTACTTAGGGCACGTAATAAGTAGAGAGGGTGTATCTCCAGACCCTTCAAAAATAGAAGCTGTTACAAAATTTCCGATTCCAAAAAAAGTTAAGGATTTGAAAAGTTTCTTAGGTTTAGCTGGTTACTATAGGAAATTCATAAAGAACTTCGCTAAAATAGCAAGACCGTTAAACTATCTGTTTAAAGATAATATTGAATTTAAGTGGGGACAAGAGCAAAACGAAGCTTTCGAAACTCTAAAAACTATACTAACTAGTAAACCTCTTTTGCAATACCCTAATTTTGAAAAAGAGTTTACAACGTTAATATATTATATGCAAATTTATATGCATAAATTAATTAATTATTTTTTAATTAGGTCGCAACCCCAAGTTTGGGTGGTCATATACGACTTTATATTTTCTGTGAATTTATGATTGTAAATGTTAATTGTTCAAATAACTAAATTACCTTGATTACTATGATTGACAATTCTTTATCAGTTTGAATAAATTGTTTATTATTGATGCTAAATATATCTGCCCATAGGAATTTCATCATGTAAGGTATGATAATTAATTGTATTCCATTCTAAGGAGTTTTCCATAACTGTAGGTTTTACTACAGATCTTGCTTACTGCTCCAGGACGGGCATACCATATATGATGATACACTCTGATATCACTGAACTTTAATACGTCCCGCGTTCTGGAGCACCATATGTAAACAGGTGTTTTGGGTCAATTACAATTATGCCACGTTTTTGACATACCAGAGTGGAATCCAGCGACGGTGACAGTCGATTTTGAATCGGCAGCAATTTCTGCCCTTAAAGTTGTATTTCCCGCAGTAGAGGTAAAAGGTTGCTACTTCCACATGAGAAAGTCCATCTGGAGAAAAGTTCAAGATTTGGGACTTGCTTGTGAGTATATGAAGAACGAAGAAGTGAGAATGATCATCCGCATGTGTGCTGCTTTGGCGTTCCTTCGGCCTGAGGATGTTCCCGACGGCTGGCTGGAAATACATTCCAGAGTGCCTGACAATGAAAAACTTTCTGGATTTTTGGACTATTTCGTGGAGAGATGGATGGTAAACGAAGAAGTTCCAGTCGAGCTTTGGAGTTGTTACAACAGGTTGTGAAAAGAGTGATGGGAATCAGTAAAATTCACTTGACTGTTCAAGGCAGACCAGGCCTGCGAAACCCAAGCTTTAAATATTAACCAGAGGTGGTGGTGGTGGCGATTGTCCCTGGTGGCGATTGTCACTAGTGGCGATTTACAGGACACCGTTAGTTTTGACCCATCTGGAACCAGGTAAGTACTGTCGTCGAACTGTGTAAAGCCGGCAAGTGGTGAAATCTGTCGGAGTTTCTTACAATGTCAGTATCTTAATATATATTGCAACGTTACAAGTATTTAAAAAATTACACAAATACATTACCATGTACTCAACGCAACTATAAAGTGCATTACACCGGCCAGGTCGCAGGATTGTTTTATTCTCGTTGCGTCAAGTACATGTAGTTGCACAATAATTAAATAATTTTCAAAGAGGAGTGAGATGTTGTTGACATGAAATAATTAATTAAAACCGTTTCAAAATAATCATACTAAGATTTATTAATGTTAATTGAAAATATTAAAATATTAAAATTGCAAATCGTTGATAAATAAAATATTCTCTTTTATAAGTTTACATAAAGTACCATATAACCTTCTGTGCTATTCATGACATATTAAAATAAATAACTATATAATCTTACTAGCTAAACAGACATGTTAAACAAATTATCTAAACTCTTTTTATTTCAGTGTGTGACTTTTACTTTAATTTTTAAATAACAATAGCAACTCATATACAAACAAAAATAATATTAAACTCAAGAATAAAATTACTTGTTGCTATAAACAAAAATAATTAATAACATTTACTTTCAACCTATTAGTTAATTCTACTTACACACCCAGATTTTAACACATAGCAGAAGATTAGTATTTTTTAAATTTTCTTATTCAATTAAATTATTTACCGGTACTTTAACTACTATTTAAATTTAAAACTTTAAGTCTTTATTGTTCATGTATAATTTTCTCTTTGAAAGTTCTTTTCACAAAATAAATATAATTGTTTATTCATCACCTGCTTACATCTGCCGTTACCGTTGCGTGTGTGTGTGTGTGTGTCCTGAATCCTGAAAATTTGATGATGATGATTATGCTGATGCTGTGTTCTCTGTCTCTACGGGTTGTTGTTTGTGATGGTCCAGAGTTCCTCCATATGTCTTGGTGTGTGTGGTAAAGTGTGTGTGGTCCTGATCGATAGGCAGACCGGCAGCGTGACGTTGTGTGCAGAGTTCTTGAGTCGGAGACCGCCCCAAAATTTCCGGTGGTATTTATACTGGACGGCGATCTGACAGGTCCAGGACTGTTTTCGACCTTTTAGATATTGTCACTTCGTGCAAAGCGTCCATTTAATTACAAATCACTTTTTGGTTCATTTTAGCGATTTCGTAAACATACTCGTAGCACGAGCGATATCATCGCTTGCGTAATTTTTTCCTGGTCACTCACATATAACACACTTATTAATTACTATTTAATTACACTAGTAATTAACATTAAATTACCTAGCGTCATTATTATTGCACATTTTGCAATAATTTTTATATCACCATACTAGTTAAAAATTCCTTAATTTAATGGTGTCTTTATAATTTGGGTAAGTCTTTGTTCACAGCTTTAAAACGTATTAATTAGTATATTTTTATCCGGTTAAAACCTGATTACAGCCGCATGCATCACCCCCGTTTTCCTGTCGTAGGTTGCGTTCACACACACAAACACACAAGCGCTGTATTCACGCGGGGCAGGTGTACGCGATCTGACAATTCTGAGCCTGCATAATATTGTTAAAAACTGTTCATCATATACTTTCTATGCTAAATATTTACAAACATACCGCCCTGGGCAAATATGCAAATATATGTATTGTTGCAATATACATTGTATAGGTTATTTTTCAGTATCTTTGTGTTTCATTTACATGAACGTAGATAACGATGGTTTGGAGGGTTCAATCCCTTCCCCTAAATATTCTCATTCAGCAAAAAGCTGGTATTGTTGCGTTCTTACAGTGTCCTTCTAAGTCTAAATAATCAATAATAATTACTCAATTCAAAGAACCTGTAGAAATATCAATAGACCGGTGACCATTATATTACTGTCCCTTCAAATTTTTGTTGAATTCTCCGAATCAGAATTAAAATTCTTCATACACCCCTGTTCACTTTACTGTTTATTTATCACAGATTTTCTCTTATATTCTTGGTCCACAGTCGGATGAAATAATGGGCGAGATAGGGATTTTACGTTAGCTACTATTACCCGACTTGAAAACCTCGACCGATAAAAATAAAGTACAGTACTAGATAAGTGTACAAAATGTACACAGTAATAACAGCATTTTAATTCTTCACATTTTGGTGTATTTTAATCAAATTTAGCCCAACAATTAAGTCGGTAAAAATAAAAAACGTAATAAAACCATCGCACACTGGATTTAGTGCGTATTAAAATATAAACTGTCCTTACGTAAGCTGTTCTTCCTCCATATAAATAATTTTTTTTGTACATGCATTCCAGTTCACGCATGTGATGTACATGCCATATAAATTTAATAATATCCTTGTCATAACAAAATAAAAAATAAAACTTCATATAACATTTTAATATTTTTCAGTCCTGAGGCATAAAGAGTAGCCTGCGAGAAACTTTTTCACTATTCAAGATAGACTAATACATTAAGCGAGTGAACTGTACAGAAAGATTAAAGGTTAATTTTGATTTAACTCCGCAATGTTCTATCTTTATTGGTTTTCAAATTATTGAGCGAATCTCACAAATATACTTCAACGGCGCACTGCGTACTGCCGCACGTCCGTACCCGTGTTTATCATAACGTGTTTCTATTAACGCATGGCTTATTTGCAGTATCTGGAGCGTGCCCAATGGCTGCCAGAAGTGAACATAGTGCTGGTACATTTTCGACTGGTAACCTAAAACTGGAAAGGGAAACCGCCAACCAGTTAACTGTGAAGGCGGGGGAGTATAAACTTTATTTTGATTTGTGCACTGCCGCTGGTACCGATTCGAGCAACAGATGTTGACCGTTTCAAGTCCAGTCAGCAGACGCCCTGAGGGCGTCGGTCGCTCCCCGCGAGGCGATGATCCAATGATCATCCAATTGGCTCCCCTCCGTGCCAATGATCGATGACAGCGACAAGCAGCCGACTCAGCGTGCTAGGAGGAGGGCAGGAAGGAGAGAAGGACAGTTTAAGTGAAAAATAAACTCTGGTTTAGGACTGATGATTACATTTTTTGTTTAATTTAAAGAGGATGGCGTTATGGCGGGTCATCAAGAAGCGCCCGAGGGCGCTTGACCCGAATGGGCGGTGGTGGGTCTGATGCACTGATGGTTCGTAGGTATGGGAAGGAGGAGGTCGAGGCTTTAGTAAAGAGAGTTAGAGCCAGCGACCGGAAAAAGGCAGTCAAGGTTGGAACACGGAGACCCCTTCGAATCACGTCGTTCCTTACAAACCAAGGGGACCCCGTCAAGGATCGGAGGGTTTGGGACTGGAAAGCTTCCAGCCTACACCTGTTGGTGGTTGATAAAAGAGACCACCAAGCGGGAGCCGTATAGGTCAGTACAGATCTGAGAAGCAGATAGATGGTAAACTTCGTCCGCATGGCCAGGCGGCTATGACACGAGAGGAAAGGAGATAATTTGGCTCGGACGCCGCGAACCTTGGTAAGGGTTCCGTCACGTGGCCGTTGAAGCAAAGGCGACGATCTAGCCGAACGCCTAAATACTTCACCGATTCTTTGTAGGCGATGGGCCTCCCTTCCATGGAGAGGGGCTGGCATCGGGAGATGGACTTACGAGTGAAGCAGATCGCCTCGGATTTCTCCGTGTTGATCGTCACCCGCCATTTCCGTAGCCAGTCCGGAAGCTGGTTCAACTGACCCTGCAGCTTTGTACTCACAAATTGCGGGGACAGGGAGCTGCAGTGATACATAGCGTCGTCAGCGAACAAAGCCAACGTGACTTCGGGCAATACAGGCAGGTCGTTCGTGTACACAAGGTACAGAACGGGGCCGAGGACAGATCCCTGTGGTACGCCGGCGGCGACGGGTCGAACTGTGGAAAAGGACCCGTCGACGCTCACCCTGAAGGTTCGGCCGCCGAGATACGACCGGAGGAAAAACACTATGGACGATGGTAGAGGGGAATTAGCAAGTTTGAAGAGAAGACCTTCGTGCCAGACTTTATCGAAGGCTTTGCTCACGTCCAACAGTACGGCGGCCGTAGCCGCTCGTCTGTTGGTGGAGTCTGACAAGTGCGTGACAACGCGGTCCAATTGAAGTGTAGTCGAGTGCTCTCTGCGAAACCCGAACTGTTCGCTGCGGATGAAACCATCTAGCAGCGGCGAGATGCGAGCCAGAAGGAGACGCTCGTACACCTTTGAGATGACTGGCAAGAGAGAGATTGGGCAATAGCTTTCAGGAAGCATTCGCGGCTTGCGAGGCTTCGGAATCATTACGATATTGGCTGTTTTCCACAGGCGGGGAAAGTACTGTAGCCGGAGACAGGAGTTAAACAGCTCAAGAACGAGGTCAACGCCTGAGGCCGGTAGATTTTGTAGAGCAGCGGGCCCGATCCGGTCAGGACCGGGGGCGCGTCGGCGATTTAGTCGGCAGATAGATGGAACTAGTTCATCCCTGTCGAACGGGAGGGCTGGGACATCGGGAGGGCGAGAAAAATGTCCAGATAGGAAGTCACAGACTCTTCTGCCGAGTGGGCAGGGTCCGAGACGCCTTGGTGAACAGTAAATTGCACCTCCATGCAGTCGGCGAAGACCTCAGCCTTTCCTTCTGACGAAGATACAACCCCGTTCGGAGTTTCAAGCGGGTTGCGAGTTCTCTTCTCGCGGGTCAGTCTACTCGCCGCTCTCCAGACGGAGGCGTGGTCGACTTCAAGAGACTCAAGATATGAGTCCCATCGATCAGAGTTTACGTCCCGCAGTAGCTGCTGGACGTAAAGAGACTGGGCCTGAAAGCGCCTTTTGACGCCGGGGTCACGGGTTCTTAGCCATCTGCGGCGGAGCTTGCGCCGTAACCAGATGGCGTGGAGAGCTTCCGGAGGTAGGGCCGAGCGTGGATGGTTCACCTCGAGAGCATAGGTGTGTCGATCCATGACACCTCGGACCAACTCCTGAAGATGAGTGGCTCGGAGATCCAAATCGTCACAACTGACGATCGGGTCCGCGGGAAGCGATGGAAACCGCCGTGAGAGCTCGTCATGGTAGGAGCGCCAGTTGATTCTCCTAACAATCTGAGCGGGAGGTCGGGGTGAGGCCGACATCTCACGGCCGTACTGTTACAGAAATCGTTAGAAATACATTTGTTGTAATTTAAAATTTAAAACAGTAAATCTCTCCGCAGTTTTAGGAATTCGTAAAATGAAATAGATAATTATTATTAATAGCTACTTAACGGCTTCGGCATCTATTTAGCAAAAGCTGTAGTGTATACTATAGGCCTATACATTCCTGTCATTTATAATTCGAAATTTAAATAAGACGAATAAATCGATATGAATCAGTATATTAATATGCGCTTTCACACACACACACGCGCGCGCGCACACTTTTTGACCGAAAATATGCTCACACGTGCTTCTGATACAGCACATAGAGTTGACGAATGCAGTCTTTCTTTTTATTTCTTTAGAACGCCTGTTCAATTCGCCGCTGTCCGTATGGTAATATACTCAGAGTGTTCTTCCTTGCCTCGGTCCTTAAAATCTCGATGACGCGCTGGTTACTGCTGCCACAACGACTTTGCTGTCCTTCAACAAGCTCTTCGAAAGATAATCTCTTCATTCATCAGACAGTATTCGATAATTCGACTAATCGACAACCATACGGTGCGATAAAAAAAATCGTACAACTACGCCGTGAAGGATAAGAAAGCTTGTCACATCACAATGTGGTCTGGGCATCTGGTTAATACCCATATACTTCGCGTTATAGATTGCCTACAACCTTACAAAATGTGCACGTTTATTTTTGTACTGTATCCGTTTAAATTTAGACCACTACAAATACTACAAGTAATTTCACTTCCTGAAGTACTTTTTTATTTATTTAGTGTAATTCGAATAAGAAACACACTGTTTGGCGTCGTTAAATAATTCCAGAACACTGATTACGCTTCTGTTAACAAAGGGCCTGTCCCTACTGTCTACAGCCTGTTCAAAGAAAGCATGCCTACTTTAGAACTTTATAATTTGGAACTTCATATAATTTATATAAAAACTATATAATAAATATGTAGAATAATTTAAATCACAATACCTATGATGAAAAATAAATAACTACACCATTGATATCCGCGTTCATTTCCCTATACTGTATGACTAACGACTATGCAGTTTCATATTCGTTGCGTTTTTCATTTTTATGTAGGTTAACTGTTTATGTGAATGACTTCGTGAAACTCGGGAGGAGGTAGGAAAGACGTTTCTCTTAGTTTGCTTATGTTAAATAGTAAACGACCACACACACACACACACACACACACACACACACAATAACACTTTATATGCACTGTGTGTTTTAAATAAGGTTAAATTAAATAAGCACATCTCCGAAAGTGAAAAAGCAATTAAAATATCGTGTGCAAATAAACCTCTATAACTCAAAAAAACTAAACCGTAAAACAAAAACCGACGATCAATATTTCATACAACAACAGAAATTTAAATGCATACTTTAAAATCTGTCAAAACGATGTATGATGAAATTAGTGTAGGCTACATAAACGAAACATTAAAATAAATAAATAACGTTGAAAAAACATATTACAAATGAACTAAATATGTGTGTGTGTGTGTGTGTGTGTGTGTGTGTGTGTGTGTGTGTGTGTGTGTGTGTGTGTGTGTGTGTGTGTGTGTGTGTGTGTGTGTGTGTGTGTGTGTGTGTGTGTGTGTGTGTGTGTGTTTATAAAAGTGCTTGTTACTGCTTTGGTCACAACGTCCCCCTTAATACTACTATATACTCTGAACGAGCTTGTTCACAAACACACACGCTATACTAAAGCAGAAACCATTCCCTGTCTATACATAGGTTCCCAGTACCATAGTTTTCCTTTCTCCTGCTCTTACTTTCTAACGCCTAGGGATAACAAATCGTGCCAATCTTTCCTTCCTTTTTAAGCATATGATAAAATGTACCTTCATTTTTGAAACTTTCCTGTCACGGTCATTAATTATTTAGGACCGTGAATTATTTCTCATTTAATATATGTAGTCTTTAAATTTTATTTCAATCGGATCACTTTACCTTAATAGTTTCATAGCTTTCGATCGGATCCACAGCCTGTGATTCTGTCCGTAAATTACCTAACGGAAAGTAGTTCTAGTCCCATTACCTCACGCTAAACGACATTGGAAACTGAAGCATGCTTTCCTAGAATAACTCTAGAATCATTACATTTCACTTTGTAAACTCCAGTCTTATACAAAATGGTAACATTCTGTACGTTACTATTTTAATGATTAAGCTAAAGTAGGTCTAGGCTGTAGCTCACGTCTCACGATTAGACTAACACCTGAGGTGTGTTTTGGAGTACTCAACAGTTAAGAAGCCAGAGACTGATGCAAACAAGCATGTGTATTTAACAACATACTCGAACGCAGTTGTGGATACGAAGGGGGGCAAGAAGAATACATCCCTCAGAAGAATTTAATCATTGCTAAAATATATAGCAATAAACATACTCGGTTTATAGTACCGAAAATGTTCTACGAAGATTGTTTATTTGTAATATGTGACCAAACAGGCTTGTCATGAAAGCGATACAAAATAAAAAAATTGATATACTATTTGTATAAATTTAATGGTTTCCTAATGGTTCAGATAGAAGACGTCCCAAAATCCCTAGTAGAAGAAGGGTTTCATTTAAAATAGTAAAACAGATTATTTCTCACTAAACTGGACAATGTGGAACAGCAGAGAAACATTATCGTTCACACGCAAGTACAGAGTGGTCCAGCTGATTTTAGGGCAAGATGGAAAGCAATATTCGCATGTAGAGATAGAGGGCCTACCGTCAGGCAGAACATTTAACAACAACAATAAGAACAACAACAACAACAACAACAACAACAACAACAAAAATAAACAAACGTTGAGTATGGGTTTCTCTTTATATACGGGATGTGGGATGTACTGCGCTACGTAATAAGTATTGTATCAAGATCAGTCAGTTTATCCAATAGATAACATCATAACATGGTGATGGAAACTGATAATATCTCTTCGTAACATAGCATTGGCCAAGCTACGCGAATAATATTGTGGGAAAGCGGTCTCGTTTCATAAAGGACTCAGATCGACCTTTCGCTATCACTACTGTATGTAGCCTACGATCGATATGTTCGCGAGCGGTAGATTACGTTACTCACTTCCTGTGACGACGCTTACATTAAACCATGCAGGACACTGACGCACACGATCGATATACGATCGATATATTCGCAAGCGGCAAATTACGTTACTCACTTCCTGTGACGACACATTTAATCATGCAGTAAATTGGCACATACGTACCGTGACTTCACTTCCTCTGTCACTTCACGATCACGTCCACGTTCTAGGACACTTGACTCAAGTACTAAAGAAATTCAACAATAAAGACTTAATATATTCCTTAATTCCTTTCAAACAATCATTCTAGTCATGTTAATTTTATTAGCAGCCATCTTAACTCCAACTTTGTCACCATTTATTGTAAAACTGCTAGTCGCATCGCTCTCGACGAGGCCTTTCGGTGTGTCCACCATATGCAGGTATTAAACGACAAAGACCTGAAGATGGTGGACACACCGAAAGGCCTCGTCGAGAGCGAAGCGACTAGCAGTTTCGCAAAAAGTGGTGACAAAGTTGGTGCAAACAATAATTATTGGTAACTAAGTTTATATTTGTCAAATTATTTTGTACGGTTTACTGAAAGAATACACATTACAAATAACACAAAATATACTATAATACCAAGATACGTTTTAAATGGGAGGAGACATCGATCAATGAAAAGTTACTGATTAGTAAACTAATAATCTTATAATTCTTCTGAAGACCAATCTTGTGTTTTTCAGAAGATGACAATTTATGTAGTAATTGTTTGCCTTTCTTCGTTTTTTCGTTTGTTTGATAACAATTGATAAGAAAGTGCTATAATAAATAACAATAGTGCATGTTATATGATATTATATGTATACGTTTTTTTAATAATACTAAAATTGTTTTATTACCAAATTTTATTATCAAAGTTGTATTGTATAAAATAAAAATTGGGTTCTTTCAAAACAAATATCATTTTGAAAACCGTTGTTTTTATTTTTCTGCCCAAAACTGGAGGGTGCGACAGGGTGGCGTCAAGGTAGGCGGGGGACACATAGTAGTGGATTAAAGAGTTGGGAAATAGGTTATAAGAAATTTCATTATAGTGAGATCAAGCAGGTTGATCGGTGATAGATTTTAGATTTTAAGTTATAGTATTTTTGGTTTTATGAGCTGCTAGTGAGTTCTATGGCTCTGACGCTGGGGATTGGTGTGAAAGCATTATAAATAGAGAGTTAAGAGCTGCTACAGCGCTATTAAAACAATCTGCGTCTTCTGACAACTAAGAAGCACGTGGTGCTCGGCACAGCTGCGGGAGCGCTGATTGGTCAGTGTGGGACTGTTGACTGAGGAGAAAGGGGGAGGGAAAGCGCGCCTGCCGGTGATTGGTTCACCTCGGAGTCCCGTCCGAGTTACCATAGCAACTACGTCTTGTAAACACGCAAGGAGAACTGTCAGAAGACGCAGATTGTTTTAATAGCACTGTAATTGTGTCTATTTCTCAGATGATGCCGGCGAGAAAGTCTTGGAGGAGGACCATCGGCTATTGCGAGGAGACGATTTATTAAGAAGGAAGGTCTACTAGTGTTGCAGGTAGTTCTGTCGATGGATGGGACTATTGATTTCAGGGAAGTGCGTCGTTGTATGCTTAGTTATAACCGGCTGCGATGCCGTTGTGCGAAATGTATGACCGACATCGTACAAACAGGGGTAGTAAAATAGAATTCCAATTCGGTAGTTTTAACAAAAACAAAGGGGATAAATATTACAGTCACACGTCTCTTACAACATTCGTGTAGATACATAGAATTAACTATTATTTCTAATTATAAATAATAGTGAAACATACATTACAAGTGACACGATGTTACCTTTTGTGTTTAGCTGAGCGGGGTTTGAACCTAAAACAACCACTGCCTGGATCCGTTGTACCCTCTGCCTGCGGCCAAAATCAAATCATTTTGGGTTTTCAGTTTACAAAACGGAAGAGATACAGCGAGGACAAAAATATTAATTAATAATCGGCTAGTAATGCAAAGGACTGACTTCAGTTCATTTGGGCTGTAACGTTAACTACGTGATAACGGTTATAAATGTTAAAAGTAATAAGCTGGCCTATGTAGCGATTGTGGCATAACCTTGGAATCATTAACAGCAAAAAAATACAAATCCAATCGACTTAAATTTTATAGGGTAATGGCTGTTCCGTGTCCCACAAGGTCAAGTTCAGCCAGGACTGAAGCGGCGGTGATAAAATTCTTTTAATATCAAATAAATGTCGCACAATAGCTGATCATGTTAACAACGACTTGCCACACTTAAGCACGTTGCCAGTAAACAAAGAAATGCAGAACAGATTGAGGCGAAGGGACCATCTGGACGGAGGGCAAAGGATTATTTAGAGACTGGATTATTATGCATAGGTACAAGCAGGCAACAGAAGCGTTGGGAGGCCGAGGAAAAGAATAAAAAAGATCGTCTTGACAGAAAAGAAGGACCCCTATAATTTCCCGAATCAGTGGTTCACTGTTCTCGTACTCCTTACTTTAATTAAAAGACCGGAAACAGAACGAGCCTGAACACGCTGCAAGCGATGCGTGCGGCCAGTACAGTTGCGTCATTTATCGAAAGACCGACGTTGATCTGTGGTGTGACCTTGAAGACGGAAAGCGGTTGGAGCAGCGTAATTGGGAACAATAAGCAGAAATTAATCAAGACACGATTAGAAACAAAAGGAGTCGTAAATTAGATATGGAGCTACAATTCTTATCACTCGCTGCAAAGGCTGAAAATGAGAAATGTTTCCTGCTTTACTTACCACTAAAATAAAAAAACTCCCGGAAACATTTTTTTTAATGTGAACTGTAATATTTCATTAATTCTTGTCCGTTTTCTCGGTTTTAATTTGCTTTATAGTTTTAGCAGCATTTCTCAAAGCAGGAATCAACTTGTTATCATACTTGTGATAATAGTACTGGTTCCAAATAGATTTTACTGATGTTATTAAAATTCATTGCTGGACTGTTTGATCGTGGTCCATTGCTTCTCACTAAAACAGACGTTTAGTCAGTACCATCGACTGCAATCATCAGTGTAAAAAATTCGAGCTGTACTAACGCAGGGTGGTACACCACAGTACTAACCTACGTTACAGCTCGAACTTTTTACACGGATGATGGCAGTCGATGGTACTGTCGAAACAGTGAGAAACAATGGACCACGGCCAAACAGCCAGGGACTGAATTTTAATAACATTCACTCCGGCCGTGTAAGCCTGCGAAAGATTTTACTGATAATTACTTCTTTTGCCAAAATACTTTTATTTGTAAAAATACAACTTGTTGGTATTATAATTTGTCTTCGGTTCATAAGAACCCGTGTAAACAAAACTTGCGCTTGTGTCTCGTTATAATCTAGACCCATTAAAGTTCTTTCCGTCTAGGCTTACTCTGATTCTGTCTAGTCACTTTCTACTATTTGATAAAATAATTAAAATAAATACATCAAAATATGTACGTGTTTGCGTGCCTTTTTCCGTCAACTGTCTTTGTTGGTGCTCGTTGTTTCATATAAATCGAGGTTAAAATCGTCAAATCGAGTCACATGAAGACGTCAACGCCACTTAGTGTGTTACGTTTTCTGTGTAGACTGAAGATGACAATTTGAGCTGTTACAACATACACTCTGGAAAATTACGATAACTAATGCTAATATAAAGCAGGGTTGGAAAGGTAGAAGTGATCTCCAAAGAGAAAAATGAGGATAACGAAAAACGATTGTGTTAAAACAGTCATACGGGCTGTTTGGCACGGTTTAACAAAAGGCCTATGTAATATTCTAGCTATAATGGTCTGTAGTACCATTTGATGGAAAGGAAGTGAAGAGGAGAGTTGAAACAGAGGGATCGAGTTATAAATGTGGGGTAGTAGGCATGTTCCCAAACGACCACTGAATTCTCGAATTAATTATAAACTTGGTTATAGACTACTCTTTACATTTATAAGCTGTAATTCTATGTATACTTCACACAAATCTAAAGATTCAAATTAGTAATACCAGACACAACTATAGGTAATCTTTTTATAACGGATTGGACTGATGACATTTATTTTAACAAAATCTGCTTACAAAAATTCATGTTCGTATAAGGCTTCTTTTCACTTCATCCTACGCTATTTTGGACTTGAAAGATTTGAAATTCTAATTAGGCCTATATATATTCTTATTTTCCAATGTAACTATAGGTCTAGATATTATGGTATTAAACCGAATACAAAACATACATTCACAGTGATAGTTAATTTATACATCGCTTAATAACATATAACACTGGCGTACAATGATGGTTTATTGTAAGATAACCCTTACAATGTTGGATGCCTATGTGCTACCGAAAAAGTCTATATTATCAGGTCTCATCTTATACAAAGAGAATGTCGGCAGAGAGCAGCTTCAAGTCCTGACAACCATGTATGTCTTAATGTGTTCTTAAATAGGAACAACGAAAACTGTGCTAAACGTCCAACCCTACCCAAACCATTCTATGAAGGTATTAATATTATGAAGGTATTATCTACCTCCGCAAATTAAACACTCATTTTCCTGCTGTTTTCACCCAACAGCATCCACCAGAGCCTCCTTAGTATCGTAAACCAAATTTGATAACATAATGTCAGGATCCCCAAAACTACTACAAATTCGTACATTTCTTGTCTAAGTTCAAGACATAAAAAAAATTACATTGTGACATGAAGGAGTATCAATGTACTACAAAAGCTACTCCACTTATAGTAGCTACTTCAGAATGTATTTCAGCTTACTATTAACTCCAGAAGCAATACAAGAGCAAGCCCTTAAGTCACATATTCGGCACCATTCCTCCCAGAAAATTAGAGTTAGAAAATATTAAAATGACAATACAAAATAAGTAAAGAACAACAGAAAAATTTTCCTTACACGTGACAGTCCCTCGAATAAATTCACGAAGCGCATAAGAATACATTCTTCTGAAAAATAATATAGATAACATAATCCAAAATTACGAAAGCAAATCGTCGAACCCACCATAAATTAAGAAGTAACATAAAAACAATCCACTTACGGGACACACAGGTAGGTTTCTTGATTTTTTTTATGTTTACTTTTCGACTTTTAAAAAATCTGCATATTTTACGTTTAAAATAGTATATAATACTGGAGGATTTGAGTCAGTAAATATTTTGTATACCTTTTTTGTCGTTCCCTTGCTGCTGTGGAATTTTCGTTACAAAATTTTTGTAAGTTTCTGGATGTATGTAACTTTGGCAAACAACTATCTTTAGGAAAGCGTGGTTTGTATATTCTAAATAAGTACTATGTAAATATTATGATTAAAAAGATGTTTTCCTAATGGCTAAGTACAAGTAATACTATCCGATTTTCTATGAATGCAATTCAAATTGACTGTGTGGGTCACATTCAAAGGAGGAAAGCAGAGAGCTATGAAACTGTGAAACTGAGACGTGACCTGAAAATGAAGAAGTTTCAACGTCGATTAGAATTAGATGTCAAAGATATGTTATGGGATGGGATGTACGATAAAATACTATCCCATTGTTCAATGCTCAAATGAGGATACTTAGAATGTCTTAATAATACATTAGATACAAAAAGATATGACTATATCTCACCCGTCTCTCTCTTCGATTGGTTGGGTAACACGTAATACCCATGATAGAAGCAATAGTCCTAACTTATGTCTATTACTTTTTCAGCAGTTAGGCTTACTTTCTGACATTCTTTTAAAGCTGCTCATAAACTTTAATTCTACACTCCGGCTTTTGTTCCTAAGAGACCAAATGTTTGTGTAGTAAGTCACTATTCTTTATTTATATGTCTATATATTTATATGTATGTTCTTTATTTTTTAGTTTTGACTAAATTCTTTATTTCACTCAAAACACGTGCAGAGTGTGCCGCCCGTTTGACCACTAACACTGTGAGCTCAATATCCTATTTAAGTCTCCCATTTAGAACATTAATAATAAGTCCTTAAACCCATTACACTTTTTTATTATTTTCATATCCATTTGTTATTTAAAAGTAGATTTGTTTTCTCATTGTCGCTTTGCGTTTAGCTTTAGCAAAAAGATTTATAGCACAATCGCGATCATGAATGTGTGTGTGTGTGTGTGTGTGTGTGTGTGTAAGGGCGGTTCGCGCGAGCGTGCGTGCCTGCATACAAATATCATCTCATCTTTAAAAGTATTATCTTTAAAAATAAATTTTTAATTATACTCATAGCATTATTGACGAAATTTTCGGTGGATTATGAATTCTACATGATTCTTATTTTTCCCACAATTATCTGTTTAATGCAAGATACGGATACTGATGACGGACGTTCATCCTTCTACTTTTACTTCTGTTCTTTGAAATTATTTTCTGTTATACAATTACTTTTGCGATTGAAAATTTACCATCATAACGTGCAAGCTTCTACGGTCGGTGTCATTGGTAGATAAACATCCATTTCCTAAAGTTCCAACTTCGGGAGACACCTTCATTGGTAGTGTACCAGACGCCGATCTAACAGCAGTAGGTTAAGAAAACGATTGTCACTGAAGACGACTCCCGTAATTTGGGCTGAAACTTCTGAAATTTTAAGAAATAAAGCCAGACTCGACAAGCCGTCAGATTTATCTATCAAAAATATAAAAATAAGAAAAGAGTAAATGTATTGGATGTATTTTACTTTCTGTTCAGGAGTCAAGCATTTTTTACCCCTAATGAATCGATATTTACGAATCGTAATTGCGGTACCTTAAAGCATCAAGTGAACTCAAACCACCGTGGTCGAGACCTCTACACTCAGACAGCTCATGCTCAGGTAATCATCTGTTAATCTTATTAGTTAATTTACTCGTTGTTTGTTAAGCGAGTATGTTGTTACTTCTTCAACATTCGTTTAAAGTGAGTAAATAACTGAAAATACCACCAAGTGTGAAATTGTATTTGTTCAAGAAGGACAAGGATTTTCAACCGTATTTTTACGGACAATGAGACTTGGATCTCTCATAAAAACATCCTGAATGCAAGCTCCATAAATGGAATGGGATCACTCCGGATCTCTGTCAAACCGGATAAATTAAAGAAAATCTGAGCACACGAAAAGTGAAAGCCAGAGTATGGCCTCCCACTCGACGAGATGTAACAACAGTAAATGCTCCGACATACTTAATTCAAAACAAACCACGCAACGTTTCTGCCAATCGACGTTATTTAGTTCACGATAACGCTTGCCTGTGCCAGAACTGCTCGTCAAATTTGTCTAGGAAATTTTTCAGAACCCATCATACACCCCCCGTAACTAGAATCCACCATGCCAATTCCTGTTTGGCCCCAATGGTTTCAAATTGTTTACAAATTGAAAAAAAATTAAAAAAATTAAATAATTTTCAAATATTATAATTATTTTAAAATTATTTTCGAATGACGTTGACGTACAAGTGGTTGAAAGAACTTGGAGCATATTTATATGATGATGCGTTAGAAAAACTAGTGACACGTTATGTTCTTACTTTAAAAAGCTTAACTATGGATATATCTATCAGGTGAAACCGCTACCAGAACTGCCTCCGTCATAGTATTTTCACACTCGACCTTTCGACCTCAGAACCATGTTGGTTTTCGGAAGATGTAGTTAGCAATTGAAAGACCCTGTTGACCATGTTGTTTGATCTTTCAACAGGGTCTTTCAACCTTCAATCACAGCTTCCGAAAAAAACTCCAGATTCTGGGAGTCGAAACGCCAATGTTAAAATATTACGATGAAAACGGGCCGAGTAGAGGTTTCAACATGCTTGCTTAAAATTAATTGATAACGTTCCCGCATTTCTAATAACGTTATATGGTATAATAACGCTCACCTCTTATAACGTTAGGTACGATTTACATCCCTCCCACAGGAGGAGGGTGACCCTAAATTGTCTGGCATTAGTTTTAAGTACCTAATACTGAACCATTCACTACTCCCACCTAGCCGGAACGCATATTTAATGAATTGTGTCCTAATATGCAACAGCGAAAAGGCGTAAAGATCCGGAACATCTAGAGACTTACGCGTACCTGTCTCATACATGTGTAAATGTGTAAGTGCTTGTGACGACATATGTATGTATTGTAATACATACAAAAGCGTAATTGAACAAATGTGCTTAGAACGAAATTCATACATACTTAATAAAACAACAGGTTAGATTACATTTTATTTTTCACTGAAATTCATAAATCACCTTTTTTTCACAAGGGCACTTACTTCCAGTGACGTACCGATGGGGTTACTGGCCGTTACAACCCCCTACTGGGTAGGTCATCAATGACTAAAGTCGTTTCATGGCAGGAGTCAGTGGTTTAAACCTTTTTCTTGGCCCCCCGCAGGAATCCTTTGAGTGTCCCACCTACTAAACTTAGGCTACTTAATTGATGCCATTGGTCTCTCTTAAATACTAACCCCTTCTTACTAACTAACTTCTTAACTGTGGCAACTACTAACATTGTATAACATAAACAGAATATATTCTTCTCAACACTCTTTAAAATCTCCTCTTCTAAGCCCAGGCAAGTTTCATCGGTCACTTCAATAAAGCCAAAAAAGCTTTCATTAATTTTTAATTTGGTGAGCCTTCCTGCCAAAGCATTGCGGGCCTGAGGACACGGAAGTTACTACATTCGTAGGGACTGCCAGCTCTCTTGCGACCGTGTTATACTTACTGATGATCCTCTGCTGTCGCCAACACCACTTTTACCCACACGGTGGTAAAATCCTGTCTACAACTTAACTTCCCAATAGAAAAATCTTGGTAAAAAATCACCCATAGGCTATTAGTAAATCCTGGCTTAACGTCTGAGTTTCATTAACAGCGAGGTATCGTCCAATATATAAACAGTTTGTGAGTTGTAGTGCGTTATGTAAATACAAGAAAATTGTTGCATTTCAGAAAGGATCCCGTTACGGCCAGGGGCGGATTCACCATTTTGCCGCCCGTGGACAGTATAAATTTGCCGCCCTCCCACAAATCTGTTTGGGGGGGGTGCCATTATTATATTCACTCTTTGGTTTTAAAGTCCGCACTAGTGTTCTGTTTAAATACAAACTTTGCTACATAATCGCGAGTGCTCTCGTTCATTTGCCAATTAATAGGATCAGAATCTAAGACCTTCTCTACCTGATTTAACGATATTGCATCGTGACTTTTGACGTGAGCTGGCTCTTCATTCTTCAAAAATGAAGTTTCCCCAACAACGGACCTCTCTGGCAGAACTGTGTGAACAGTATCTTCACCTTCACTACTATCGCAGTTATTGTCGGTGTCACTGGAATGTCTCGATTCCTTAAATATTAGGCTAGCCGTGGTTTCTGGAACCAACCTACAATTCGGTATTATGTGAACAGATCTACATTTCTCAATTTGATCTGGATTGCACATATCTAAAATCTCTCGATGATCCCTTTCACTAGCACTATTGCCACTAGTGGTACTGACATCACAAAACTTCAAATCAGAACTTCAACATGCTTGCGGTTGCTCATCACTAACACTACATGATTTGAATAAACAATCAATTTTACGGGTTTTACTTATAATAGTTTCCACTTTAGCTTCTTTTTCTTTTTTTAATTTTAAATATTGTCTGCCACTTAGTCGCTTTATTCCGTGAGCCATGTTCTGAAGATTCACACTAAAACAATGCTTATAATATTTTTAAAATTCTTCAATATCTACACTGATATTATAAAGAAAGAAACTTTGCGCCTTAAATTTTAATTCAATGTAAGTTAGAAAACTTTTACCTATTCTAAGATCAGTCTGATAGATGAACATGAACGACAGACACACATGGGGTATGACAGCACGTTAGCGTAATAAAATTACATATAAATTAGAATTATTTAGCTTTATTTTCTGCGTAGCATAAAAATGAAAATAAGTACTGTACTATCAAGTAACCTCAAAACCGTTTCCACTACACCGTGTTGTGTTGAAGGATGTTCAAATATACTTTTTACGATGAATATTAGTATAAACACCAGCCAATAATAAACCACGTGCACAAAAGCAAAAACCACATGCACGCGCCAACATTTACGCGATGCCGATCAGGGTTGGGTACGAAATTATGCTACGCTCACAGCCTATATGACTGTTAGCTGTTAGTGGCATCTATTGACATTCACTCACGTCAAATTAAACTCAGAGTCGGTAAAGGATGTTCGAAATTTGAATGTAAACGAATTAATAGTTAAGTAATTAATTAATATAATGGAAGTATCACATGGATAATCCATGTAAATGTAATTATGAAAAAACGATGTAGTTCATATACATATCAGAAGTAAATGACGAACTATTCTCTTTATGTAATAAACCTAGTTACTAAACAATATATATTTTTAAAAGTTTCTTATCATAGTGAGACGAAATGGAGCGGCATTTGAAACATCTCTTAGGTATAAAAACAGCATAACGGCCATCAAATTTGACCTTTCCAAAATTTGCCGCCCCTTATGAGTAGACAATTGCCTACTTTGCCTATGAATAAGTCCGCCTCTGGCTACGGCTTCGTTTTAGTTAGATGTTATTTCGAGCACAGAGATACACACTACACACTGCATTAATAGCTAAGTTGGGAAGATAGTACACTGTAGAATAAGTAGCGTAATGGTAAAGTTCAGGTTCGTTCAGGTAATATTCATAGTACTTGCACGGGTTCGAACCTCGCTCCGATGTCAATTTTTTCAGTTACTGCAAATTTTGTATTTACTGTTAAACAAAAGTAGAACAAGTAAATCCATTTATGTAAGTAATTTGAAAAAAATATTTATCTGTTTTACGTACTATTCATCTGTAATTATAGTTACATTTTACAGAATATTTTTTATATTTATAATGTAATGAAATATATAGAATTTGTCTACTACAGACCTAAATGACAGAAGAGGGAAAGATAAAGTATAATTAAATAATGATAATTTACCGTAGTGGTATGTAAGAGAAATCTTTTACAGTGAGACACAGTTTGATCTTTGTTGTGGCTACGGTAAACCCTGTAACGTCCTCACAGTTACGTGATTACAAAATATTATTCATATGACGTAACATGAAATACTTTAATTATATTGACGTAAGAGTGAAACGGGAATTAGAGCAGAGTTTGGGTTTTCCATCTGACACATCATACAGACTTCTGGCATGTCTTCTGTATTTATCCCGTAAATTGCTAATCTGGAAACAGCAAGGTTTTCGAGAACTTAAAAAAAATTGTTGAAGAAATGCAAACCAACATTCAGCAATACACAAAAAGGAAAAACGATAAGACTTTTTGAAAATCCAAAACGGTCAACCCATACCAGTATACCGAAGATAGAATTAATTAGGGAGATATAATAATAGTAGCTGTATGTAGTGGCTATGAAATACAGGTATATGTCGAAGGGTTCCAAGAGTTGCGAAATATACTCGTCTTATTGCAAAGCCTTCTGTGCTGCAACAATAACGTCTACTTTGGCGTCCACAAAACAGGGGGCA
Organism: Magicicada septendecula; assembly: GCA_034769895.1. Lineage (NCBI taxonomy): Eukaryota > Metazoa > Arthropoda > Insecta > Hemiptera > Cicadidae > Magicicada > Magicicada septendecula. The sequence goes on along the minus strand of CM068376.1, from coordinate 302,741,574 downwards.
AGAATCGGTTAACAAACTTTTGTTACGCTTCCATAAGCAAGCATTAAAGTTAGTACTATCACCGCATTGTAAAGAAGACGATGGTAATAATATGATGAAGATGACTATAAGAATGATGGACTAGGACAATGATGACTCAAAAGCATGCCCGCGAAATAGACGAACGTTAATATCAACTTTTTGAATAAACAGTGGACAGTAAACAGTGAATTTTTTAGTTAAATAATCATAATGGTTTCGAAGTTGTTTAGGAGTTAGGTAAGCTACCAATCTGAGCTGTACAGCATATAAGGAAGTTAGTGTGGTTAGCATTAACCTTTGACAATCAAGTATTAATCCAGTGTGTGTTACCACAGGTACTCATTACCACATGCTGAGTGAGTAGGTCTCGGGGTAAATCTGGGTCTAAGAAAAGCGGCTTGATTTTATGGGAACCAAAGCCAGGACGTCTACACTAATCATCACAACCACTGGTCTCTTAATCTCTCAATTCAAGTAAATAAATATTTCGTAATATAAGTGCGTGTTTTATTTTACTTCAATTACACATGTATGAAGTAATATACAATATACCTATAAATATATTCGTTTAAGAATGTACAGATTTTGTCAATGATTTCATCGCAACGGTGATGGCCTGTTGCCCTACTGTGGCGACCATTTTAGGTTTTCTTTTCGGTTGTATCTACTAACAGTGGTTTTGGTAGCCATGAAACCTAATCTTTTAAATTTCTACGTGAAATTTAGTAATAGAAAAAACTAAAGTCTGTTTAGTTTGTCTGGTTAATTTTCCGTCTTTGTTTTTACCATGATATAAGTTCAATTTTTACAAGATTTTGTGATAGTAACATGGTTCTGTTTAGTGATATACCATTTATAGCCGTTATCTACAAGGTTCTTATCTGTTACTTAGCGTGACAGACACCATAAGGAAGGCCGATATTTCGCTTTTGTTTGTATTCTGTGGTGACTCCCCCATATTATGTTTCGTCCGAATTTTTTTTTTACTATGTGCTTAGTCTTGTGTACCATCTGTACATTGCAAAGATTGAGTTCAAATACGTACAGATCTGATATCAATTACTAGCGCTTTTGAACAATGGTAAATTACTTACACCATTAATAATGGATAGACAATAATTTAATCTTTTCTTTTTTGTAGGTTTTAGTATTTGTTTCCACGCTTGAATGTACTACTTTATTAACTTTGTTTTGTCTTAAATTAATTACCATTATTTAAAGAGATGAACGTAATATAACCAGGGTTATGTTCCGAGATTCACAATTATGTGACAGAGTTTTATCACTTAGCTTCTCCTACTGTAGACCTCCAAGCTGGAGAACCTAGGTAACCTAAGCGATTCTCTGAAAAAAGTGATCCAGGCTGAATCACTGTTTAGGTTCGTCACCAAACATAATAACAAAAAAAAGTAATTCTTCATCCCACAGCCACGTATCCAATCAGGACTTAGGTAACAGGTTCTATTAAAAGTTTTGTGTAGTGTTTAATTTTACTTGATACTGACCTATCCGTTTCTTGATTTTGTTGTGTGACATAAATTGGGTTTTGGTGGCCTCAAATTTTTTTAGTTGTATTTTCTATTCATAAGTAAGTGAATTTGAAATGATCAAACGTTTTATATTTCTTACTAAATTCATAGTAATTTTTTTTTCTAACAAATACGCACAGAGCACACAGGCTCAGACCTACGCAGAATAAGTTTTACGTTTATGTACACAAAGCACGACATAAACACTATCATACACAGAATAATAAAGAATAAATTATTAGAACACGAAACGTATACATAAAGTACAACAAAAACACAATCAAAACTATATAAAACACCAGAGAAAATATATACACTTAAACAGCAACAGGGACGTTTTAAACTCATTTGAAAATGGTAAAAAAAAACGTTTTTGTAGGCCATCAGGTATAGAAACTAGGAGCGACAAATGCAGTCCTCTGTTTTAATGATAGTTTTGTAGCAAAAGTAAATGTGCTTAAAACCTTGAGCTTCTGACCAGGTAAACTAATGGTTGAAGGCCTGATGAAAATTAAATGAGGAAAGAACACAAAAAGGTGAGATAAGAATATAAAAAGAAAAGAATAAGAAGAAGGCTAATCAAGAGGAAAAGGGAGGACAGTGCAGTGACAGTGCAGAATATTGCTCTGGAGCATATTAGTTTAAGTGTAAAGAGCTGACAACCTTTTAAACTCGTTTCCCCTAAACTATAGTTTTATAGTCTTTAGTTACCATTTGTTAACAACGTATTAGGCCAATCAACTTCATATTTGGCACAAGTCTTTCTTATGGTGAATAATTTTATGTATTTTTGTTAAAATATTGTTACGACATTACAGAACAATCTACGTGTTTGTCGAATGTGCCAGAAGAATCTCGCTCTAATGTGTGTGGCATACGTGACTGTCAACGCATCCGCGAGGGTTTTCTCGAAGCCGCCAGCCGCGCGGACTGTGTCAAGGTCGCAGTTAATTACGTAGTTCACACGGGGACTAAGACGCAATTAGGAACGTTCTGGTCTGTGAGCGGAAGTATAAATACATGGCGGCAGCGGCCTTAGTTTTCAGTATAGTGGCGATATATTCACAGTGCAGTTCGAGAGTTATTGTCGGGCGATTACAAACGATATTACTGTGTGCGTTCAAGTGGTTATTAGTTAAGTGTTGTGTTTTATAATCGGACGGTATATTGTAATACAATTGTGTTTTAAAATTAGTTGCCATTAATTTGCGTGTGAACAATTTTTATTTGATTTGTTATAAGAGACTGTGTTGTTAATTACGAACTGTTAACTGTGAAAATTAAAGCTGGTGATTAGTGACTTAATTGGTGTCTTGTATTTATTTTGTTTTCCACTGTACCTACGACGATCAAGTAGACCGTCGTAACAGTGGTGTCAGAAGTGGGATAGGACGGTTAACAGTGGAAACAGTGGACAGTTTATACAAGACGAGGTAATTAGTAATTAACCGGTAAACATGGATGACAGTCAGATGATGGAAGCTTTCGAAACGCTTCTGCGGCAGACACAAGAAGAAGCAGAAAGACGACAAAAAGAAGAACGAAGACATGAAAGCGGAAGAAGCAGAAAAACGACAGGATGAAAAAAGCAGGCAGGAGGCGGAAGAAGCAGAAAAACGACAGGATGAAAAACGCAGGTAGGAAAGAGAAGAGACAGAGGAACGACGACGACAGGAGACAGAGGAACGGAAGCGTGAAACAGAAGACATCAAAGCATTAATACAGGAGCAGAAACAGATTCAAGGATATAGTACCGCAGAATTAGATCTCCTACGAGGAATCAAGTAACTCCTACTAGTAATAAACAAGTTACTAAAATATCAGAGGTACAAGAATCAATGACATTAAAAATAGCTGAAGTAGAAAAATCAGTCACGAGTGTGGAAAAAGCTATGTCAACAAGAATAGATGACTCGATTACAAATATAAAAGATCAGATTAAAAATGAAGTCGAGCAATGCCTGAAGTCGAGCTCCAACCTTTGACGGAAGCAGTCACTGGGCAACGTAACTCCGCTAATTTGAAGCTGCTGCATGCGCAAATAATTGGACGGAGAAAGACAAGGCAGTTTCACTCGTTCTCTCATTAAAAGGACCCGCGGCAGAACTACTACAGAAAGTGCCAACTGACAGCCAAAACACCTATGCCGAATTGGGAAAAGCTCTGGAATTACGGTATGGTGATAAACATTTGCGAGATGTGTACTGCACCCAGTTGAGAGCAAGGCGACAGCATGCCGGGGAGAGCCTTCAAGAGTTTGAAGCAAGTATCGACAGACTAATTAGACTGGCCTATCCTGAAGCGCCAGAAGATTTTCGAACGAGTTTTGCGATGCAGACATTTACTGTCGGTGTCCGAGATAACGAACTACAGCAATTGTTACGAATGGCAAGACACCAGAACTGTGCGGACGCACTGGTACGTGCTTTGCAATTTGAGGCCGCCAAATCAGCGTCCGGTTGGACAAGTCATAAGGTGCGCGCTAAAAGATCGCGACGGCACAGACGATGAGGAAGAAGAACAGGGAACAGAGACTCGACGGTCGGCGCCACAGAATACAGTAAGAAAGGATGGAAGACCGAAGTGTTATAGATGTGGGAAACCTGGACACCTACAACGGGATTGTCGGTTTAGAGTTCAGCAGCAGGGAAACGAGCAGTAGTCGGTACAATGGGGCGTGTGCCGACTAACTGGACGAACGAAGCCCCTAGACAATACGCAATTTCAACACTTCAGAAAAACAGCAGGAGCTTGGTAGTTATCGGATTTGTTCAAGAAAGGCCAACCTCGATTACAGTTGACACAGGCGCAAAGGTTTATATTGAGCGCCCTGACGTGGTGATCTCAAGCCAATCTGGTGCTCATGCAGCTTGCGAACAGCTACTGGATGGCCTGTAAAAGTGTATGGAAAAGTGGAGATACACCTACGCCTCGGTCGACTTGAGTTTAATCATCAAGTACTTGTTGCAGACATTGTGGATGAAGCAATTCTTGGTGTGGACGTTATGAACGCAAACGGATTCATAGTGGACTTCAAAAACAAGGTCTTGAGAATCGAAGGCGAAGAGGTAATGCTATCGACAATGACGACAGCAGAAAAATCGTTGGACGTCATAAACCAAATGGCCGTAACTGTTCCGCCAAAATCTGAAAAGATCATCATGGTTAGAACCGAGGTAGATACTTGGGGCAACCAGTACTCTATATTCGAACCCCAGGTAGTCAGCACGCCGGGAATACTGATTGCCAGAGGTTTAGTAAAACCTGACGAAACCGGAAATGTACCTATTAGAGTGGCGAATTTTTTGGATCAAGCTATCACTTTACAAAGCAATACGCTCCTAGGCAAATTGATTCCTGTGGCCTGGGCAGCCGGAATGATGCAACGAAGATCCAGTGCTTCGGATAATTCCAAATTACCAGAGGAACTGCAAGAATTATTGAACAGACATTCTAACGACCTCTCAAGTGGTGAGGTAAAAGAACTCAGACAGTTATTACATGAATTCAAAGATTTTTTGCAGTTCGGGGACAGTCACTGGGAAGAACCTCTCTTGTGCAACTTCGCATCAATACAGGGGACACAACACCGATACGCCAACATCCTCGAATGCCTCCATTATCTAAACAAGAGGAAATGTCTCGGTTAGTACAGGTCATGTTGACAGAGGGAGTAATCGAACCTTCGTCAAGTGCTTGGTCTTCTCCTGTAGTGCTGGTGGCGAAGAAGGATGGTGGATTGCGTTTCTGCGTAGACTACTGGAGGTTAAATGACGTTACAAAGAAAGATTTATATCCATTACCTCGCGTTGACGATACAATCGACACGTTGTCCGGAGCACAGTGGTTTTCCACATTGGACCTGAAGAGTGGATATTGGCAAGCGGGTCTTCACCAAGAAGACAAGGAAAAGCCGCTTTCTCGACCCCAAGTGGCCTATTCCAATTTAACGTCATGCCATTTGGACTCTGTAATGCACCAGAAATATTTGAAACATTGATGGACCTGGTACTCTGAGGCCTGACACGGAAAACTTGCCTTGATTATTTAGACGATGTCGTAGTCATCGGGAAGACTTTCAAAGACCATTTGAAAAACCTTAAGGGGGTTCTAACTAGAATTCATGGTGCCCAACTGAAGCTGATACCGAAGAAGTGTTCTCTATTCCAGAAGGGAGTACAGTATCTGTGCAATCTGGTTTCGGCAGCGGATATTAGCATGGATCCTAATGAAGTAAGCACCGTAAGAGACTGGGCCAGTGCCGAAGAGTAAACACGAAGTCAGACGTTTCCAGGGGTTATGCTTATATTACAGACGTTTTGTGCAAGGCTTCGCTACTATTGCTAAACCACTAGATGAGCTGACGGGAAATGAACGAAACTTCCAGTGGTCGAGAGAGTGTGATCAAGCGTTTAGGACTTTGAAAATTGCATTATGTTCGCAGCCAATTCTCGCTTTTCCAGCTACCGAAGGGAAGTACATTGTGGACACAGAAGCAAGCAATACTGGTGTAGGAGCAGTTTTGTCTCAAGTGCAAAACGGTGAAGAACGAGTAATATCGTATTACAGCAAGACACTTTCTAAACCGGAGAGAAATTATTACGTCACAAGGAGAGACATGCTGGCAAACGTCCGAGCGTTGGAGCACTTCCATAAATACCTCTATGGAAGAGAGTTTTCACTACGTACCGACCATGCCGCGCTTGCATGGCTCTTGAGATTTAAAAATCCGGAAGGACAGTTGGCAAGGTGGCTTGAACGTCTGCAAGAGTACAACTTCAAGGTACAACAACGACGGGGGCGCCTGCATGGTAATGCAGATGCCTTATCACGAAGACCGTGCCCGGAAGACTGCCGACATTGCCACAGAAAGGAAGAACAAAACTCAAGCGAATATGTTCAAGCCATCATTGTAGATTTCCTGGCAGACGTCTGGACAACACAAGACTGTCGACAAGACCAAATGACTGATGAAGACTTTAGACCGATCTGGACAGCAAAAGAGGAAGGTCATCGCCCAGATTGGCTAGATATCTGCCATGGTTCCGAAGTGCTGAAGGGCTCCTGGGCACAATGGGAATCTCTCACCTTAGAAAACGGATTGCTGAAAAGGGCTTGGGAAAGTGCAAATGGACTAGACGTGGTCATGCAGTTGATAGTTCCCCGAAGTAAAGTGCAGTCTGTTTTGAAGGAGATGCATGATGGAACATCTGGAGGCCATCTTGTCAAGAACAAAACTATTGACAAAATAAGGAAGCGATTCTATTGGCTTCATCTTCGCCACGACGTAGAGGAATGGGTTCGGACGTGTGAAATAAGTGCTGCAAGCAAGGGCCCACAAACAAGAAGCAGGGGAAATGAGACACTATAACTTTGGACTGCCTTTCGAGAGAATTGCCATAGACATTGCTGGACCATTCCCAGTTACTGACGATGGAAACCGGTACATCATGGTTGTTGGTGACTACTTTACTAAGTGGGTGGAAGCCTACGCAATTCCAAATCAAGAGGTTACTACTGTGGTAAAGCAGTTAGTTTACAACTTCTGTTGCCGTTATGGAGCCCCTATGGAAATCCATACGGATCAAGGGAGAAATTTCGAATCAGGAGAGTTTAAATAATTATGCCGTCTACTCGGAATTCGAAAGACCAGGACAACGCCTCTGCATCCTCAGTCGGACGGGATGGTTGAGAGATTCAATAGGACACTTGAGCAGCATCTTTCAAAGGTTGTTGACGAGAACCAAACAGACTGGGACAAACGTATACCACTATTCCTCATGGCGTATAGACATCAGTATACGACACAACCGGCATGACTCCAGCAAAATTGGTGTTTGGGAGGGAAATTCGTCTTCCTGGGGACTTAATGTTCGGATCACCTGACACTCAGTCCCAAGAGACACAGAACTATTCCTCGCAATTAGAAAACCAACTGCGAGAAATTAATCGCTTGGTGAGAGGACGGCTGAAGATTGTCAGTGATAAAATGAAAATTCGGTATGACATTCGCAGCAATAGTGTGGGTTTCCAAGAAGGAGATCAGGTCTGGTTGTTCAACCCAAAGCGCCGTCGTGGTCGCTCACCTAAGCTTCAGTCTAACTGGGAAGGACCCTACACTGTGAAAAAAAGAATAAACGATGTTGTTTATCGTATTCAACAGGAAGGACAGCGAAAGTTCAAGGTCGTCCACCTAGATCGCCTGGCTAGGTAATACTTCAGAGAGGGTTTCAGTTCGGGACGAACAGGCTTATGAGGAGGCAGTGTTACTACATTACAGAACAGTCTACGTGTTTGTCGAATGTGCCAGAAGAATCTCGCTCTAATGTATGTGGCATACGTGACTGTCAACGCATCCGCGAGAGTTTTCTCGAAGCCGCCAGCCGCGCGGACTTTGTCAAGGCCGCAGTTAATTACGTAGTTCACTCGTGCGCAAAGACGCAATTAGGAACGTTCTGGTCTGTGAGCGAAAGTATAAATACATGGTGGCAGCGGCCTTAGTTTTCAGTATAATGACGATATATTTACAGTGCGGTTCGAGAGTTATTATCGGGCCATTACAAACGATATGCGTTCAAGTGGTTATTAGTTATGTGTTGTGTTTTATAATCGGACGGTATATTCTAATACAATTATTGTGTTTTAATATTAGTTGAAATTTATTTGCTTGTGAACAATTTATATTTCATTTGTTATAAGAGACTGTGTTGTTAATTACGAACTGTTAACTGTGAAAATTAAAGCTGGTGATTAGTGACTTAATTGGTGTCTTGTACTTATTTTGTTTCCACTGTACCTACGACGATCAAGTAGACCGTCGTAAAAATATATTAGTTTTTACCATACTTTTTGTCAGTAGCTTTAATAGTTTTTGAAATAATGGTAACTAAGCATTGATGTGTTCTCCATATGATTAACATTGGAGTATCGCCCACGACCTGCAACCCCTTAAAAGCATAGACATGTGTATACGTCCTCTTTCCCCGCTCCCCGCAAGACTACCTACGCAAGGAGGTCTGTCGTGGAACCAAAATCTTCGGGTCATCGCAATTAGTGACCCCAAAAATATCTATCACATAAGGAAACTACATATTATAGTAGTATTATTCACAATTGTAATTTGTAAATTTAAGATGGGAGGGCTGCGCCGTTTTGCCATCCCCGTACGAGCCCCCACTGGGTTAGCGACATAATACCATTGGCGTTACTTCAGGGGCCCCGTCAGTGATAGCAACTAAGCTACAATTTTATATTTTCTTTTAACATGATACAATTATCTATTTACTATCTACCAACAATGACTAACGCTTAATATAATACTTCGGTCATTGTTGTAAGCGTTATATTACAATAGTCATTCATAAAATTAGCGTTAAAATAAAAAATATATTACATTTTTTTAATATCAGTTGCCCCGTATATAAGTTGAAATAACTGTATGAACATACTATAAATATAATACATTATGAAAAACAGGAAACTAAACATCTGGCATACACAGACTTTTGCAAAGTATGTGTTAGACCCTTGGTTTACTGGAATTAAATAATTAACATTTAATATGGTAACTTCTCAAGTTGCAATAACAAGTATGTCCCAGTCAAAAATTCCATTTTCACTCACCATTTGCTATAATGCATTTACTACAAAATCATATGATACATACTCATAATACGTCAGTGCATCTATGTTAACAGAAAAAGGTTTTTTTCTTTGTAATGAACATATCATCAACTCACTCGCTATTTGTTTTATTAAAATGTTTATATCACAGGTTTCTACTCACAAACCACTAACTTTTTTAATCGTTCCTGAACCTTGTTGGCCAGCATATATATTATTAAATTATCTGTTCCCTGTTCGTATAAATAGTTTTATATAAACAGCTACGAGGACTCAATCAGGGCATTATACAATATTTGTATAATTCAGTTATGTAGTTATCAACAAGTATTTAACCCGTTCCATCTAACCACACTTATAACCTATAAACACAATGTACGTCTGGTTTCTGTATTTTGATAGAGAAACTACCCAAAGAAGTGTTACCATAACATTCTTATAGAATAGCTAATGTGCAGTGGTATCTACAAAATATACACTAGACATACAAATCAAATTACAACTAAATAACTATTTACTTCTATAATTGGCACACGCTGCATTAATAGCTAACTTGGACGATACGTTACTACGGGATACGTTTCGTAATGATCAAAATGCTAGCACGGGTTCGAGCCACGCTACGGTCAATTTATTTTTCAATTACTTAAAAATTTTAATTTTGTGCTAACAAAAATAAACTAAGCAACTTGATTTATATAAGTACTATGAAGGAAATGTTTGGTTATGGTACATAGTATTCATCTGTATTTATAGTTATATTTTACACAATCGTATATACGTTTATAATCTAATGAAATATACAGAAATTATAGTAGTATGTTAGAAAAAAAATACTACAAAGTATAAATTATTAATTATAATTTACTGTAATGACATGTAACCAACATCCTTTATTCAATTACTTAAAAATTTTAATTGTGTGCTAAATAAAAATAAAATAAGTAACTTGATTTATATAAGTACTATGGAGGAAATGTTTGTCTATGGTACGTATATTCATCTGTATTTATAGTTATATATTACACAATCGTTTATACGTTTATAATCTAATGAAATATACAGAAATTATAGTAGTATGTTAGAAAAAGAAGATAATACAAAGTATAAATAATTAATTATAATTTACTGTAGTGACACGTAAGCAAACACCTTTACAGTGAGCCACACAGTTTGATTGTTGTTAGTCTATGGTTAAGTCTGTAACCTTCTCACAATTACGTCAACACAAAATATTCATGTGACGCAAGATCAAATACTTTAATTATATATTCTTGCCCTTGTTTTATGGGCATTATTCTTGCAGTACATGCGGCTTCTCAATAAGACAAAGATACTTCCCAAACCTCGGAAGTACTGGACATTTATTTTGCGTCCACTACGTACAGCTGCTGCTATCACAAGCATTTTCCTAATTAATTCTATAATCAATTATGTGGTATGGGTTGACAGTTATGGATTTATGTAACTGTCCTTCAGTTTATCCTTTCCGTTTGTCCTTCGTTTGTATTGCTGAGTGCTGGTTCGTATTTATTTTTATTTTTTTCTGATCGCCAAAAGCTTGCTGTTTACGGGATAAATGTAGCAGACGTGCCAAAAGTATGAAATGGACAAAAATTATTTTCTCTAACTCCCCTTGTTTCCTTACGTCAGTTTAACTGACCTTTTATCACCTTGTATAACCAAGCATTTAAGTCATTATAATCATTGTCTTTATGGTGTATTGTCAAGAAGACGATGGTAATAATACGACAACAAGAAGATTTACACATGTGTACATTTTAGGTAAACAAATATCTTGCAGATTTGCTTATTTTCAGAATCATACTTACCAGATTGTATACTGTCCATATGAAAATTGTAGAGAACGCGAAGAATTACAGGGATTGTGTGAACTTCTAGATTTCTTTTATCATCACAGCACTCAATTTTCGGATGTATGAGAATATTCGTTCCATAATGGTGTTGTAAGGATATAGCGGATGTAAATAGTTATACAGTTTTAGAAGTTCGGAGTATACTGATTATCTTTACAACTGAAGAAGAAATATACCTATTTATATAATAATGGCTCCCATGTGTACCGCCGAAGCAGCTTAGGAGTCAGGCAGTGTAGGCTGCCTTATGCGAGCCGTACGGCATACAAGGATGCAGTGTGGCCAGCACTACGCTTCAGCCGCCCATTATTATCTCCAGGATGTTACCCCAGGTACTCTTTTCAACAGGCTGAGTCGACCTGGGGGCTGAAAAACGCACCTTGATTTTATGCTGCGGCCCAGGAATCGAGCCCGTGACCTCTAGATTAGTAGCCAGGTGTCACACCCACTGGTCTACTGAGCCGCCTAATATACCCATTTCAAAACTTATTTTTTGCTTTCCATTCTTCCTTTTTCTCATCTTCATCATAAAATTGAAAGTTTGCTATACGGTACTTATAACCTGTGGCAAATCACCTATTCCAGGTGTCTGGTCCTGTGACACTGGGATAACGGATAAGTGTTTACAACCAGAATGAGTACCAAATTTCTGGTACGTTTGGTCATCCTAGGTAAACCCCTTAACAGAGTTGTTCTTGACAGCCAAACCCATAACAGTTTACAAGTAAAACCAAAAACACATCGACTACAGTAATACTTTTGGCTAACACCCTACACCAGTCAGGCCATGAAATGTTCATGTCTGAACTGTTTCTACGAGATCACACTTTATACTCTGTACTCCTTGATGTGATGGAAGGATATCTATGGAGAAGAAATGTCAACGGGTCATATGGGAGAAAGACGTTTTAATGAAAATAGTTTGTCATTGGAACATGTTTGTCAGTTTTTGAATATTGTCTGTGAAGTCTCATTTCGGTATGATAGGGATCCTGTTACAAAAATTAAAAAGTATGCAGCCGTACGGAGAGTACTAGTAAAGATATGTAGTAATTAAGTTAAATTGGAGACGCCAGTGTTCTTATATTATATTTTGAATCTAATTGCAGTGATGTGTGGAAGAAAAACATCAAAGGCAAAGGAAAGCCTGGTGATGAATTTACTCAGAACTGTTAAAGGATATAGGAAGAGAATAGGGTTGGAAAAGGAATGACTCGTTTGTGGGTGTGCAAGAAGAGAAATTGGAGAGATGTATGGGAGAAATGGGAGAACGCCTTGCCCAGCATAATGTGGGACATGCATTGAAATGTTGGTGGCGAAACAGATGCAGGGACCTAATATGACAATGGATCTTTGATAACAAGTCATTTTCAGTACACCCCTCACTTCCTCTCACTAATACCCACATTGAAAGAAAAGAGAATAGTTTAACAATATACAGTGAAATGTCAATATGTTTAAGTAAAGCTATCAATTAGAGCACCAGAAGCAAATTTTATAAAATAATTTATGAACATATTGTTAACTGTCCAATTATTTCTGAGTTTTTGTGAAATTTCTACATTTCTGTGTATTCTGTATTTGTATTTTAGTGTATTTTTGCAATTAAAGACTTTTAAGTAGAAAATATTGTACATTTTAAATTGCTAAATTTTAATTATTAAATTTATTATTAATGGGCATTGCCGAATTTTTATTTTGGGAGGAGTTCAAGAGAAAATGGAGAAGATAAATAATATGGTCATTTATCTATTAAAAAGATTTTTGTGTAGTTATTATTGTTTAATACAAACAATACATAGACCTACCTCAAAGGACATATATTAAGGGCTTTTAGCTAAGTGGGAAATTTCGGGGAGTTTCAAACCCACCCCATACAAATATCGTCTCAGTCTATACACACGTAAAGAAACTACCAGTTATCTTTATTGTTTTCTAATTTACAAACCACTATATAAACGCTATATAGTACCTTTACTATTCAAACTTTATTTTAATAGTGACCACTACATAAGCGTTTTAATCTGACTAGTCCTTTCGGTAATTTAAACTATTGTTAGGCAAAACAAATTTAAACTGTTCTGGCTCTACTGATACAACTCTTATGTAGTAGTCACTGTTAAAATAAAATTTGAATCGTGAAGCCACTGACCCTACATTGTATGTAAATACAGTGGAACTCCTGAATAACGAGGTCGCTTATGACGAGAACTCGGATGTAACGAGCAAAGTACGAGATTTGTTTGGTTTTCTATCATAATGAAACTCGGTTTTAACGAGTAGGAACACATTAGAAACTTGGTTATAACGAGTATTTTATCGCAGGCTTGTTCATGGTTTAAGGTGTAACAAAAGTTCGTTGCAATACAGCATTTAAAAATTCGTTTAAAATCATTAACGACATTTAGTGAAACTAATAATATAAGTCATGAATTCCTAGAATATTTAAATAAATTATAAAAATGTTTTTATACCTACAAATACAAAATTACTAAACAAACAAAAATAGACGACTTTTTTTAAGGTTAATTAAATTCTGTGTGCGAAATATAATTTTGAAGATTCAATATAGAACGAAGAACAAAGAGACAAATAAAGTAGAGTGAAATTTCTTGTAATTAAAAAAAAAATAATATCATACATGTGGCATGGGCAAGTATTGCATTTTTTGCTAGATAGCCGGCTGACTTTTGGTACGTAAGTTTTTACTACTCAGTTACTATTTTTCACGAAAGCACTGTACGCCAATGTTCAACAAAGATTGTTAGCTTCTAAAAAATGTTTAAAATTTCACTTTTAAGCGTAGAATGTAAAACATGTCACAATTTTACTGTGCAAAGCCTCTTCTATGGTAGAATTTTGTTGTTGTGTGTTCGATAATCACGGTATAAACATTTAGGCTTGCGAGTCGACAACGCGGATGTAGCGAGCACTCCGTTTAACGAGCACTTTTGTCCAGTTCCTTGAATCTCGTTATAAGCAAGTTCCACTGTATTCCGATAACACTTTTGACAAAATTAATTTTTAATATAACGCGTAAGAAAAGAGTTTGGTAAATATTCATAAGTAAAGAAACTGTTGCCGCTTATTGAGGCTGTTATTTTCCAAGCTTACTTCAAGCATCATCGGCTCATGAAATTTGTCATTTTACGGTTTCTGTAGTGCCTTAGAATTCGCATGAGGACGGCAGTTTCTTACAGTTTGCGTTTGCTTGCAGATGGAATTTTAACTAGTTTTTGTTCTTGTTCTTGTATAGTGTATGCTGTCTGATAATTCAAAGACTAGACCAGGGGTCTCCAAACTATGGCCCGCGGCAACCCGACCGATGCTGCGTGCTGTTTTTAGATAGACCCAGTGGCGTAGCTAGCAAGGGTGGCACCCGGGGCGGATATAGATGGTGTCACCCCATTAACCCGCGAGAACTCGCGCCTATTTCTGAACCGGGAAAACTCGCGCGTGTTTTTCTCTCACTCCTATTAAATTCTATTATTGTTATTAAGTATTTATTTTATTTTATTTTATTAATATATGTATTTTAATCTAATCACGATACTTTCACACTTTCACAACACATACCGGTAACAAAAGAATAAAGGAAACTGAACAAAACGACGCGACACACAGCAAGTACGAATTACGATATTTTTAGGGAATACCTCGAGTCGAGTGCTGCTCTCTATGTTTTGAGTGCGCACACAGTGCAGTGTACACGGAGAGAAAGTTGGTGCTGTAGCAGGTCGACATCTAACGTCCTTCTTGGAACTATGTTGGTTCAACAATTCTCTCCGTGTAGCAAGGTGTCCGCCCAAGGTTACTCTACTACATCAGCACGTTAGTTGTCTAGCTGCTACAGCACAAAATTTCCCTCCGTGTAGCCAACGTACTCTAGGTAAAGGTAAACGTAAATGTGAACGCACATCTGTCCGCGCCGCACCGTCCGAATTTTCGAAATTCATATGAAAAAACTTCGCAATATGTACAAGCACGCGCACGGTTTTTTCATATTTTTTTGAAGTTTTTGTAAATTTTTAATTTTTTAAAACGCTGGTGGGTGTCACCCCCAAACGGGTGACACCCGGGGCGGACCGCCCCCACCGCCCCCCTAGCTACGCCTCCGGATAGACCATCAAAATACTTCAAATATTATAATATTTTATTAAATAAATAACTAAACAAGAAATAAGTTCAGTAAAATGTTACAATATTTTGTGCAAGTTTAAAACATTTATGTGGTTAATGTGATTGTTTGTCTGGCTGCCTTGAATGAATCACGCTTGTGAATGTTCCATCATGTAAAAGGTTTTAGAACAAAACGTGTTCTTTTTGAAAAACAATTAGGAAAGACAATTTTGGACCACTTAGAAACTTGCAAGAAGTTTGCTAGTGAAACTTGTGTGCCTTTCCCATCACAATATGCAGTACAAACCATCACAAAACTACGTGAGGAATTTGAAGACCGCTTTGCAGACTTTGATGATGCAGCTACAGCAGAAAAGATAAAGCTATTTCTAAATCTATTCAAATGTGAAATCCAAAATGCTCCAACAGAACTTCAACTTGAATTGATTTAACTTTTGTAAAATGAAAACTTGAAAGAATATTCCCAGGAATGTTGTAAGAATGCGGACTTTCGTCCATTTTACAGGTGTCTTTCAAAAACATTTCAATCACAATCAGTCATTTCTGTGATTCAAAATGAATTGATAATGTACAAACTAATAAAATATAGTCATACATTAAGGATGATTATATTTAGTTTACTTTGATTTTTTAATTTTAAAACGGTGAACTTCTTTTAGTTTTCTTTCATTGCAAGTCATTGAATGATGATTTCAAGCAAATAAAAAACTTTACAAGAGTTAATGCTTTCAATGTTTGGATCGACCTATATCTGCGAACAAACGTTTCCAAAAATGAACTTTGTAAAATCAAAGGGCTACCTTGTCACACGAAAACTTGAAATCCATTCTAGTGATAGGAGCAAAAAAATTTGACCCAAAATGGACAGACATTATATGTCAGAAGCAACTCCGCACATCCCATACGTACATAACAAAACCAAAAAATAATACATAAGAAATGCCTTTGAATGTTATTTTTTCCTTACTTTTATTTACATTATTTTGAATAAATGAATTTGTTTTCTTTGGATAAGTCTGCTTAATTTTATTCAAATACCTATTTTATTGACTTGACTTGACTTTCGTAAAAATAAAAAAATAAGTTTAAAATATATATGTTGTTTGGCCCGCCTGACATCCAAGATTTTCAATTCGGCCCTGAAGTGAAAAAGTTTGGAGACCCCTGGCGTAGGGAGCGCCACCATCGTTCGCACGAGGTGAAACTTTGGAAAATTTGGAAAACCGGAAAACTACTGATTTCAGGACAACAGAATTCGCGAATTTTCTGCAATGTTACGTTAAATTACCAACCTTGGAAACTTTGGGAAACTGGAAAACTGCAGATTTGTATCAGGAGAACAGAAATACTAGAAAGGTTGCACGCAAAAGTATGCAATGTTACGTCAAAAACACTTGTGAATGACATTTATTAGGAGATTAGCAAAGCGTTGTACAAATGTCAGCGTTGTACTCTGTTGTCAACTTGCTTGCTAACATGACGAATGAAGTCATAGAGCAGGTTTTAATATTCGTGTTAGAGTTAGTTTTAATATTCGCGTTGTATTAGGGTAATAGCAATGTAATGGATGCAGTCTAAAAGTTCATACTATATTCAGAAAAATCAGGGTATATAGAACATCAGGTATAGTGCATACTTATGTGAGGCGTGCATTTGCAAAAGGCTGTAAATGCTAAAAAAGAGATTTTACAGGAGAAATAAAAAATATGTCTCCGTGGAAACAGATGTTAGTATTGACTATTTTAAATAATAATACGAAATAGTTTGAACTGTAAAATAGTAAGTTAAAATATAAAATTGTAGTAATTTTTTGTTTCATAAACTTTATTACAATTGTAATACGTTGTTAATGCCACTAAGTGTGCAAGTCAAAATATAGTAAATGGCTTGCAAGCTCAGTATTATTATTAATTGGATATCAATTTAAAGACATACATAACTATTTAGAAAACGGACACTAAAATACAAAAACACCAGCTACATCACTTTTAAGTTTATACGGCTCACACAGTTATTCATCTTCATTTTCAGCTTTATTTGGACCATTCAACGGTGTGACTAGCAGAATTGCCTGAAAATGATCTGTTGCTTCAGGTTCTATGAATGGCGTCATTTTTCTGATGTTTACAACAATAAAGGTAATCCTTTATATTTACAATAAATGTGTATAATTAAATTTTGCTTATTACTTTAATTATCTATCTATCTATCGCGTGTTGGGACGCCATTAATACGGTGTTATTATGCTAATTACGATGTGAATTAATTAGTTAATTAGAGACTCTTTAGTAAATTAATCATGTTCTTTTGCTACACATGAAAATTGTACAATTATAAATATTCGTGTAATTGTGTTCTATGTAAAACTTTAACATGCGGGTTTTAGTAATAATGAACGCATTTTTTTAACTGTACTTAAATGATTAATTTATTATTCATTAAGTTAATTTATTTTCATTACACATAAAAAGTTTGCTGTATCTGTAAATACATCAAATAACACATATATCATTAAACAAGTTCTAGCTTATATGATAGATGAAAAAGACATACATACATACATCATGATAATGAAATTAATGAAATCATGATAAAATAATAATTAATTAATGCGTTCATTAATTCCAGATAGTTTCGCTTACTTGTTCATTATTTATAACTTTAAATTTATTCTTTTATCAAATTTATTTAAAACTCCCAGGGTGGGGATTCTGACAGTAGTAGTTACTAAATTAATAGATTAATAATTGTTACTTGAGGTAAGAATATCCACTCATGGTCCAGCGGTGATCGGCCTCCATGTTGTGGTGAAGTCTGAAGAACACATCTTCACATCTTGTTGAATAAAGTTGAATGCACTGTCACTTGTACACACACGTGAACTCGCGTCATTTATAGAGTAGTGTGGATGTGATGTTGCTTTCAATGTCAGTTTGTATAGATCAGTTCGCTTTATAATGTGTGATCATTCTAAAATGAGTGGTGTATGTTCACACTCGCAAAGTTAATGTCGATGTCCGTTCATCACAGAAATTCACTTGACTTTGTGTTGATGTATATGCGTTTATACTACTTGGTTGATTAGTTTGTTCAAGTATTTATATGTTCTGTTACATTTAGTGTAATTCATTAACACTGGCTAAATGTAATTCTTTCTAAGTTGTACAGTACACTACTAATGTTTCGTGTATGTGCCGAGATTACATGATAGTTCGCTTGAGTCGCTCGAATTGTTCACTCGGAAATTCCTAATAATGCTAATGGTTAACTAAGTTCGTTAATTCGCACATTTTATACTGTTGTGTTCGAGTAATACTTCCGGTTGCACTTTGAATCTTACAGTTTGAAATTACTAAGTCCGAATATTATAACACTGAGTTTTCACTAAGACTGATAAATTTTACAAGACTGAGCATAGTAATACTGAGCAAAATAAATGTTCAAAAATGTAATAAGACTGAGAGTCCTTCATAGCACTGAGCAAACTTAAAATACGATTAAGAGAATTAAAAGTATGACTGAGACTCAGACTCCTCCGTGTTAGACAGTCAGTTTTTATCAACTCGTCCCTACCCAAATTTTGTCTTAAGCCTGTCCACGCCTTTTCTTACTTACGATAGGTCAGCTCGATATTTTCTTAGAATATTTTATCCCACTTCTTCAGGGTTTTTGGTTTCTGGTCAATGATTCGTTTTGACTCCTGGTTACCATAGAAACTCTCCTCTCCACCGGTGTCTTCGCAAGACACGGTACCCTGATAGGTTGTCAGACATCCCCCAGATTTCTTCGTTCGGACGTTGACCTCTTTCGCAGAATTTCTGGTCTTGCGCTCCTGTCAATCACCCTTTTGTTTGGGACTTACGCAATGTTGTTCTAACTTTCCCCATCCGTTTCCTTGGTCACCTTGAGGTATTGTTCTATCTTACACCCCTTTTTAGTAGCTATTAATAATTTCTGACATGCGTTGGTTGGTGAAGCCACCCCGACTTTCTAATCGTAAATTGTGTCCGTCACGCAAACGTCACCTCCCGTTGTGCAGCATCCTCGAGTCTTTTCAACTAGTTATTTCTTTCATTGTCTCTGTAAAGTGCAGCGCCCTCAACTCTTTTGTGACATCCTGTTGTTTTTGTAGTACCATCGTATTCTGACGTAACCCGAGCGGACGTTCGCCTTAGTTATCCGTAAACGTGTGAGTGCCCTAGCATGGCATTGTGTAGTTTGTTGTGGGGTAATAATTGTTAGCCAAGCTTCTCCTGTCATCTTGAACTTTCATATCTATTGTTGCGTGGAGTCTAAAATCTTTCTATTGTCTGCTAGTGATGCTGGTTTGACATCTTCACATTAAGCCTTATTTATTGCTTTAACTTGAAGTCGTTGACACAATTGCGTGTGAACAAAATCGGTCGAAAGGAAATTTGAAATTTTTAAATTTTTCGCTCGCTATATGTTCCTTTTCTTTTTTTCAGGAATACCAAAACGACTTTAGTTTTCATGAATCCCAATGTTCTTGAAGTAATCTATAGTAACACCATCTTTTACGATATTTATTCCATCACTGACATATTTTCCCTTTTGCTACATATACTATTCCAAAATCTGTTACTGAAACCAGGAGCTAGTTTGAGGAATGCTTCAACAATAACTTTAAAATCAAAGAACAAATATGAAAATCATGCAACTGAAGGGATTTTTGTGCGATGAATGTAATAGCTGCTATATCTTTCAGAGTGTATGCCGTGCACACATTTTTGCGTTTTTCTACGGGAGCAAAATGTCTTTGACAGGTAAGGAAGGTACGGCTTTTAATTCGAAATTTGTGTATTATTTCAGAGAATACATTGTTCGCCACCAAAACAACGTACACAGCAAACATCCACTGAAATTTATTTTGTCTGCTACAATTGTCAGACCAGTAGAATAACTTCTTTTTCCTTAACGGTCAGTTGGAGTTAGATACTTATGTATACAGAAAGAAATATCTAGTGCATCTTTGCCCCTTAACTTCTCTGACCGTAAATGACCGTCACTTAACTTCTCTTTGCACATATGACCGTTTGCCTTAAGTGCATCATGCATGCGTAGATTACAGGATGAAATTTGCTGACAGTTAAAATTAATTGCGGTGTCTAGCCTAATTTGTTGCTGTAAATCGAACGTTATTACGTAGGCATTAGAGTGTTTTGCACTTTTCTCATCATAAAAGTATATGCAGCTTCTGCTCTGCAGTGGCGCACCTCTTGCTCAACTTTTGCTGACTGGGCTCCTACCTTCATTTTAATCCCTTTATTAATGTTGAGCATGTGTCAACTTTAGGTATACTAAAAGAAAATTAAATTTTGTAAGGAATATATTGTGGTACCACTGAGTAAGAAACTGGAGGTTTTCCTGAAAGAAACTCGGAGGCATGTTCAGCCAAAATTAACCTGTGCATCTTTCCTACACTCAGGTTTTATGATAATTCAAAGCTTGACAGTAGGGAGCACCACCATGTTCAGACCAAGAAAAATTTCAAAAAAATTGGGGAACTACAGATTTGTATTAGGAGAACAGAAATACTAGAAAGGTTGTACACAATACGTCGGGAGTGAACCGAATCAAAACTGGGGTCATCTAGTGTGGCTTTTTAATCAGAGATAGTTATGTGGAAAATGAAATGATTTTCTACTCTTAAGGGGCCCATACATGTACAAGTCTGGCCCATTGAAGCATTCAACATACTTATCTCGACTGCCAGACGCTTCCATAGACGGATTCATCTGGCGCACACTGCGAATCAGGTTGCTCATTCCTCCAGTCTCCTTCAACAACATTTGCGTCTTCTAAATTTTCTCTATCCAACATTGAACCCAGAGTATACTGGGTTCCAAGGTTCCTTCTAAGAAAGTTGTGTAGAACGACACAAGCCATCACAATGTCATCCGCTTTCGACGGCTGCATATTAATCGTTGTATGAAAAATACGAAAACGTGCTGCAAGCACTCCAAATGCGTTTTCTACACATCGTCGTGCGCGTGATAATCTGTAATCGAAAATAAGTTTTTCATGGGTCAGTTCTTTACGGGGGAAAGGTTTCAAAATGATTTCTCTCAGCGCAAAAGCCTCATCTGCCACAAAAACGAAGTTCTTATTACCCACGGTGTCATCATTTTTCGGAAGTGAAAGTGCGCGATTCTTCAATTTTCTGTAAAACATTGTCTCTTCTATTACACCTCCATTTGAAACTCTTCCGTTACATCCTACGTCGGCCACAATAAAATTCAGGTTGGCATCTACAAGTCCCAGCAAAACTACACTATGGTATCCCTTGTAGTTGAAGTAGTATGACCCTTCATCGGCAGTCTTACCAACAGCCACATACTTCCCACCCAAGGCACCGCCACAATTGGGGAAGTTCCACATTGATTCAAAGTCCTTTGCGCTTTGCGATCTTTTGCCATTCTATCGAAGAGGTTGGGAACTGGAAAAAAAATTTCAGGATACTAAACCTAAGTTGTTATAAGGATATTAATAAAAGAAATATTTAAACAAGTTTCAGTATTTAATTCGAATAATTTTCATTAACACGTAGTATATACTGCGTCATACAATTTTGGAAAGCTGGGGGGAGGGTAAAGATGGAAGTACAAACATATCTCCCGCGAAACTAGCAGCCGGAAAGTTGCGAGTGAACTCAATGGCCAGAGCAACATAATAAAAAGAATGACCGTTCAGGAGCTAGCGAGGAAGCTATTTCTTTTTCTTTTTTTTTTTTAAGCAACCGGTCATCTCCCAGACCCGACTTATGCATTCTCCCGTTAAGTTTTGGTTTTGTTTCAGGATGAAGCAAGAGAAGGCGAGATTATTCAAACGTTACGTGGAGGCGGCGAACAAACTTCGGACATGGTTTCGCAGTCTCCATTTCCGAAAAATTAGCAAACTTCTTCAAAAACTTCTACAAGTGTCCATGCTGAAGAAACACAGCACCAAACTCTTATTCAAAAGGCAGTGGCTGTATTTAACCAACAAGATGATGAATACGACGCCCTAGGGAAAACGTACGCTGCAAAACTGCGTCGCATGCCTGCCACTCAGAGGGACATTGCTGACAAATTGATTAATGATGTTCTGTTTAAAGGTCTGCAGAGTAATCTTACACCTTCGACTTTTATTTCTGATTATGGTTATACAACTGGTGCCTGGAGGTCAAGTGATACACTCTCTCCATTTTCGACCTACTCCACCTACTCAAACCCAACTCTATCAGCAACTCCAGGTCCGTCTAACTACCCAGTACACTCCCCAGAACAGGACCCGGGAACTGTATTTCCTTCCTACTGACCGTATTCATCATTATATTTAAAGTTTTCTTACCTTCAAATATTTGTCTTTTAGAGCCTTGTATATAGTCTTCCAGGTCTCTGGAATGATTTTTCCCAAAGCTTGAGGTGATATAATCGTGGCAAACTTGAGATCTTCAAACGACCGTCCTGTGGCAAGAAAGCGAAGAGTCGCTGCGATACGTGTGATAGCATTCCGCATCACAGTATCTTCTTTCACTATGAACGGTTTTATTTTTTCTAGCAAATATTTGAAGTTTTCATCTGACATTCTGAAGTAGTTTTTGTAGTCTCCAGGTCTATCATTTCTAACAAAGTTCAATAAATTCAAATGTGTAAATTTGTCTCTACTTAATAACCAGTTCTTAGCCCACATTTTCCTCCTTTTTCTATTCTTTTTTCTCCCGAACACACCGCGCTCGTCTAGTATTATCACCGCTGCTGCAACTTGCTTCGATGAACTCATTCTGGATACTGATGATATACGAGCAAAGTTGGGAGTCAGCCCATGCGTGTGTGGTGAAATTAATCCGAGCCCGCCTCCTGAATCAAGATCGCCGGGCCGGACTCGCGAGCCAGACTTGTACGTGTATGGGCCCCTTTAGAAGAGTAAAGAGTTACGTGCAACGGGTCAAGATCGTCAAGATCGTACAGGTGGCCTGTACTTCGGGCTCACAATTAGGAAATATTTAATAAACTACAGATTTATATCAGGAGAACAGACATACTAGAAAGGTTGTACGTAAATGTTATGATGAATGTTATGAAATTTTAGAAATTCCTAATAACACGCTACACGTTTACGAGGAAATTTCTGTCGTACGTACGGTAGTTACTTTCATACTTTGGGAAACTTTTAATGTATTCAGTGACATTTTCATTACACTGTGTATTCATATACTGCACCCCTTGACTTACCTTCACAATCCACTTATCCATGTAGTATTTTCCCTTCACATAATTGAACTCTAATGTGCTGTGGCACCATAAGTGTTACAAAATGTTTTTAGGAAAATTCTTGCCACCAAATTCCTCAGAGCCACCAGGTAGTACCAAACGTTTAGGAAAAGAATGTTGCCTCCTGCTGTTGCTAGGATGATCATATTTGGCATATGTCCTTCTTTTTATCATCCGCGAATAAATAAGCAGCTTGTTGTAATCTGCTAAATTGTAAATGCCTTCGAGGATTTTTTTTTTGCCGTAGTCCAACTTGATGGGTTTAAATGCGAAAGTGTACTTACATGTTGCCTGTAACAAAATTAGATTTGTATAAGCTTTAAACGCAATGATACCTTAAATACAACTTGCATAAGCTTTAAAGGCAATTATATGTATTCCTCTAATTATATCCAAATGGTTGAAGCAAAATACATTTTACATTGTAACCGAGTACAGTGAGTAGTCATTCTGTGAAATTATTTTCTGATATCAATTTTAGATAATGATAATCTTGTCACTTGTTTACATAATCTTGCTTCTGGTTTGCCATAATCTTGGTACTACTTAGTTCATATGTTACATAACAGTTTAAAAAACATGTATTGCCTTTTGCCAAGTACATTGATATTTCATCAGCATAACAAAATTGTAACATAAAAAGTTAAAAATGTTATTATTGTGACCTTACCTCTGATGGAAATTCTTTCGTTGGAAGTTTGACATCAAGTTTGACATAACTGATATACTCCTTACCTTTAGACGTTAAAATGTAATCTTATTCATTACAAGTTTCGTACAAAAGTAACTCCAGGGAATTCTTCGTATCGCATGTGTGAACTGATGAGATGACGTTGTGTATGTGTGTTCGTAATTGAGCAACAGCTTTTTATATTATTTTACTTTCCTCAATGTACAAAAATGTATTATAGTATAGGAATATCGTTACAGCCCTACAACTGGACAAACATAATTCTTTATTTAGTACGTTGTACGTTGGTTCTTTACGGTTTATTATACAAAGAATAAGTACAACCATGTGTGCAGTAATCTGGACGAAGTCATACACTTCATTGAGTACTGTAAGGCTATAGACGTCTAGACTAAATTATTTTCGTAAATTTTCTCTAGAACTACCTCTGACCGCTAACAGTCCCCGTCTTATTTTATTCTAAATTTGTCTAACAATTGTATCGATCTAATTAAAATTCATAATAACTGGAAGTCTGTTGCTATGTAAATTGGTTCCAAAACGCCAAAGAATGTGTTTGTGCAGTGCGATTTTTGTGTTACTTCTGAAGTGTTAGTGGCCTAACGACCAATTTTTACTCTAATGACGATCATCATAAGTATCAAGAGACTCGACACTACCTCGTTAAACACTACATATTTCTACATACATATTCCTACATACTATATACTACATACTACATATTTCTACATAGTCCTACATATTTCTCTAAACTCTAGCCTGAGTCCTACCTCACTCACCCCTCTTACCACTTCCACCCTTTCTTCTATATATTTCCAACAATCACGGAGGACAGGTTCAGGAGTACCTGTTATTCCTCACCATTTACAATTCTCCGTCGTACACAGCCCAAAAGCTATTGAGATAACTCCTAAAGTTCCCATGTTCTGTCAGGAACTGAGTGCCATAATGCGTTGCATTAATCCTATTCCTGATCCTTTCTTTCACAACAGGCACCTTTAAACACAGGACTGCTCCTATCACTATTATCCCAGCTATCCTGCCATTTACCCATATAACAGTTCCTTATTTCTTGTACCCTATTCCTTCCTCTTCTTTAGGTATTACGACGCTCCAATGCCTTTAAATCTATCGTCAGAACCCCAGTCACAATACCTGCAATGCGTCCTCGATACTGTTCCATATCCTTTACTCATTGTTAGCAGCATCAGTCTTTGCGATGCGTCAGCATTTGCTCTGCAATCTCTGGTAGCACCTTCACATTCTAACTGGGATCGTTTCATTCTCCAACTATCTTTCACCAATTTAATCAAAGAACTCGGTTAGTTTGGTAGAGTTTGGAACCTGAGCATACACTTTAATCCATCCCTCATTGACGTCTTCTGGTTTTGGCAGAAGTCCAAACCTGCACACATTCGTATACGCTCACAAGCGTTCCTCGCTCACCCGATACTCTGTTGAAACTCCAAGTTCCTGAACGTTTCTTCATTGGCATTCTTCATGTGGAAGAAACATCTATTAATCTCCATACTGCATCGATATTGACGGTGAGTTTCTTATCCATTCTGAAACATCCTGAAAAACGAGACGAAACAATCGTAAATACGTTTCCTTTTCTAATTCGGTAACAGGCCAAACAGGATTGGATAAACATTTTTCTCTTCACTTGTGCTCCTGAAGTCGTAGTAAACCGTGTAGTCTTGTGAAAATTGTTTTTAACTATTTCATCCATAAATAAATGCGTAGAAAATTTCAAGCTCTCTTTGCTCTTTTCTCCGCCGAATATGATAACTCTGCTTTCCTATGTTTTATATTTGTTTTAATAATTCGTATCGCGTCGTAGGTCGCCATATGTCATCGACTGGGTGATGGACTTCTTTAATCCGTTGGTCGACCCCATTTGTAGCTCCCAATTGGTATCAACTAGCAGCTACTATTATAGTCAGGCTTACTGGCGGCTGGCCGTAAGCGGGCTGTTGGCGTACTTGCTCCAACCGTCGAGAGACTCTCTCTATCTAACGGCAGGAAACGGCAACGTTGGGCGTGAATTGTTTTCTATTTCAGAGCGTCAGACCAAATTCCCATCAGAGTTTTTTGACCAGTTAGTACTGTAGGATTTAACAGGAATACAAGGTGTTAGTGGCAGTGTTTGTGCGTCGTGTAAGGTGTGTTTAATTGAATTTTACCACACATTTATTGGTAATTTTCCCAATTAAAATGAAATATAAACAAATCAAGCAAAAATTAAGCTTGTGTTATACGTTACATATAAACAATAATAGCATTTCAGAGCCTGTGAGTGCTATGTGTGTAGGGGTTATATAGCGTTTCACTGAAGTATTCCTTTGATCGCTCCTACAGCATAAAATTGGCGTAGTATAAAAAATGTTTCAAATCAAATAAATTCTAACCTTTATCTACAACTTTCACGCTAACTAAAATTGCCTGCCCTAATAATAAAAAATTTCTCGCTTACTATTTTTTGTTTCAGTAACTGAAACTTTACAGATAAATAAATTATAAAATTATGAGTCAGGATTTTTCTAAGTTATCATAGACACCACTACAGAGGTAATTGAATGAGCTATAATATTATACGTATACAACAAATATTCAAATAAAACTAATAACTACTACAAAACATGTGAGAAAAGAAGAAATTCATGCTTTGAGAAGCAACCGGCATGTGTCCGCCGAGCCTGTAATACATGCGCACAGTTTGGCAACAGTGCATTTAAAAACCAGCCGCCAATAAGCCTGACTAGGATATTATGATGTGAGACGTATCAAAATAAGCTTCGAGGCGATTGCGGTATTGCCATGTCGCTTCACTCCCCGCCCTCCCCGCCAAGGCCTACACATAACCAAGTGTAACGTGCGACAACGCTGTTTGGCGAGGGGCGGGGAAGAGCTGTTACTATTGCGCAACCTCGAAGCTTATAATGCTAAGTCCCGTACAATAGTAGATCTCACTCGGGTATCCTTTCCTCCGACTGAACAGAAATATCACGAAAAATCCACTAGCCCCATTTGTCCCATCTGTCGTATATTCGAAGAAAGAACTTCCGATGTTACTCGCACCGCGGAATGCCACTATTTCAGAAGTAACATCCACCCTTCGTTTGACGTACATTAGAACTAAAACTTTTTAAAAATGAAAACACGTAACATTTAAGAAAATAATAGTAGGCTATAGCCTACTCCTAAAAGTATTTAGCCGTAATTAATAAGCCTATAATGAATCGTTAGAGCAGAATAGAGTTACAAAAATCAACCCCCGTTCTTCAATTATTACTTATTACATTTCAATTTATTATTGCCTTTTTCGTAACTTCGCTACTAGCTGGACATCTTTGTGTTTTTAAAACTATTTTTATCTCCAAAAATACCGCTGCACAATCATAATATAACTTCTTTCCGTTTACTAAAATCTGCAAAATATCTCCAACTATAGATGATTTTAATAGCTGTACTCCTTTGTCCACTGCAAAGCAATTGTTTAAAAATCCTTACCATATGTGAACTATGGCCAGATTATCGGCAACTGCGTGTTTAACTCCATAAGTGATTATGTAACAAAATTTACGGAATTGAAATTTCATTCCACTCTTCTGTACTTTTCCCAAGGTAGTTCACAACAAATTCACGAAGATTGTTAAAAATTAATTACCTTGATTTAAACATTAATTTATTTTAATGCAGTTCTGAATAAAATAGGGAACATTTGGGGGTGGTGAAAAATATTTTCGGAAAACTGGGACAGATCGTGAAAATGCAGGACGTCTTGCAACTCGTGATGGCGAGGGATGTTAGCCGCGTCCAGAGAGATATCGTGATCGAAGCCGACGCATATCGAAGAGAGACTCTTGTGAGCCTCCCGAAAGTCCGGCCCCGACAGTAGCTTCGTTCAACGCGGTCTAGCGAATCCGATGATTCTATCCAGTGGTGCCACACCCCTTTCTCAGCATCTTAATAAAGAATACCGCCTAACTGTCTCCAGACAGCTGAAAACAGAAACATGGCGTTAAACAAACAGCAGAGATTGACCAAGCGTGTATAACCTAGTGTATTTTAATATCTTGTCTTATTTTTAAATGAAAGTATTTGTTTTGGCACTGCACTAATTCTTACTAAAAAAAAACTAACTATAAACTTCTTTTGCACCTTTATGTTCATTCTCCAAAAAGAAGTTCTGTGGCAAGTAAACATATTTCGGAATTTTTTTTAAGAAAACACAATAAGTTCAATGCGCTAAGAAAAAACTGCAATGACACTGAAGTGATGTAGATTGGGGGAGGTGGCTTTAAGGATTTAAGCATCTTGGTTCCTCACCAGAGTTATTATAAATAAATAAAAATGTACTTACGAATGTAAAATTACATAAGACATTACAGGACATAAGAAAACAAAACACTGCCGTATTTTAAATGTTTATATTTCAACGTATCGCTTATAAACAATCGATTAACCTGTAGCAGCGATTAACATAGTTTCTAACAGACTCCTAGGACTCTGTGGCGGCGGTCACGGGAAAGTGCTTCAAGACGAATTCCACCATTTTAGAGAAACTAAATACGGGAATTCGCATTGTTCATAGGAACAAACAGCCAAAACTTATGTATTTTAAGAGTTACATGGCGTCCAGTTTTAGCACTTACATTCTTGAATACATAGTAGTGTCAGCGATTTTGACCAGAATAACAAATCGTTCTAGATGTTTACTCAGGCTGGACTTTTAAACGATCCTTCTAGACTTTACCTATGCCCCGTTTAACCGACATCATTTAAGAATTAAACGGCTGTTAAATAACACGTTCAGCATTTAACGGCAGATAACCTGCTTTGAGAAGGTCCGATAAACCTAACAGGCGTTAAAATCGTTACTTTAATTAACTTTTGGGGCGTTTAAGTAACTACCGGCCGTTAATCTGGCGATAAGTAACTTAAAAATGTTGCTTCGATGTAGGGCCTATGTTGTATCCTAGATTAGTCGTTCGTGTATTTTAAATAAAATGTGGATCCAAAAAGTGTTGAATTCCTATGTTCAGATAATTTAATTTTCTATTGTTTTAAGGATTCTATACGGAATACAAAAAAAGTTTTAAAACTTTTTTTTTATTAGCTGTATTTTTTTAAATAAACGAGACAAGTGAAACACTAGCGTCTAGCGTTTCTTCCTGCGTCGCACGGATGTTCGCCCAGTGTGATGTGGTCGGGACCGAGCGATTACGAATTCAGAATAAGATAACCGAACAGTCCTGCGCGAGTACTAATAAGACTTCAAGTTGTCTTTGGTGAGATCCCTTCCTTTAGTCTTTTATGTCTAGTCTCTCTTGACTGCCTCTTGTTCTTTTCTGACCCCGACTCTATTAGAGTAATCTCATTATTAGAGTATTATGATCCACTACCTATATCCATTGGGGGGGGGGGGTGAACTTCACGAAATATTTAGAGCTATACGCATTAAGAAGAGCCACTACCAATGTGTCCCTTAAACGACTACAGCAATATATCACTACCCACGGAAAGCCTAACAGTGTATTAACGGATAATGGTACACAATTTACGTCACATAAATGGATGCAAGGTCTGAAGATTTAAATATACAGCAACTGAAATCCATGTACCAACATGAACCGACAGCTAGGCAACTTATTCCGAATCTTCGTACGAGAAAGGCACACAAAATGGGCTGCATATATAAAAACAATAAAGGCATGTCTAAATGAGACGTATCAAGACACTATCAAAGTTACACCGTATGAAGCACAATTCGGAATCAAACCAGGTAGACATTGGGAAAAATATTTAGACCCCATTGTAATAAATAACGAAAGTGTCGACATAGAGAAATTACAATTAAGAATCAAGGAGAGAGGAGAGAGACAGGCTGCTCGGATAAACAAACTAAGTAAAATTACCACATTTGAAGTAGGGGACCAGGTCCTAATTCGGGAACATAAACTTTCAGACGCTACGCAAAATATAATTGGGAAATTTTGCGCATTATATGAAGGCCCTTATACGATTACACGGAAGGTGGGAAGCGCCACGTACCAAGTACATGACGACGTAAACAGCAGTTCAGTACGTGGGATTTTCAACACGAGGCAGCTGAAGAAATATCATTCAGAGGCTTAGTTGACGCCAGATAAAAAGAAAATTGTATACATTGTAAAATGATCAATGTGATGTCTAAAATGTAACTGAAAGAATATAAAAAAAAACGTAATAACAATTATCTTAATAATGAGATACAATATGACGAATTGTATAATTGTAATTATTAATGCCTATTAGCAAATGTTGACTAAACTATTGACAATTATTGTTAACGTAGATGCATAGATAAAATAAATGTCTCAAAATGTTGCTAGTGTAATAACAATTAGTAGGTTACGGATAGGAACGTTAAATGTATGATTATCGCAAACACTTATAAATCTAAAAGAATAGTGAAGTGTTTGTGAAGTGTCAACTAATAGACTGTGAACTAGCAGAACATCGATAGCAATTTAAATTAGAACATTGTGGCAATAAATTGATCAAGTAAATTTAACTATCATTATAATGTAAACGTTTAAATTGTAGATTCGTAGAGATGTAGAGAAAATATTTTGTTAATTAATATTTCTATAATAATATTCTCAATTAACTATCTATTCAATGAATGTACATATAATAGTTTATTGTTAGGTAATATTTGATATAAAAACCGAATGTACTAAATGTGTACGGGTGAGAGATAATCTAATTTTCAGGATTACTAATATTATTATCATGATGATCATTACTATTATTAAATGAAATGTTTAATTATTTTCTGTGTATATTTGTGTGTCATGCGCAGGAATGAACAACAAAAGAGAATATATGTAAAGAGTCGTATTGAAACATAGATAAAATGTAGATTTTAAATTATAGGACTAGATGTAATTTTGTAATCATAGATGAATGTTAAACATAGCAATAAGATTAGAAAAACAAATACGGATTCATTTAAAAGGGCGAAAGTGAAAGTAGGTCACTAAGGGGGTGGGACCGTTACGTAGGGCATTTAAACTTACGGCACCATTTTTTTTCAGTAGGTCAGAATTGCCAACAGTAAACATACTACACTATGTTCAGGAAAGGATGAGCCTGTACACGAAATGCGAAGAGTATCTAATTGACGTGGTATCTCAACGACAGGGCGCAAATTTGGGGTCCCTTATGATTCAAAGAGTTCACCCAAATTGACCCAAATTGGGGACCGATATAATGCCAAATTTCAAAAAAAAAAAATTATAAAATAAATTTTCTTTTAGTTAAGGTAAATGTCATTGAACGTGGTGACAACTGATATATGAAGTTATTCGTAGGAGTGTAGCGAACAAAAAAATGGGTGAAAGCCATCCGCTGTCGTCTACGCAAGACTAATTGACACGCCATAAATCTAGTGTAGCAAGTGGCCACGTGTTAGAAAGACAAGGTTATTGTGCTGGGTGTATCTAGAAAGAACGCCAGTGAATAAAAGCCTACAATCCGGAGAAAAGCATACGAGGGAGTGAATAAACTCATCAAGTGAGAAATGTTTCGTTCTGACAAAGGATGAAAGGTTACACGAACATAACAACTGCAGACAGAAAACAATGAAGGGTGTTCCTTGACTGAATCGCATCAACAGAGGATACACCGCATCAACAATACTATGGTACCAGGAAAGAAAGCGTACTCGAGGTTAACTCAGGAACTAAAGGGATAGGGTTTTGTTGGGAACCAGACAAAAAAGAAAATACTTACGGAGAGAGTTGGCGAGGCCTTTGTTCAAGAAAAGATAATACCATAGGCGCAACTAATTGGAGAGGCAGCTGTTGGAAGAGAAATCGAAGAATTGTCTTTGTGAAGGCTAAGAGATACGACAGCTAGATTTATTACCAGAGTATTCGGAAATGCCGTTGACCGAAGGGTAAAGGACCTAGTAGAAGAGTTTGGTGGGAATCGGTAGTCCTATCGGAACTTACTTTGGAAAAAGTAGGTGGTCTCTGGAGTAGGTTGTACGAAAAAGAACCAATTAGGAAACGGCATCGCCGAAACCAGAAGTCTAGTGGAGAAATTCTCATGTTCGATATAGGCAAGCGACAGAGACGCGAAAAGGAGAGTCTTTACTAAATTTTCGAAAAGAGCGGAAGTAAAAGGCGTGACAAAAGTGTTACGGGAGTTCGTAAAATGACTTAGAAAATATTGATACGATATGAGCTGTTTAACATTTTCTAGCGTTCGAGTTTGTGATCGTATAATAGTAAATGATAGAGAAACGCAATATAACGGCGGTATTAACAATTCGAACAATGTTGTATAATAATTAGTCATGTGTTTAACTTACCGTCATGTGTATCAGTTAAATAAACCATAAAACCGAGTGTAACATACATCTTTAAACAATATCGCCAGTAAATTAAATGATATATTTACAGAATGTCAGTGAATAACCGAAGTAATAGCAAGAATAATTTAGACTCGCAATAAATCCAATACGAACACGAGTTGTGTAAGGTGCTGTATATGTGAAGTGCTACAGTGAAGTCCACGCAGACCACTCGAGATTCTGGAGGTGACTTATCATCAAAACTCCAAATGCTGATCAAGAAGCGTCGCTTACCACACCTGCGACCTCTACAAGATAAGGATAATCGTACCTCAAGTAATTTTGTTATGTTCTAATTAAATTTTACACCCACTTGTCTGTCACTAAAGAACTCACTAAAGAAATTTATTTAAAGTAATAATTTAGAAACTACATTATAAGTAAGGTCATGTTGAAACCCATTGAAAAATCGTAGGAAATCTAGTATTTCACAAAATATCTATACTACAATCGCTTTGATTTTAAATGAATCCGTTATGATACAAAATGTTGTACTAAACTTAAGTTGATCAATTATTGAAGAATGAAAGATAGTAAGAAGTAAAATTTTAGAGACTGAAGAATTATTAAATTTGTTAAATGTGCATTAATTAATATTTATAGTAATAATTAAGTATACCATGAAATATGATGGTATATAATGATATTTAGTTAATAAATTAACTACTAGAATGTAATGAAGTATTGATTTTATCGAATTGAATCCTGAGATAAACAAAAACAGTAAAGGTATTATTATATTTGACGCCGCAACTAGTGTGGCAAAATAAAAATATAGTTATATTTGACGCACACAACGTCGGGCGAACTAAGTTATTGTTATATTGGCACCACAACAAGGTGGGGCTTAATTAATTAAAAAGAGCTGTAAAGTAAATTGTTATATTTGGCATCCCAAAACGCGGGACATTAAATAAATAATATAACAGTAATTGTAATTATCTTTATAACTGATGTGTTAACATCGACTCTGCGGTTTGCAAATCAAAATTCCAACGCTCCCTACCTGACCGTGTGCTTCTATATACGTACAAGCGATTCTATCGAGGCGTTGGTTTGAGTCACGGAGAGAGTTTTATGCTTCACAAAAAAGTTAAATATTGTAAAACGGATATTTGAAACTCGGTAACTTGTAAAAATAATATATAAAACACTGAATAACTGACGCACAAACTCGATTTTCTGAAGAATAGCTGTTAAAAAATACAAAATTACGATAATTTATCTAAAGTTGGTTTGTAGGATTCATGTTTCACGTTGTATGTGTACTGGGCTACAAAAAAGCAAAACCGTCCGTCGGAACGTAAAAATTAGAGTCTTTCGGAATTCGGTTACAGTTCGTTTTAGTCTGACGCCCTGTTGGAATTTTACAATTTTTTACACTTTCTTTCTGCACGGTAGAACTCTCTCACCTCCAAGGCTTCTGTTCTTCCGTCCCGCAAGTAGAACCCTCCATCGCAATTCTTCTGTCCTCATTCCTTATCTTTTGGCGATTTCTTCCATTTTTGGTTAGTTGGTATTTGGACGATAAGGACATAAGAGAAGATGGGGCATTTCGGTGATAAGGTTACCGCTCGTATAAAAATAAAACGAAAACGCAATATAAGTAAACGTAATCCGATTATTAAATCCTTGGCAGATGGAAAATTCTACAAGGTTTTGCTAATTATTCTGCTTGGGTTTTGTCAGCGCTATTTAGTTTTATACTCATAACTCCTTCTTTGTTTACTCACAAAAGTGAAGAATGTTAGTCAAGAGAAGAGTGCACATTCTCACCGTTATGGTTTCGAGGCTGTGGTTTCATATACCAAGCATTATTTAACACAGACCGTTTCAGTAGTTGGATTTATATATTACTACTGGCTAATCTGAGGGGTGCTACACTCAACAGTAGACATTTGTCTCGCCAGAAAATACCACATCCAGTAATGAGAGAATCTAATCCCGTAATATGTTCCCTGCAGTACCACTATATTTTGTACTCTGACCCAGAGTCTTAAAACTCTCCGGCGGTTTTTCTACACAAATTAAACAACAAAAACTCAAGAAAGATACCTAAGTACACGACTTCTTGAAGACTTTGAAACAAAACAAACTGCCAGCTCGCTTTAACAGAAACCGATTGTCCTACATGTCGACACAAAAATTTAATTAAACTGGAAAAAGTAATCAAACTTAACTGCGCCTTTTGTCAGAGAAACCGATCGAACTTAAAGGGTAAGCTGATTTGTCTAATCGAATTAAAAACTTCCAAACTGTAAACACATTTTTTGTTTTGTAGAACAAAATTAGTGCGCTATGATTTTTAGAGGTCTTTAAAAGTGAGCCTTTGCAGATAAAATTAAAATGAAAAATATTTTATTCAAGCAACGATAAACAAAATGTATAACGCTACCAACGTTTACAGGCAAACGTTTTTGCGAATATGTGCAAAATATTGTCTGTCATTTACCTTTGCACATGGACGTATAGATACCGACCAGTTGTGGGATTGTCTTTGTATTTGCGTGTCCCTTTAAAGTAGACATTGGATTTGTGAGAAATAAATAAAAAATGGTGGGAATAGAAGTGAAATATCTATTTACTTTATATGAATTCAACCATACAAATTTTAGTTATCATTTCGTATTATTTAAAATTTGGTGTGCACATTAGTTGTTAATGTAATTATTCACATTTATATTGGACGTCTTTGGTCATCATCGTCATATTCAGCAAGGATTAATCCAAAAATGGTACGATCCGTTCGCAAGCAGATACTAGACCTGGTCACTCCAACGGTACTTCGGATGTGGCACGACTCTCCGTTATTTCGGCTTATAATTCAATAGTTATTTGGATAAGCGGTAGTCATCCATTGGATATGCGGTAGTCATCCATTGGATATGCGGTAGTCATCCATTGGATATGCGGTAGTCATCCATTCGGTTAAGACGTTCCGACCATTTCAGCCTATATTAGGCAATCCTCTCGAGTATACTAATAATATTCAGTTCCTGCCGTACATCGACATTACTTTTGCAATTCGGAAGACTATATCCTCCCACGTGTCTGAGAAATCCCATTTCGGCCAGCGTATGTTATAGTTTTTGAATTGTCTTTAGAGATTTTTTATGCCTACTCACAGTAATTAAAAGAGTGACTTACGTGTGTCTGCTTCGGTCGGGCGCATCTATGCACTTTTAATCACCTTTTCAAATAAATTCGGCAGTCTGCTATATACGGAACAAGAATAGAAAATTAATGTATTTCTTTTACACGTATTGATGCTATTTATACTCAGTGTTCACGGGCACAAATAGAATTAAATTCACGTGGGTTGTGTTTCTGCATCGATGCAGCGCTCGTGAATAAGTGGCCGAGAGAGAAAAAAGAAAGAGAGAGAGACAATATAAAAAACAAGTGTACGTACAAAAAATACTGCTTAAAGTGAATGATCCCGTCTAAAGCTCAAGGCGGCCAAAACCCTACAGCAAAGAAAGGGATGTGGAGTTAAAGAAATTATTATAGAATATTGTCGCACGTCTTAAAAACGTATATTAAAGGAATCTTTTATATATAATCAATTGGAGTCATATTAATAATTATATAATAATACTATATAATAATACTGTTATAATAGTATTCAAATTGTGTAGGGTTAGAGGCGGTGTGTTTCCTTGTCTATACAAAGTTCCAACTTTATAGTATGGATGCGAAGACGGGGTTTTAACAAGTAAGATACCGGTACTTCAAAACCGCAGACGGACCTTTGAACAAACAAAATCGTTAAGATAGCCGCCGCGAAGGGAAGCTAGAGAGATTGTCTTGAAACCTCCCCCAAATTTTGTGTTTTTTTTTTTTTTTTTTTTTTGAGGGGGTTACTTAGTATTTAAGACTAGGCACTCAACCTACAGGAAGCATAAAATGTGCTGGAACCCAAGCTACCATTTGAAACATGTCTACTGGCAATGGTGACAGGACTCATATAACAATAACAAATTTCTTATTTATTGGTGTTTCTGTTTCTTTTATAAATTTATAACACTTGCATGACATGGTATAACAATTATACGCTTTAAAGCTGTTATTGATCTCTTCAGTTGCAACACATACAAATAGTTAATCCACTGAATGGAATTCAGTTATTAAAATCTCATGAATACGTAACAGTTGCTGATAGTAAGATGGCTTATTTTTTCTTTTACATACACAAGTCTGCATACAGCAATGTATATCTACACAATAATTGAGTACACTTGAATCTGGTTGTTGAATACTCTGAGGTTGCAACTCATACAGACATTTAAGTTGACTAACATGCTTAGAGATATGCAATTATAACATGACACCAATTATTTATAAGATATTATTTTTTTATACACCAATTATTTGTAAGATATTATTATTTATACACCAATTATAATAAGATATTAGAGAATTATCTCATTGAGATCTCTTAAGTACCAATGCATTGGTTCAGCCAGCTCATTTAACAGTTCACACATGTGCTACTATACAGTTATACATTATTAACCCCCTGGAGAAAAATATACACATATATACATATACCACAACACATTAACATACACATACTTCCCACAATTAATTCAAGTAACTATCTTGGGTGAAACCCCCTTGCTGGTAACACCACATCAATATCTCCCCAAGGTGTAACATCAATTCATCCAAAAAATAACCCAATATCCCATGTAAAGTATTATTACAGCAATTCATAATGAACCCAACTCCAGTGTCGGTGTGCTCAGGAAGAACGCATCAAGATAGAATTAAGAACTCATTAAACCCGTTTTAAGATCCATATCCCCGAAATGTGTGGGTTAATCATCTATCCCACTAGATTATGTAGGATTGAAAAGCTACATAAGGGGACTCGTATCACCCACTCATAGCCAGCTATATTTAAACAGTGTACATGTGACTTTGAATTTAAGTTACTCACTCATATATATGTATATATGTAAATATTCTTCCTTTACATGAGTGTATAAAAAATATTTGATTAATATAAAAGCACAATTAATTCAGTATGGGATACTATCTTACAAAACCAGACTACAGTTTCACACATGCCTGATGCATGTTCACACCAAACTTCACAGGTTAATGTTTCATGATTTTACAATTTATAAGTCTGTTTTCACATAGTTTCTGCAGATTAAACTGGAGGAAACGTGGAAGATTTCAGAAGAAAAGATATAATACAGAAAGATCCCACCTGAGTTTTCCAACTTTAGTTTTATCCGGGCATGTGGTTCAGATACACAGGTGATGACAGTAGGGTTACTTCTGGAGCTGCATCCTCATCTGTTGGTCTGTTCGTGACTGGCGGCGTCGAGGAGCTTAGTTCTTTTCTCTGCACGAGAGGATGACAGATGGACGGTCATTCTCCGACACCCCTTCATCGGCTTGTCCGAGAACCCTGGGACTCTTTAGAATTAGGCTTCCATGCTAGTAGAAGTAAACGAATACAGGAAAAATCAGGCCGCCAGCCCAAACGATTCAGTCAAGAGTAAGATGAGGTATAAGAGAAAGACATGGTTTCTTTAAAATACGAGGCCACGGAAAACTAGCCTGTAGCAATCGGTCAATCAGCTGATTAACCGCCCACTCTATAATGTCGCCGCGAGACAGTAGCTGCGCCCTGAATCGCGTCACCGTTCGTCAGCGCGGCATTTACGTAGATAATTACGACTTTGGCTGTCTTCTGCTACGACGTCACAGCGCGATAATATAAACTCGCCGGGGCAATACCTTTGGAACGGCACAGTCTTACAAACGATAACAGCCTACAAGTTGAGTTATTTTCATTTACCGACACGACAGTAAAAATCAGACACTATCCGAAGACCAATTTTGACGAATAATAACAGTCTATTACTTTTGACGAGATTGGCAAAACAGTTCTGAGCTATAATCGGCTGGTACGGGCTTGCGAGTGACTCAACGATGTTATGTGGATTCGGAACAGGCTGAAGTCCAATCCACGACGATTAGGGAGAGAAGAAGAAGAAGAAGAAGAAGAAGAAGAAGAAGAAGAAGAAGAAGAAGAAGAAGAAGAAGAAGAAGAAAAATTGAATTGGTTTTTGATAAGAAATATATTTTTACTCCGTTACCAGATTCGCTTAAATTTTAGCACACAAAATAGATGTTTGACGCGTGATTTTCTGTGCACAATGCAAGTAAGAACGTTGACTGCTTGCTTGCTAACACCTACTGTATTTACTATTTAACCGCCTCAAATCTTTTGGAAGCAATTATTACGGATTTGTATTTGTAAGAGGTTTGGTTCATTGATCGACTCTTGAATTGATCCACACAGACTTTGGTGAGAGTGGGTCGTCACGGATTCAATAACAATAGATAATAATATAAACTTTTTATAGATCCTTTGTACACAAGTGTATGTGTTAAATGCGAAATTATATATAGGCCTATATATATAGTTGCAGAGAGAGAGATGACAGTGTCAATGTCATCCACCCAGTCAAGGTCACAAAGCGACAGATGGTGCTGTGGTTGTTGGGGGTATAGTGACACAAAACAGCGCAGCAATGGAATCTATTAAAAAACGATAACGTGAACGGGGAGGGGGAGGAAATCTGACTTATCTCTAATTCCAGCGGCATCACCATCACCGCCTTTAACCCTACACAATGTTAATACTATTATAACAGTATTATTATATAGTAGTGTTATATAATTATTAATATGACTCCAATTGAGTATATATATAAGTGATTCTTTTAATATACGTTTTCAAGACGTGCGATAATATTCTGTAATAATTTATTCAACTCTACATCCCTTTCTTTGCTGTAGGGTTTCAGACAGTCTTGAGCTTTAGACGGGATCATCGACTTGAAGCAGTATTTTTTGTACGTACATTTGTATTTTATATTGTAGTATTTTTCGGTGCAAAACTGAAAGGTTAGGTTTGACGCAATGTTACAATGTTTAAATCGCGTCTAAAATCCTCGTTCATTCTCCGATCCAAGAGAGAACAACCTTGCGTCCCTCTTAGAAATTTCGTATCGGCTGCCTGAATCCTCTGCAGGTCTCTTTTACCAAGAGTCCATGTTTCACTAGCATACAGGAATGTGGGGACAGTCACAGTTCTATAAAATTTCATTCCTGTATCATTCCGTGTTTTATTTTTCAGGTACCTATGAATCGTTCCACAGATGCGTTTAAATTTTGTTAGCTTAATATTCCAATCAATACACAGTTAATTAAAACATAAAAATAATTATTGAGAAGTAATTACTGTGTATGTGGTTGTAACGAAAAGCAGTTTTGTTTTGTTTTTCACGTGACACACAAAACAAAACACATATAGGAATGTGTTGTTCTTCCCCACCACTCCCACACATAACCGATACTAATAATACGTTACTGGAATCACCAAAGTTTGGAACCACTAACGTCACTTCGTATATACAGAAATTAAATGAAAACGTTAAAAGTACTTTAAAATATATGCCATTATTTCCTGCCCACTTTTTGGCAAATCCCTCCCGCAGTGAATCTCCAGTGTTTTCGCTTCTGCACAAAAGTCTCGTTCATTTCACAGTATCCTTGGTACAGTTCACAGAGTTCATCTCTTTACAGTTCAGTTTGTCTATCTTTTTACGTCTCTTGACCGTCAGAAATATAGCACTACTTCTGACCAAGTATCTTCTTGCCTAGCAAAATATCTTCCTATTGTATTTCTTAACTCAGTCAATAATATCGTTTATCTCACTTGGGTTGCCTCTTCAGTAATTGTTTCCTCCACTTTCCTTGCTTCTTTGCGCAGTTAGCAACCTTTGGAACGTTCTTGTGTTAGTCGCCAATGTTTTTTACCAATATTTCATGGCATGGGGTACCAGTGAATAACATTTTTCCTATTAAATACATCACAAGTACGTTATATCCATAACAGTGCTTCCAAAGTCAGTCCAGTCATGTCAGCTTGACAAGGTCAAAATCACGAATTTTCTACCTCATTTCTGAATAAAATTAACAGCTGTAAAAGCGAAAACTATATCATTTTACAAGCGATATCAGTTTCCGCTTTACTGCATTCGTACAAAGAAAAACAGATTGTCTATAATTGGAA
Source organism: Magicicada septendecula (assembly GCA_034769895.1). Classification (NCBI taxonomy): domain Eukaryota; kingdom Metazoa; phylum Arthropoda; class Insecta; order Hemiptera; family Cicadidae; genus Magicicada; species Magicicada septendecula. The sequence goes on along the minus strand of CM068376.1, from coordinate 302,700,912 downwards.
TCATCAGAGTCGAAAGATCGGGAAAGATCGTAGGTTTGCGATGGTCGTACAAGATTAGAGCGCATGAGAAATGAGATATGAGACAATCATATGGAGAAGCACAAAGAAGGACGGATGACCGTGTACTGTGCATGATTTCAGAAAAAACCGCGGAAAGCTGTAATGTATATAGCCCGTTGGAAAGGAGAACGTTGGGAAACTGTGGATAATATGGATACACAAACGTGTATAATGTTGTAAGAATAGAAATAAGAGGAAGAAGACCGAAACACAGAGCTATCCTTGATATACCGTACAGTGGATATGAAGAATAGAAGGCCGTTTGGCGGAAGGAAGGCCGCTTCCTCACCGATCTCGTCTTGGCCACCAACCTTGAAGATGAAGAAATAGATACATAAAAGTCTAGGAATTTCACTTGAAGAGCACGACGTCTCAAGGATAGATTCAAGGATGACATCAACAATAACACAAACATCTTGGACTTTACTGTGTGCACTGTTAACCATCACCTTACGTACTCAACGACGTGGAAACTCTCCGTTCTTTAAGCTGTGCTTATTATCAGTGAGTGCATACTTATGGAAATATTAAACGTAAATCAATGAACGGGCAAAACAGTTATTGATGCTTGTAACCGGTAGTTAGAGGATAAACCCCACGACGGGGCATCAGACGAAAGCACGTTATAACAAGTCATTCAAACGGAATAATAACAGTGTTGCTTAAGAGAGTTTTTACTTTATCTAAACTAATACATTAAATACAAACTGAGCCTATCCATCCAACACAAATGGGATGAGCTGAACACGTATGGGTGAGCAACATAAAGCCCTGTGGGATCAAATGGATCTCGTTGGGCGGGAAAACAATCTATATCTATAAAAGTGAATGTTTGTTTCTTTCTTTGTCCCGTATGCGTTCCTATACCATTCATCCGATTGCGATGAAACTTCGGTGAGTTGTTGTGCGCACGCCCGCGAAGGTTTATGAATTTTTTTCAATGAGGCCCTTTGGGGGGTTCTTGGGGTCTTCCACATCTCCTCCTAAACCACTGGACCGATTTCAACCAAACTATGCAACGGGAGAACCAACATAGGCTAGGTGTTTTTTCGATGGGGTCCTTTGGGGGGTCCTTTGGGGTCTTCCACATCTTCTCCTAAACCACTGGACCGATTTCAACCAAACTTGGCACACATATTTTACGCAACGGGAGAACCAACATAGGATAGGTGTTTTTTTCGACGGGGTCCTTTGGGGGGTCCTTAGGGGTCTTCCACATCTCCTCCTAAACCACTGGACCGATTTCAACCAAACTTGGCACAAATATTTTACGCAAAGGGAGAACCAACATAGGATAGGTGTTTTTTCGATGGGGTTCTTTTGGGGTTTTTTTGGGGTCTTCCACATCTCCTCCTAAACCACTGGACCGATTTCAACCAAACTTGGCACAAATATTTTACGCAACGGGAGAATCAACATAGGACAGGTGTTTTTTTTTCGATACGATCCTCTGGGGGGTCCTTTGGAGTCTTAAAAAACTAACTTATTAAATCTGGTTACTATGGCAACCCAATGGAATAGATTCTGTTCTAAATATATTATCGCATTAAATTGAAGACCACGCGAACGAAGTCTTTATATATTATATATATACAAACACTTTCTTTCTTTGAGTGGCATTGCAACGCATGCCGGGTACTCGCTAGTTACTAATAAACGAAAAATCATAGAGGCTTCTTTTATGGGTGTAAATGATAATTGTATCAGTCAGCCTTGTAAAGATATAAAGGTTTCAAAAAATATACAAACACTTGGTAAGTTTCTCAGTCTGACAGCGATGTTTCAGAGCACGACCACATTGTCCGATGTAAATAGCATCGAATTCTGCACAGTGCATTTTATAAACTCTGTTTTTCTGTAGTATGTTTGATTTTCTTCATTGTTTACTAGTAATGAAAAAGGATTACGTTTGTTTACTGATACCATGTTAAGACCATACTCTTTTAATCTATTATTAATCCTATCTGTTATAAACGGAATGTAATTTGTTAAATCAAATTTTATGTTACCTGGCTCTATGGAATAAAATTTTTTTAAATCATTTTCTTCTGTTTTTTTTTTAAACAAAATAATTTAACATCGCATTTCTGAACATAAGAAAGCAATTTTAACTAATACAGCTAATACAGGTTTTACAGGTAATTGCTTACAACACAACCACTTCATAGATACAAAACATAACACTACAGCACAACATACACCAAGGTAAAAAAAATGGATTTATTAGGAATTCTAGAAATTAGAAAAGCAATCAAAAGTATCAAAAATTTAACAAACGAACAAACTGAATTCTATGTATCCCCTTTACTAAAAGTTGTTATTTAGTTTAGTTAATTTTTATATTTTGCCTTCCTATTATACTTAATTTTTTAGACATTTGACCTTCCCTGCTAGCCTCTCTCCATCCCCTCCATCATACACACCCCACACACATGTCCGGATGCACACCCTAAACACATATTCACCGCCCTTACATTCTTTGTTTAGTTTGTTCCTTGATCTCTTTGAGAATACCTGAAACAGCTGTCAGAGGTAAATAATAAACTGTGAAACTTACCAAGTGTTTGTATATTTTTGAAAACCTTTGTATTAATATGTTTCGCCAAGTGCCAACGAGTCATCAGTCAATATTGTAAAGATGTATCTAGGATCTGGATTAAGAATGTAAAACAGTGTGTGTGTCGTGGTGGGCGGGGTTAGAGTGGCTGTGCTTCCCGGTCGTATCCAGCGGACATAGAGGGTAAGTAGCCGTTTTGTTTGTATAGTTTTTCTATAGTTGTGTCTAACTTTGTAGGCGATGGCAGTTCATTAGGCCCTATTGTTTTTTACGGTGCACGCTTGTTAGTGAACGAATCTCGGATAAGCCTGATTTGTATTGAATATTGATACTTACACCTGAAGACGACCTTTTAGTGATCGAAACGTTTGTGATAAATTTTAACTATGGTAATTGTCCGACCTAACATTTCTGAGAATTACTTTTTGTCTTATAGCTTAATTCTCTTGGAAAGTGATCGACTTAGGTTTTTCAAGGGATCTATCAGATTATACAGCCTAGTTTTATCGCTCAATAATACTTTCTGTGAACATAAAAAACTATGTTTCTTTATGAATTACAAAACTGAATGTTAATGTTTTAAACAAAATATTTACCGTGCGACACGGTATAAAGACGCTTAAAAGTAAAACACGCGAGCCGCAAGAGGGCTGAATTTGAGGTTATATAATCTCTCATAATAAACTAAAATGCTATATAGAAGAAAATGGGTAGATCATCAAGATCTAAGATCATCAAAAAATGCAGCAAGGCAGATGTCACATAGCAAAAGGAAGTTTTCGTCATCTAGTTGTTGAATTTACATTTTTTTATATAATTTAATCTAAAATATACTTGATCGATTTCAAGTGAAAATCCAGAGAACTGGAGGTCGGGGGCGCACGAGGCGGACTGTTGTAGTTGGGCCCTTGCCCGGTTGACGCCTAGAGCAATCGGACCTCTAGGGAGTGAGGTCCGATTCCTCTAGGGGTCAAACGAGCAAGGGCCCAACCACAACAGTCCGCCTCGTGCGGCCCCGACGTCTAAAATATACTGTGAAATGAGTTTTTTTTAAATGACTTTTACATGTCAGGCAGTATCAAATTGCAGTTTAAAATCTGAAACATCCAAAAGTTTTGGAAATAAGCTTAGTGATGAGTTTTTCATTATTTTCTGAATGCCAGTTATGAGGGAGAAAACAAAATTTTCAACTCGTACGTATTCGAATGTACAAAACGTACAATAGGATGAATAATTCGATTTTTAATTCTGAAAACTAGGCGAAACGTGTCGAATATAGTAGAACAGCAGAATATACGGAGTTTATGTATGGAAAGCGATGTCTAAGAAAACTGTATAATAGCAAAGAAATAAAACTTAAATGGTGAGAAAATTAATTTAAATTGCTAGAATAAGATTCAGCGATAGATCGACAACGTTTCATGATAACATTGTCACATGATAACAACTTTGTCACTACTTATTGCCATGGTGGTCGTTTAAGACCTGAAGATGGTACTTACTTACTAGCCAACGCCCACCCTTGGCTGTTGGGCCATTAGGCGGCGCGCTGACCAGTAGAGACGTGAGAGCCTTGCCGTATCATCTTCGTCTTGGACTTGCGTGTCTGAGAGCAAGGCTGGACATGTAGTTAGGTGATCCGCATTCATTGACCTACAGAGAACACATTCAGGAGACGACAACACGCCGATGCGGTACAGGTGGGAGGCCAGGTAGTCATGACCGGTTGTAGTTCTAAAAAGAGCAACACTAGTTGCTCGGGGTAGAGTTCTGTTGATGGGGCCGTCCGTAACCAATGTTGCCCATCTTTTTACCACACAGGCACTTAATTGTTTTTTTTTTAGCCAAAGGCTTATTGAGCAGTTTATTCTTGCTTTCGCAGATGCATATGAGCTGTGGGTCTCCGGCTGAGGTAGTGCTGAGCCCATTTTGGCGAGGATGTCGGCTTTTTCATTTCCCATGATGTTGACATGGCTGGGTACACATTGCAGTTCAATCCGCCAGCCTAATTTTACAAGGTTCTGCAGTTCTCGCCTACACTCAATTGTCAGGGAGCAGTAGACCTGAAAATGGTGGAGACACCGAAAGGCCTCGTCAAGAACGAAGTATTTAGCAGTGTGGCAATAAGTAGTGACAAAGTTGGTGTTAAGATGGCTGCTGATAAAACTAACAAAACTGAAAATGTTTCATGATAAAATGTGAAGCAACCAGTAATCTGTGACTGATGGTCATAACCTGACGTGGACGAAGGGATAAAATGTCACACTCCGGGCGTGCATTTTCCAAGAAATTGCATTTTCAATTATTTTCATTCTGCCGCCCACGCGTAGGCCACTTCCGAACTTAGTTTTACACTTGACTGGCTAACTCATGATAACTCGGTAGGAGGGACCACAAACGCGCTGGAAACCTGGGTACGCGATGTGACCGTTTTAACACGGGTATAAACCACTAGTCGAAATCCATGTCACTCACACACACACACACACACACACACTTATATTGTATAATAATATATATGCTACAGTTGCTGCCGTCTTTCACTTCCTGCACACCACAGGCTGCTGTTGTACTAGTAATCACGTTGCATCTTCATCATCTTGAATAAACCATATTTAAGACCAACGACCTAGATCACACTAGTTTTGCAGATTCAAAATGTGGATTTGAGAAGTTATGATGCTGTCATGTGTCATGTTTTCTGAGCACTCAACATCAAAAATACACAAAAAGCTAATATGTACACCACAATCACACACAATAATACCAGTTTAAAATACCCAGAACCAACAGGAGACCATAACAACAATCAACCAAACAGTTGTACTCAACAAGATCCAAAATTAAGAAGGCTGAGGATGGGAACAATATGATTCCCGAAATATTCCTAATAAGGGAAAAACTTCTTGAGGTAAAGAAATTATAAATATTAAATAAATTATATATGCATCAAAAAATAGATTGTAGCAAAAAGTGTTTGAACACACACACACACACACACACACACACACACACACACACACACACACACACACACACACACACACACACACACACACACACACACACACACACACACACACACACACACACACACACACACACACACACACACACACACACACACACACACACACACAATAAAAATGTATTATTGTAAAAACTTTTATTATTAATAATAATATAAATATAAATAAAACTATATTTATAAATAATAATATAAACAACAAAGACGCAATACTCTACTTGCAGAAGAAACGATATTGAACAATATCACAATATTAAATATATATATATATATATATTATTAGAGAATTGTGAGTAGGAGAGTAGAGATTAAAACATAGTAAACTTATTATAACTTTGACCTTACATCACGTCTCCTTCTTTAAAATGTTTTATAGTTGTTTTTTATTAAGGTGTGAAATATACCACTTTAAAAAATTAAGCAAATTAATTTCACTAAAAAACAGAATACGTGTTACCAATTGAGGTTAGGATGCGACTCTTCCTTAGACACCGGTGTTGTTTTCATGCTTTCCGGTCAAAAGAGATACATAGGGCCGTAAAAATCCGAATATATAAAACTATTATCCGACCAATAGCCACCTATGGCGCAGAAACCTGGATAATGACAGAAAAAATAACAAACTTTCTCAACACCTTTGAAAGACAAATTTTAAGAAGAATTTTAGGCCCGATTAACGAGAATGGAGTGTGGCGGATACGTTTCAATCATGAGCTTTATCAGCTGTATAAAGAGCCCACAATAACAACATATATAAAAATTCAAAGGCTCCGTTGGGCAGGGCACCTGGTTAGAATGGAGGGAAGCAGAGCACCTAACCGAGTGTTCAACGGAAGAATGGAAGGCCGCCGTCCAGTTGGAAGTCCCAGAAGGAGATGGGAAGATGAAGTGAGCGAGACTCAAGATCGCTGCTACATATCGACAATTGGAAAAGAATGGCAAAGGAGAGCGATGCCTGGAGGTATAAACTGGAGGAGGCCAGGGCTCAAATTGGGCTGTAGCGCCATTGGAGAGAGAGAAACTTATTATAGCTTTGACCTTAAATCACGTCTCCTTCTTTAAAATATTTTATAGTTAATAAAATTTAATTAAGGTGTGAAATATACCACTTTAAAAAATTAAGCAAATTAATTTCACTAAAAAACAGAATACATGTTACCAATTGAGGTTAGGATGCGATTCTTCCTCAGACACCGGTGTTGTTTTCATGCAACACATTCGATCCCCACCACATAACACTGGGCGAACATCCATGATGAGCAGGAGGCAGAAACGCTAGACGCTAGTAAAAGAAACTACAAAAAGGAAGCGGAAAATAAAATTACAAAATACAATCAGTAAAAAATTAGAAAGCCACTTCATTGATCTACACATAATTTGTAAATCATTATGTATGTATAATACATAATCGCTTACACCAGTCAGAGTAATATTGACAGTAATCATGGTAGTAGCATAGTGGTGTTTACTGACCGGGTCCAAACGTAGCTTGTAGCTAATGGGGGACGAGGATCAAGGCCCCTTCATGGTAGCAGCGCCCGGAGTGATTCCTCCGACGAATGCAAGAATCGAAACTCGCTCAAGGGTTAAGGTATTCAAGGTCTTGGGTTGGGAGGGTGTGCTCCTTTTCGTTGGGTAGGGGAGAGGATCTCAGCAAGTGAGGTGCTCAGCCTAGGCAAAGTCTGGGTTGTCTTGTGCCCTGAAGCCAGCGGTGACGCGTCCGAGTCACAGCGGAGAAACCTCGCGGTACATTTGAGGACCGGTTAGCCAGCGCTTCTGTCTCCGACGCGGCCCCACTGTCCGCTCAGGGGTGATCTGCACAGGCCTGTTGCGTATCCAGGGCGGGCACCTGATGATCAAAAAGGCTCTTGCACAACTGACATAAGACAGCCCCGCCGAGGCCACAAACGACCAGGGCAGACCATCTAGGGCGGTAAAGCGGCGTCTAAACGGGCGATAGTGAAATGGCCATCAAAATAACGACCGTTAAAACAAGCTTATGATATTTCTAACTCAAAAAAGAGAACATTTTAATTTTTCAGTTATAAAACAAAGGGCACTATATATATTGTCACTTTATAATAAACCTAATCTTATACTATTTTTACCTTAATATAATTTGTCTTCAGTCTTCAGAAACAATGTGTTATTTTCACTGGTTAAAAGTACTGGCCACAGGCTAGCCATACTTTTCAGTATTTTCTAAAGTTGTTTATTACTTAAAAAAAAAATTTGAAAACGTATATTTAAATCTTGGTAATCCTTATCAATCGTTGTACAAACAAAATACCTTTTACAGAATCCATGTCGAGTTTGATTTCTGTGCCCACTGCCACCTCAGTAGTAAAAATATTGCTTCATATTTGTATCGTGTGAAGGAATCGCAAACAAAAGCTGACCTATTTTTGTTCTAAATTCGGAGGCATTTTAAGTTTTCAGATTGCTGAAACCGTTTTTCCTACTTCCCGTTTATACAAAATATATCAAGTTCCTTGACCCATTATCATATTAATTAGTAATAAATAAATAAGTTCAAGAATAACGTGTGTATTCACTAATGCGGAATAAAATACTACTCATATAACTTGAAAATTGCTATATTACAAAGTTATTTGACTTGAAAAGATGGAAAATAAAATCGTGAAATATGAAAAATTCGTTAAAAATTTATATCCTTGATGTTTTTATCATTTTTCCGGAATGAACTTTTATAGTTAAAAAGAAGATGTGTCTGGGAAAAAGAATATATGGTAACCCAACTTATAAAACTTGTCTAGTAAAATAACGGTTGGTTAGGAAGAACATTTTCGTTAGATAGGAGATTACTCAGCCTACAGAAACTGCACAAAATTGTTGCAAGTTCACTATTATGTCTCCATTTTGCATCTGCAGTTACAAATTTATGTTCTGCATGATGTTGCAGAAATGTTGGACATAGAAATGAATCCCACATTTACATTTAATCGTTTTTATGTTAATATCATTACATTTACAGTGTTCCGATTTTGTGTTGTATGACCCACGCAATATTGTAAGTAAAAGTCTAGTTCTTCTGTCAAGTTTAATATATATATAGGAAGAGTCTAAAAATGTACATCTACAGGGTGCTAATAGAACAAACCACTGGCCTACTAGTAGAAAAATAACGTTGATCAAACTGATAACGAAAAAACGTTGACTCTGTGTAAATTACATTAATATAATGGAGATTAATATATCTATTCGCACAATTAAATGCAACACACCAAAATACGATCATAAACAATTATTATGAGTATCATTACAAAGTATACACTAAAGACTCTGTCGTGGAATCATCGTCGTTAAGTTTGGACTTTGACAGTGCTGCTAATGAAACGTCTAGCGTTTAAAATAGATACTATGTACTGTAGTTGCTAAGGAGATGTGGTGCCGTTGGGAGGGTGGTGTAGTAATTAAGCGCCCAACACTTTGAATAGTGCTATATGCGGTAGAACAACGACAGGTGGTTGCGTTCTCTGTTTCATCATGATTCAATTGTTAGACGACAGTTCAGTTAGTTACACGCCTAGGAATTCCAACAACGTAGAAAATGAGGTAGTGTTTTCTTTACATCAATTTTCTTTTTTCCGAAGTGCAGTTGATTCAGAAAAATATTTACAAAGAAAGCATCTACAGATAAAAATACTTATAATCAAAAATGTTTCGATTAACGTAATTAATATTATCACTTATCACAATATTATACTATCACACACACACACACACACACACACACACACACACACACACACACACACACACACACACACACACACACACACACACACACACACACACACACACACACAACTAATATATCGTGACGTTTATTGGAAAGTCCATTCCTGTGAATTTACGGAAAACTGAAAGTAAAGTTTTTCAAGTGCAATGGATAAATCATAAAACTGATTTTCAACGTTAATTTTTATTATTAATAGAATTTTTTTATTGATTATATAGCTGTTGAAAAGTAAAAAGAAATAGAGAGAAATGCGTCAAAAAATGTCGTTTTTAAACATCTTGAAACGTCATTAAAACTGAGACTTGGGTGGTTTTACTACCCGCGATATGTCAGTTATCAATGTTGTGAATTTTTAATTTTTTTTATATTATACTGTAGTGTTTTACTACGGTTTGTGTTCAAATCGGGCCTTTCAGAACTAATAATAATGACTAATTCGATTATAAAAACATATTCACTCTTCCTACTGTTAAATCTAGCAGACAATTTGAGGCTAGCCGATGTTTCCATACAAAATGATGCCGGACATCAAAACACTCTTACACCATAAGACAAGCCGTGTTTAGAGTTTTTTTTTTGTTGTAATTTTGTATGTAAGCCTAATGATGACATGCCAAAATAAAAGTAAAACGGTACTTACTTTGTTAGAAACAATGGAATATCTTCTTCGCAATTGTATTTGTTTAATTGTGTTAAGTATGAAAATTATTGTATAAAATAAATTCTTTAAACACCGTTTTAGATGAAAATTTATAATGTAAAAAACTTAATACACAACTAGAAACTGTTAAAAATCTGTTTGTACATTCAAAACAAAATTACATTGCTGTATCATCATATTATTATCTCTTTGCTGGCTATTTTGTTCCCATTTATGCGACTTTCCACTATCGGTTAAACAGAACAGCTGACGAAGACAAGCTGAATCACATACTTTATTTTTAGACCATTAGACACAAATAACAGTAATTGTGTGATATGATCTTCATATTTTGACTACAGAGTACTAATCTCTACACAAAAATTAAAACGTTTACCTTCGCCTGAGCAAGATTTAGCGAAGTTCGCAATGAGCGAAAGCTGTCAAAAAAGGCGGAGACAAGATTTTAATGAAGTTTTTGTCTAAAAATTAGTGTCACGGAAAAGTGCATTGCATGTTATTGATACTCCGACACTCGTGTACAACAAAATCCAAGTAACAACGTGTCAATTTTAAAAGGAAACTTAGCAATCGACACTATTCAGTCACTGGAAACTACTTTAATCGACGGGGCGCCGTTATTCAACAAATAATGATAAATCCCAGTCAAATAACGGGTTATACTATTTACAGAAGTTCCGCTGAACAAATTGACGAGTTACTTAACAAAAAGTGTTAACTTAATTTCTATATAAATATTTCTAAGTTTCTAATAATAAGTATATAATAAGATGATGATCAGTTTTGTAATTCAAATATATCGTATCAATGGAATTGAAAATTTCAAGGTAATTGTGAAGTTGAAAAAAATTTATCAGCGGAGGATAAACTATTTGAAACAGTTACACTAATCTGATAATATTTCTGAAAGAGAACAAAAACTTATTTACTGTTCGTGTGTTAAGGTTAAAAACATTTAAACTGATACTTTTAAAAGTCTATTTCTTAAACTTCCAAGTGAATAAAAACTATTCACTGCAAATATTATAAGGAATACTGATCTAAGCGTAATTTTTCTTAAATCTTCTAGCATTTTTAAGGAAGTGTAAATTTTAGTTATGAAAGTTGTACTATTTACTTTACAAGCGTTGTATCTGTCGACGCTCATAAAATAATCTACACACAGGAAATAAAGCAGTGTGAGTCATTCTTAAATGGACTTTAATATATGAAAAAATAACTAAAATTTACTATGTATTGTTATTTTAAATTATGAAACTTATTTCGTAAATTTTCACTCCTTTTAAATTTTTAGCATACTGTGCTGATATAAGAATGGAATTGTTTATAGTCATTCGACAATTTGTTTATGGAAAGTCATTGGAATTATGCCTTTAAACATTTCCTTTATTTACTTTATCTGTAATTTTACAAGACCGTAATCTTTTGTTTCTGCAAAATTAGTGTCCTGACTGTGCCAACTTATAAGGCCAAAATTGTGATAGTACAGACCACTATGTTCCTTTATTGTTTAGCAGGCAAGTTACAAATTAACAGCTTACTGGCAGAAAGAGACAACCGCCCAGTTTAGTGTAATAATGTTTCCACAAGCCGTAGCTGTTTATAATGTGTATTGCTTCAATTTTGTTAACGAAAACTTTGGCAGTTGCGTTTTTTTAAGTGACAAGTTACACCGCTTCTAAAGTAAAAAGCCTGACTTTTTATTTGAATATCTTTTTATTACAACAAAATCCCTAATGAGTAATACAAAACACTGCCTTCTAACGGAGAAGAATTGCTAGCCTTTTCAGATCTTCCACTTTCTAGTAAGTGATAACAAGTACCTATACAATGTCTGGATATTGTTTTGTCGAGGATAGTTAACACTGAGCAAATGGAACCCAGAAGTTTGAGGCTGTATATTGTGAAAAATGTCAAGAAAAGTATAGATATACACAAACTTCATTGAGCTCGTTCTTTTCAATGCCTTTTTTGTTCACAGCATCGGCTATTATTTTATATTTTATTTTGTATATTAGTCGCATTAGCGGCGAAGCGAGAGAATTTTGGGAGTTAAACTCTCCACACACATAAAAATAGGAACTGTCAAAATTTTAAAGTAAAAATAGCCTTAGTAATACAATTACATAATTAGACTAATTAGTTATGTGAGTACGGATATTTTTAACTGATTTAAGATCTATGTCTTCTTGGTGAGTAGGAAAGAACCAGCTGTCTAATGTTTACTGAATCCGCAGTGCTTCCAAATCGGTTTACGATATTTATTCCTATGCGACTTAAAAAAAACTTTCTATATTGAACTTTCTTTTTCTTGCTATTTGTATGTTAACATATGTCTGTCTTTTCGTTTTAGCCGGTTTCGATACTTTAATGTTCAGTACACGGCGCTCTTTAATATTTTATATAGCATTCTATAAACTTTTTTTTCATCTTCTACACTTCCGGGATTAAGCAATGGTTCTGTTCTGATTTCACATTATCAGAACCATTTCTTTCTTGGTCTTCCTAACTCCCTTCTTAGAGAAGAGAAGAGAAAGGGGAAGTAACTGTACTGTACTGGTACAAGGGGAAGTAATTGTACTTGTTTACAATTACTGGTACTCTATATTCATTCTTGCGACTTAAATACTGTCTCCAGTTCCCCCTGTATTCTTCAATTTTCTTATTTAGATTATATATTTAATTCGTCCCCTATATCTTAATTTCTTATATGATCCCTTCTTGTGTGTCCTTTAACCCTCCTTAAAAATCTCAGCTCGGATGATTGTATGTTGCTTTTATCTCTTTGTTTTGTAATCCAGGATTCACTGCCATATAATAGCAATGGAATTGCTTTGTAGGATTTTAATTTTGTCTTACATCTCGTTTTATTTTTCAGTCTTTCTATTTATAGTTCCACGTATGTGTTTAACTCTATTGACTTTATTTTCTATATCTTTGTTAGCGTAAAAACTTATATCACAACCTAAATAGTTAAAATTTGAGGTCTGTTGCAAAACTTTATCATCAATAATGATCGTTGAGCGTACTGGAAATTTTTCGTAGTGAGCCATAAATTTTGTTTGTTGGTAGATATCGATAGGATGTAGTATTATCGCCCCAGTTTATGTAGTCTGTACATAGAGCTTTGTAATTCTGCTTCATTATTTTGTAGTATAACCACATCATCTGCATACAGCAAAACATTTATGTGTGATTCCTTTTCAACTGTATACCTTGATGGAGTTCAATCTTCCAGTTCTATACGAGGTCCTCAATATAGATGTTGAAAAGTGTTGGGCACATACTACACCCTAGGCTAACTCCTTGGTTTATTATTAGCTCTTCCGTTTTGGAAATGCCTGTGTTTATAACTATTTTAGTAGCTTTATAAAGGTTTTAGTTGTCTCTATACGATGTACATGGTATTCTCTTTCCTCCATTATTGTCCGTATGTAGTCTATTTCTAATGATCGAGTCGAAAACTTTTTCAAAGTCAACAAAGGCAACATGCGTTACAAAATTGACTTCACTTCATTTTTCTAAAGTTCTTTTCATGCTAAAAATGTTATAACTGCAGGAGCGACCTTTCCTAAATCCAGCTTGTTCCTCTCCCAGACATACATCTGTTATTGCTCTCAAGCGATTATTTATTATTTTTGAATATGCTTTGTAAATTGCATTTAAAAGACTTACGCCTATATAGTTGTCACATTTGTTTCTTTGACCCTTTTTAAAAATAGAAATGACTGCAGCTGTTTTACAAGAAGCAGGTGTTTTATAGTTTCGCCAGCATTCGTTAAATAAATGTAGTAATCTCAGTTCACAGAGTGTTCCTCCATATTTAATAAGTTCAATGTTTATTCCATCTGGGCCAAAAGCTTTTCGGTTTTTCAAACTTTTTAAAAACTGTTGGAGCTTATCTAGTGCAACTGAGTCAACTGTTTTTTGTAGTCAGGCGTGTGATGTTCCACGTCTTCTACAGGATTTTCGCAATACCACAACTTTCTGTAATATTATATCCATTTTTCCTTATTAATTATACTAATTCTGGTATTGTCTGACTGATTCAGAGTTTTTAGCATCTTGTAAGTAAAATTTGCGTTCCATGTGTGTCGTGTCCAATATTTGTGATTAATTTATCCCATGAATCTTGGTGGGCTTTCGTTATCAGCTATTTGGCAGAATTCCATATTTCCTTATATTGTTGTCCAGTTTCTTGTGCTTTCTTTTCTAGGACGAGTTGATATGCCTTTTATTTTTGTTTCACAGCTTCTCCTATTTCTAAATTCCATATTTGTAATCCTCTTCTTTTCCTTATTTTATTTTTCATTCCAACTGCTTCCAATGCTGCTTTTTGTATACAATCTTTTATGTTATTCCATTCTTCCTCAACATCATCAGCAGTTGCAGTTTTCGTGATATATTCCTGTAATCTCCTTTGATAAAATTTTCTGATAAATTCTTCTTGTAGTAGGTAAAGCTTGAATATTTCATCTGTGGACACTAGCTTCTTTTTAACAAAGTTTTCTTGCTATTAGTGTGATAGTTCCAACTACCAGAAAATGATCCGAGTAGATATAGGCCTATTGCCCTCTTTACACTCTAATATCTTGTATTTGATTCCTCAGTTTTGAATTTACAATAATATAATCTATTATCGATCCCAGACCTTTAGCAGTCCACATATACTTATGTATGTCTGTCTTTCTAAAAAATTGAATTTCAGATTTTCGATTGATTGTATGTTGCAAAATGTCTTTGTCCATTGTCATTATTAGTTTGTTCCGCAAAAGTTCCCACTACTTCTGCTATTGGTTGATTCCCAATTCTTGCATTTAGTTCGCCACATATTACAACATGGTCTTTCTCATTTACTTTGTTTAGTTCATTTTGCAGGTCGTCGTAGAAAAATTTGTTTTTTATTCTTCCCTTTTTCAGGTGCATAGATGCGGATTCAAGTTATATACCCTCTATCTACTCTGAAATTGCATGTAATAATTCTTTTATTTATATAGCTGTAACTTATTATCCTATTTTTCCATTTATTATTAACTAATATTTCAACTCCGCAACAGGCACGTCCGTTTTGTGGGAGTCCATTATATATCATTGTATATTCATCAAATTCTATTGTACCGTTTAATTTCTTCTTAGTTTCAGTTATGAGCACTATATCAATTTTTGATTTCTTTAAAATTTTATTCAGTTCAACTCCTTTATTTCCTAAGCCTCTCACATTTCACGTAGCTCGATCCGAAATTCGCACTCGTTTGTCATTGATTTCTTGCCAAGGTCGCTGACCATTTGATCCGTCCGGCTGATTTTTAATGTGAAGGATTCGAGTTTGATATTTTTCGAAGTGATAGTAAAAGTACTGTACTAGCAGAGGTTTTATATTGTACTGTTTTAATTTGATATTTTTATAGTGTTGTCTATTATATGACTTAAACTAACAATATACTCTAGGTACTGTAACATAAACGAGTCTGTTTTAAGCCATAACTTCTAATAATTCGATGTTGTCACTCCCAACGTCCAAATTACAAATTTCCGTACATAATAACAGAGTTATATACTAATTCCTGAGCCTTATTAGATTAATGCAACGAAAATAGCAACATTAGAAATTACAAATAAAACTGTCCTCATTTCTTTTCACCTTTGGCTAAGACCGATAAGAACTGACCGCCGCGCCCAGCTTCTATGACAAATTTTAGATATTTCACCGCCGCACACAGCTAGTAAAACCCCACAAACGCGTACTTGCGCATCCTGTAGCGCGATTTTGAAATGTTTGTTTTTAAGGGCTCATTTTATGTAAATCTTTGATCCTTTTTTGCGACAAAACGAGTAGCCTGATTTAATTCCATTTGCTGCAAATTTCATAGAGACATATTCACTAAGGGGAAGTTTTAAAATTCACTACCAAAGTGTCCAGGAGGTGGGAGACAATGTTTTCTAGTTTCCTGATATCGTTTATTTTATTTATATTTTAATGTAATAGGTCATCTTTATTGTTTCATGACTTTCTTAAGTTTCAGATATCTATTAATGTAACCCTGATGTTTCCACATTTATTTTCTTGATTACAACAAAATAAGTAACAAAAGACGAGTCCTTTTCCTTTTACCTCTTCTAGTATTAAAATCTGAAACCCCCAGAACCCGCAGAACCCCTTACAGAAAGAAAACCTGGCTGTTTCCGTAAGTGGCACAACAACCATCCGCTCTCAGAGAGAGATTTTGTTTATGCTGAGAGGGATTATTAAGTGTTTAGTTTTCTTTATACTATTGTTTTCAACTTCATTTTTGCTACTTTATATTTTAAAAGAATTATGTAAATTCAATAAGGGAAAAATAAAATTTTTTCATCTGCCAATTGTGTATGGCATTGTCTATGCAAAAATTAAACAGAAGGCGACAATGGGTCCCATTGTCGTACTCCTCAATTGTTCAGGCCCACACTAGGAGTTGTGCTCCATCTTCCTGTCTCAACTAAGATTTATTATCCACATAAAAATTCTGTGGCTCTAACGCGATGTTGCGGGATCCCTTTCTTATATAAAAAGACGTAGATTTTTATATAAAATAATTAATTTAAATATTTAAAATTGATACAAAACTATTATTCTTAATCCTGAGAGGGTTCACCACAGTAACACACATACAGGCGAGACTTTTTAGAACCTAGGGGTGCCGCTGATGATTAATGTAACACAATGTTATCTATGTTTTTTTATAATTTTTAAAGGAAACGGCGACTGATCGTTTAACTGAAGAAGAAGAACGTGAGACTAAGGTTAAAAATGTGGAAAGACCTGTGGCCATGATAAAACCTATCTTAAAGTGGCCAAAAGATACACAAAAGACAGGGCCTGCTGAGGTCCATTCTGCATACGTTGCCGTTAGAACAGAAGAAGAACGGGAGACAGATAATGAGGTTCATCCACCGACGCAGTCGCCGCCCCTACGAAGAAGGTTTATCCACGCATGGCGTATTCTGAAAACAACTTTAAAATCTATTGCGTTTGTTATGACTGTTCTCTTCATACTCTCTCCATTGTGCCTTTTCGTATACAAAGGGTAAGTTTATAGTTCTCTCTATCTTGTGTGTGTGTGTGTGTGGGGGGGGGGTGAAACATAGTATAAACATTATGTAAAGAACCATTATTTGAAAGCTGTTAACCATAATGCAATTTACGTTTACTAAACACTGGGACCCAACTTTCACAAGTCTTACCACATTATGAATTTTTAGATATTACGAAGTATATGGCGTGTGTGCAGTTCTGTAACCTGACAGCCAATAATATTGAAGTATAAATGTTGTTGCGTTTAGCTATTACAGAATTTCTTCCGCTGTTACTGGCAGCCGCTTTCTTTCAACCCGTTTTACCGTTTTATTTCTATTTAGTGTTTGCAAGTGTGTCCAGGTTTCCTTTTCTTGCTCTTCTCGTTTTTCGCTTCTTGAATTTTTCTCACCGATCTCGACGTGGCCAACAACTCAAGTATGTTCGTTCTATACTTCTACTGTAATCGTGTCCGTAATACCTGACCTTCAGTCTATATGTTGGCCTAATTGTCTGACACCTCTACAATTCATATTTCAGATATATATGAAAATAACAGTAATATGATAATGCCTTCATTTTGTACCACCTGAGTAGTTTAGAAGATAGGCAATTTAGGTTGTCTCGTGTAAACCATTTTGAGTATAACAGAGGTAGTGTGGTCATCAATACACTTCTTCATCATCATCATCATCTCCACTTTACGGATTAGGATGCACTTCCTGTCCCGGAAACCATCTCGTCCTCGGACGCCCCACACTACGATACCCTGTGGGTTTATAATTCAAGCCAGGTTTGGTAAGGCGAACTTGCTGCGTCCTTCCCAAACGCGCCTTGTATTACGTAATTCTGTCCCGAAATTTAAAATTTTGTAATTCTCGCCTTATCTATGTGTCACTTATTCTGTCTCGTAACGTGCCTGACCAACCTGAGAAATTTCATTTCTACTGCTGTAACCTTTCCTCTGCCTCTCTGTGAAAGTACCCGTGTCTCACTCCCATACAGTCACCGGTACATCCATAGTCTTAAAAACTTAAGCTTAGTGTCAATACACTTCTGGCGCCCATTATTATTCCAGGACGTTATCCCAGTCTGGGCCGTCCCTAGTAAACGCGAGGCGCAGATCTAACAATAATTGCACCCCCCTCAAAATATATGTTTGGAAGTTTCGTAAATTAATTAAATTGACCATATAATAAAGAAATATACTTTACTTCTTCTATAACTTACATGACACGGTTAGAGTGAATTGAAACAGTATGATACATAATAACACAAGTATCACTTCGTGTAGAATTGGAGTTCAAAAATTATGCACGCGCCAGGTCCACGAACTTGTTTCGCACTGTTGTTTTGGTTTGCTGGTTTGCACGCATTATTATTTTATGTAACTTAGACATTTTATTGAGCAACAGAAAATGCTTACTGTAACACTGTAACCAATAACTAAACGTATGCTATGTATCTGATAAATCTTTAGCTTACTAGTAGATAAATTTCACTCTTATTGAATAATTATTTTTCCCTTCGGTGGGGGGGGGGGGTAATATGCAGCCGCACCTGTCGCACGCCGCTAAGGACGGCCCTGATCCCAGTACTCATTTTCATTGTCATAATACTGAGTGGTCATAGTCTTGGCTAAAAACGTACCTCAGTTTTATGGTACGCCCAAGAATCGAACCGAACCGGGGACCACTAGAACACTAACCAGGCGAACTCCCCTGGTCTGCTAAACCCCCCTACTTGATATTAATCGATATAAAATTATTTCTTCTTTTCATTCATAAACTAGTTACGTCTGCTTTCCAACTGTAGCACTACATCGTATACAGAATAATCAATGGATGTGATACACATATCAGCATATTAGTATGTGCTATTAATTACATATTTTAGTGTAAATCTTCTCTTTTGCTTTGTAGCAATTAAAGTTCTCTTTAAAATGTTTGAATATGCGTAAGAAAAAATTCTGAGAAATTGAGACTACTTAAACTACAAGAATTTAGTGAGCACTCATACTGACCAGTAGAAAAAATTTACCTATAAATTAAGTGATTATGCCAGCAGAATTAATGATCAAGGCAACCAACTTAATAAAACGTTAAATTTTTCATCTGTTTACTTAGAAATATTATATCTTGGTCTCGATTATGTCCTGTTATCTTCTGCAACATGTTGCCTCTTCCACTGTGATTTTCAAACATACGTGAATACGTTTAAATTCTTTTTTGTTAAGGACATTTGGTAGCGACGTCCAAGGATGCAAATGTGCAGTAAGTAGAATCAATCCCGACCTTGACGATAATCCTCTACAACTGATCAATGATTTAATCTTATTGGGTTGTTCAGCGGAAGGGGAAACGCGCTGCAAAACGCAGTGTCAGGCTTTGGTAAGTGTAAAACACACAGACACTACATAGCCTATAATCTATTTAAGAAACCAAGGTATTTTCCAAGGAGTTTTACTTATACAGTTTTATTGCTCTCTTTTGTTTTTCTATGAAACTAATAATTAATCTAAAAAAAATATCACTTCTGTCCCAATACTTATATAAATATCAGTTGTCGTTACTTAGTATTTAGTTTTTAATCTAAAATACATAGCTACACAAACTGATGCAGTGACCACTCTCACACACACACACACATGCGTATAATAAGAAATTGTTGATAACAGAATGTAGTAGAACAGTTATACAACAAGTTTGTGGGATTTTATATGGTATATCGTAGGTACGTTAAGGTTTTTTAACTTTAAAGAAATTACATTTTACTTAGTACTTTAAGCTTTTTTCTTTAAATAGTCTATGAGCCTACAGAAATTGTGCGACAAGTAATGAAACGTAACAGCTACTATCACACGTTCATTATTATTATGTTTTTTTTCTCCTAAGATTTTGTACGCACAAACTTAAATATGTTTACTGAAATGTGAGTCCAAATGTTGTCTGTTTACCTGTTTTTTCATTATGCGTATACTATATCATGTATCGTACTAATAACCACATAATGGATGCAGCAAAGTACTATTCCCCTGTTGGAATCAAAGGTCAGTCAAATATGTTGCTCTGTGGTGGTAGTAGTAGTAGTAGTAGTAGTAGTAGTAGTAGTAATATTAGTAATAGTAGTAGTAGTCGTAGTAATAGTAATATTAATAGTAGTAGTAGTAGTAGTAGTAGTAGTAGTAGTAGTAGTAGTAGTAGTAGTAGTAGTAGTAGTAGCAGCAGCAGCAGCAGCAGCAATAGTAATAATATAATAATACATTTTGTAATTTTAGTGGAGGTCGTATTCTCGTATTCTTATATATTTTTTGTCTTACTTTGAATGTAGATGTTACTAATTCACAATACATATATGTAATTATCACCATATAGATAAATACGTATAGTGGTACTGACCAAACCAGTTATAGTGTTAGTGATACATATTTCTTTTTTCCTGTCACTGGAATGTTCTTAATTTTACTTATATTTTTATTATGTACGTTAAAGAATATTGAAATGTTAACATTTGGTTTATAATATAATTTTCAGGTGGACAATTACTCAACAACTTATAAACAGGATGTGTGTCAAAATCAGATGAACCCACTTAAATATTTGGTAAGTTTTAATATTAATTGAATTCATTAATGTTAATTAATGATTGTAATTAATTAATGTTAATGAATGCTAATTAATTGATTAATTAATTGGTTGTAAAACATTCATGTTTTTTAATAAACTACACATTGTTTTGCGACTCAACCGCTAACGTAATCACGAACTGTTAATCTTTATCTGTCTCAGCAGCTTAACAACCAAATTCTATATTACTGAAAGCAGTCTCACTTTGCACTGTAGCCAGTAACTCTCAACTGTGAATAAGATCATCCAAGTTTTACCAGAGTTGTATATTCTTGTTTGGGTCGTGCAGCCATTAACAAAAGTAGAATTAATATTATTTTTAAGAATTAGCTAGTCACATGGTTTTTCCCTTAATAAGTTTAATAGTAATACTTCTGTTCATAGCGTAATATCTATTACAAGAATTGTGGCAGAAAGTGGAAAACGTTGTACAGGGAAGTACCGATCTGCTGTAGGGATGGTTTAGCTTTCCCCTGTCCTGAGGATGACTATGAGGATGAGGATACATGAATTTAATTGCTCTATGTGTGTGTGTGTGTGTGTGTGTGTGTGTGTGTGTGTGTGTGTGCGCGCTTATACTTTTTGGAATTGTAATTATTAGTTCTCTGTTAACTTTTATTAATTCTATGTTATTAAATTGTATTTTTAATATTTCTATTGTCTTTTATTATTTGAAATACCATGTGAAGAACTCCAGAAAAAAAATTCCTTTATTTAAATTGTTCTCTATGTACCCCCCTTCACTCTCTCCCCCTTTCTTTTTCTCCCCCTATCAATCTATCTGTCTCCCTCCCTCCCTTCCCCTCCGTCACTATTTTCCTTTTTCATTCTTTGTTTATGTTTAAGAAGTTCTAACCCGTTAAAAATATTTCACAGAAGCTTATGCCAAAAGCTCAATATTTCAACTTTGTTATCTGACTGAAGATACAAAATAAAGTTCTATAAAAGTATACATGAGAATTTGTAATTATAAATTTGCATCAAAAAATAATATGTATAAAAATTATTGTATTATGTCTCAAAGAATATTGTTAATTAACATTACGAATTATTCTGAAAAAGAATGTGTAGATTGTGTGAAGTGTGAGGATTTATACATGTTTACAACACACTTGGTACAGACTGTGTTCAGCAGGGGGATATCTTGGAAGTGGGGTGCAAAAAGGGCAATGTACCCGGGAGACAAGGACTGGGAGTGACATCTAGATCTTGGTTGCATAAAGTTTACTAATTAAAAATTTAAAAATTTCAGCACAAAAGCGGCAGTAGTAGTTTTTAAAAATTACTTAATGTATTACTAAATTTATTAAATGACCTACGCGTGGACTTCATTTTACCTGTCAGTGTTGCTAAGCACGAAAGGTTATTTTCCAAGTTAAAAATTATAAAAAATAGTTTCTGATTAGTGTGATCCAAGAAAATCTAACATATCCTATCGACAATTAATATTAAAACAACATTAGCATAGTTGTAAAAAACGGTAAAGAAAGTGTAATCAGAGAATTAAGAAAAATTTATTTTGGTTGTAGAAAATCAATAAATCAGTACGGTAAGTGATATTTTGAGGTTATTGGATTGTGAGATTAATTTAAAAAAATTGTTTGCTTTATATTAAGAATGGTTCCCTATTTAGTTTTAGTTAGCTAAGATCATCTACCTCGTCTAATCACCAGAAGCAGAGCAATTTGGGGAGGGGGATGGCTTGACTTTGGCAGGGGCGGATTATGGAAAGTTGGACACACTGTTTAATGGTCTAAAGTATAAATGATAGGAATGAATGAAGATACAAATACAGTTTGTTATTATCAGCACAATACCTCATTGATGTACAAGCACAAAATCGTATCGTTGTTGTTCAGCTTACCGTTCTTTTAATAATATTCAATTATAGTTCAGCTACACACTGCTCATTTATGGTACATATAAAATAATAATTAACATGCTGGTAAGGGTACAGTTACAATTTAAAGTAGTTTTAGAGTAAAACTAATGGAACCTATACAACTTCTGTGAATGTTTTATCATATTTACAATCACAAAACCATTCTACAGTCACAAAATAACGAACAAAATTTGTCTAACATAATTGTGGAGGGGGAATTTTCCCCATTCCCCCTCTGTGGATCCGCGTTTGCTACCACTTATTCGACAACTCATAGCCATGGTATGAGAGTCAGTTGGTAAGACAGAGATGCCTTTGACGTTCTTCAGCTTTAACACTTTAACACAGTGTACAATATAAAGAAACCAAAAGCACGTATTGTTTGTTAACTTTGGGAACCGAGAAAATGCTACTATATTAAGAAGCAAAATTTTATGTGATTTCTATGAGGGAAATATTATATGACATCCATATGACATGGTTTCAAGGAAATAAAGCGTAAAGACTTTTTTCCTTCATATCAATTCATTAAGTGCATGAAACTGAACTGCTCTCTGGTAGGTGCTACAGTAATGGACTCGGTTTCCTACGGCAGTACTTAATATAGGATCTATGCACACACTGTTGCCTCTAACTAAAATTAATTTTATATATAGCAGACTTGGTTAACTTTGGTTGTGAGTCCTTCAATTAAGGCTCCCATTGTGACAGATTATTAAACCCTTCGTTTAATAACAATACACTTATCATCAGTATCAGTAACATACTACGTACTCTTTGAAATCAGTCTGATTGAAATGATCTCAGAGTGTTATTTTAAAATAACAAGTGAACACTGTAGAGAGTTACAACGTTGTGTATGTACTTTAATTAAGTAGCATACGAGTTCATTAAAAAAACCGATTCCATTGTTAATGGTACTTTGAAAAAAATCGAAGTACATAATGTATAAATTGTGACTTAGATGCTTAGCAGCAACTCGCCTAAGTAGTTTGAAAAATTAAAATACACTACAAACTGAAAAAATATGGTAAATTATAAATTGAAATCTTACAGTATGATGTTAGCTATTAGAAGGACTTGGGGGAGTACAAAAATAAATATTGTAACTACCAAAAAAAGAAAAAATATCGAGCAAAATTCATGGGTTGGAATAATAGTTTAACATACTTAACTTACTTTTGTTTGATTACTGGTATTAATGATATTTGAGCCAATTTAGCTGTTGTGTTTGTCTCTTAGTGTGGATTACTGCATTATTGGATGACAGTATCATTATAATTCAATGATAAACTTTAGATATACAAGGAAAGCGAGGGATGCTGGTAAGACATCTGAGATAAGTATGTGATGCTAAATAACTATAGCACTGTAGTACCGGACTGTGGTAAGCTAAACGTCCAAAATTTCCAATTCGAGTGCACCCTAAGTAAATTATACTAAATTTACTAGTGTTAGGCCTACAACTAATTATGAAACACATAAGTGTAAATCAATAAATAAAGTTTAATATAATTTAAGTAAGTAAAGATCAAAGTCAAATATTTTAAGCCAAAATCAATGTTGATTTATAATATTAGAAAAGAAAACTCACTTTTGCTAAGCTGACTTTTTATTTACAAAGAACTATTTTAACTGTCACTCTATGTTTGGCTGACCAGCAAACCACGTAATGCATTTAAAAACGTGTAAGACCTGAAAAATTGAATTTTAATTTTTTTCGTTTCTGAAATGCGATATAGTAAACTAACTCAAAAAATTTTTTTTAGTGAAGGTTAATCCAATTGTCTTGTTTACCAAAACACCACCTTAGTACCACTTACAGTAGTCAGTTTATCTACTGTGCGCTAAACAATTTTTTTTTTTTTTTTATGAAATCTCCTTCATAGCAGCCTTGCTTAATTGATTTTTTGCAAGGTATTTCAAAAATAAATTTATTATAAAAAGTTCACAAATAATTATACTATATATATATATTTTTTTTTTAAATTATCCACTTATAATATTCTTTTATTTCCTTAATATCAAAAGTTCAAAATTATTTAGAATAAGCCTGCACAAACATTATAGTTAATAAAAAATGTTCACAATTGTTTTGTTTAATATCTGCGCACTGTAGTAGGATGTGAGAGCACTTAAATACAAACAGTCAGTGTTTGTTGGTTAAATCATCATTGATGGTATCGTAAACAAAACAGATGTTAAAAGTTGATTAGTGAAGTATCATCAGTTGTATCATAAACAAAATAAATGCTAAAGCTAATGCACTCTCTTATGAAGCATTACACGTATGTTGATGATTTATTCTATAATCTCAGGAGTAGATCATTTTTAAGAGGTTTAGTGTGTGTCTGTGCATACCTGACATAAATGGTGACAGGAAAAGAAATCCAAAAAAGGTTAATAGACGCCAACTGGAATCTTGTGGTAACAAACTGCCTCATGTAGCTCATGTAAGTATTTATCCTACAAACTATACGCTCAGAACTGTCTAAGAGTGCAGCTGTTTGTATGTGAAAAAGTAAACCAAAAACAATTATTCTTACCTCCTACAGTTAAGAATCCATTGGGTTTTAATTTAAACTGGAGTAGATAGTAAAAATACAGAACTAATCGGGACTAGGCGAAGTTGGAATTACCTAGTTTTGAACAAAACGAAAATTCGACAGTAACAGTAGCCTACAAAAACAAAAGTTAATCACGTAGTGTTAAAATAAAATGTATGTGTACATGGAAATGAATTTTACTAACGTAATTTTCATTTGGTATCCGAAACATAAACATTGGGTACTTTTATTGTAATTAGGAACCGATATAATAGATTATACATATTATAATGTAATATATTAGATTCATTTTCTATTAGGAACTTTTCTATTATTAGGAACCGACTTGATTACTGTGTATAAGAACAAGTTTAGTACTAGTATAATTTTTAGGAAATCAAAGTTTTAGGAAATATATTAATGAAAATAATCGCTTACTTTTTTTGTACCAAAAGGAGTCAGATTTCTTACTCTTTTTACCAGTAATACTTGCGTCGGACATGCTTCCGGTTGTTGCAGATACCAAACTAGCACAAACAGTAATCAAATAAACGCTTTATCGTGTAGTCTCCTTAGTTTTCTTCACCTGATTCACGTATCATTCTTGCATTTTAAAATTTCGCTAGCTGTAATGGCAGCTTGTTGAGATCGCGTCATTGTGAAACCATTTTTTGCGTACACTGCATCACAATCTACAAATCCGGGAACTGTACAGAAAAGGCTACTCATTGTTCCACCTCGAGTTGAATCATTTCCTTCTGTTTCTTCTCCGATAGGACTCAGCTTCTTACACACATTTTGTAAGTTAGTGGTAGTAAGTGAATCCCGTGCATCAGCTAACATGTGATTAGCTGTCGAGTCTACCAATTTCTTGGTCGGCGAATGACCGCTTTCCAAACTGTCAGTGGAGGCCCCATTCTGCAACAAGCCCCATTGTTCAACATATGTTCCACACAGTAGCGGACTAAAAGGGTGCCGAGGGTGGCGGACCGCCCCGGGCCCCTCTTAGTAGGCTCTTAATCCATTAGCTTTCTGAGGTCTTGATACTTAAAAGGCATAAAAGAGTTGGTCGCCCAGCATTCAACCCTTGAACAGATGACGGAATCCGACGTACCCCTGGTTTTATATCAGAGTGTCTTTGAGGTACCATCCTTATTCCGAGCAAGGCGGCACGTGGCGGCGCTTCCTCGCCGTGAGGCAGCGTCGTCATTAGACATTATGGGTTTTGACGAGTGTGAAGAGCCACTCTCGCCACCGTCGCCGTACCGGACCGAGACTGCTTAATTGGAATCCCTCTTATTCGCAACTGTCCGCCACATCTGATGGAACGTTCGATATACATTACTTGCGAAACGCTAACTTAAATACATTTTTAAGAATAACGATAGGTTCAGATAGAAATATTCATAATTTAAATGTCTGTTAAAGTTACCATTACATTCATAATAATTCAAAGAATGTTAATATTATTAATAATAATAATAACCATCATCATCATTTATGGCCATTTTAGTTATATTCATTATTTTCTTTCCATTAACAATCTTCCCAATAAAACATATCATTTATATTAGTGATTCAGAACTCTTTAAAAGATTATTTTTTTAATATTTAGTTTTACACTAACCCTCCAGTTAATGTGTTAAAAAAAATTGTTTTCCACTGCCCGTTAATAAGTGAGAACACGCTTTCGACATGAGAAGGAATGGCATAACACTGACGACTTTATTACATTCTAGTGCCTGTTAGTTTACACACTTATAGATTACGACAAAATAAAGTGCAAATAACTTTTTCCTATTCTTTAGTTTCATTTACAAAAATCTGAACCCCCGAAGGAAATCCTGGCAGCTCACCTGTTGTTAGGAAGGATATTAGAAGAAATTTTGGAAGGGATAAGATTACGGTGGTACGAACCTATGAGGAGGATGGGAGATTGAAAATTGCCAAAGCCTGTGAACCAAATGGAAGAAAGAAGAGAGGATGGCCGCCAGAGAACTGGTGAGAGAAATCACAGTACGGACAAGAGCAAACGAGCGAGACATAATGGACAAACAACGAACGTGGTGAATTAGACTTAGTTACATGGAAATGTGATTTGTAGTGTAGCTTTTTGTTAATTAGCTATTATTTGGTTGAAGGAATCCTCAACATTGTGGAAACGCTTAAATAAAAAAAAAGGAAGTAATATCTGTTTCATTGTTGTCATGGTTTGTGGCTCCTTCTTTGCTCTTTTACTGATGACAAAGACAAGGTATCAGATCAGCGATGATTAATATCGTTTCCGTTGACTAATATCGTTGACGTCATTGAAATGACTTAAACCATCAACATGAGTAACAACTATCGAGATTATGTTCTTATCGTATTTGTATCTTATTGTGTCGTATGTATAAATTTTATTTGACTCATATGACGTTCAACATTTAACGATTACAACGACAACTTCTGTTTTGTAAATCGCCGGGCGTTGATTGTGACCGTGTAGATTAGGCGGTTGACGTGCCAGTTACAGCACTGCGTGGACAAATGTTCTAGTCTCCTTTTTGTATAGTTTAACTTTGCATAATGCAATAATTTAGCTTCACTTTTGTCGGCGATGATTTCGAACACTCTCGATGATGATGATTCTCACCAGCTTACTTAGCCCGGGCCTTCAACACCAATCTGCTCTGTTCTGTGCTTCCACTCCCATTCGGTGCAGGTCTTCTTCAACGTTTTCTGCCTGTTTTTCCCGAGATATCTCCCTTTTCCTTCTCCCACCTGGATTGTCATGGAATGGTTTATTCACAGCTCTGTTGCCCATCATCCGCTGCACACCATCCACCTTATTCTACTTACCTCAGTCTCAGTAACAACACCTAGTTCCCCGAAAATTCTCTCCAGCTCTACGTTTGCGCGTATTCTCCATCTCCCTCTATCCCTTCTGGCACCACAAACCCTTCGCAATATCTTTCTTTCCCATTGCTTAAGGCAACTCTCTTCCCTAACTGTCAACGTCCATGCCTCACGTCCGTATATTACAATAGGTATTAAGATGGTATTAGACTTATTTTTTAATCGTCAGTTTATGTTTCTTGACTTCAGGGCACTGACCAAAGTATGAAAACATTTGTTTCCCAGCTGATATTCGAGCACGGAGTTGGCGACACAATTTGTTATCATCTGTGAAGAATACTCCCGAGCGCTTAAAATTCTCGCATCTTTCATAAATGGCATCTTCTTCACTTCTTCACCTGATTCCCTAGGGCCTAACACCTCCTCTACGCGTAATTGTAGTTACTTTGTCTTTTATTTCATGACCTATTTCTTAGCTTCCATCCCAACAGAAGAAATTTTTCTTACAGTCTGTCTCTGTCGTGCAATCAGCGCAACGTCATCAGCGTACGCGATGCATTGAATCGTTCGACCTAATATGGTACCTTCTGGAATTATTAGTAACTTCCGCATTACATTCTCCTGCGCCAAATTGAAGAGAGTCGTGGACAGTATATCTCCCTACCTTAAACGTTGTTTACCTTGTTTACCTTAAACCTTGTTTACCTTGATCTCAGTTGTTAATTCTCCTTCTATCTTCACTTTACTGTTAGCCCCTGCAGAGTCATTTTAACAAGCTCAATAAGCTTCCTTGGTATTTCCAGTTCTTCCATTGTTTCAAACAACCTACTTCTAATGATGCTACCGTACGTCTGTTCCTAACCAAAACACGGTCCAGCGAAATCTCAGATTCATAAACCTTCTCCAATATTTGTATTAACGTGAAACTGTGGTCAATGGTTAGCTTGTTCTTGGTCACCCATATTGTTCTCTGCCGCCCTATTCAGTGTGTTTGCTAAACATTTTGTATCCTACATTCAACAGATTAATTCCCTCATAATTTTCACAGTCCGTTTAGTCATGTTTTTTTTTATCTGAGAGACATACATACCCATAAACCATCCTTCAAATATGACATCGTAACTCAGAATTTTGAAAACCAATGCAAAAAATAGCTGGGTGAGTTTGTGTCCACCATGTTTCAATAATTCACTTGCTATCCTATCCTCTCCGGGATTGTTATTGCTTTTCAGAACATTTATTATATGCTCCACCTCCATTTTTTGGTATCTCGTCTTCCTGGAATGGGATTACTTACTGTGTATTTTCTTTTCCTACCTTATCCTCTTCGTCAACATCCTGGCCCTGTTTTTCACCATCGAGTAGTTCATCGAAATAAAATATCCATAGTTCCACTATTTTGTCTTTGTTTTCCAGAAAATGTCTATCATTATCTTTGCAGAAGACAGTTCTAGATACAAACCCTTTCTCGTCCTCTTTAATTTGAGGAAAAAACATTTCTTTCTAGAATTATTTGTTCACATTCGTTATCGAACCACTCCTTCGTGCATGACCCCTTCTGCTCTCTTACTGTCTCGACTGTACTTTTTATGATAGCTTGAATCTGCCATTTCCACTTCCTTTCCAAACTACTTGTAACCCATGCGTCAAGCATCTGTCTAAACTCATTATTAAAATATTCTTTATAAACAGAGACTGTTTCGTCGTCCTATTGAAGCTTTTAAACATTGATTCTCTCTAGTATTTTTTTCTTATTTTCTCCTGCATTTAACTCTCACCAAATATCCATCTGCCCCTCTACAGCTGGTTACTTCTAAGACATCAGATGCATACACTTATTAACTATTACATAGTCGATTTCCTTTATCGTGGGCTCACCAGGATAACACGTTTCTTTTTATATGGATAACAGGATAACACGTTTCTTTCTCTGGAACCAGGCACTTTTTACCATCTCTTGAAAATCATACGTCTTACAATTTTATAGAGTTCTTTGCCTATCACATCTCTAAACACTTTTTCCTTCTCTACTTTGGTATTCAAGTTGCCTATTATACATGCAACATTACGTTTCAGGCCTCATTCGTAAGTTTGCTCCAGTTGGCCATAAAACTGTTCTTTTTTCGCCTCTTCTTCTTATTCTGTCGGAGCATAAACACAATATAGTTTTCATTTAAAGAAATTAGCCTTCATTCTTAGCATTCATATTTTGTTAATGACAGGATCAAATGTCTATACTGCTGTCATAATTTCCTTATGCACTATGAAACCTGTTCCATGTTCCCAAAATTTGTTTCCACTACAAAACATTATGTGTTCGCAGTTGACATCATACCTGTACCTTTCCATCTGATTTCTTGCACCGCTGCAATTATAATGCGGTACTTTTCCAATTCCATTTTGAAATTCCTCAGAGTTCCTACTTCTTTCATATTCCGTACATTCGAAATAACCAGATATACGTAAGTCCTATTTCCGTTTCGCATGTCTTTTGGTGAACACCCCACTCAAATCTAATACTCCTGTCTCACTCGCAGGCTCAGTGTTGGTATTAGGAACAAAACGTTTTTACGAAGTTGGGTTGTTAGTCCCAGGATCAACCCCTCAATCTGGAAGACCATGGACTTTGAGTTTGTGCTACCCTTCCCCTAGAGAGTTGTTTTCACCTCGACTGTCGAGCGCTCTCTGCCCGTTAGCAGTAGGCTGCCTAACTCAGCCTATTTGTGCGCCCGATGGCCTACTTGAGGCTCCTCCTCAACCACACTAGGTGCACCCTCTGCTGCCGATGTGCGTCATCGGTTGCTTCCATACCATTCCGGAAATCCACAGTATCAAAGCCCACCTTCTCCGCCTTCAGCGCCGTCGTGGTCTTCTTTCACCGAGAATACATTAGAGAAAGTCATATTGCTTTTGAATACTTCAACAGATTTTTCGAAAACGTTAACCAAAATAAATTATGGCACATAACAAAGCTAATAACAGCAGGCGAATAACTGCTCTACAAGCTTAATTAGAGCAGTTAAAAACATATGTGAGAATATTCGAGTAGTTTTGAGTGTTGGAGTATATATCCAAGCAGATACACAGGATGTATGGTCTGGAAACTTCTGTTATCAAGACTAAACCCATGGCTTTTAAAGGTTGCTTTCCTGTAAGGTGTAAACTATTAGTGAATGATCAACTAATTGAGCAAGTGCATTCATTCGGGTTCCTTAGATGTGACTTGTCTTAAGTTGGTGAAATATATCTTCCCCATGTATATCAATAAATTATCGATGGGTTGGAAGCAACACAGAACAACAGACTATATGTATACAGAAATACATTGATTAACTCTAAGTTATACGCTTATGGTATGTTATAATTGTTATTCACTCCGAGTTAATAGTGGACAGCTGTGGACAAAATATGGGATGAAAATACGTTCTGAAAAATACGACGCTGGCGTTTATTTGTTCACGACAACAAAGGAACATGTCGTGAACGATGAACATCGGAGGAAGTTGTTATTTAATGTTCTCCCCTAAGTCAGGTCTTCAAATGGTAAAAGCTATTCAAGCTGTCCTATCCCATGCCAGTCTTTTCGTTTCTTTGTAACACCCTCTGATTTTAATGCTATCAATTAACTTCATTTTTCTAGGCCCTTTTCTTTTTTCTCCTTCTATGACATCCTCCATGGCAGTTGTAAGCAAGCAGTCTCTTCTTAAACAGTGACCTAACCAATTCCTTTTCCTATTTTCTGTTACCTTCAGGATTCTTTCCTCTTCCCCTATACTTCTTAAAACTTCATCATTTCTTACTTTATCAACCCATCTTACGTTTTCCATTGCTCGCCAAACCCACTTCTCAAATTCTTCAAATCTTTTCTCATCCTCCTTCCTCAGTGTCCATGTCTCTGAGTAATACAAAGCAACGATCCACACATAACATTTGGCCAACTTTTTCCTTAAATTCTTATTAATTTTGCCACACACCAGTCTTTTCTTCCCATTAAATGCCTCTTTCGCTATAGCAATTCTTGCTCTAATTTCACGAGTGCAGGACATATTTTCACTTATCAAGCTTCGGAAGAAGTAAAACACTTGAATTATTCAGAATGCGACACAACGTACGGGGCGATACAATTACGACGCTGAACGGAAACTTCGATCTCACCAGTGGAACAATCCCTAGGTGCCTAAAAAGCAAGACCCGTAGCGACACTCAGATAAAGTTCTATAAAACTATTGCTCTCCAAATATTAATTTATGGAAGCGGAACGTGGGCAGCTATAACTGAACACGGAAACCGGATTCAAAAGCGGGTAATAAAGTTTCAAAGAATGGTAAAGAAATGTACTAGAAGCGAGAGAAAGCGAAACGAAAAAGTACAGAAAGTGTTAAGAATATCTAATTTAATTGGTATAAGAAAAGTTTAGAAATAATTTTTGTCTGAAGCTCAAACGACCGGTGTTAATAAATTCAAAATTATGTCTAAAAACCGGGCTTTTAGGCCGCGGTCGGTTGCTACTGAACGCCATCACGTCGGCAACGTTTGATTCCCCCTCGGGAATCTTACTCAGGTCGCCACGAAGCGACAGAGAGTAAAAAACACATAGCGGCAGATGTACTCCGAACACTACCCGATAGCTGTATCAGGTAAAAGCAACGCACAGAAATATATGCTTTTATCCGGCTCTTAACCTTATATGCACACAAGTTGCTTTTACCTGATACAGATATCGGGTAGTGTTCGGCGTTATCTGCCGCTATTGTGTTTTTACTCTCTTGTCATTTCTTGGAGGCCTGAGGAAGATTCCCGAGGGGTAATCGAAACTTTACCGACGTGATGGCGTTTAATAGCAACCGGCCACATCCTAACAGTCCGGTTTGTAGACGTAATTTTGAGTTCAGAAATAGCTATCTGGATAGCATGAATTCAGACAGTCTTTTAAAGATAAAATAAATAAATATCAAGGAAGATCGAAGTCAAGTCAGAACAAGTCAAGGAAGTCAAGGAAGATCGAATGTAGGCAGACCATGTAGAAATAGATACCGTTAACAGGTACGTTAGTTGTATATCGCTAGAGGAGAAAAGAAGACGAAGAAGATACTACACAACCAACCGTTCGTCCTTCAGCAATTCGTAATTTCCTTCTACTCGTCATCTCTATGCTTTCGAAAGTGACAATTTGTAAAATGTCTACTCTCATTACTCCCCTTTGTATTCTGATTACTGCTTTAGTAAAAAAAATACTCGAATAAAAGGATAAAAGGAATTTGCGAGTTTTACTGGAAAATCTCAATCGGGAACGAAGTCTTTCTAAGGTAATATACAAGTAGTAGTCCTTGTGTGGATTAATTGCTGCCCCTTCAGAAGACGATACTAGCGATGGGGTATAATTTTGTATATATTGAAAATAATGACGATTGCCAGTTTACCTCAGCATAATCAAAAGACATATACAATGGTTTCACCCTGGATGAGAAAAAATTACAAGAAAGCTTATACAGACATAATTGAAGAGGAATGCTAAAACAACAAAAAGTAAGAGTTTAATTTGTTTTATATATGTGGAACATGACGTTTTAAGGAAAGCGTGGTATTAAAATAAAAATTCGAATGGAAAGAAAGAACGTTTTAACGTGTTGCAAATGCAATTTTCCACCGGTTCACAGAGTTGTCGATACAATTTTTTAAAACGTACGTTGCGGCTATCTCATCGAACGATCGACAAGCAACATGCCACCGGAAAAATACCAATGTCCCGTGTTCGCTAAAGCACGAGCGCACGTACGCATTTCAAAATGATTCACTTGAATCATACGCTACAGCGCCAATGTCATTTGAAGGCTACGACACGCCAGCTATCTTAACCAAACCGTAGACAAGATAAAATTATAAGCTACAATAATACATAACAGATTTGTATATATACTAATAATCTGTATATAATAGTAGGATACAGATTTGTGTAACTGAAAACGAGTACACCAGAGCCATGGCATGCAAAGTTTCCTTGGGATGTGGGGATAGAATCTTATGACCTCACCTACCTTCCGTGGATTAAGTGAGTGAGGGAAAATACTAATTTCACTTGAGTTATAACTACGTCAATATTGTTTTCAATGCAGTGCTTATTATGGTAGCATCCTCTGAATTATTACTGATCTTCATTTTTTTTTTCACCACGAATGTTTTTCACTCTCAGTAACATAGATAGGCAATGTCAAGTAAATCGTAAAGTAGTTAAGAAATTTAAGACTTTGATAATTAAATTATTTTCTAAACAACTATTTCTGTCGTTTTTGGACATATCCATAAATTTTTTAATTGAAAAAAAATCACTTACGTAACGAAGGCCCAGTTGTTGATCCCAGGCCCTTGCTCTCCGGGTGCCTCATGCACTCCTTTTGTCAGCGCCCCGCTTAAAATTCCCTTCGTACATGGGGAGAAAAGGAGGAAAAGACACAAACAAGAGTGGGCAAAGGGTAATGATGGGTCTATTGACAAGACAAAATAATTCTCAAAGCCAAGTTAAAGAATTTCCAGTTGTGGAATAGGAAATTCTTTGTTTGGTATTGACGTGTTGAACAAATCGCAATTAATTAATTGATTGATTAATCGTTGTCTCCCTCTGTCTATCCTTTCCAGTATAGAGGTACCCGGCCTCCGAGCCACCGTGTGTTTACCTATCCACCTTTCAGAACTCATGCACGTGATGTTAGACTTTTGCATGTGGGCCCGCAAAGCTATCAAGCACACGACCACCGGGACGATTACGTTCACAAATGATTTCCGAAATCCTTGTTTTTAGGCTGGGGGTAATTCCACAAAAACGTCATCGCAAAACGTGACGCTTCCACATTTTCGATTCCCCACAGTCTAGAAATTTGATATGTAAACGCATCAAGACAGAAATAATCGCTGCTGACATTGAGTTTAGCAAACGTTTTAGTGAGAATAAATTTGGTTTTACATGCTCTGTTTGTGATCGTTTGTGGTTTGCAAATGATTTACGTAATCCACCAAACGTAATCCACATCATACGTTTCAAAAGCCTAAAAACATTATCATGCTTCGATGTTTCGGTTTCGTCGAAATTCTTTATATGCCTTAATCTCGACCACTTACTGATTCACGCAATGAACGAGTTACCTCAAGCAGACTCCGCTAGACGCCTCTGGCAGTCATTTCATTCAATTACGACTCGAGCAGTCGCCATTTTTTCAATAAACTTGTTTTCTAATTTTCCGCGGAACGCTGTGACTTGAACTCGTAAATGATTACATGTCACACAAGTTCTCTGTAGATGAACGTAGAATATGCGTACACATAGTCCGTAATTATCTGCACTTTCGAACATGAATACATGAATAGGCCTCCGTTCTTGTATTCCCACAACACATCGAATGCCACCGGTCGTTCTCCACTCATTACCCTTTTAATTTACTTCTGTCTCTGAATTAATTTATTCCACGTCTCTGGAACTTTGACGGGTTTCCAGCATTTATTATAAATATGGTGCAGCATTATACCTGCAGTATAGTTCTATAATTCAACGTTTAGCGTGTTTTTAGACAATAAGGTTTTCAGAAGAGGTAAAGTGTTGTACATAGGAAAGCAATTGTACGGCATCATTTTGGAAAGTGAACAAAAATGTGTCAAGTGACGTACTCAAACACTGACCAAAAACATACTGGCCATAAAACGAATTTTACATTTCCGTTTACATTTTTACATTTATACAAATTTGCCAGCTTTTCCAAAATTGTATGGTTGAAAGCTTTTATGACCATCTTAATTTTAATGAATTGTTAGTATTTGTTTCTCAACCGATGATATGTTTCGTTTGTTCGACAGGTGAGCAGCTTTTGTTAAACAGGCGGTCAATATATCAATCATTTTATGACGGACAGTGGTGGTTTCGTACAATTGTCATGTGGGAGAAGTCACACAGTAGTTTTCAATTCGTCACGCTTCTTAAAAAATTCTGGCTGACTACTGTACTTCAAACCATTTTACAAGGTGGCACCTTTGCAACAATTACGGCGGTAGCCTCTTCGTGTCGTTGAAATAATTCGTGATTTAAGTAGACTTACAAGGAAGGAAAGCCTTCGAATCGGTATAGAAAGTACCAACTCAATGGGCATAATACGCTCACTTGAGACTCAGCAATACAAGAAGGGAGTGATATCAAGTTGGAGACTCAATAGACTGGATTTAGTCGATTACCAATGTGTACGGCATATAAGCTGTAGGTTAGTTTCAACAGGACGAAAAATAAACAGCTAATAAGAAATTAATATAATTTTTTGTTGCAAACTTTTCAAAATTAATTCGTTGTGTATTCTTCTTCTTTATCTTCTTCTTCTTTGTTGTCGTCGTCGTCGTCGAACGGGCTTCTAGAAGAGCGGACGATCCAGGGTACCCTCTTGTCTTTGAAGCGATAAATCACTTCTAAACGCGGACGAGCCGTGTATAGGTCAACAGCATAGGATACAGAAGGTGCCCAAGTATCAGCAGCTAACCTATGTTCTATCGAGGGCACAGTAGAGTACGTCAAACGGGTATTGGAGGACACGGACGGCCAAGAAGACCACGAAGCCTAGAGATCAGGTGCAGACCACAGAAGACTATCTCATTCTTCACATAAGCTGAAGAATTACTTTTTCGCCTTCTATACTTCACAAATTTATTTATATTTCGTACACCACACTGCCTTCTTATGTCCCGATTAGGCATTCTGGCCAGCAATTGTGCTCAGTGTAGACACCTAATTGGTTGTTACTAATTTCGGAGACATATAGCATATTTGGTCGTACTACGTGTTAATGTATATGGCCTACAATACATACAATGTAATGCAATATACAATTATTCTCACAAGTAGCTCGTCTGTCGTGCAACCTTAGATGTTTACCTTTGGGTCTCCTTAGTCAGATTGCTCTCATCCAATATTTTGCTCCCAGATGCCCAGTGGCATAACTATAACTTTCATTTTGCATCTAAATGATTTTTGGTGAGTTCTATTATTTTTTATTTTACACTTTTTTATTATTTTTTTATTTATTTCCTTATTTTTTAATACGCTTCTGTGTTATATCTTCTTGCAGCCATGACCCTTTCATGAAGATATCTTAGAAAGTTTCTTTGCTGTTGGTAAATAAAGCCACGTCATCGGCATAATTAGTATTCAGTGCACGCGATTGTTTTTGTGTAAGTTATGTCAGTGGTGGGCATCCTTTTTCCACCATGAACCACTTTTGTAAATACGAACCTTAGGCGTGCCACGTAAGCAAATTATTTCACACACACACACACACACACACACACACACACACACACACACACACACACACACACACACACACACACACACACACACACACACACACACACACACACACACACACACACACACACACACACACACACACACACACACACACACACACACACACACACACACACACACACACACACACACACACACACACACACACACACACAGGTATCCATAAACTATAGGCATGTTGGCGGAACATTAAACAATGATTTGGGATGTATTTTGAAAACTGTTATAACAAAGCCTAACTGTGAACTGTGAACTGCGAGCTTTGGAAATAACTTTATTTTGTTGAAATATTAATCAATATTATTTTTCTTCATCTCTGTTAATGGTTTTCCTGATTTTTAAAATCCATGAGGTATTATAATTGTATGACGGAAAGCGACGTCCTCCCACTCATTAAGTTTAACCCCATGTTTAGCAACATTTAAGCCACAAAATATCGTTTTGTCGCAAATTAATAAATATTTTCAGTTGAAGTTGTATAGAGTACAAACGTAGGAATTAAATTCCGAGATAAGATCGGATCGTTAGTCCGAAATGATTGTTTTTCGTGGTTTACTCCACTACGTTCTTCCGCTCTCTCTGCCGTTGGGAACTGAGATGCCTCGTCCGCCTTTGAGACCGTTGACCGGGTTTCATCCAACATCAAGCTGGATTAAAGAAGTCCAAAAGGATTTAGAAAAAATAATATACAAGCAGAAGAAGCAACTGAGAGAGACGTTTTTCTGGCAAAAGTGTTAAAAATGGAGGGAGTCCTGGGTAGGAGAGAGAAAAACGCAGGTTCAAAGTGGACTGAAGACAGGAAGAAGAGACCCAGTAAAAAGATGAAAGAATATTGGAGAAAAAGAAAAGAACAAAGAGTAAAGAATCGAAATTGGCATGTGGTTCTTAGATGCCCGATAAAAAAAAATATGAAAAATATTTTTCAGTTGTATAAATGTACTAAGTAGGCCTACTTGAATAGTAATGTAAATACTATTTTGTAGTATAGATTTTGTAGCATAACTATTTTTATAATTAAGTAAAAAGTTCGAAATTTATAATAAGTCTAGTAAACGTTTTTCAATAACTATCAACATAAAACATCAACGTATCAACTTAAACATGTTTTCATTGTTATCACTCACGCCCCTCGTACCACTGCCGCAGGTTGTGCACCATTTGTTGATTCCGTGGAGGTACATTGCCACATCGTTTTAGTGTCTAGAAAAATATCCGTTTTGCCACACCGTAAAGCAGACAGGAAAAGAATCAGATCGAAAAAGATGAACGTAAATAAATTGCCACACCACGACCGAGCAGGACTGCTGGTATGTGTGGTATGTGTTGTCTGCGTTATCCTACAGTTGCGTGCCGTTCAAAAGCATTATCGCCTGATTTAGATTTAGATATTAAAGTAACTGTCTCCTGCTCAAAAATTTCCTCTCGGTTTAATGCCTCACGTACATTTTCACAAAGTAAGCATCAAAAGCTATACTGCCGTCGTATTCTACTCGAAAAACTTCAAAAATTAGCATTTTAATCGGTGAAATATTTGAAAAAGTCATTGCTGTTTGTATAGTGAGTTTTACACTACTTTTAAGATTGTATGGGTGTTTAATTAAAGTATAAACATTATTGAAAATATTTTTCAGTAACTTAAACACAAAGTCGTACTAAGAAATATTCGCAAAAAAATGTAGTAGGCTAATGGATATTAAACACATCGGCGTAATTGGGATCTGTTCCTAGTGGGGGAGAGGGGTTAAGACTAGCTTCAATATGGGACCCCGTCATTTTCCTCACGGAAAATTATAAATCCACAATTCTTACCATATAATTTTATTAATATTCGGTTACAAATAATTCTGTACACAATAATTTCTGTACAAAGTATTATTTCTCCTGTCCAAGAGGCTGTAAAATTGATTATTATTTCACAAATTATTCAAATTTTTATAAACGTTCAAACGAACCTAAAAAAAAAAGTAAAACACATTGTGAAAATATTGTATTTAATTTGTTTC
Organism: Magicicada septendecula; assembly: GCA_034769895.1. Lineage (NCBI taxonomy): Eukaryota > Metazoa > Arthropoda > Insecta > Hemiptera > Cicadidae > Magicicada > Magicicada septendecula. The sequence goes on along the minus strand of CM068376.1, from coordinate 302,661,560 downwards.
AAACATTGAAGATTTCTTTTACAGATATGATTTCAAATAACATTTTTACTGCACCAATACTCTTTTTACAAAATTACAGCAAATGTCCATAATTGCTTATCAAACATGTATCATCAGAAATTCTACAGTACGAAATCAAATGACACAACTCATACGAAAAGGACTTTCAGTTTATTAATGGTCAACAGTTTTATTCAAGCATAAATTGTAATTCATTTCAGTTTCGGCTAAAAGTGTACAGGTTTTCAGCACGTCCACACGCTTCCGTTAGCGTCATTTGTCATTTGATATTTCTGTTTTTAACTACGACTGGTCGTATTGCGACGATTTGGAACGGCACATTCTGCAAGTATGAATCGTCAGTGTGGCGTCTCGGATTCCATCGCTACGTCACAGCCAAGCTGCCGTAAACAAAAATTGATATGGTTTGTTACATATCAATTTCAAAATGTTACATCCTCTGCACTAAAAATACTCGAATACGTTTACTAATACTTTACCGATCTTAGTTTTCGGAAAACATTCTAATGTTCAAGGATAATTCGAATTTCATATCGTCTGTTGCTTCATATTAACATTGAACTTTTCACCGAATATGCACTGATTGTTGTGTTTCTTATACACGTTAAGTCTGATACTCTGAAAACAAAATGTTGAGACTAGGTTTAATAATTTTTATTCAATTTACGAGCCTCTGTTTCGACCTAATGTAATTCCAGATATTTATTATTACAAAAAGGAATAATAAGGTTAGTCCCGCTAATAGGCTAAGATTAAATTCTCACAGCTAAGTTTACCTACTGCTGATGCCTACTGATACCTACGTTCCTTTGACGTCGCGAGACCGCTTGAACCCAAAGTGGAAGGTTAATGGCATTCCCCATACTAATGAGGCCTTACGAGAGGAGAACAGGGAATTACGTATGTAACTTACGCTTACTAAAGAAATATTATAATCTGACAAGATAGGGTATTTTGTTTCGTACTTTGTTTAATAAGGAGAGTGATTACGACTTATTTTTACTAGGATTTTTTTCTTATAACTATATCTGCATGAAAACGTAAACAATACAGTATTCGTCTAACGACGTAGGCTTGAGTATACAGAAACGGACGTTTTCTGTGTAAGTAGTCTTTATCACTCCAAATTTGTCGTACCTTGTTGGTGAACTGCTAGATTTTACTTTGCGCCGAAAGAGACCTTTCGATGTCAACACCATTGTCAAGTCAAAAGCGACTTAAGATGGAGTTGTGCCTTCAGGTATCCTTTGTCCCACAGTTCAATAAATGTGAGCAGGCTGAACGCATTTTATAGGTACTTTTTGTTATCATTAAAATTATATTGGAAACAATGAGAAAAAGAAAACTATTATTTTTTGGACATTTATATAGAATGGATGGCAATAGGTTAACGAAGCAGATCTTCAAATATCTGTGGCGGAAGAAGTCAACGTAAACTTGGATTAAAGAAGTCCAAAAGGATTTAGAAAAAAATAATGTACACGCAGAAGAAGCAATTGAAAGAGAAGTTTCTCTGGCAAAAGTGTTAAAAATGGAAGGAGTCCAGGGTAGGAGAGGGAAAACGGAGGTTCAAAGTGGACTGAAGACAGGAACAAGAGACACAGTGAAAAGAAGAAAGAATATTGGAGAAAAAGGAAAGAACAAAGAATAAAAAATTGAAATTAGCATGTGGTCCTTAGATGGCCGATACAAAAAAAAAATTATATTGTTATACAACAAATGTTTACAATATGGCAAATCCAAACGCTGTTGCCCCCTTAGTTCTATATGTAAGTAAACTGTAATTTATTTTTTTATGTTACTCTGTAACTGATATAAGGAGTAAAATTAATCTTTAGAAATTAATGGAACGATATAAAGGGTAACAGGTCTTGTACAGAAAATGAAAATTTGTACACAAAAACGCAAATCAGCCCTGTCAGAGACGATACAGTATGTGCCTACCGCCGCAACAGTACAGAAATGGGTAAAGGCGTAACGCAATCGGTAGGTTTAAGCATTTGATAAGAATGTTATTTTTAAAGAAGTACTAGTCGTTTTGTGGCCTATATTTTTAATTTTGCTAAATACGTGTTATGTAACCAAGACTCCAGGTTTCTGCACACCTTTCACCGCCACCGCCTGACTTTGACGGCCACTGTGATCATGACGGTGATCGTTATGTCTCTGTACGGCAAACAGTACCAATTCCAGTGGAAACTCCAGTTGAAGAGTTCTGTCGCGTTCTGATTGTGATGATAAAACCGGGCCGAGATAAGATTTTTTGTCGTCACCCGGATTATTGCCATACGTGCATTTCTTATGTTGATCAATAATATCTTATCAAACATGTATCCTAAGAAATTCTACAGTTGGAATTCAAATGAAACAAGTCATAAGAAATGGATTTTCCTTTATTAATGGTCAACCAGCAGTCATGCGAGGTCGTGGTGTGGTAAATTACATTGTAGTAAATTATTTTGTTTTTTTACGGCTCTGTTATACATTTCGCTTTTAACAAATCCCGTTTTTGCAGTTAACGACAACATATTTTTTAAATTATATATATAACTTTTTTTTAATTTATTAAAAAAATCATATATTTTTTAATTTATATTTTTAATTTTATTGAAGTATTTGTAATAATCCTATCATCTCTGCTGATGCTGATTTTATTTTATGAATATGCACCGGTTACAGATAAGCCTAATTAGTAATATTTCCGTTATATTCGTGATACACTGAAAGAGACTTTGGACAGTTACAAGTAATTCACAAGTTTAATATTGGTTTTTTCCTTCAATATCATTTTAATATCACCCTTGAATCTTCGGACAGGCCGCATCATGCTGTTGGCTTTTCCTTATCTCCAAAACTATTTACAAGTTTTGATAACCACGAGTTCTTAAATTGATAGAACGTTTAGTCCTGAAAACGGAAAGGCCCGCCCTTGAAATTTATTTGCTATAGCAAAGTACCACATAGCTCTGCAACCATTTAATAAATTATACCAGTTAGCTGGAAAACAACAGATGTTTTTGTTTTGAGAAGTCGTAAATTGTGACTTATTTAATTGGCTCACCCTTTGTGGGTAAATCAAAATATTAGTTTTTCCTGTACGGGGTACACACAAGCTACTTGTTGACGTTAATGCTGCGTTATCATATTGACAGACAGGTGGACGTTTCGAGGGGTATTCACCGAACTGATGTGTGTCTACGATGTTCGAAGACTTTTGTAATGAACTCCAGGTTTTTGCGTTATAGCATGGTCTTGAGTTATAAGGGTGTTAGGACGCGTGTCGCCTTTCCACAATAGGGGATGCAAGTAAGGATTGCTACGCCTGACTCAACGTTTGGGGTTCAGCTCCGTTTCTCCCTTAAGGATTTACCCGCAAGAGCTTAGAGCCACGCTGACGGTGGGGTAAAACATCGCCTGAATCTATGCGCCACCATGTTGTGAAGGATGACTTCCGCAAGGAGGCACTTCCACACCTCGCGGTTTCCCGTGCCTGGACGACAGTGCAGCCGAGGCGGCTCGAGCTGTTCCTGTTATGTCTGATGTTGGATTTTGATGTAGGCATTGGGATAAGTAAGCATGGGGATATTTTGTCTGCCTTGTGCCAAACAAGGGATGATGAAGGACTAGGAAGGTGGTGATCGATTCATTTAGAGTTCATTTCACGTATGATTTTTAACGGATTATCAAGTACCGCCCGAGGTCTTTTCACACGTCATTGTGCCATTTTAGGAAGGCTGGGCGTCCGTACTGTTCGACTGATGGAAGTGCGGGAACAAATTAGTTGTCAGGGTTCAGATGAAATCCACCAGGGAAGAAACCCGCAGACTCCGATGTACAATACCTCGTGTAACAGGGGTGTACGGTTTTGGAATTCTGCCACTTTACGCTTGTTGGTGGCCGACAGGAGAGGTGCTGCCAGGAAGAATAGCAGATACAACGATATTTTGGTGCGGACAGTCAGTCGACTGTTACATGAAAGGATGGGAAAAGGTTTAGCTCCGAGGCTTCGAGCCCACCGGATGGGTCTCCCGGAAGTGGACTTATGCGTATAACAGTACGTTCCGGATTTGTCTGTGTTGAACTCTGTACTCCAGTTCCGCAGCCAATCCTGGCGAGTGTCCAACAGGCATAGCATCATTACGCTCGCCTCCCGCAGGAAGAGGATGCTATTTATTGCGTAGGCTATAGGTATATTTTCTTTGTAGGCTTTTGAAATTTCCCAGATTTCTTAAGAACCTCCTCTGGCCTCAGAACCGGTAGTGCTGTAGGGGACCGCACAGTATAGCACAGTGAACACTTTCAGAACCGTTAGTGCTGTAGGGGACCGCACAGTATAGCACAGTGAACACTTTCAGAACCGTTAGTGCTGTAGGGGACCGCACAGTATAGCAAAGTGAACACTTTCAGAACCGGTAGTGCTGTAGGGGACCGCACAGAATAGCACAGTGAACACTTTTCACTAAGCCCCAACTAAAGAAATCGGTCAACGTAAACTGACTGACAAAGCCAGACAGGCCCTCCTGCTGTTATAGGTAGCACAGGCGTTCGAGAATAACTTTCATCCTTACTGCAGCACGCCAGCTTAATGCATATTTCAAGTGTTCTTAAACCCTCTGGAAGTCACTTGAGTTAACTGTCTCATTTTGCAGTGGTCATGTTATTACGTTTCTCCTATTCTGTGTAATGGTCTTCGAGTATTAACTTCTCATTACACACGAGGTCATGATTGGAGCTGGTGACCATCAGTGTGTTATTGTCGAGGGTCACTGTATATTTATATTGAACTATATTTGCAACATGTGTAGAAAATCTATGCAGCAAGGCTGCACGTCGTACACCAGTCTGTGGCAGCCGATTCCTTTCGTCAGTCTGCTGGTTAGGCTAGAATTTCATCCTCAGATTCATCCCCGTTCTGCAGGTTCTCGTACGGGAAAGCATTTCTGGAGGGACAACGTCATTCCAGAATGCAGTTGGAGGTCGTTCGCGTACAGAACGAAGTAAGAACGGAGCCGAGGACATATCCTTGAGGAATGCCAGAGGCGTCAGGGAAAAGTCGAGAGCAAGTCCCATTGTCTTTATCCTGAAGATTCTGCGAATTAAATACTACCGTACAAGATGCACAATCGACTGTGGTATTTGTGTGTAAGCCAATTTGCAGAACAAGCCTTCACTTCGGAGTATATCGAAGGTTTTCTCACGTCCATCAGGACAGCGAGGACTGATCCCTGATGTCTGGTCGTGAACGACGAATCTCACTAGCTTAAGAGTAGCCGAGTCCCCACCGAAACCCGAACTGCTCCTCGCAGATGATATCATCCACCAGGAGCCGGATGTAGTCAGAAGTAGTCGCTTGAATATCTTCAAGATTGCTGGCATGAGTGATATCACGCAGTAACGTGATTAATTGAAAAACGGGTTAATTTGACAGTTTACTTAGAATTGATCAAAATGACAGAATTTGCCTTACAATTAATTTTTAATAACGGAGTACTCTTTCTTTAGCTATGTATAATGCACCATATAATGTGTCAATAGAAACTTTCAGACATTATTCTTTTGTAAAATCAACGAGACTCAGAAAGGGTGTAATTTATCGACACTTCCCCGAACATTTGTTTTGAGTGTACTACCAAGTATAAAAATGGCCAGGCAGCGAAATAAATCCTTTAGTAGCTGCGATCGATTCTGCAGCGGACTTCTTAGCCGCATAAACACATACTGTATCTGCCCAATCATATGCTCATCCCTTACTTCTGACCGCCGACCCTGCCCCCCTCAAACCCTACCGAATCACCGAACGGAGAGCTCTACGACTGATATACCGCAGACCTCCCATTAACAAAACCTCTAACAGCACTCTGTATGCACTAAATACACTTTTCCCTAACCTCGATTCTTTCCTGTACAAGCTCAATTGGAAATACTCAAAAACCGCTACACAACGCACTTCCCTATAATCCATAGCCACCTCCACCAACAGAACTACCCGCAATACCCGCAGACCTTCCTAACAAATAAAACGTCTCCTTACCATAGCCAATCTACCTCCTCCCAAAACTCCTCGCCGCCAGCGCCAGAGAAACAGAAACATATAGAATCATCTAATTCCAAAGTACAAACATACTCAACATGCTATCCTTCCTGATCACACCATAATTTCAGTTTCCCTACCTTTTTACCAAGGCTTTAACTCTCTTCTTTGTGTTCCCCGCCTACCTTGACGCCTCTCTGTCGTCTCCTTCCAGCTTTGGCGGCCTGCGCTACACGTCACTGTCTTGGCCGCCCTGAAAAATAAGATAAAATAGACAATAAATAATGGCACTTCCATCAGCCACTTCCTTCACCTATATGGCTACAAACTACATCTACACACAAACACACATGCACACGCACTACTCTACCTTCAATGTGCCTCCACCTTCCTCGCTTCCGGCCCGCGCTGGCGTGCGTCTCCCCACATCCTACCATCTGGTTGAAGGGGGCTTGCCCCAGATCAGCCCGTGGCTTGTCCTTCCCGGACAAGTCTCAAACAACACGAAGAAAAAAACTAAATCCTGAATGGGGATGGATGATTAGTAATGTCGTTTCTGAGCTAATTCAAACACTTTTGCCACCTGCTCCACATATAATCCTCAATCCTATTTTCTGCAATTGCTCCAAAAGCTGCGGATTAAACTGTAGCTGAATAAAAATTGGTCTCCACTGTTCTGCAGTACGCGGTAACTGTCATGGCCAGTCTTGCATGAATGCATCACCAGACACGATTGAAGGCAACAATGCCGACGTCTATGGTGATATTGATCGTGCTAATTCCTTAGCGGAATCTAGAGAAATCAAAGAGACTGAGACAAAAGCCATAGACGTTGAAGAGACTCCAGACTTGTTAAAAACGCATAATATTAATTTATCTTATTTTTGATGCCAAGAAACTGTGGATTAGGCCTAACGGGGACATCACATTAAAAAAAAAAACACGCCTAGTACTCCACCTCCGTGGTAGTGTGGAAAGAAGTGGGGTATGAATTTATAAGCTATTTTTCTCGAAAATGGTTACGTATACGAGAAAAAGTCATAGGGACACTCTATAGAAAGTGTAAGAGCTACAAATTTTACATAAAAATTTTTGCGTTAAAGCTAATAGTTTCCCAGATAGTACTGTAAATTGTTTTGTTTCTTTTTTTTTGCCTTTCACCGACCATAAAATTTTTATTATTTCTTTTATGAATTTGCTAACTGCTATAATTTTTTATTGTTCGACTAAGCTTTTCGTCATTACTGACATCTTCAGGTCTTAAACAACCTAAGCTTATGTAAGTAATGTATTAAGTAATGACGAAAAGCTTAGTCGAACAATAAAAAATTATAGCAGTTAGCAAATTCATAAAAGAAATAGTAAGGATGGCTGCTAATTTAAACAATACGAAGAATAAAATTTTTAGCAGAGGTCGTATCAATGAGGACGTTCCAAACATTGTTTAAAACGAAGGTATCACGTTTCACACAAAATTCAGCCATTTGGGAATTTTTCCGCAGATGACTGTAATGTAACTTAATTAAAAATTAACCAAGTTCTAAGCAATCGACACAGGCCCAAGAGCTCAGTATTTTTATAATTTTAATAATTTTGACTGTGGCAGTTGCCTTTCCAAGAGATTGAACGTTACGTTCATTTTAAAAGAAACTCAAAAAGCTAGTTTTCAACTATACCTCCGGACACATGGTTAAATTTTAACATTTTAAATTACTTATTCACCGATTGTAGACGGTTGATAAATAAAATAGTCTTCCTGTTTCCAAATTTAAAAGGATGATTATAATGTCTACAGAGATACATTTCTTCACCCGGAAACTTCAACAAGTTCAGATACAAATCGAATATTTGAAGAAGACGGCGGACACCGAGCTTATGTTATTGAAACGTTCAGTGGAGAAATCTCAACCGAGAGCCGACATTAGCAATAGTACTCACATTGACTTTGGCAGCCTCAGTAATTGAACTTTCTGCTCTTAGACCGCCAGTAGTCAACAATTGAAATAAGATGAGTATAAATAACAAAATTTACTTTTACAACAGAGGAATTGCTGCGTTTTTTTAAGTTGGGAAAGTTATTATTATCTCACTTATTCAGAATCTAGCGATTATGTATTGTGTGTACTAGAAGCTATTTTGCAGTCCTGTGAACGCTTTAGTAATAAAATTATTAGAGAGCTAGTGTCATTCATATAAAAACTACATTAAACATGTGTTACCACATTTTCAAAATACGTTACTACGTGTACTTTCAAATCGGAAGTGTATTTTAAAATCAATTTCATTTTTTTCATTAATTAGACGTAGCTGTAAATAAACTAGACGAAAGGTTGGCATTGCTAAGTAATCGTAACTGTCGTTTCTCTATTTTATACACTCTTAACCCTTTAACAAACTTTTTAGAATGTATTACTGTCAAACTATGATAAACGAAAGTACTGCGCAAATACATAAAATAACAGATTTTGAATATTATTCATTTCGATATAGGCAAATTAATTAATGTAATAGGCAAATGAATATAAGCAGTCAGTTTAATTAAACTGACTATCGATCTATCTAAAATGTATACGCATTTTATAATTTGTGTTTTGAAATAGGCAAATTTATTTAAAATAACTTAATTAAAAATGTTTCGATTCCTTTAATAAACATCATTTGTCACTGCTTCTGAGATTGAAAGATTGTTTTCGAAGTTGAAAATTATTTTTAAAAAATTATTTAAGATCAAGTGTGATTCAAGACAGGCTATCAAATCTAACTACAATTTTGAAACAACGTTTATGTCGATAAACATACAAGTGAAAGAATGTTACCGCATACGTGTTACGATAAATAATTTTGAAACAAAAAAATAAAGAAATGTTATTTTGGTTGTTGATGAGTAGTACACATTACTTTCGATATTGTAATCTAAATTTTAACATTATCAGAGTGTGATATTAGCAAGAACGTATACAAGGAGCTCTAAGAGGGCCAGGTCCTCCCGAACTGTTTAAAAAATATTCATAAATTATGGTGCAACAATAATTTAACGATAATTTTTTTAACGATTTTTTAATAATTTCAACAATATATTTTAACGATAATTGCATTTTTATTCTTTACATTTAACAATTTAATATAACTTACATTAATATTTATTTATGATTTGTTTTATTGTAATATATATATATATAAACACAATTAATAAAATTTAGCGAAAATACGGCGTAATTAAGTGTTTCGGGACATGATTTTGGAGTGGCCCTTGAAGGATCTGAATTTCTGTTTATTATAATGAACTAGTTTTGATCGCAAAAATGTATTTAAAATAATAATTGTTTATTTCATTGACACCGATTTTTAATAAATCCATGACTACTCACAATTTTTTAATGTAATTTTGAGTTTTTCACTATGGGAACGTTATGTTATGTGATTTCATGGCTATAGTAACTCCAGTAAATTATCGTTTCTACAGTAATGTATATCTTCTTATTCTCACCTTTGTGAAAATCGACGAGTTGATCAGATACATAAACATAGGCTTTTCATTTACCTATTTGTTTTTAAAATTATAACCGTGCCCCCCCCCCCACGAAAACAAAACTTATGCCCTAACTGCCGATAATAAACGTGTTAGGTTTAGATTGAGAATTGTTATTTATTTAGCTATCCTTAATTTCCTTAACCGCCTAACCGGAAAATCTATAGATGCTACCACAAGATACACTGCACCCTGGCGGCAGGAAAGGTGGGGATGCCTCTAGGCGAAGCAGCATGTGTAACCGTTTTTAATTGCGGAACACAAGCTACAATAAAACGTGTTCTAGTTACATGAAAAAAATGGACTGATTCTCCTTCTTGTCTTAATATGTTTGACTAGACACTGCTTATTAAGAAACCAAAGTGGAAGAATATTGAAGAGACCTCTAGTTTATATTAATAAATACAATATTAAAATGAATTATGTTTCCTTGATTATTGATAAATTGTTTTCAATAAACAAGTTTTAATAAATTTCTAGATTAGAAAAGGATAAAATGAAAAATTAGTCGGGAAAATAGAGAGATTTGTTTTCCAATTTTGAGGGTGAAAGCACTCTGAACTTCTAAAACTAAGTAACTATTGAATGATGACACCATCTCACCGTATTAACGTAGAAAGAATATTCTCGTATATGAAACTCCAGTGGTTTGCCAACAAAGCCCAGAAGTTTTGACAAGGCTAGAAGTCCTAGATTTTTTTAAGTTCTGAACAATTTCTTCCAATGGGTTACTCAGAATTTTAAAACTATGTTTATGAAAACAAATAAATATAACAAACGGCGAAGCTGGAACTTTCAAGAAGAGTCGGTCAGTACCTGAGTGCTTAAAACGTTTAATGTTCGTTGTGGAATATTAGTCACTTCCGTTGGTAATGCGATATGTCATAGGTGACCAATTGATGTGTCAGTGTTACCATTACTCAGCGACAATATCCAGTCCATTCATCACCTGTGCTTCAATAATTAATTCTTCTATAATTTGCAATTGATTTCCGTCGCAGTAATGTATATTATTCGGTATTATACAGTATGGCTTTCATTTCTACTTCGTTTTAGGAGATTTATTGCTTGCTCTTTAGTTACGTTTAAACCGTCCGTTCGTTTCTGTTGTTCAGAAAGCGTACCAACATATTACGAACCTTACAAAGTACAGATTTCCGCTACAATATAAGGTAGAGTCCCATTTATTCCGCAATCGACCGTACCGGAGCCAAAACATGTGTTACTTGGAAAGAGAACAAGAATGTGCCCACAACTGTTTCGAAACACAGAGGATAGTTAAAATAGTAGAGAAAGTGTCACAACATACTTACATTTTTAACGCTCATTTTCGTTCTAAAGTGAGTTAAAAAAACAAAAACGGTCAAATGTCAAATGGCGAATGGAAAAGGCAACGTAAAATAAAACGAATTTCCTGTGCCTATTTGACGTAAAATATTTGCATACTACAAAATCTTTACAAGAATATTTTAAACAGTAAAGTAACATAACACTGAACAATAGAAAAGAAAAATTTGCTTAGGTCGAAATTGCTTTAAATAGTCTTTAAAATGTTTTTGCGTGAATCTCAAAGTGATCGCTGCAAAATTTTAGCCGCTTCAGGATATGTGGTATCAATAGTCAATTATTGGCAGCAGTAATGACTGTGAAGACAGAGGCACGTAAAAAACCGGCAGTACATCCTTTCGGCAACGATGTTACTTTGGTCATTTAAGTTATTGTTTTTCTCTTGTCCTTTTTCGTAGATCGCCAATCGTATGTCCGTTCTATTCCCGAGGCTTCTATGAGATCTGACAGTAAGTTATAGCCTAAAGGTTCCTTTGTACAGGTTACCGCTCTTGTGACAGAAGTCTGAAAAATGCTTCTTGAATGTAAATGGAAGGGCCAAGTATGTCTTAGCCGCAAAACATTAAAGAAGATTAGACGTTTTAGAAATTTAGGATGCTATATTTCCTATCACTGCAGTACAGATCTACAGTTAGGAGTTGGGAATGTTTAATAACATGTGTGCTACAATCGGCCAACGTCTGAAAAATAAAATAAGAATAGTATCACGGAAAATTGTATTCTTAACAATTTTACGGGGACAAAGTCATATGGTACCCAGGGAGAAATGTAAATTTATAGAAAGCGGTGGTTTTCTTTAGAAGTAAGAAAACATTAAAATATGTAGTAAAGAGCGATAGCTATTCAAAAGACGACCTTGCGTTGACGCCAGTAAGTCGGCTAAGAATTTATATTTTGTCACGGACGGGTCGGACCGTCATAAAACTGTATTGTTTGCTTGGGTGTAAGAAACATTTACTAAGATTGTAAAAGTTAAGTGCACCTAACAAAAGAGAGCGTATATGTGAAATGGAAGGTGACGCGAAGTTTCATACCACGTGTTCACGCGCATTTTGTGGACGAATAGCGGATAGCGTCATTTTTTGCGCGGGCTGTTCCGTTAAATAGATTGGGTAGTTTTGAATTTAGCGGTAAGTCAGACCAATAGGCGTGTAGTTTGTCGATATTGAGTGTGGGTAGTTTTAGCGAAATATAAAAATACGGAGTGTAAGAAGTTAGGGCAGTCAACGGAGAGATTACAGATATTAGACTCGTATTAGTTGCAATAATAATTTCTCAGTAATTTGATTAAATATATTTCAATCGCCACGTAAGTCAGTCACGGTAACGCGATATTAAGTATTGTGAAAGCTACATTCATATTATAAACATTTACATATACATAAAAATATACATAGTATATTATAAACATTTAATAATCGTTTACAAGAATAACGTGCAGAGAAATTAGAGAATTAAGTATTGTGAAAGCTACATATTATAAACATTTAATAATCGTTTACAAGAATAACGTGCAGAGAAATTAGAGAAGATAAGTTAAAATCGGGTAACATATCCAAGTTTTACTTAACACAGCATCAATCGTTAAATCGAAATACATAGCGATTTAAATGTGTGGACGGTCGATCAATAAGCAGTTATTAATCTGGTGTTAGATGCACTTAGCTTTGTAAAGGAATATACTGTGTATTCAACAAGTGTATTAGCATACGGCACATGTGTAGTTATCACTAAGTTGTCAAAGTGAATGGTGTTTAATACCTGTGAAACAAGTGTATAAATTAGTGCAAAACTAACAAGGATAAGGGCTCAACGATTAACGTCGGCGACCTGCCTGGAACGTGTAGAATTGATTACATCGCGGCGCAGAGTGGATTCAACATGCAAGTAAATAATAAAATGAACACTTATTGTACTATTGTCTATTAAATTTAAATGTATGTAACTCATACTTGGTGACTCAATTAGTCAAAGAATTCATAGCCAAGAAATAAGCACAAACAAATTTTATAGCAAACTTATTAAAGGTAATGATCTACAAATTTTGTAATATGTAAATACAAATTAGTTATTAAAAACTTAATTAATAACAGTCAAATTGTGTTTATTTATTACTGGCGCCCTGGGATAATTTTTAAGAGTCGGTACACTAAAGTAATTGTTACATTCTGTTGCTGATAATTAGTATGTTATAAATATTAATATTGTCATTGGGTAAATTAGCTTGATAAACTCTTACTTTTCACATGCTCGTAGGCCGAGTGTAGTATGTATAATAGTAACGTGAACTTTTATTAAGGCCTATTTAAAAGTGTATTACATTCTGTCGCCCGGAACGTGGGACTATTGAGTCACTAATAGAATAGTAAAATAAAAATAAAATAGAATTAAGAATAACGATAATATAAGATATAGTTGTATGATTACGCGGAGTAAGAGTAGGAAAAACATTAACACACAGAACAACACGCACGGAGAAAACAATAACATGAATACAGAAACAACATCCCACGGTAACGAAATGGACTTCGATATAAACAATCAGATAGGAGATTCGCAGACGATCGCACACATTTCAATGGGGAATGAAGAGTCAAGGACGCGGGGACTGAACGAAGAAAATGCAGAAACACTAGTAGAGGTTAGAGAGAGACCAGTATATCAGACATTACCAGAGAAAAACAAAGACACCGATATATGTACAATACTCCAACAACTAGTACAACAAACACAACGAATTGAACAACAATCGAAAGAAACAAAAGAACAACTATTACAACAAACACAACGACTTGAACAACAATCGAAAGAAACAAAAGAACAAATAAAAGAACTGGCGGAAAAAACAACACAACAGCTAACACAACAAGCGACACAACACAAACAACAAATGCAACAATTATCAGAGCAGATGCACAAACAAAATATGGAACTAAGAAACGAAGTATTCACGCAACTCAATCAAGAAAGAGCAAATAACCAAAAAGTTCTCCAGGAGTTTAGAGTAGATATTGATAATAAGATCGAAGAAAATTGTGATAAGATTAGTACCGAAATTAGTGCCAATACAAAACAACAAATTAAAGAACTTGACGAAAAATACAATAATAATTTTGAAATAATTATTGAAACAGTAAGTGTAAACAATCAAAGATGTGCAGATAACACGGCAGCTATAAATGAATTAAAGGTCGAAAAACTGAAAGAGTTGGAAACTAAAATCAACAGCAAGTCTGACGAGACACACCTTAAATTACAACAAATACAACAGGAAGTACGAACTAAACTAGCGTCAATAAGCAATACACCATGTAATCGGAGCATGACAAACGAACAGGTGAAGGACATAAAATATAATGGCACGGGTGATTTCCCGATGGAATTTATTAAAGAATTGAATGAAATATTCAGAGAACATTATCAAGATGCTGGAAACATCAAGTGGATAGCAAGACATCTTGAAGGAGAGGCAGCAGTGTGGTGGAGGTTAGTAAAAGATAACATTAACAATTTTGTGGACTTCACTGACGCATTTATAAGTAAATATTGGAATGACGTCATCCAAGAGAGAGTACGCAATGAACTGGAATTCGGAAGGTATCACGCCGAGAATGGGATGAACATGATCCAATATTTAGAGCGTAAACTGTTAGAAAACCGTCAATTAATTCCGCCAATACCTGATAAGTATTTAATTAGAAAAATTACTAAACATTATCCGCATGAAATAAGAGTTGCGATAATTACTCGTGGTGTAGTGACAATCAATGAATTCGAGCAGGTCTTGTTAGAATTTATGAGTCTGAGAAGTGACACCAGAGAGGCGAGCCGAGGGTACTATGACGGACGGCGAGATCGTAAATCATGGACGAGGGTTGAAGAGGAGAGAGAGCGACCAGCTGAGCACGGGCGCACAAATGAAAGTGAAAGTAGGCCAGTCACTTCACACTACCCCAAACGAACAAACAAGTTTAAAAATGAGAACGAGCCTATTCCATCGACCAGCGGTGCGAACGGTAACAAAGTTAATACCGTTATGCCAAAAAACTAGCTAAGTTCTGTAAATATGAAGTAGACTTAAGTAATATTAGTAAATATATTAACACTACTTTTCTAGATTTAAGAGATGATTTAATGGATGATGATGATGTCAACATAACGTGTAAAGTTAATAAATGTCCGGAAGTAAGTGTCTCGTTGAACGGTGTGTCTACATGCGCCTTATTACCCGGGAGCCAATTAAACGCTGTCTCAGAACAGTGGTTTAAAGACAATAAAAAGGAATTAGGTGATCTAGAAATGTTAAAATTGTCGAATACCGTAATTAAGGGTGCAACCGGCAATAAGTCAAAAAGGGTTACACAACAAATCCTATTAACTGTCCAAATCGAAAGTTTAAGAGTCGATAGTGTCTTCGTAGTTGTCCCAGAATTAATAAAAGATTGTATCTTAGGCATAGGGTTATTGGAAGAAAATGGGTGTGTGATCGACCTGAACAACAAACGATTAATCATTCAGGGAGACAAAAACCAGGAAGGAACTACAGCGGAGATACTACGAGTAGAACTCGCATCTGCCGATGAAGAGATCGAAGAATTGATTGGACAGAAGGTACAAACTATCACAGACATAACCGAAGCTGAACGGAGCGAGCTAAAGCATATTTTGATGGATAATAAAATGGTATTCCGGGATACGCCAGGTAGGATTAACTCGTATCAACATAAATTCGAAGTCACCGATCGGACACCCTACTGTCAGAAAGGTTGGCCGATTCCGATGAGATACAAGGAAGCAGTGAAGGCAGAAATCCAGAAAATGGAGGCGCATGGTGTTATTGAAAGGGCCCAGAGTCCATACGTCAACCCTATGGTTACTGTCGTAAAGAAAGACCAGACGGTTAGATTATGTTTGGACGCCCGTAAGCTGAATTCAGTAACAGTTCCAGACCATGAGGGAGCCATTCCAATTAACGAGATACTGGCAAAATGTGGTAACATTAAAGTCATGTCCACAATTGACCTCCGTAGCTCATTTTGGCAGATCCCATTGCATCAGGAATGTAGAGATTTTACTGGGTTTTTGTACGAAGGCAAGTGCTATCGGTACACAGTGACGCCGTTCGGATTGAAGACTAGCCTAGCAAGTTTAACACGTGGTTTGGACCGAGTATTGTCGGAAGAAGTGAAGGCATTTACGATCTTATATGTAGATGACTGCTTATGTATCTCGGATAGCGTGGAAGAGCACCTACGGCACTTAAAGTTATTATTACGTGACATCAAACAAGCTAATTTAACTGTCAACTTTAAAAAATCGCAGCTGTTTCGTAAAGAGATTGATTACCTGGGATATCGCTTAACAACAGAGGGTATTACCGCCGCACCAGATAAGATTAGAGCCATTCAGGAATTTCGGAAGCCAAAGAATCAAAAACAACTTAAAGGATTTCTGGGCTTAACCAAATTTTACAACCGATTCACCAATAAATACGCCGAAGCGACGCAACCGTTGTTAAACTTATTAAAAAAGAATACCACGTTTAAATGGACAAAGGAAATGGATCAGCATTTTGAGAGAGTCAAGGAATGATTCATCGAATCAGTGGTTCTTAAGCATCCTGACCCCAACAAGCGTTTCTACCTACAGACGGATGCGAGTCGTTATGCGTTGGGAGGCCAGCTTTACCAGCTAGACGAGAATAACGACATTGGAGTAGTCGCATACACAAGCCGCGTGGTACGGGGAGCTGAGCGTAATTACTTCACCACAGAATTAGAGCTACTGAGTGTTGTATACTGTTTGCAAAAATTTAGGACCTACGTACTGGGTAAGCCTTTTACAATCATTACTGACAACAAGGCGTTAATATTCATAAAAAAGTATCACCTAAATAATTCCCGCATAACGCGATGGATTCTCGCTATACAGGAGTAGGATTTCGACATCATTCACTGCAAAGGGCGAGATAACATCGTGGCGGACATCCTGAGCAGGTATCCTGAAGACATGGACGAGGAACAACCAATCGATCGAACCGAGGAGTTAGAGATCAATCTTATCAACATCCACATCAGTAAGGAGGCTAAGGAGCAGCTCAAGAATATAAGAAGTTATCAACTAGCCGACATGAAATTGAAGCAAATTATCGACGTAATACGAGCCAATAAACAACATAAACTTGCCCAAAAATACAATTGGCACAATGACAAATTATACCGAAGCGAAAAAGGGATATGGAAACTTATGTTGACCAATGAACTTTGCCACAATATGATTGCTGAACTACATCAGGCATACAGTCATGTGGGAAATCGTCGTACATATCAACTGTTCAAAGAAAATTTCACGGGGAACTCAGTTAATAAGATTACCAAATTAATTACGAAAACTTGTCAAATATGCCAGAAAAGCAAGGACCATTTTAAACGAATGGTAGGCGAAACGCAGCCTGTCATACCCCAAAACAAGAGTGAACTAGTTAGTATTGACTACTATGGACCATTACCGGTATCCACGGGCAAGGTCAGGTACATACTCACTGTGATTGACAACTTCACCAAATATGTAAAATTATATAAATTAAGGCAAGCCACCACGACCGCCACTATAAATAAAATTAAATTGTATTGTGAAGAAATGGGAAGGCCATCAGCAGTACTGACTGACAACGGTACACAGTTCACCAGTCAACGATGGTTCACAGCATTGACGGAGATGGGTATTAAACCAAAATATACCGCTATTCGCAATCCGTGCACTAATTTGGCCGAAAGGATCAATCGACAATTAGGCAACATGTTTAGGGCATTGACCTCCGAAAGACACACAAAGTGGGCACAATTTCTTAATCTAGTTGAAGCATGTATAAATCAAACATACCATGAGACAATTGAAACCACCCCGTACGAGGCACAGTGGGGAAGAAAACCGGAGCGGGACTGGACCAAATATCTTGACAAGGAAATGATGCCGACAAGCCAACCAATTACTTATCATAATATTTACTTACGCATAAAAGAAAAGGGAGAAAAAGGACAAATCGAATCAACGCTGCTCATCAGATTTCAAAATTCCAAATAGGAGATAAGGTGTTGCTACGCGCGTATCCAATCTCAGATATTAACAAGAAGATAATAGGGAAATTTTGCAATTTATTTGAAGGACCATATAAAATAACAAAGGAACTCGGAACAGCAACCTACCAGCTAGAAGACGCACGACGACCAGGATGTATCAGAGGAAATTTTAATATACGACAATTAAAACCGTATTATGAGCAAAGACCCATTACTACACACATGAACACTGATACTACATAGATACTAAACAGATTGTAATAGCACACAACGTCTACATATGTAATAATTGTAAGATTCGAATACTGTTGTAATAAATAAGATAATCATTGTTAATTATTAAATTGTATAAGGATTCCAAAAGATATTAGCGTAGTTATTATGAATGTACTACATTGTAAGAGTAAGTTAAGGGAAGTAGAACGTAAACAGATGTAAGGGCAAAATGTCATTGTAACATGTGTTGAGATGAAAGGGAGAGTAAAGCAAAATATTTTAAAAGTAGTTGTTTGACCAGTTTGTCAAGGGTGGGACGGAGAGTCTGTATGTAAACAAACCTTGAAATGCCGTTGACACTTAGGGTATAACAACAGATCGTAAACTAACTAATATTACCATGTTATGTTAAATAAATTAAGAGTAATTAATATAATGTGATGTACAAACAAATCTAGATTATAGCAAGGGTTAAACAAATTATTGTTAGTAATATAAAATTTTAGCAGGGGATTAGGGACGCATCAATAGAATCAATCCCAAATTCTATTAAAATTTTGATGTGATTCTATCGGGGGACGATATCACGGAAAATTGTATTCTTAACAATTTTACGGGGACAAAGTCATATGGTACCCAGGGAGAAATGTAAATTTATAGAAAGCGGTGGTTTTCTTTAGAAGTAAGAAAACATTAAAATATGTAGTAAAGAGCGATAGCTATTCAAAAGACGACCTTGCGTTGACGCCAGTAAGTCGGCTAAGAATTTATATTTTGTCACGGACGGGTCGGACCGTCATAAAACTGTATTGTTTGCTTGGGTGTAAGAAACATTTACTAAGATTGTAAAAGTTAAGTGCACCTAACAAAAGAGAGCGTATATGTGAAATGGAAGGTGACGCGAAGTTTCATACCACGTGTTCACGCGCATTTTGTGGACGAATAGCGGATAGCGTCATTTTTTGCGCGGGCTGTTCCGTTAAATAGATTGGGTAGTTTTGAATTTAGCGGTAAGTCAGACCAATAGGCGTGTAGTTTGTCGATATTGAGTGTGGGTAGTTTTAGCGAAATATAAAAATACGGAGTGTAAGAAGTTAGGGCAGTCAACGGAGAGATTACAGATATTAGACTCGTATTAGTTGCAATAATAATTTCTCAGTAATTTGATTAAATATATTTCAATCGCCACGTAAGTCAGTCACGGTAACGCGATATTAAGTATTGTGAAAGCTACATTCATATTATAAACATTTACATATACATAAAAATATACATAGTATATTATAAACATTTAATAATCGTTTACAAGAATAACGTGCAGAGAAATTAGAGAATTAAGTATTGTGAAAGCTACATATTATAAACATTTAATAATCGTTTACAAGAATAACGTGCAGAGAAATTAGAGAAGATAAGTTAAAATCGGGTAACATATCCAAGTTTTACTTAACACAGCATCAATCGTTAAATCGAAATACATAGCGATTTAAATGTGTGGACGGTCGATCAATAAGCAGTTATTAATCTGGTGTTAGATGCACTTAGCTTTGTAAAGGAATATACTGTGTATTCAACAAGTGTATTAGCATACGGCACATGTGTAGTTATCACTAAGTTGTCAAAGTGAATGGTGTTTAATACCTGTGAAACAAGTGTATAAATTAGTGCAAAACTAACAAGGATAAGGGCTCAACGATTAACGTCGGCGACCTGCCTGGAACGTGTAGAATTGATTACATCGCGGCGCAGAGTGGATTCAACATGCAAGTAAATAATAAAATGAACACTTATTGTACTATTGTCTATTAAATTTAAATGTATGTAACTCATACTTGGTGACTCAATTAGTCAAAGAATTCATAGCCAAGAAATAAGCACAAACAAATTTTATAGCAAACTTATTAAAGGTAATGATCTACAAATTTTGTAATATGTAAATACAAATTAGTTATTAAAAACTTAATTAATAACAGTCAAATTGTGTTTATTTATTACTGGCGCCCTGGGATAATTTTTAAGAGTCGGTACACTAAAGTAATTGTTACATTCTGTTGCTGATAATTAGTATGTTATAAATATTAATATTGTCATTGGGTAAATTAGCTTGATAAACTCTTACTTTTCACATGCTCGTAGGCCGAGTGTAGTATGTATAATAGTAACGTGAACTTTTATTAAGGCCTATTTAAAAGTGTATTACAATAGAGACCGAGCTGAAATTTAAAAAAACGCTATCAGTACACTTGTTTACGGTGGTGAGTCTGGGTTACAACGAAAGCACAGGAGATAAGAATACAAGCCAAAGAAAAGAAGTTTCCACGAAGAGTCAAAGGATGCAACCGGAATGAAACAATTAGAGAAGAACATCAAATATTTAGTTTCAATTAAAAAATAAAAGAAAACAAATTTAAATGGAAGGAGCACGCCGAAGAAAGGATTGAAGAAAATGGATTATAATCTTTAAAAACAAGAATACGTAAAGCAGAAGGAAGAAGAAACATATGCCGACAGAGAATAAGATGGGAACCATAACGGGCAACAATGCCTAAAACGTGAAGCAGAGATGTTAATGATGATGGGTTTAATGTTTTTGAAAGTTAGTTGTAGGACGGTCGAGAAAGAGAGGAAGTGACTCGTGTGACATTGTAATGTCTGTAGTATAATCATGAATAGTCTGTGGAGTGTAATCCAAATAGTTTATGATGACAATGATAGTCAGATTTTCGGTGGCACGATTAACGAAACCCCACTGTTGTACAATAGTAGCAAACGGTGTGCTCTACATGATTAATTTTGGATGTAGCTTTTTGTACCATACTGTGTGATAAGATGTGTTTCTAGGAACTAGTATCCTTTCTCTTCTTCTTAGTAGACTGGTCGATTTTAAGCAGAGTTTCCTTCTGAGATACTTGATTCCGGAACATAAAGGTCTAAACTGTATTACACTCTTCCCGAAGAGATGTACCATAAGGTACGTGTACCTGGTAAGGGTTCTACCTCGCGGGCGCGTGTGGAAATTAGAGATAACGGCGCTCATAATGCTGAGTGAATAATAAAAACAGGGGAAAAAATACGATATAGAAATGTTCAGAGGCCCTTCGCCCAAGACTGTAAGGCTTACCCGAGATACATAAAGCCGGTGTTTTACTGCGTCCCGTTGTCAGTCAGCCAGGAAGGTACAAGAGTTCCTGATACCGGTGAAGGACGCAAGGGATCCGCTCTCGTCGGGAGGCACTTGCTCGTGCGGAGAAGTGTACATCGGCACCACGAAGCGCAGCGTCCGCACACGCGTTGGTGAACACAGCCGCTGTTGTCGCTTGAGGCGGCCAGAAAAGTCGGCGGTGGCCGACCACGCACCCTCCAGTGCTGACCATCGCGTCCTCGGAAGTGCCTACTACACTTGTCGCGATGAATCGAAGGGTTGAAAGCCTCCTGTTGAATAGGATCTGGCACGCTGTGCTCCCAAGCCAATCTGATTGTACTCGACGCTGATTGTTTGATGCTGCTTTCCAGCTTAGGTCGTGCAGGTACAAAAGTTGATAAACGTTGGCCTTCTCAGGCAAAACACATAGTCTCTACCTTACATCTGATGTGAATTGGCGGACACCCTGCCAATCTAGATACTGATGATTGCCTCCAACGTTGGGACCGAAACGTTTGTCAACTGTCGACCACGGCCTAGCAGCCGGATTGATATTAGTTTCAACAATAAGTAGAAATCGTTTAATTCTGTACCACCGCATTTCAATCGTCACTAGAGCGAGAACCCAGAGCTGATTAGTGTTTTCTTGACCTCTAATGCTCTTTCACGTTGTTTTCTATTTGCGTTTCGTTTTTAAAACGTCTGTTAACCAGTGGCGAAGTTACATGGAGGCAATTGAGGCAATGCCTACCCTAAAAAATTCTGTAGAATAAAAATTATAAATACGTATGAACTACATAACGTAAAGATTATACATTGTTACCGCGACTGTCGAATTTATTAAACCGAAACGTGCTTTACTGAGCGACCGCTAGATGGTGACAGGTGAGATTCGGCATAGCTCGTTTAAAGCGAATGAGGCAACCTGAACTTGCCTCAGCGTTTTTTGTATACATCGTATGTAAGCAATGTAGTGGTGTGATAGAGAAGTGAAGGGAGGGGGGATTGTCCCGCCCTGTACACATAGAGCGTTGAGGCATGCCTCACTTCTGTGGTCCAAACAGTTGAGTTAAAGCGCCTGTGTTGTTTATAAGTGTGTTTATTTTATGCGGTTATTAAAAGTGTCCCTGTTATTCCGCTGAACTAACAGATGATCAAGATTGTTATTTGAATTATTTGTAACATTAAACATATATATAGAAACTAATCAAGTTTAAAATTTTGAAGTTCAATCAGTTGTATTATTGTGTATGACTAATACAAGGATTGTTCAATAGAAAGACATATAGAGCTGTAAAGCATTTTTTATTCAACGATTTTAAAAGAAGTCTCCATTAACATTAAGACATGAGTTCCACTGTTGCACTACCCTGTAGATTCCCTGCTAGTAAATTCTTACGGCTGTTTGTGGAACCATTCGCTTACAGCAAACTCTACCTCAGCGTCCGATTTGAACCACCGTCCTTTTAGTGATTCCTTAAAACAAATTTAAGATAAGATTTTTGCCTACCCATTCATTAACTACTAGCTTCGCCACTTCTGTTAACGAAACGTTAAAAAGTTCGGTGATGTGTTAGATATAATTTTAAAACATTTGAAAAGTCGAAACTAGACGTTTCTAAAATACTTATCATCATCTATAGGACGTGTGGAAGGGCAATATAGAAACAGTTAATACACATAACATGAGTAATGGATGTGTCGAATAATTTAATTATTTTTATATTTATAATTCCATTATATCTTACGTGGCTAACATATATGTAAATGCGGTATTCTTTATGTACCGTAACATACGCACATGTATTTATACAAATAACACTCATTACTCGGATTAAAAGCTGTACAGGATATATAAAAAGAAGACTTGTACTTGAAAAAAACAGCATTCGATAGAGTGAGAAATCGGGCTTCGTAGACCGGTGTGTGGTTATTAATCTAGAGGTCGCGAATTCGAGGTCCGGGTGCATTATCAAAAGTAAAAGCGGCTCATTATCAACCCCAGAGCGGCTCAGCCAGTGGAAGCAAGTACCTGGGATAACATCTAAGGGTAATAATATTAGGCGGCTGGGGCGCAGTGCTAGTCACATTACCCTTCGCTGTACCCCCAACGGCTCACATACGCCTAACGTCTGCAGTGTTTAGGCGGTAAATAGAGGCTATTTTTATTATTAGAAGGATAAATCTTAATTGTAGAATTATCACTGAGTTAAGAAAGAGATTTATTAACTGTATTACATGGAGACCTGCAATGGATTTGTCGGAGATATGGGGCGATGGTTGCACGAAGGAAAAAATACGGTAATATTTCCGAGAGACTACCTTGCCTCTGACAGCAAAAAAAAAACTTGCAAAAACGGGATTCTTGTGTTTCTAAGTAAACTACAGACCAAAAATAGGTGCGGAAGCGAAAAACTCGCACTTTTTGTTTGCAAGTTCCGAAAAAAAATTCATAATTGTTTATAGCTATACAGCACTGAAACACAATTCTGTTTCGAGTTAGTTGCTTTTCCAGTGACCTGCACAAAACCGAGTATTAGTGGAAAACGAAAGGGAGACATGTGTAGTAATAGGCAAGTCGCCTTACTTCGAGCTGGTTTTTTTTTTACGTGAATTTCACAAAAAACGAGAAAGGTTAGTAATTAGGTTAGTTGCATGTTAACCTAACACCGTCAACTTTACCTGATTTACGTCAAAAATGCACTTTATTTTGTGCGAATATTTTGCTTCCGCACCTAGTTTTAACCTGTACTTTACACAGAAATACAAAAAACTCAGTTTTTGCAAGTTTTTGTGGCTGTCAGACGCAAAGTAGTCACTCAGGAACTATTACCAAATTACTAATAGAATGAAAACCTGTACGGAGGAGAGGGAGAAGAAGAAGAGCACAGAACACGTGAGATGCTGACGGATATGATGATAGTGTGAAATTACAGAGCAGAGCAGGAACGAACAATGGGAAGAAGACGGTTCAGCCAAACTTTGCCTTCCGCCTTCCGACAGAATTGCTATTGACGAAAATGATACAGAAATCTTTATGATTATGTAAGTGAATCACAGTGCCCGGGTCCCAAGTCCGCCAAAAACGTAAGTATTTTTTCTTTTTAAATTTTAATGTATCCATTGTTTGTAACTGTGTTATTCCAAATTACATTTTTATATTTAATTCTCATTTTCATTACAACCTTACATTTTATCATTACTTTTACATTTTAACTGTTATTAATATTATTATTATTATTATTGTTATTTCAGACAGCATTATTATTTCCCCCGTTGGAATGAAAGGATGGAGAGAAAGGATGTGAATATGACAGAGTGGAGGGTCGGATCCACAGTACCGGCGCACGTCAGGGGTGGGCGAGTGGAACATTATCAGGCGACCACAATGCCTTCAGTGTGGGCCACTTTGCCCCCTTGGCAGATAATGTGCCAAGTGATGCGAAACAACAAGTGTGTCTTAGGTGAGGCCGAGGAGACAGCTGACCCGTTTCGTAGGAGCGCGAAGATACAGAGGACCCCCCTTCGACACTGGGTGAATCCGCCTCAAAGTGCCACTGTTGGAGTTGATGCCGAGGAGAATAGCGTGCCTCGAAATTCACCTAGGAAATAATATATATATATATATATATATATATATATATATATAGTAAAGGTGAGGAATGAGGAAGCAGAACATCTGGAGAAATGGGAGAATGAGGGCTGCTATCAATAATCAGAGAAATATCTCTATGGACGTAAAGACTGGCCTGAAAGGGCTGGAAGAAGTGATAGATGTGACTGATCACTCATGCGTAGATAACTGGCTGGCTGATAGGGAACACTGAGTTATCGGACAGTGGTAAGACCATCTCTCCCGGTGGCTCGATATCTAAGAGAGAGACAAGTCACCTTCGGAAGGAAAGAATCTGGGCATCTCCAACCGACTGGTGTACAGAGGGGGCACCTTCAAGCCCAGCAGAGGCAAAGATGAAAGAGAAGAAGAAAGAAGTGGAAACCTCGGAAACTTCGACTGAGGTTTGGAATAAAAAGAAGAAGAGTAAGACAAGGAAAGTAGAAACAGGAGAAAAATCCGAAGTCTCAGACAAGCGAGGGACTGACTCTAATCCACGTGGCCGGAAAAAAGGAAACAATTGAAGGTTCTGTTGACTGAGCCTTCACAAAACAAAACTTATGCCAATGTGTTCGGCCTAATCCGCAGTAAGGAAAATCCTGAAATTTCTCAGGTCGAAGTCAGAGCGATCAGACAGACTGGGTTTGGGAGAGTCCTATTAGAGTTGGGCGAGAAGTAGCAGGAAAAATCAGCAACATTCTGTAACATTCTAAAAACTATCTTAGGGTCAAACGCCACTGTCCGGAAGCTGGAGCCGAAGGAGACTTTCGAAATAAAAGATCTCGATAGCCTCACCATCCCAGAACAAATAACTGAGGCGATTAAGAGAGAGGTAGGAGACCTTGTTCGGGACGTGAAGGTAACACTTACAGGCGCCAACAGGAGGAAACAAAAGAAGGCTGTCGTAGAAATGAACATAACAGCCGCAGAAGATCTGTTGAAGTCCCAGCGTATCAAAATTGGCTGGATGAAATGCAGAGTTCGGCGTAGGGTAGGGGTTATACGCTGAGGCACGTGATTTGGCTATGGTTATCGGCAGGCCAACTGCAAGAGACCAAACAGAAGGCAGTCGGGCTGTGTATAGAGTGTGAAGAAACAGGGCACAAGAAGAGCGACTGCAGAAACCGACCAAAGTGCTTCATGTGTACTGAAAAGAATGTAGTTCCAGACTATACGGGCCATATCCCAGTGACAAGTAGTTGTCTTGTGTTCAAGAAAGTACTGGATGAGGCAAAAAAGAACCAAGGGACGAGGCGAAAAGAATAAAGAATATGAACTTTCTCCAGGGCAATCTGCATTGAAGAAGAGTTGCGGATGACCTTTTTGTGCGGACTCAGCAGGACACCAAAGATGATTTGATGTTCATCAGCGAACAGTACAAAAACAAAGATGTACCAGCATGGTATTCCGATATATTAGGTACTTCGGCTATCTAGATAGCAGACGTGGGGAGAGTCTTGGTAGGAAGTCACCGTTCTTGTAGGGGATTCGTTTGGCTTGGAAGTAGGGAGGTTGTATTTGTGAGCTGCTACTTTACCCCAACGAGAGTGTACACGAGTTCAGGAAAAACTGGAGAGACTGGAGGATATTCTGGGGGAACGGGAAGGAACCATCATGTTGCTGGAGACTTCAAATCCCGGGCGGTAGAGTGGGAAAACGGATTCTTGAGTTAGCTGCACGTTTGTCACATACCGTGATCAATGTCGGAAAAATGTCGGCATTTATAAGAGACTATGCAGAGACCATCCCCGATATCACGCTTGCGTCAGAGTCTTTAGCTTCAATAATTGTTAACTAGTAAGTCAGCGAAGAATATACTGGTAGCGATCACCAGTACAAAGTCTTCAGCCTCTACGATGAAAGAAGATGGGGGGAGGGGAGAAAAGTTTTGGAGGAGACGAAAATGAAATGTTAACAAACTCATCGTATAAACCCTTGCATCAGAAATAGAGAGGGGAGAGGACTATGTGCTGGTGAGGTCCAGCCCCGCAGAGTCTGTAGTCGAGACCACAATGAAGCTGATACACCAGGCCTATAACGTTTCAGTGCTTCGGCGAAGAAAATTATCTGGGAGAAGAATCCAGTCTACTGATGGACTGAGGAGACCTCTACTCTGAAGAGGAGATGTCATTCTCTTAGGCGGACTATTACCAGGAGGAGGAAAAAGAATGGTGACACAGCAGAACAAGAAACAGCAGAATAAAGAGTAGCAAGACAAGATCTTAAAAACGTTATTACTAGCAGCAAACGACGAGAGTGGGAGAAACTGAAGGTTGAGGTGAATAGTGGCCCCCTGTGGGCTGGGTTACAGGGTCGTCATGCGCAAACTTGGGGCACAGGCGTTCAGCTCAATCATGAATTCGCCTCGTATGGGTGCCATTGTGGATGCACTCTTTCCGACTCACCCACTGCAGACACACACACACACCGCACACCGCACACCGCGTCCCGTTGCAGCAGATGAAGTGCCGCTATTTAGTGAGGAACAACTGAAGGAGGCCGCAGGCTTGATGAAGATTGGCAAATTCCCAGGGCCGGACGGTGCTCCTTCAGTCGTTCTGAAGATGATTGCTCGTTCCTGCCGGCGGCTACTTCTTGATGTGTACAAGACCTGCCTGAGGAAGTGAAACTTCCCCAACCGTGGAATGTGAAGAGGATGGTGCCTGTCAGCAATGGTAAGCGTCACCCGGGCACACCATCGTACATGCCTTTGTGCATGCTAGATATAGACGGAAATGTCTGGAAAGGTTACTAAAGCCACATCTGTTAGCAGTAATTCAAAGGGCAGGAGACCTGTCCAACAGACAATACGGCTTCCGGAAAGGCCGATCATCTCTTGGAGAAGCGGAAGAGGTAGTCAGAAATTTCCATGCGACCCAACAGGTAAATCAATATTGAAGAAGGCTAGTCTTGTTTGCAACACTGGATATTAAAAAAGCTTTTAATTCTGCCAGTTGGAGCGACATGCTTAGGGCTCTGGAACACTTCTTCCGGATACCACAGTATCTCTTCCGGATGATGCAATTCTGCCTGAGTGTCAGGGATCTAATATATGATACGACAGATGGACATCGTAAGGAAAAGATTATCGCCGGAGCTGCCCAGGGCTCAATTTTGTGCTCTGACCTTGAAACGTATCTTACCATAGAATTTTACGGATGGAGATGCCGCCAGACATTTTCCTCGTAGCTTACACTGATAACATAGTGGCAGTGATTGTAGTACGAATCACCGATGTTGCACAATGAAGCCTGAATCAGACGAGCGGTCTCCTGGCTTGAAGAACACGGCCTGGACCTAGCCAACGAAAAGACCGAGTTAGTACTGCTCACCCGACGTCGGATCCCCACAATCATACCGGTGCAAGTGGGAGCTGAGGATATACTTACAAAGAAGGCAGTTAAATACCTAGATTCACAGTTCACTTATTGGGAGCAAATTAAGTATGGAGCTGATAAAGCAGCTCACATCACAACAAAGCTCAGCAGTCTTATGGACACGTAGGAGGTCTCACTGCAAGCAAGAAACTATTGTTGATGGTGGTCACAGAATCCATCCTTCTGTATGGTTGCGAATTCTGCGTCGATCCACTAAAGCCGGAGAAATACAGGAAACGTATGGCATCGCTGAAGAGAAGAGGAGCCCTCAGAATAACATCCACTTACCGGACAGTGCCAGGGCCAATAGTGCTGGTGATAGCGGGAGTGATTCCCATAGACCTGTTGGCTCTAAAGCGAAAGCATTTCTTCATAAGAAGGGAATTAATTGGAAGAGATGCAGCAAAGCAATCAGGGAAGCCAGGGAACTCACTCTCCGGCACTGGCAAGAGCGATGGAATAGGGAGGACAGAGGAAGATGCACTGCAAGGCTCATATCGAATTTAAAGAAATGGATTGACCGCCAACACGGTCAACCACAACCTAGCACAGTTCCTCAGTGGTCATGGCAATTTTAATGTCTACCTCCTTAGAATGGGAAAGGTGCAAAGCCCAGCATTCCAATACGATGACTCTCCCCATGATGATTCTTTTCACACCTTTATCAAGTGCTGCAGATTCACAAGAGGTACTGGACATGGATCTCGGAGAGTTCACACCCGAGAGTGTAGATGAGATTATAATTCAAGGCAAGGGGGAAAGGGTCAGCATTACTGGATTTGTTCAATGGATCCTACTAGGAAAGAAAAGACAAGTCCAACTTGTACCCAACGGGCAATAGAAGATAGGGGACAACTAGAAGGAGCCGATAAGGGCCCAATACACTCCATCCTGAAGTAATACGCGAAGTGGTTCCCGGACGAATATGAATGCCTGAATTAGAGGTGGGTTAGAGTGTGTGAAAGTCTCACACACAAGGGGACGCATGGTTTCCTCTGACGGTACATAAACCATTTTCCCCCTCTTAAAGAAAAGAAAAATAATAAAAAATAAATAATTATTTCCCCCCAATTATTGTTGCTGTTCTTATTATTATTAATACTGTTAATAATATTAACAATAATATTGTTAAGAACATTATTGTTATTATTGGTAAATTAGTTATTTCTATTGTTATAATAATTCCCCCCAGGGGCTTACACCTTGTGGTCACGGGTGTGGCAAGCCCGGGGTACCTGAGCCGGATGCTCACTTTGCTTAAACCTGTCTTAGGTGAGGTCCCTTTCTTTTATCTGTTCTGTCGGTCTTCCTTGACCAACTCTTGTTTTTTTTTACCCCGACGCTATTAGAGTATTCGAGGGCTAGGGGTCTTTAGTTTCCTCCTTGTTTTCTTTTGACTGCTGTGCCAAAAAAAACACCCGGGGAAAGAACCCCGTCCAAAAATACACTATGGAATCGGTAGGTAAAAGTACCAATACTACGCTGCAAGTGGTCGGATCCCCAGTACTGGCGGCTGTCAGGGGTGACCGACCGGGCCCCGGGTCGTCGTCATCCATTGACCGCAATACCACGGGGATGGGTCACTTGGCCTCTCTGGCAGATATTGCGCCAAGCGACACGACGCATCATTTTCGTAGGAGTTATTTTCTACAGAGGACCCCACCTAGAGACAATGTCGGCGATCAGAGTAAGGTTGCGGTTGAGAGGGTGACGTCTCCAGCAGTGACTGAGAAACATAGAGGGCCTAAGAGTTCTTCTCGGAAGGAATACATTGAGAAGATGAGAAGCGAGGAAGCCAAACAACACCAGAAATGCAGAACAATGATGGGGAGTATGAAGGCTGAGGTGATCAGCAGGCAGAGGAACATCTCCATGGATGTGAAGACTGGCCTGAAAGAACTGGAGGAAGCCATAGACGTAATGGCTCACTGCAGAGCTAACTGAAGGGGAGATGGAGGAAAAGGTCCAGAAGCAGCCAACAGGAAAGGGGAACATCGAGTCAACGGCCAGTAGTGAGACCGTCTCTGCCGATGGTCCAAAGCCTAAGAGAGATAAGTCGCATTTGGGAGGAAAGGAATCTGGGGATTCCCAACCGTCTCGGGTTAAAAGGGGAGCCTCAAGCCCACCAGAGGAGAAGACTGAAAAGAAGAAGAAAGAGGTGGAAACCTCGAAAACCTGGATGGAGGTCTGGAATAAAAAGAAGAATAGGCCTCGGAAGGTAGAAATAGCAGAAACATTCGAAATCTTAGATAAGCGTTGATTTAATTCTACCCCACGAGGCCGGAAAAAGAGGAAACCATCGAAGCCACGTCTAAAGGCTCTGTTTATTGAGCCTTCACAAGGCAAAACTTACGCTGCAATATTCGGCCTTATCTGTAGTGGGGCAAATCCTGAAACCTCCCAGGTCGAAGTCAGAGCGATAAGACAGATTGGGTCCAGGAGAGTCCTACTAGAGTTGGGCGAGAAGTCGCAAGACAAAGCAGCATTTTGTGACACCCTATAGACCATCTTAGGGTCAAATGCCACTGTCCGGAAGTTGGAGCCAAAGGAGACTCTCGAAATAAGTGATCTTGAAGAAGTGACTGAGGCGATTAAAAGAGAGGTCGAGGACCTTGTAGGGGACCTGAAAGTAATAGTCAGAGGTACCAACAGAAGGGAACAAAAGATGGCCATCATAGAGATAAACGTAAATGCCGCAGAAGAGCTGTTGAAGTCTTAGCGCATCAAAATTGGCTGGGTGAATTGCAGAGTTCGGCGTAAGGTAAAGGTTATACGCTGTTATGTGTGCTTTGGCTATGGCCACTAACTGCAAGGGACCAGACAGAAGGCAGATGGGACTGTGTATACAGTGCGGAGAACCAGGGCACAAGAAGAGCGACTGTAGAAACCGACCGAAGTGCTTCCTGTGTACTGAAAAGAATGTAGTTCCAGAACAGACGGGTCATATCCCAGGGACAGGCAATTGTCTGCTGTTCAAGAAAGCACTGGATGAGGCAAAAAAGAACCAATGACCTTCTTGTTAAGACTCAGGAGGACACCAAAGCTGATTTGATTTTCATCAGTCAACAGTACAAAGACAGAGATGGTACCAGGATGGTATTGCGATATATTAGGTACTGCGGCTATCTAGATACCAAACATGAGGAGAGTCTCGGTAGGGCGCTACGCCTCTTCTAGAGGACGTTTTTGGGTTAGAAGTGGGGGGGGGTTGCTTTTGTGACCTCCTACTTTACCCCAAACGAGTGTATACATGAATTTCAAGAAAAACTTGACAGACTGGTGGACATTTTTCGGGAATGGGAAGGAAACATTATTGTTGCTGGAGACTTCAAAGCCAGAGTAGGGTGGAGTAGGGTATCCCAAATACGGACTCAAGGGGAAAACGGGTGCTTTAGTTGGCTGCACGGTTATCATTTAGCGTGATCAATGTTGTGAAGGTGTCGACATTTAGATGACCCGGCTACGCAAGAACTATTCTGGATATTAGGCTTGCGTCAGTCTCTAGCTTCAAAAATTCTTGGATGAAATGTTAACGAAGAATACACTGGTAATGATCACCAGTACATAGTCTTTAGCCTCCGTGACGAAAGAAGACAGGAGGGTGAAAAGTCTTGGAGGAGACGTAAATGGAATGTTGGCAAACTCGACGTAGAAACCCTTGTATCAGAAATAGGGAGGGGCGAGGACTACGTACTGGAGAGGTCTAGTCCCGCAGAGCGTGTAGTCGAGACCACAATGAAGCTGATACGGCAGACCTGCGACGTTTCAATGCCTCAGCAAAGAAAGTCATCTGGGAGAAGAAAAGCGATCTACTGGTGGACTGAGGAGATCTCTACTTTGAGGAGATGTCTCTCTCTCGGGCGAATTGTTACCAGGAGGAGGAAAAGAAATGGCGACAGTGCAGAACAAGAAACACCAGAATACATGCAGCAAGACAAAACCTTAAAAAGGCTATTAACAGTAGCAAACGACGAAAGTGGGAGGAGCTAAAGGCTAAGGTGAATTGTGACCTGTGGGGGCTGGGTTACAGGGTCGTCATGCGCAAGCTTGTGGCACAGTGGACTAGCCCGATCATGGATGCACCACATATGGATGCCATCGTGGATGCACTCTTTCCAATCCACCTAGTTAATGTCCGTGAGCCGCGCCTCGTTGCATAAGACTAAGTCCCGCTGTATAGCGATGAAGAACTGAAAGAGGCCGCAGGCTTGAAGAGTGACAATTCTCCAGGACCGGACGGTGTTCCGTCAGAAGATCTGAAGGTGATTGCTAGTTCATGCCCACTGATACTCCTTAATATGTACAACAGCTGCCTCAAGGAGGGATACTTCCCCAGGTGATGGAAAGTGCAGAGGCTGGTGCTTGTCAGCAAAGATAAGGGTGACCCGGGCACTCCATCAGCGTACAGGCCTTTGTGCATGCCGGGGATACTGCTGGAAAGTGTCTGGAAAGGTTACTAAAGCCATTCAAAGGTCTGTTAGCAGCCATTCAAAGCGCGGGAGACCAACCAAACAGACAGTATAGCTTTCGGAAAGGCCGATCAACTCTTGGAGCAGTGGAGGAGGGTAGTCAGAATGTTACACGCGGCCCAACAGGAGAATCATTATTCAAGAAGTAGTCTTGTTGCTGAATATTAATAATGCTTTCAATTCTACCAGCTGGAGCGACATGCTTAGGGCTCTGGAACACTTCTTCTGGATCCCATTCACCTGTTAGCTCTAGAGCGGAAGCATTTATTCGAAAGAAGAGATTAAAATGTAAGGAATGCCGCAAAGCAGCAAAGCATGAAGTCAGGGAACTCACTCTCCAGCACTGGCAAGGGGGCTGAGATAGAGAGGGTAGAGGAAGATGGACCGAAAGACTCATACCAAACTTGATGGAATGGATCGACCGCCAACACGGTGAGGTCAACTACCACCTGACCCAGTTGCTCACTGGGCATGGCAATTTTAACGCCTACCTCCATAGAATGGGAATGGTGCAAAAGCCCAGCATTCCAATACGGAGAATCTCCCCATGAAAATGCCTCGAACACGTTTTTCAAGTGCTGCAGATTCGCATGACAGATGATGGTACTGGAAATGGAGCTCGGGGACTTCACCCCCGAGAGCGTAGTTGCACTTATGCTTCGTAGTAAGGCGGAAAGGAACCGCATGAATGCATTTATTCACTGGGTCCTACTAGAAAAAAAAGATAGGCCGAATTTGCACCCAACGGGGAGTAGAAGATGTGGAACAACTAGAAGGAGCCCAATAAGAGCGCAATAGGCTCCATCCTGAAGTAATACGCTAAGCGGTTCCAGGATGGATATAAATGACTGAATTAGATGTGGGTTTCCCTCTCCACACAGTGCATTTTTCACTCTCTATAAAAATATTAATAAACAAATAAATAAATAAAATATAAAAATTGTTATAATAATTATTTTTGTAATGTAGGTCCTTTACACTGACTCTAGAACCGCCAGTCGTTATTTACGTTTTGTGTTTTTATGTTGTGTATTGAATATTTAATATAGTATCAAAAGATTTTGTTGACATTTAAATGGCTTAGTTCTTTTATCGTTAAGCCGTTATCTTCATGTCATTATATACGTACCTAAATAAAGGCATTATACTATTAAGAAACTTATAATGCATGTTTCTTCTTGTACTTCTTTAGTAGCGAAGAACTTCAAGCAGTAGTCTACAGTACGAATGTTATTCTTAGGGATAAATGTGATTTAAAGATAAACAGGAAAACAACAAAAATCAGGAAGTATTCGGTAGGTTAAGGTTCAGGTTGTAAGCGACAGCTGATGCAGACTATTATTCTTAAGTAGGTGGAGAGTTCTATAACATCGGATGGTATGTATACAGCAGACATAAAATTAAAATTGCACAAGCCATGGAGGGATTTTCGAAGAAGAGACGTTTGTGATATCTAGAAGCATTTCTTTCGAAACGAGGAAGCAATTTATACGAATTTCATCTGGAGCATTAGTACTTACGTCTTAGACAGGGACACAGCCAAAATTTCCTTCTATGTGTGTTCTGTCAGGTTCTAGGGAAAGGGGGTACTTTTTGTCAATAAAACTACAAAATTGAACGGAAAAAGAACTCGTTATTTGATTTTGATTTTGCTAATTTTTACAGGCATATTACTTTTAACTTTTGACATTTTCTTTTCCGTAATCCATCCGGCATGTTTTAACCTCCCAAAACCCCCTCGTTGTGCCAATATCTTAGAAACACGGACTTCAAAAAAATGGGGGAGACAAATCTTGAGGCCTTTGAGATTTGACGTTGAACACAATTACCGAAGGTACAATGGACTGAGGGAGTGTCGAACGAGGAGACAACAGTGGTGGAAAAGAGAACGCCACTATAAACAACTGCAGAAAGAAGAAATAACATGGCCGCCCATTGACTGCCTTATTCTAGCTGGTTCTACCTTGTTTGAAGGAATGATGACGGACGTGTGTGGTATCAGGAGAAGGCCAAGACATGGGTTATAGACCAGTTCAAGGAAAGAAGACAATACAAGAAAATAGAGTGATTAGTTCTAGAAGGAAAGAATTTTCAGGCCTTTCAACCTGAGGGTTCAGAAAAAGAAGAAAACGAAGAAAATACCGTTTACACATAAATTACCATATAGCCTACTATTCATGAAGAAAATTGTCCTTTGGGTCAAATGCAAAAAGCACTGACGAAGTATGACAGAAACCGATGGAACGACAACGATCTTCACCCTGATACGAACATTTTGGCTGCCTGTATTAGTTTTCGCTCGACGAAAAAGTGGCTTTAAAATCGTTTAATAATTGTTTAAGCGTGTTAAAATTAATCGTTTGATGCGTATGTAATCGCTAATGAATCAAAGCTGCCACTGGGGCCACTGGGTGGGGGTTTATGAGTGTACTAGCGCTGAATCAATTGGGATGGGTTCAAAACCGCTTACTTGTTCCGTGACGACGGAAGTCTGACGGATACGTTTCACATTAACCTGCCTCAACAAGAGTATCAAGGTAATTAATTTAATTTCATTTAAATCAACTGAATCTTCTTTCGCTGATAGGCCACTAGTATTCAGAAGATGTTTCTGATCAACGTTTTAATAAGATAAATTTTGTTACACGGCTGAAGCGTTATAAGACACGTGTCACAAGTGAAGTATCGCATAGCAAACAGATAAGTGAATTTGTGGCACGTGGATAGAATTATAAAAAATATCTATCCTTAGTCGTTATAACATTTGTTGTAATAAAATATAATAATAATAATAATGGGTAATTTTTGTACCACCGAAATAATTTTAGAGTTAGCCAAGGTAGGCAATATTATGCGGGCCGTCCGGCGTACAAGGGAGGTTGCGTGGCTGGCATTACTCTTCAGTCAGCCATTATTACCCCAGAAACGTAGGCTGGAGGCTGAAACGCGCCTCGATTTATAGTGCTCCTGTGAATTGAACCCGGACCTCCAGATTATTAGACAGGCGTCTTAACCACTAGCCTACTGACCTCAATTTATAATAAAACTCGTTCACGAATTTTGTTATAAATTTGCGTACCGTCAACTTGACAACCATTTGGTAGAAACTGTGATATTCTTAGCATGAACACTCAACAATCCACGATTTCATGGAGGATATGTTTCACAAAAGTTAAAAGGACAACGAAAGTTTAAAACAGAATTAACACTTTTCCACACCATTATAGAAAAATTATTCCCATTATTTCCCGTTATTTCAACCGACAAGCTTCCGATCTGATGATAAGCTGTGAAGTTTGAAAGCGCTAATCGGAGTAATTTTTATGTAGTGGTGTGCAACAGTGTAAATCTGTTTGCGACCGCTAGCACAAATATCTTAATTGAAAAACTAAAGTTTAGTAAAAACTGTCGGTTAGGTATTTCACTTTTCTGTCATTTCCACAGAAGAAGCTAACATTTTTTTATATACATGTTATCCCAATGTACTTATTCTTTCGTTGCCCCTTGTATCTATTTCAGTAAATTAAGCTTCCAATCTTGAAATCTGACTGACTTTCAAAAATCTGACTTGAAATCTGACACAACTAATTCCAGAAACGATATATAAAAGAAAACAGTAATACAAAGAAATGAAATTCACTATTAAATAATGAATATATAATAGTAATTTTGAGTGAAATAATGGTTACATATTTTAATTATATATTTAAAATAATTATGCAAACATTTAGTTAATTAAATAAATTAAATGAATTAACTAATTTAAACCGTTTTTTTTTTTGGTTTGGTTGTTGTGTGTAGGTGTCAATCAAAACTGGTACTGTTGATTAAATGACAACACTGATTATGGGCGCCAATCAAGATTTTATTCTTGATATGAGTCTTAATTAATATATGAATAATCACAATAATATAATAATACTGATTGAACTGTTAACATTTAATGACTAACAATTTCTAACAAGATATAGTTTTGAATGTTAGCTATACTTTATACCTTTAGTACGTACATAATTACAATCACTTTGAAAAATAATTTTAATGTATATATATATATATATGTGTGTATATGTATGTGTATATATATATATTAGCAGAGTTAATATAATATAATAATAATAATATATAATTTAATATATATACATATTAAATTATAAGCAGAGTTTAATTAAAGCAGAGTGTAATAACATACTCTTTTTATTGTAAATTCTCAATGCTTAACACCTTATAATTAGACCTGAAATGCTCAAACGTGGTATATTTCAAATAAGGCAGTGACTTTCAAGCAAATAATTTATTAGCAATAAATAAATTATTATAATCTTAATTAATTGCTGTGAGTGTTCCTCCTCCTCGTTGGTCCTGAATCTCGGAATTGATACACCAAGAAGACTACTGAATATATTTTGAAGAGATGGTTCGCTCACTACTTTTCACCATGCTCACGATATTGATGCACACATTAGCTCGTACACTCAGTGAAACTATAACTTTAAGTAAATCTGAACGAAAGCTGATTCACTGTAACATTTTAATATAGCTATATAAATGAGACTCGTAAGTGACTGTATCAAAGATAGTGCATGTAGTTGACAGTATCTTGGATATAAAATTGACAGTGTAAGGCCTAAAGAACTGACTAAGAATATTAAAGAATGCCTGTTTATAGGGAATAACACTGACAGAATAAGAGATTTCTTTATTCTCTTCAATAAATACGCCTGAAACTGTTTCCATCCACCAATCGCAATATCCCTATTTCTACTACTTCTTCTGTGCCCTGTATGTAACGTCTTTTCTGATTGGTCAAAATTTCTTCTTCGCTTGTAGAATTCTCGGTATCCAGGTCCAGGGCTTGAAACGATCTGCATGACCCTTCATATTAATTTCTCACACCTGTTGTTACAACTGTCGAGTATTTCCACCCCCTGCCCGTAAAAAATTACTAAGCGAAGCATACGTTTTTCTTAGAGCCCAACGCTAATTTACAAACACCAACATTGTTTATAAAATTGCTTTTTTTTACAACAAAGATTGTTTGTCCACTAACTCATATTTCTAGGTAAAGTGCCATACGGAACATTTCTTTCTAAATATCTGCTACAGAGATACTGACAAAACAACCAACTGCTATTGGCTGTTGTCTTTTCGAAGAGTCTTTTTATAAAAAGGCTGTTGACTGGACGCTAATTTATGTTAACAAATGGTGAGGTATTTATATATCAAAATGAACAATTATTTTGTTAAGAGAGGCTTTTAAATGGCAATTCCCTGTGCACATAGCAGGGGTGTATTTACGGGAGGGGAGAACGGGACCGAACCCCCCCCCCCCCCCAGAGGGTCGAAAAAGATGAAACATTTTGTTAATCTCTCAAGTTTTGGTCTGTTGTAATTTTTTTAATCTGTGAACGCTAATATAGTAGTAGATTTGTTTAAATATACAAACAGGTTTATTGCACATCATTATGATACACGTTTGAAATATGAAATATAGAAAAATCAATTCAGGCAATAAGTTATCTTTTAACAGTGTTTCAATAACGCGTATTTTTATTCTATTATTACCGTTTACTTTAATGGGACTGATTTCAGGATATCATGCGTTTTTCAGCCACTTTAAAGATAGAAAGTTGATTAGTTTTAACTTGTTTCTTCTTGTGTATGAAGCCGATACGACCCCGGACCCCCCCCCCCCCGACAAAATTCTAGATACATCACTGGTATGTAGTAACTGTCTTGGAACATTATATACACAATGGAGGTACAGAAGTACAGCTCTCAGTCGTCTTGTTCCGCGTTTGTATAAATTCATTACGCCTATAGCCTACGCTTTTTTTTTTCATTATAAATTTAATTTAATTTATTATTACTATTATTTACAACAATTGTTAAGGTCATTAATTATTATTTCAGGTAGTGGCTGTAATTAATTTAAATTAATAAATTGCATATAATTACATGTAATCTGTACATATAACATACTCATCATTTGAGACAGTGCACTATGCGTCCATGTTTGCTGAAGTCTAATTTTTACAGTTAGATTACATTCCGTCTTCAATAATCAATCAAAGATTGCCTTGAACCACATTCATGTACATGTGTCCTCCATGGGACACCTCTCATTCAATACCAACTGTGAAAGGCTGAGTAGAAAAGGTATTATTGCTTAAAAGTGGGCGGGACCATATATTTATAGGATGGGACTAAAAGACCCAGGACCAGCCGACAAATTTTAGATATGGTGACACAAATTGACCACTGTGGTTTCAAAATTAGCATGAAGTTAATACTAAAAATGTAAAAAAAATCGTTTGTGTTAACTTCAATGGTTTATCTGTCTTGTGTGTGCCACTGAAAATGACTTACCTGTAAATTAGGCTAGAAAAGTGTAGGCAAAGTATTTTAAGCAAAATGTAAAAAGTAATCCACAAACCTAATAATAATTTTTGCTTTATTCTCTACTCTTGATAAAATAAATTATTTTGTCATATTTATAGTTAATTTATTACTATTTAAGGGGAGCATGTACCCTTCCGGGTCACAATGTATTTTAAATGAGCAAACATGGCATGACTTCGGTACCATTATTTCAAAAAATACTTGATAGATTGACTTTAAAATTTTAACACTTATTGCAAGTATATACTTGTTTAAAATGATGCACATTCAGAAAAAAGTAATTTATAGTTTTGGAGAAATAAAATAATTTATTTTTGTAATTTCTTTACAGCAATTTTTTTATTTATTAATATATAAATCTTTAGGTTACACTTAACTTAATTAAACAAAAGTGGTACACTTTACTTAACAAGTAATGAAGAAGAGTTGGGCCAAATTTTAAGTTTGTGGGCCTATTAGTTTTTACAAAAATGGTACCTAAAATTAAAAAACTCTACTTCCGGGAAATTTAGTTTGAAGTTGGATTATTAACGCGTAAACTGAACTAAAAGCCGCCAGGACAATAATCAGCACTATCACTGTCTTCTATTTTTCTTTTTAACAGCCTCCTTCTGATCCTCTTCTTTTTGTTTTCCTTCTCAAGTAATTTGTTTGCTTTTTTAATTCGATTTTTGTCGATTTTCGTTGAGTCCTTCAACCATGAATTATCCTGGTTTTGTGCCCAAACTCTCGAGCACATTACATTTTGTAACTGACCCATCACTAAAACATATCACTGCATCTAAACATATCATCTGCATCTCCTAGTTGTAATGTCTGACATCCTACGAAAGTTTATTTTGGCATTCTGTTCCAAATAACACTGTTTATGCTCTCATTAGGGTTTTGCGTTTTTCCGTGCAGGCAGAGTTTCAGCAAGTTTGGTTGTGGTACGCCCTTGAATACAGGCTTTATCACCTCCACAACTGCTTCTGCCAGTGAATGTTCATGCTTAAAATCTATTATATATATATGGAAGTTATTTGTAACAATAAAGTACGTACGAAGTTGTACTGCATGAATTCGTCGGGGCCACCTACCCAGGCGCGTGCCCAAGTTGTGCAGGCATGTCATTATTAATTTTTCACACTTAGTAAATTTCTATAAAGGTATGAAATGTTATATATTTTTTAAACAGAATTAACAGGAGAATGTTTTAGGCCTATTATTAAAAAAATCGAAAGTTTTGAAGTACATGCTCCCCTTAATAGTTTACCTCAAAAGAGCCTTAATCTATTAGGCCTATATTTGCTTTTATTTTTCAAGTTATGGTACAATATACTAATTACAATAAATGCTTATCAATAAACTAAATTTATTTACTTGTTTGAAAACCTCTACAATAATAATACATAACTATTCAAAGGCACGCCCGAAGTAAGGTGTGCACCTTAACAACGTTAGGCCTATTTGATCGCTGTATAAGGCTTGACACATATAAATGAGATACCGTTATAAGTAATGTTAATTACTTACTACTACTAAATTTCTTATTTAATCACCATTTTTTAAAAACTAATCACCATGAATTCATTAACAAAATTTTGTAAATTTTAAACTTTTCTTCAAAGATAAGAAAAAAATTTCAAGATGGAAATTAATTCCAAGGACATAACATTACTTGGTCCCATGCATGGAATTCTGTTGTGCTTGTGATAGTTTATGATAAATTCTGTGGTACTACAGTAGTTAAGTAGAAATTGGAACTACTCTTTGGTTATCTATAAAGGGAGAGAGCTACTATACAGTTGAGGTTAGAAAATAGCTGAGGTAACTGCTACTTCACATAATACAATGTTAAAACGATTTTAAGTTTTAATCATTTTAATTTTACTTCAGTCACGCAATTTCATGAACATAAGCACTAGGGGATTTTGGGGAGTTGAAACAACCCCCTTCTAAAAAAGTATAGCTTAATATTCTTTATAGTAAATAACAATAATTAACCCTGTGTAGATGCAGAAATAGTTAGGAGAGAATCGAAGCCGCTAATATTTACCCCTTCTACAGTTTCTTGAATCCTTTCAAATTTTGCACACGCCTGAAGATGATTTTTCTGATGAGCTACAGCACTGACGTTAACTATTTAATATAATATTGCCATTTAGAATATTAATTATTATCGAGTCCATGAAACCAGTCCATGGACCATTAATAGTTGGTCCAGTTGAACCTAGCTGTAATAGCAAACTGAGCACATTATACTTTATGCTTGTTAAAATGTGCACATAGTTTTTTTTTCCAAAGACACGAACATGTTAGACAATGTAATTTTAGTTGTTTAGCAGCAGCGTCTAAAAGTTCTGTATTTTTCACAACCATATCAGGAAAAATGATTTCTCTTTGGCGTACAAATGTGAGCGCAGTAGTCGATCCTGAAGACCTCAAAAAAACCTGCCCACACCGTAGTGAAGAAACCACAGATAGGCCTACTACTGGATTTATTCAATTTCTGCAAATTCTGCAATTAATAGTTTTTGGGGTGATCATATGCTCTTTAGTGATCGCAACAATTGCAGTAATCTACAAAGCGTAAGTCTATTTTGTAACCTGTCTCTTATTTTATAGCTCTGTGTGTGTGTGTGTGTGTGTGTGTGTGTGTGTGTGTGTGTGTGTGTGTGTGTGTGTGTGTGTGTGTGTGTGTGTGTGTGTGTGTGTGTGTGTGTGTGTGTGTGTGTGTGTGTGTGTGTGTGTGTGTGTGTGTGTGTGTGTGTGAATCTTTGAATAAGCATGACACTAATTTAGTACGTGTTAATACAATTTAGTGTATTTGTCAATGACTTTATACGTCAGTCTGTTGGTTGATAGTAATTAGAATTATCAATTATAAATTAAAAGAAACGTTTGTTTTAATTCTACAGTTTGAATTTTTAAATTATTTAAAAACAATGTAAAGTGTATTTTAATATTTAAAAAAATAAACAGACAGGAATTAACATTACATGTTTCAACCACGGACTGGGAACTAAGAATGACAATCATAATACATTGATATACAGGTAACAGATTGACATATTAACAGGGTACACGTACCCTGTGAATTGCACAGTATAGTCACAGTAATCTGACTTGGATGGGATCCATAGCACCTTGGATTATCAAATGTTTGGATTATATATAATTTCATTAATAAGTATAGTATAGAATTTTATAAAACAAAATTTGCAAATGTTTAATAAATAAATATGTTTTATTGTAGTTAAATACAAAAAAAGCTGTACTTGCATTTTATAAAGCCTTTCAAGAGCCCTTTTCTTAAGAACACAAAAATGTATACTTCTTGCTGCTACATCAATTTATCCTTTTAAATATGAGAGCATCCACTGGCTTAGAACCTGACTGTCATTTTATAATGCAGTTCAGTTTCTAAAGTCACTGTTCTATCGCTATGACTAATCATGCCTGCTTCTACAGGTACCATATCATGTTCCTCATTTTTGCTAATTTGATCATTCCTTTGTTTATCAATCATTTCATATAGCGAGCATGTTTCTCTCCAGAATTCCAATTCTCACTGCTGTAAAAAAATTGCATGTTACCGACTTGCATCAAGACTCTTGGATATAACTAAACTTAATTTCTCTTTTTGTATTCAAGTCACTAATTTTAATAATAGTAAATTTTAACCCTTATCTGTCTTGTGACTTCAACTTCCAATGTATATTGCGCAATTTAGAACAAACGTTTCATTATCAGATTATCGCTCGTTCCTTCGAGATCATCAGCATGAAAATAAAATTATTTAAAAACGTCTACACATAATAATACATAACTATTCAAAGGAACGCTCGACGTCTGGTGTGCACCTTGACAACGCTAGGCCTACTCGATCGCTCTGTAAGGCTTGAGACATTTGAATGAGATACCATTATAAACAATGTTAATTATTTACTATTACTAAATTTGCTATTTAATATAACATTTCTTTTAAAGTTATCAACATGAATTCAGGAACAATCATTTTGTAAATTTTAAACTTTTCTTGATTTAAAAAAAAATCAAGACGGAAAAATAATGTAAATGAACATAAAATATTAAATACGATTGAAAGGCTCGGATAACAGTCAGTCATAAATTAAAGAGACTCAAATTATTGGGACTCCACTGTATACTCATATTAATTATTTTTAAAATAATCTTCTCTGTCTGTCTGTCACTCTCTATCCCTATCTCTATACACACACACACACACACACACATACCCTTTCTCTCTCTATTAGTATTCCTTTGTTTTCCTCTCAAGTGTGATATATTCAAT
The DNA here is from genome assembly GCA_034769895.1 of Magicicada septendecula. Lineage (NCBI taxonomy): Eukaryota > Metazoa > Arthropoda > Insecta > Hemiptera > Cicadidae > Magicicada > Magicicada septendecula. The sequence goes on along the minus strand of CM068376.1, from coordinate 302,618,037 downwards.
GAATATACCCATTTGTTCAAGTGTTGCTGAAGGGGATCCAGTGTCATGCATGTGCATGGTCAATGACACACCACTTTCCGAAGGCCTAGCTGTAGTACTAAACAGCCACACAGAGGTAAAATGTTGTCAATCTGGATCTGAAAACTGTAAAACGGTTTGTCTCACTCTGGTAAGCATTTCTGGATACACTTTCATAATAAACAATTTTTAATTAGACTGGATACTTTTAGGTCATAATAATATTCGTTTGGCAAATTCCAAACCACCTCAACTCGGTCTCCACATACGTTATAGAATTTGCATACCAATAACTTAATACGAATTGCGGGGCTGTGCGAATGACGTTTTGTGCCCAGCAGAAAGTTTGAATTATGCTCTTCTTTGAAATGTCATAATGTTCAAAATGTTCTTAATTTTGATATACGATAACTTTTGTAAACAGAACCACACATTTACTGTAAAAAGAAAATCCAGTAAAAAAAAGTTCAGAAAAAATGTTGTTTAAAGTCGGATAAGTTAAAATGTAATCAAGTACAGAATATTAAACAACACAAACAATTTTAACATGACTAATTAAAATACATCTTTAGATAATATAGTTGGACTTGTAGATAAGAAAAACAATATATGACTAGCAGGGTTACTAAAAAATGTAAATGTACTACTACACTTTGGTCTTCATACAGCCTTGAATTATATGGAAACTGTAATATCAAGTCCACCTCACTTGTTATTAGTTTGTCTTATCACTATAACGTCACTATAACATACAATAAAGTGTATCATGTAAGTGTGAGAATTAAGTTATAAAGATTCGTTTGTAAAATGTAATTAAAGATGGCATTAAGAATGCATACGTTATTTATCATATATCAGTGTGAGATCGCAGACATACACACACACATACACACACACATATATATACACAATCCACAACACTAAAAGAGAAATTTTTATTTTTAAAATAGAAAAGAAATATAAAAAATTCGTATTATGTGTAGATGGTTATAGTAAAATCCTATAGGCCTAACAAGAGTTGATAATGTGAATTCTACATAATAATTTTTTTTTGTAAAATTATTATTTATTTATTGTCAGGTGTTTCATTTTAGCAGTCTTCGACACTCCAACTGGTTATATTCTGTTGCTCAGATTCAAGCTGCTACTCATGCTGAACGAGGCCTTTCAATGTCACTGAATTTTCAATATCACCAAAATTATAAAGTCCAAACCAACCTCGATAATGGTGGTGATACAGAAAGTCTCATTCGGCATGATTCAGCAACTAGCAGCTGAGTAACTAGGTATGACGAAGTTGGAGTGATTTTATTTAGACTCTATTTTTCGTTGTCTTAACCTTCAATGTAATATTTCAGAATCTTAGACGTTTAACTTACATCTAAAACTTAAAAACATGCACAAATAGAAGATACTCTTTTGTTTATCTGTGCCACCAGATTAGTAAAGTTAATTATAACTGAACTTTTTACTTTGAATAATCTCTTGAAACTTAACATTAAACACTCCGTAATACATTTTACAGGCTACCGATAATCCCAAGGTTTTCAAAAAGAGAATCTGTGAAGTTGACCAAAATCAAAACGTTTCTAACTATGAGGTAAGTTTAATTTTTCATATGGTTACTTGATTATACTTTATTTAATATTTCTATTTCAGTTAACCGAAAGTAACAAATTACACTTGCATTCTTGTACATGGTTTTGATGGAAGATAATTTTGTGTAAGTAGTATATAAATTTATGCTGTTTCAACACTTTATACCTGAAGCTTGTGTCTGGGTTATTTCCTGTGGTATTTAGTCATACTTGTCTGGGACGTTACATAGTGTACTCTACACCAGTGGTTCCCAAAGTGGGGTCCGCGGACACTTTTAAGAAAAAATACAATATAGCCTACCGTAAATTTCTTCGATTGTTTATGTTCTAAAATTTAAATTTTACAATCTTAAAACAATTAATAGAAGATTCTAGTACTTTCTTTTTGTTCAAACTAATTGTAAATGTAAAAGTAATTTCAAACTAATGGCTTTGCTAATGTCTTTAAATCATATCCATGTCAGCCGAACTGACTAGAGCGCCGCATCAACGCAGAACTGAATGCGCTGTTTTAGTCCACGTATAAGCATTGTATCTTGCTTATAAGCACTGTGTCTCGCATATAAGCACTGTATCTAAGCAAAACGTTTATCCGTGTAGCTGGTTTTACGTCTACGTGCCTGGATTTCGACACGTGTGGCTGGAAAGATAGAGGCGAATTTGGCAAAGTGAAGAAATAAACTTGATGTCGAGAGTGACTTAATATTGAAATTATCAGACATTAAACCTAACATTGCAGAACTAATTGTTCAAAAGCAGCTTCATTGTTCACATTAAACTATGTTTGATATCGTATGCATAATACATTTTAATTAAACTATAAGAGTGTATCATACTTACTGTTTGTTTCATTTCATAACTCAGACGGGGTCCGTGAAATTTTTAATTTTTTGGGAGGGGTGTCCGCGGACTGAAAAGTTTGGGAACCATTGCTCTACACTATTTTCTACAGTAACAGCTGGAAATCGTCTGGTGGAGTGTAATCTCGTATAAAGATTTGTGAACGTTTATTACGATGTGGTGTAATCTGTTGAACACTTTAAAAAGCAAAAACTATGATGACAAAAGTTAATGAATGTTATAAATGTTAATAAAAGTTGAGAATGTATGAGGTGTATCCAAGCATGTTAGTTATGTAAAAAAATTTGCAAAATATCGTTAGACTGAAACCTAAACTAGTGACACCCCCCTACACACACACACACACACACACACACACACACACACACACACACACACACACACACACACACACACACACACACACACACACACACACATTATACAACGTTATTTTTAGACACTTACTTTTACACATATGCTCTTACTCATTTGTGGGCACTTACCCACGTCTCGAAGGTATACTCTTCTTCTGCAGTATTTACCTTGATGTTCCCCGGCTGGGTCGCAGGCTTTGGTCGTTGATTGAGTGTGGATAAGCACGTGAATATCGTTATATATAATTTTAATACAAGTAAAGAGTACAGAGGATTTAGTATTGGTTGTGAAATTAGTACGACTGTGTTAATAAAATCATATTCATTTGATTTGTTATTTAAAAATTTAAATTATCATATTATTAATTGTTTTGTGCGGGTTAATTACTCTTTGAACCCTTATATTCGATCTGAATATAATGTAATTATAACGTGTTTAAATCTTATTTCTTATATTCTAAGACATATTATACACAAACATAACACATATAATTATTTTAAAACGTGATTAACACGTATACAATTTTTAATATTCATCTTGTTTTGCAAGTGTGGTTTTTAATATATACCACCTAATAAAACTTTTAATTAAATTAAATTTCATTTAAATATTAATAGAGAATATTTATTACTTTAATTTATTTTATTATTTAATGTCTCAATTAATTAACACTCTTCAAATTACGTAACTCTCATATTTGAATTTAATTATCTAATCAAATACAAAAATATAAATAAAAATATGGTTCTTCCTTGACCATTTATTTATGAGATTACTACAGTTATATTTTCTATTATCAATTATACTTTGAACAATTATTTATTCATTATGAAAATTTAAAAATATATTACTTTCTTTGTAAACTTGTATATGGAATCTAGAGCTTTCTTTCGATAGACCTCAGGGTCATTTATAATATTAAATAAATGTCTGACTTCACCTGCATTTTTCTGCAACCATTTAACTTTGTCGTTACCGTCATCTGGACTCTCGAGTTTGTTGATCCTCTTCGGTATCACCTTCTCTGTCTCTGCGTCGTAGAACTTCCTCGCTCCGTCTCCTGGATGCTGAGTTCTGACGTGGACCTGTGGTCGTGATGATGTACGGCTGGATGTAGCTGCGTGTGGATGTCCCTGCGTCCTCTCGTCTTCTGCTCTGGTTCCTCTCCTTTTCTTATCTTGTCCCTCGTAGATGTCTTGAAGTTCTATGCGTACTTCTTGAAGATCATCGAAGATGCGACTTCTCGTATATTATTATAATATTTCTATAATATCTCGATAATATCGAATCTATAGTCTTTTGAAATAATCGTGTTCCACTATTATTTGCACCGACGTACTGCCGGTTACATCGCACTTCACGTTATGTAATACTGTTAAAAAACATTACTCAACTTTGTAAAATTCGCGGTTGCGAGATGCGTGGATTTCATTTAGTCTTCTGAGTTCATCTGAGAAAGAGTGTGTCGCTTGGTGGGGTTTTATACTGCTGCCGTCGTCCCATGCCTGTTGGAAACTGTTTTGACAACATTGAACAGGTCCGCGCGTCGATTTAATTGCTAATTCAAACCTACGCGTCTTTCTATGAAGCGCACACTTTTTTATAAATATTATTTCACCAATCGTTAGGTATAATATTAAACTTTGTTTATGCAAATTATGAATGTTAAGGTGTGTAAATTATGGCAGTTATGGCAAAATTTTACACGGTGGCTGAACGGTTCCCACGATCAATGTCCACTTAACGCCAAACTGAAGCGCCAGGCGCCAGCGATGTTTTTACATATGTCGCTGATTCGTGTGACTTCTGGTTTTCGTTCAGTATTTAAAAAAACTGTTTAAAATCTTCCACCCTCGTTTGCATAATTCATCCTGTCTTTCGTTTACACATGTACACTCGCACCCACACGCAGACTGATACACAAGCGGCGGCATGTCGCTCTGACGTCACCGCTGCCGGTCAGCGCATGTCAGTTTCTCCCCTTCGCTACGATTAAAAACCAACGAAGCTTTTAATTCCATATGCAGGCTCACTTACAATATTTGATTTATTTAAATTTAAATACTACGTTTATTTCTTTTATTATCTCTTATACCTAATGCTTAATTATTACATTATTTTTATTATTTACATCTTATACATCTCATACGTGCATTCGTATGTTATCATACCTCAGTCAGGGGTTGATACATATACTTATGCTAAACGTATCGTTGCAATATATATATATATATAATATATACAAAAACAAACAATCTTGTACGTATACTACACTTATTACAAATATACAGTAAGTGTTATAATTTACCAAAGCCAACCGCGTTTGTAAATTTTGAACGAGGGGGAGGGTGGGAATTAGTGGTGGCTCTACAATATGTAGTCGTGAGCTGGAGAAACACCATTCATATAGCAAAATTTTAATGATTCGTTATTTATCATATAAGACTGCATAAGGTGTAAAGGCAGTTGGTTCCCCCAACCAACTATGTCTCTACACATAAGCCACAGATATCATAAAACCACTGATAATACCGAAAGGGCGAATTTTAGGAGTCCAAATAGGTCAGAAGTTAGTTCTGCATTTACATGTTATATCAATATATTCTTGACATACTTCATTACATTAGAGGTAATTTGTACTTTAATCACAGTACTTTAATCAAATTCAACTTTTATTAATTGAACGAGACTTTCACAATCTGCAAGAACCAACGTATTAACTGTAGTGCAGATCCTGATCTGTAAACAAGTCTTGCCTATTCCTACTACACAGTCGTTTGATAACAAAACCCGGATTTCTTTCTCACCTGTAAGATATCATTAGAGCTGCACCTTGTAAATGCGTCACTCCCACTCACAACCTGTTGATGAGGAAGGAGAATTGACATCTTGCTTTCCTTGCTAACATAACATTAACCAGTATGTTCAGTGCTTTCTAATTTTGTTGTAGTAGTATAAAACTGCGTAAAAATTAAGTTTATAATTATTATAATTATTATAATTATTATAATTATAGATTATAATTAATTATAATAATTAATATAATTATAATCCATTTTACAATATAATGGATTCAAGTTTTAAAACAGAAACTACTAAAAAATAAAAAAAAACTTCTTTTGAGATTCATATATGTTATTTATTAATTTAATTTCATGCAGAACAACCAATTATTATATCCATGGGATTACTGATGATAATGAGATAACTGATGAGTTACCTGTGAGATAACTTATAGGTTATAATAATAAGAATTAAAAATTAAAAGTACACAATTTGTAATTTCAGATAATAAAAACAGTACATACCTAAAATTGTTATAAGAACTCACTTGGTATTTTATGGAGCCTCACGCAACCCCAGGCTAGAACTGCCGATGACTTTGAAATAGACTTAGCAAAATACAATTAATAGTTAATAAAAAATTAGCTGTAAAATTTTTTTGAAATATCAGAAAATTTTTATTGTTGTGCGTGTTCAACGTGATTTGTAATTTTTGAACATAGCCCTATACCATACGTCGACAGAATCAATAAAACTGGATATCCAGTAAAAGAACAACAATTTTATTTCTTTTATGAATTTGCTAACTGCTATAATTTTTTATTGTTCGACTAAGCTTTTCGTCATTACTGACATCTTCAGGTCTTAAACAACCTGAAGACCTGAAGATGTCAGTAATGACGAAAAGCTTAGTCGAACAATAAAAAATTATAGCAGTTAGCAAATTCATAAAAGAAATAGTAAGGATGGCTGCTAATTTAAACAATACGAAGAACAACAATTTTGTTAAAAAAATGAAGACATGTTTTGTATTCTGGTATATTACATGCAGCCGATGGGTGTCATACCAAGTCTTGACACCTAAAATGACTGCAGAATTTTGTTATTTTTAAATATGTTTTTAGTCACAAAGGTAATAACTTTAACGTCTTCATTGAACTCATAATCTTCAGTGGTTTGCACAACCTCTGTACCAATACAACTCCTAGTGTACAAAAGTGACGAATGGATGCCCGCGCGTGTGTGTGCGTGTACATACATGTGTGCACACTAATGATAACATGATGAGCAATAAATCAGAAAGCACTGGAAGTATTGCACCTGAAATGACTCACCTCCACCAGGCAGAACCTCTCGTCTAGTTTTATCACAAACGTTACGTGAGCTTACGACTATCTTTCTTGTCGTGTTGAACCAGTTATCAGTACATACAAAATAAGTTTGGGTGCGTGTATCAGTAACTGTGTACACGCGGAAGAAGTGAAACTTCTTTGGGTTATATCCATTATTTTTTGTTTATCCATAATTATTATTATTTTTTAACTGTATACTTAAAATTTAATAGGATGGGAGAGGTATCAGTATAAGAAAAAGTTTCATTTTTAGTAAATTAAAAATATTTTATTATATACATTTACAGAAATTATTATTATTATTATTAATCTATTTCGTTAATATTTTGTGATATTTCATCATACACTTTTGTAACCAAAGGCTTATGGTAACTAAAATAAGAAATGTATGTTTTACATTCAATATTGTCCAGAAACCTTGTGAATACTGCATCAATTGTCGTATTCGATTTTTTCGTAGATATTTTTTATCATTTTGTATAGACAGGTTTAAATTATCTTTTAAAAATTCAACCAGTTTTATAGATTTGTCTAATAGTAGTGGTGTAGGGGGGTACTAGGCCTTCATGACGTCACGAGGTCCCAGTACCCCCTACATCTGGGGGGGATTCTAGGCTGTCCGCTACTAGGCCATCATGACGTCATGACGTCCCAGTACCTTCCCTACATCTGGGGGGGATTCAAGGCCGTCTAGCTCTGACGTCATCGTAACGTCACCGGCCCAGGTTGATTTGTGTAGCTACGGCCGCCGTCCGCCGTTCGCTGTCCGCCGTCCGGCGGCGGCCTGGTCGCCGTCCGGCGGCAGCCAGGTCACCGCCCGGTCGCCGCCTGGACGTAGATTGGTCGGTGTATTGTCCATGTTGTCGGGCGGTCTATCATCGATACGAAAAGCCTGAGTGACGTGTATTGCATTGTTGTCAACTTGTGAACTGTATTAAATTTGAACGCCGTTCGCCGTTCGCCGTCCGGCGGCGGCCTGGTCATGACTTGATGGCCGCCAGGAGTGGTCGTCGTCCATGTTGTTGGCGGCGGGTCGGGCGTGTTGGAAAAAACGGTGATTTTGTCGGGTTGTGTAAGGAGTGTGGTGGTTAAGGTTCGGTCACGTTGCCGCCTCGTGCATGTGTTATAGTGTATGGGTATGTGTATGTAAGGGGTTTTTCCGGAAGTGCGGTTATGTTGGAAAAGCGTCGTCGGCGTTGGCAACTTGTGCTGGTTTATCGACGTTGTCAACTCGTGCGTGTGTTATAGTGTATGGGTTTGTATATGTACGCCGCCGCCGTCGGATATCGTCGATGTCGTGTATTGCATTGTTGCCAACTGTGTGTCTATGTGTTAAGTAAATATATATATATATATATACAGATTGTAAAAATACGTTCGCACCAACATGTTGGTCTAGGGTTTGCTATGTCCAGCCCCTACATTTGTTGTTGTAAGAAACACACATGATATGCAGTGCATAATTGAATGTCAATTCACTTATATAAAACACACACACACACATGCAATATTTATGGAAAATAATTACTGTTTATGTAATATCTGAATAATAGGACGTTGCAAATGATGTAATCGGCTCCCACTGTGATTCACATGTGGAGTTATTTTTTTTTACAACAGAATGCTGACAGACCATCCTTATAATCATGCAATTATTGTTTAATAAAATTGATTTTTTAAATTAGTTCTATGTAACACGTTCTAGCTTGTATATTGAGTTATGAATATGTATATAAGTTATGTTCGAAGGAAATTTGAAATTAAAAAACAATAAAAATATTAAAGCAATACTGTTTAATTACAAATAATTAAAATACATAATATGTAAACGCACACAGTAGTGAAAATTACAAAATGTAAACATGTGCAATATGACAATTGTATACGAAATACATCTAAGTAAAACTTATTACAAGTGCACTATGACATGACAAATATGTACAAAAAAATTAAATAAACACACACAGTAGTGAAAATTAAAAAAAAGCAATACTGTTTAATTACAAATAATTAAAATATATGTAATCAAAATATATTACAATTTAAAATACATAATATGTAAACGCGCACAGTATCGTACGCGACAAATGAAGATGTCCATTCGGTCCTACTGTACAATTTCTACTATGTAAGCTCTATCCTTTTCTTCACGATAAATTAGTTGCAGCGAACACGGTACTAAATATTTTAATTCCTCATCTTCGAAACGCCTGCGTATCTCTTTGGTAGATATACACGATATTTTAGTTTAGGGTCTCTGTAATCTTGGAGAGTGACGAGTACAGCTTTCCCGTACTTTGCGTCTATATTCTGCATTTCTTCTATTGGATATTTTACGTCGATTATCAATTCCTTTATTTTTTTTATACTCAATTGCGCTAATAGTTGCAAACTTTTCAGTGAATGATGCCATTTTAAAAATAAAGAATTTATAATTTCTCGCGCGTCTCTCAACGAATGAACGAATAACGCTCGTGAACAGCGAATAAATAGGGAGGTAGTTGTGGATGTGGAAAATCCGGAGAGGGGGAACCACTCAACGCACAGTAAGCGTTTATTTTTAACCGTGTGAACAGGATACGAGCTGATTTCTCACGGTTCGATGAGTAGGTGGGGAAGAGGGGAGTCGGTTATTTTTTATACGTCTAGACAGCACTCGTGCTTGTTCGAACACGTCGTCGACGCTAATTTATTTTTAGACAGGTGATGTATTTAACTGTGTGAACAGGATACGACTTGATTTCTCACGGTTCGATGGGTAGGTGGGAAGAGGGGTGTCGGTTATTTTTATACGACTAGACAGCACACGTGCTTGTTTGAACATGTCGTCGACGCTAATTTATTTTTAGACAGATGATGTAATACATTGAAAGGCGACGACTGTTATTTTTACGTAAGCGCTAAACAATAATGTTTTCATTTTTTTTATTAAAAAAAATGTAATCAATTTTCATGTATTTTATTTTCTTAATACCCATAAACTTGGAGGGGAAACGTCTTATTATTATCCCCTCCCCAGTTCTTCGGAACGTTTACTTTGTATCTTGTCTCCTCGTCACGGATCAGTGCAACAAATTTTTGTGACAAAACGTTGTATACAAAACGTTTTACAGGGTACAGTACTGCGTGCTTTAAGTCACTACAACGTCTGTACTCGTACGAAGTTAATAGCTCCATGCGTCCGTTCTCGACGCGTACTGTCGAAGCACTGAGGTATACGAGATTGTAGAAGAGGTGGTAGTGAGATATCTATTAATTATAAATACTTCCGTCACAGCAGCAGCATAGATTTGTAAACAATTTTTTACTGGTTTATTTCGTGCATTAGTCGAAATGTTCTTGCCCTTTTATTAACAGCTGGTAAGCGCGACTATGAATTTGCTGTGAAATCAGTTCTTCCGGCGCTAGACTTTGTACACGGAGTACGAGTTCCCTGTTATTGTGTGCTACCATGACGGATGCCTAATACATACTAATAAGTTCGCACCAACCTCTTGGTCTAGGGCGCGCTATATCGAACCCTACAAGGTCATTCTGCCCAACCGCCGCCACGCCTCCGCCTATCAACGCACAATTATGTATGCATTGCACGATGTACCCATAACCGCAATGTCAACCTGCCTATCGTTAACGAAACAATTGCCACGTTCATTGAAAGCTGTCAGACCAAGGTACTGCATGACATAACCGATCGTAACGATATACCCATAACCGCAATGTCAACCTGCCTATAGTTAACGAAACCCTTGCCAAGTTCATTGAAAGCTGTCAGACCAAGTTACTGCAAGCATTAACCGATCGTAACGATACACCCATAACCGCAATCTCAACCTGCCTATCGTTAACGAAACCATTGCCAAGTCCATTGAAAGCTGTCAGACCAAATTACTGCATGCCATAACCGATCGTAAAGATATAACCATAACCGCAACGTCAAACTACTTGTCGTTATCGAAACCAATGCCACGTTCTTTGAAAGCTGTCATACCAAAGTACTGCATGTCATAACCGGTCGTAACGATATACCCACAACCGCAATGTCAACCTGCCTATCGTTAACGAAACCATTGCCACGTCAAATTGATAGCTGTCAGACCAAGGTACTGCATGCCATAACCGATCGTAACGATATACCCATAACAGTAATGTCAACCTGCCTATCGTTAACGAAACCATTGCCACGTTCAATGAAAGCTGACAGACCAATGTACTGCATGCCATAACCGATCGTAACGATATACCCATAACCACAATGACAACCGGCCTATCGTTAACGAAACCATTGCCAAGTTCATTGAAAGCTGTCAGACTAAGCTGTTGCATGCCATAACCGATCGAAACTATATACATATAACCGCAATGTCAACCTGTCTATCGTTATCGAAACCATTGCCACGTTCATAGAAATCTGTCAGACCAAGGTCCTGCATGCCGTAACCGATCGTAACGATATACCCATAACCGCAATGTCAACCTGCCTATCGTTAACGAAACCATTACCAAGTTCGTTGAATGCTGTCAGACCAAGGTATTGCATGCTATAACTGATCGTAACGATATACCCATAACCACAATGTCAACATGCCTATCGTTAACGAAACCATTGCAACGTTGATTAAAAGCTGTCAGACTAAGGCACTGCATGTCATATAACCGATCGTAACGATATATCCATAACCGCAATATCATCCTGCCTATCGTTAACGAAAACATTGCAACGTTCATTGAAAACTGTCAGACCAAGGTACTGCATTCCATAACCGATCGTAACGATATACCATAACCGCAATGTCAACTGCCTATCTTTAACGAAACGATTGCAACGTTCATTGAAACCTGTCAGTCCAAGGTACTGCATGCCATAACCGATCGTAACGATATACCCATAACCACAATATCAACCTTCTTATCGTTAACGAAACCATTGCCAAGTTCATTGAAAGCTCTCAGACCAAGGTACTGCATGTCATAACCGATCGTAACGATATACCCAAAACCGCAATTTCCACCTGCCTATCGTTAACGAAACCATTGCCAAGTTCATTGAAAGCCGCCAGACCAAGGTACTGCATGCCATAACCGATCGTAACGATATACCCATAACCGCAATGTCAAAATGCCTATCGTTAACGAAACCGTTGCCAAGTTCATTGAAAGCCGTCAGACCAAGTTACTGCATGTCATAACCGATAGTAACGATATACCCATAACCGCAATGTCAACCTGCCTATCGTTAACGAAACCGTTGCCAAGTTCATTGAAAGCCGTGAGACCAAGTTACTGCATGCCATAACCGATCGTAACGATATACCCATAACCGCAATGTCAACCTGCCTATCGTTAACGAAACCGTTGCCAAGTTCATTGAAAGCCGTCAGACCAAGTTACTGCATGCCATAACCGACCGTAACGATATACCCATAACCGCAATGTCAACCTGCCTATCGTTAACGAAACCGTTGCCAAGTTCATTGAAAGCCGTCAGACCAAGTTACTGCATGCCATAACCGACCGTAACGATATACCCATAACCGCAATGTCAACCTGCCTATCGTTAACGAAACCGTTGCCAAGTTCATTTAAAGCCGTCAGACCAAGGTACTGCATGCCATAACCGATCGTAATGATATACCCATAACCGCAATGTCAACCTGCCTATCGTTAACGAAACCGTTGCCAAGTTCATTGAAAGCCGTCAGACCAAGTTAATGCATGCCATAACCGATCGTAACGATATACCCATAACCGCAATGTCAACCTGCCTATCGTTAACGAAACCGTTGCCAAGTTCATTGAAAGCCGTCAGACCAAGTTACTGCATGCCATAACCGATCGTAACGATATACCCATAACCGCAATGTCAACCTGCCTATCGTTAACGAAACCGTTGCCAAGTTCATTGAAAGCCGTCAGACCAAGTTACTGCATGCCATAACCGATCGTAACGATATACCCATAACCGCAATGTCAACCTGCCTATCGTTAACGAAACCGTTGCCAAGTTCATTGAAAGCTGTCAGAACAAGGTACTGCACGCCATAACCGATCGGAACGATATACCCATAACCGCAACTGATCGCTTGACGACTGTTTTAGTTAACAGTGAACAGTTGTTACGTGCATTTATGCGAGCAGTCGGGGGTTATGAGTGTACGAATACACTATCTTCCCCCAAGATAACGTACGGGACGTGGGTGGGGGTAGTCACGGAGTTGGGGGATGTCGTCCATGTTGATAAAGTCGTCGCCCATGTTGGAAAATTCTTCGACCAATTATCGATGACCTCTGGGCGGCGGTCAGGCGGCGGATGGCGAATACGACTACGACGTCAACGTCAACGACGACGGCGACGTCAACGAACGACACCGTTCGGACGACGTCGGATTTATGTCGGCTAAAGAACTTTAATCAATTTTTAATAATATACAGACACCTGTATATTGTGCACGATAAATTTTTGGGGACATTATATCTCGAGTCGAAACGCACGGGTCCGCCGCTTCTGTTGACGGATTGGTTGACGTCGCTGTCGTCGTTGACGTCATAGCCGTATTCGCCATCCGCCGCCTGACCGCCGCCCGGAGGTCATCGATGATTGGTAGAAGAATTTTCCAACATGGGCGACGACTTTATCAACATGGACGACATCCCCCAACTCCGTGACTACCCCCACCCACGTCCCGTCTGTTATCATGGGGGAAGATAGTGTATTCGTACCCTCATAACCCCTGACTGCTCGCATAAATGCACGTAACAACTGTTCACTGTTAACTAAAACAGTCGTCGAGCGTTCAGTTGCGGTTATGGGTATATCGTTACGATCGGTTATAGCATGCAGTACCTTGTTCTGACAGCTTTCAATGAACATGGCAATGGTTTCGTTTACGATAGGCAGGTTGACATTGCGGTTATGGGTATATCGTTACGATCGGTTATGGCATGCAGTAACTTGGTCTGACGGCTTTCAATGAACTTGGCAATGGTTTCGTTAACGATAGGCAGGTTGACATTGCGGTTATGGGTATATCGTTACGATCTGTTATAGCATGCAGTAACTTGGTCTGGCGGCTTTCAATGAACTTGGCAATGGTTTCGTTAACGATAGGCAGGTGTAAATTGCGGTTTGGGTATATCGTTACGATCGGTTATGGCATGCAGTAACATGGTCTGGCGGCATTCAATGAACGTGGCAATGGTTTCGTTAACGATAGACAGGGTGACATTTGCGGTCATGGCTATATCGTAACGATCGGTTATGGCATGCAGTAGCTTGGTCTTACATATTTCAATGAAAGTGGCAATGGTTTCGGTAACGATAGTCAGGTTGACTTTGCGGTTATGGGTATATCGTTACGATTCCTTATGGCATGCAGTACCTTGGTGTGACATTTTTCAATGAACGTGGAAATAGTTTTGTTAACGATAGGCAAGTTGACATTGCTGTTATGGGTATATCGCTACGATCGGTTATGACATGAAATACTTTAGTATGACAGTGCATGCCGTACTTTGGTCTGGCGGCTTTCAATGAAATTGGCAATGGTATCGTTAACGATAGGCAGGTTGACATTGCGGTTATGGGTATATCGTTACGATCGGTTATGGCATGAAGTACCTTGGTCTGACAGTGCATGCAGTACCTTGGTCTGGCGGCTTTCAATGAAATTGGCAATGGTTTCGTTAACGATAGGCAGGTTGAGTTTGCGGTTAAGGGTATATCGTTACGATCGATTATGACATGCAGTACCTTGGTCTGAGAGCTTTCAATGAACTTGGTGATGGTTTCGTTAACGATAAGAAGGTTGATATTGCGGTTATGGGTATATCGTTACGATCGGTTATGGCATGCAGTACCTTGGACTGACAGGTTTCAATGAACGTTGCAATCGTTTCGTTAAAGATAGGCCGGTTGACATTGCGTTTATGGGTATATCGTTACGATCGGTTATGGCATGCAGTACCTTGGTCTGACAGCTTTCAATGAACTTGGCAATGGTTTCGTTAACGATAGGCAGGTAGACATTGCGGTTGTGGGTATATCGTTACGACCGGTTATGACATGCAGTACCTTGGTCTGGCGGCTTTCAATGAACTTTGCAATGGTTTCGTTAACAAAAGGCAGGTTGACATTGCGGTTATGGGTATATTGTTACGATCGGTAATGGTATGCAGTACCTTGGTCTGGCGGGTTTCAATGAACGTGGCTATGGGATTCGTTAGGTTAGGCAGGTTGATATTTCGGGTATGTCTATTTCGCTACGATCGGTTATGACATGCAGTACCTTGGCCTGTCAGCTTTCAATGACCTTGGCAATGGTTTCGTTAACGATAAGCAGGTTGACATTGCGGTTAAGGGTATATCGTTACGATCGGTTATGGCATGCAGTAACTTGGTCTGACAACTTTCACTGAACTTAGCAATGGTTTCTTTAACGATAGGCAGGTTGACATTGCGATTATGGGTATATCTTTACGATCGCTTATGACATGCAGTACCTTGGTCTGACAGATTTCAATGAACTTAGCAATGGTTTCGTTAACGATAGGCAGGTTGACATTGCGGTTATGGGTATATCTTTACGATCGCTTATGACATGCAGTACCTTGGTCTGACAGATTTCAATGAACTTGGCAATGGTTTTGTTAACGATAGGCAGGTTGACATTGCTGTTGTGGGTAAATCGTTACGATCGGTAATGGCATGCAGTATCTTAGTCAGACAGCTTTCAATGAACTTAGCAATGGTTTCGTTAACGATAGGCAGGTTGACTTTGCGGTTATGGGTATATCGTTACGATCGGTTATGGCATGCAGTAACTTGGTCTGAAAGCTTTCAATGAACTTGGCAAAGGTTTCGTTAACAATAGGCAGGTTGACATTGCGGTTATGGGTATATCGTTACGAAGGGTTGTGGAATGCATTACCTTGGTCTGACAGCTTTCAACGAACGTTGCAATGGTTTCGTTAACGTTAGGCAGGTTGACATTGCGGTTATGGGTATATCGTTACGATCGGTTATGGCATGCAGTAACTTGGTCTGACAGCTTTCAATGAACTTGGCAAAGGTTTCGTTAACAATAGGCAGGTTGACATTGCGGTTATGGGTATATCGTTACGATCGGCTATGTCATGCAGTACCTTTGTGTGACAGCTTTCAATGAACGTGGCAATGGTTTAGTTAACGATAGGCAGGTTGACATTGCGGTTATGGGTATATCGTTACGAAGGGTTGTGGCATGCAGTACCTTGGTCTGGCGGCTTTCAATGATTTTGTCTATGGGATTCGTTAGGATAGGCAGGTTGATATTCCGGGTATGTCTATATCGTTACGATCGGTTATGACATGCAGTAACTTGGTCTGACAGCTTTCAATGACCTTGGCAATGGTTTCGTTAACAATAGGCAGGTTGTCACTGCGGTTAAGGGTATATAGTTACGATCGGTTATGGCGTGCAGTAACTTGGTCTTAAAGCTTTAAATGAACTTGGCAATGCTTTCGTTACCAATAGGCAGGTTGACATTGCGGTTATGGTTAAATCGTTACGATCATTTAGGACATTCAGTACCTTGGTCTGACAGCTTTTAATGAACGTGGCAATGGTTTCGTTAACGATAGACAGGATGACATTTGCGGTCATGGCTATATCGTAACGATCGCTTATGGCATGCTGTAACTTGGTCTTACATATTTCAATGAAAGTGGCAATGGTTTCGTTAACGATAGGCAGGTTGACATTGCGGTAATGGGTATATCGTTACGATAGCTTATGGCATGCAGTACCTTGGTCTGACAGTTTTCAATGAACGTGGAAATGATTTCGTTAACGATAGGCAAGTTGACATTGCTGTTATGGGTATATCGCTACGATCGGTTATGACATTAAATACTTGCAGAATGTGGTCTGGCGGCTTTCAATGAAATTTGCAATGGTTTCTTTAACGATAGGCAGGTTGAGATTGCGGTTATGGGTAAATCGTTACGATCGATTATGGCATGAAGTACCTTGGTCTGACAGTGCATGCAGTATCTTGGTCTGGCGGCTTTCAGTGAAATAGGCAATGGTTTCGTTAACGATAGGCAGGTTGAGTTTGCGGTTATGTGTATATCGTTACGATCGGTTATGACATGAAGTACCTTAGTCTGAGAGCTTTCAATGAACCTGGCAATGGTTTCGTTAACGATAAGAAGGTTGATATTGCGGTTATGGGTATATCGTTACGATCGGTTATGGCATTCAGTACCTTGGACTGACAGGTTTCAATGAACGTTGCAATCGTTTCGTTAAAGATAGGCCGGTTGGCATTGCGTTTATGACTATATCTTTACGATCGGTTATGGCATGCAGTACCTTGGTCTGACAGTGCATGCAGTACCTTGGTCTGGCGGCTTTCAATGAAATTGGCAATGGTTTCGTTAACGATAGGCAGGTTGAGTTTGCGGTTAAGGGTATATCGTTACGATCGATTATGACATGGAGTACCTTGGTCTGAGAGCTTTCAATGAACTTGGTGATGGTTTCGTTAACGATAAGAAGGTTGATATTGCGGTTATGGGTATATCGTTACGATCGGTTATGGCATGCAGTACCTTGGACTGACAGGTTTCAATGAACGTTGCAATCGTTTCGTTAAAGATAGGCCGGTTGACATTGCGTTTATGGGTATATCGTCACGATCGGTTATGGCATGCAGTACCTTGGTCTGACAGCTTTCAATGAACTTGGCAATGGTTTCGTTAACGATAGGCAGGTAGACATTGCGGTTGTGGGTATATCGTTACGACCGGTTATGACATGCAGTACCTTGGTCTGGCGATTTCAATGAACTTTACAATGGTTTCGTTAACAAAAGGCAGGTTGACATTGCGGTTATGGGTATATTGTTACGATCGGTAATGGTATGCAGTACCTTGGTCTGGCGGGTTTCAATGAACGTGGCTATGGGATTCGTTAGGTTAGGCAGGTTGATATTTCGGGTATGTCTATTTCGCTACGATCGGTTATGACATGCAGTACCTTGGCCTATCAGCTTTCAATGACCTTGGCAATGGTTTCGTTAACGATAAGCAGGTTGACATTGCGGTTAAGGGTATATCGTTACGATCGGTTATGGCATGCAGTAACTTGGTCTGACAACTTTCACTGAACTTAGCAATGGTTTCTTTAACGATAGGCAGGTTGACTTTGCCGTTGTGGGTATATCGTTACGATCGGTAATGGCATGCAGTATCTTGGTCTGACAGCTTTCAATGAACTTAGCAATGGTTTCGTTAACGATAGGCAGGTTGACATTGCGGTTATGGGTATATCTTTACGATCGCTTATGACATGCAGTACCTTGGTCTGACAGATTTCAATGAACTTGGCAATGGTTTTGTTAACGATAGGCAGGTTGACATTGCTGTTGTGGGTAAATCGTTACGATCGGTAATGGCATGCAGTATCTTAGTCTGACAGCTTTCAATGAACTTAGCAATGGTTTCGTTAACGATAGGCAGGTTGACTTTGCGGTTATGGGTATATCGTTACGATCGGTTATGCCATGCAGTAACTTGGTCTGAAAGCTTTCAATGAACTTGGCAAAGGTTTCGTTAACAATAGGCAGGTTGACAAAGCGGTTATGGGTATATCGTTACGATCGGCTATGTCATGCAGTACCTTTGTGTGACAGCTTTCAATGAACGTGGCAATGGTTTCGTTAACGATAGGCAGGTTGACATTGCGGTTATGGGTATATCGTTACGAAGGGTTGTGGCATGCATTACCTTGGTCTGACAGCTTTCAACGAACGTTGCAATGGTTTCGTTAACGTTAGGCAGGTTGACATTGCGGTTATGGGTATATCGTTACGATCGGTTATGGCATGCAGTAACTTGGTCTGACAGCTTTCAATGAACTTGGCAAAGGTTTCGTTAACAATAGGCAGGTTGACATTGCGGTTATGGGTATATCGTTACGATCGGCTATGTCATGCAGTACCTTTGTGTGACAGCTTTCAATGAACGTGGCAATGGTTTAGTTAACGATAGGCAGGTTGACATTGCGGTTATGGGTATATCGTTACGAAGGGTTGTGGCATGCAGTACCTTGGTCTGGCGGCTTTCAATGATTTTGTCTATGGGATTCGTTAGGATAGGCAGGTTGATATTCCGGGTATGTCTATATCGTTACGATCGGTTATGACATGCAGTAACTTGGTCTGACAGCTTTCAATGACCTTGGCAATGGTTTCGTTAACAATAGGCAGGTTGTCACTGCGGTTAAGGGTATATCGTTACGATCGGTTATGGCGTGCAGTAACTTGGTCTTACAGCTTTCAATGAACTTGGCAATGCTTTCGTTACCAATAGGCAGGTTGACATTGCGGTTATGGTTATATCGTTACGATCATTTAGGACATTCAGTACCTTGGTCTGACAGCTTTTAATGAACGTGGCAATGGTTTCGTTAACGATAGACAGGATGACATTTGCGGTCATGGCTATATCGTAACGATCGCTTATGGCATGCTGTAACTTGGTCTTACATATTTCAATGAAAGTGGCAATGGTTTCGTTAACGATAGGCAGGTTGACATTGCGGTAATGGGTATATCGTTACGATAGCTTATGGCATGCAGTACCTTGGTCTGACAGTTTTCAATGAACGTGGAAATGATTTCGTTAACGATAGGCAAGTTGACATTGCTGTTATGGGTATATCGCTACGATCGGTTATGACATGAAATACTTGCAGAATGTGGTCTGGCGGCTTTCAATGAAATTTGCAATGGTTTCTTTAACGATAGGCAGGTTGAGATTGCGGTTATGGGTAAATCGTTACGATCGATTATGGCATGAAGTACCTTGGTCTGACAGTGCATGCAGTATCTTGGTCTGGCGGCTTTCAGTGAAATAGGCAATGGTTTCGTTAACGATAGGCAGGTTGAGTTTGCGGTTATGTGTATATCGTTACGATCGGTTATGACATGAAGTACCTTAGTCTGAGAGCTTTCAATGAACCTGGCAATGGTTTCGTTAACGATAAGAAGGTTGATATTGCGGTTATGGGTATATCGTTACGATCGGTTATGGCATTCAGTACCTTGGACTGACAGGTTTCAATGAACGTTGCAATCGTTTCGTTAAAGATAGGCCGGTTGGCATTGCGTTTATGACTATATCGTTACGATCGGTTATGGCATGCAGTACCTTGGTCTGACATTTTCAATGACAGTGGCAAAGGTTTCGTTAACGATAGGCAGGTTGACATTGCGGTTATGGGTATATCGTTACGATCAGTTATGGCATGCAATACCTTGGTCCGACAGCATTCAATTAACTGGAAATGGTTTCGTTAACGTTACGCAGATTAACATTGCAGTTATGGGTGTATCGTTACGATCGGTTATGGCTTGCAGTATCTTGGTCTGGCGACTTTCAACGAACTTTGTAATGGTTTCGTTAACGATAGGCAGGTTGACATTGCGGTTATGGGTATATCGTTACGATCGGTTACGGCATGCAGGACCTTGGTCTGACAGCTTTCTATGAACGTTGCAATGGTTTCGATAACGATAGACAGGTTGACATTGCGGTTATATATATATAGTTACGATCGGTTATGGCACGCAATAGCTTAGTCTGACAGCTTTCAATGAACTTGGCAATGGTTTCGTTAATGATAGACCGGTTGACATTGTGGTTATGGGTATATCGTTACGATCGGTTATGGCATGCAGTACCTTGGTCTGATAGTTTTCAATGAACTTGGCAATGGTTTCGTTAACAATAGGCAGGTTGACATTGCGGTTATGGGTATATCGTTACAATCGGTTATGTCATGCAGTGCCGTTGTGTGACAGCTTTCAATGAACGTGGCAATGGTTTCGTTAACGATAGACAGGATGACATTTGCGGTCATGGCTAAATCGTAACGATCGGCTATGGCATGCAGCACCTTGGTCTTACACATTTCAATGAAAGCGGCAATGGTTTCGTTAACGATAGGCAGGTTGACATTGCGGTTATGGGTATATCGTTACGATTGCTTATGGCATGCAGTACCTTGGTCTGACAGTTTTCAATGAACGTGGAAATGGTTTCGTTAACGATAGGCAAGTTGACATTGCTGTTATGGGTTTATCGTTACGATCGGTTATGACATGAAATACTGTAGTCTGACAGTGCATGCAGTACCTTGGTCTGACAGTTTTCAATGAACATGGCAATGGTTTCCTTAACGATAGGCAGGTTGAGATTGCGGTTATGGGTATATCGTTACGATCGGTTATGGCATGCAGTAACTTGGTCTGACAGCTTTCAATGAACTTGACAATGGTTTCGTTAACAATAGGCAGGTTGACATTGCAGTTATGGGTATATCGTTACGATCGGTTATGTCATGCAGTACCATGGTCTGACAGCTTTCAATGAACTTGGCAAGGGTTTTTTTAACGATAGGCAGGTTGACATTGCTATTATGTGCATATCGTTACGATCGGTTATTGCATGCAGTACCTTGGTCTGACAGCTTTCAATGAACTTGGCAATGGTTTCGTTAACGATAGGCAGGTTGAAATTGCGGTTATGGGTATATCGTTACGTTCGGTTATGGCATGCAGTACCTTGGTCTTATAGTTTTCAATGAACTTGGCAATGGTTTCGTTAACAATAGGCAGGTTGACAATGCGGTTATGGGTATATCGTTACGATCGGTTATGTCATGCAGTACCGTTGTGTGACAGCTTTCAATGAACGTGGCAATGGTTTCGTTAACGATAGACAGGATGACATTTGCGGTCATGGCTAAATCGTAACGATCGGCTATGGCATGCAGTAACTTGGTCTTACACATTTCAAGGAAAGTGGCAATGGTTTCGTTAACGATAGGCAGGTTGACATTGCGGTTATGGTTATATCGTTACGATTGCTTATGGCATGCAGTACCTTGGTCTGACAGTTTTCAATGAACGTGGAAATGGTTTCGTTAACGATAGGCAAGTTGACATGGCTGTTATGGGTATATCGTTACGATCGGTTATGACATGAAATACTTTAGTCTGACAGTGCATGCAGTACCTTGGTCTGACAGCTTTCAACGAACATGGCAATGGTTTCCTTAACGATAGGCAGGTTGAGATTGCGGTTATGGGTATATCGTTACGATCGTTTATGGCATGCAGTAACTTGGTCTGACAGCTTTCAATGAACTTGGCAATGGTTTCGTTAACAATAGGCAGGTTGACATTGCAGTTATGGGTATATCGTTACGATCGGTTATGTCATGCAGTACCATGGTCTGACAGCTTTCAATGAACTTGGCAAGGGTTTTTTTAACGATAGGCAGGTTGACATTGCGATTATGTGCATATCGTTACGATCGGTTATGGCATGCGGTACCTTGGTCTGACAGCTTTCAATGAACTTGGCAATGGTTTCGTTAACGATAGGCAGGTTGACATTGCGGTTATGGGTATATTATTACGATCGGTTATGGCATGCAGTACCTTGGTCTGACAGCTTTCAATCAACGTTGCAATGGTTTCGTTAACGGTAGGCAGGTTGACATTACGGTTATGGTTATATCGTTACGATTGGTTATGGCATGCAGTACATTGGTCTGACAGCTTTCAATGAACTTGGCAATGGTTTCGTTAATGATAGGCAGGTTGACATTGCGGTTATGGGTGTATCGTTACGATCGGTTATGGCATGCAGTAACTTGGTCTGACAGATTTCAATGTACTTGGCAATGGTTTCGTTAACGATAGGCAGGTTGACATTGCGTTTATGGGTATATCGTTACGATCGGTTATGACATGCAGTACCTTGGTCTGTCAGCTTTCAATGAACTTGGCAATGGTTTCGTTAACGATAGGCAGGTTGACATTGCGGTTATGGGTATATCGTTACGATCGGTAATGGTATGCAGTATCTTGGTCTGGCGGCTTTCAATGAACTCGGCAATGGTTTCGTTTACGATAGGCAGGTTGATATTGCGGTTATGGGTTTATCGTTACGATCGGTTATGGCATGCAGTACCTTGGTCTGACAGCTTTCAATCAACGTGGCAATGGTTTCGTTTACGATAGGCAGGTTGATATTGCGGTTATGGGTATATCGTTACGATCGGTTATGGTATGCAGTACCATGGTCTGACAGCTTTCAATGAACGTGGCAATTGTTTCGTTAACGATAGGCAGGTTGACATTGCGTTTATGGGTATATCGTGCAATGCATACATAATTGTGCTTTGATAGGCGGAGGCGTGGCGGCGGTTGGTCAGAACGACCTTGTAGGGTTCGACATAGCGCGCCCTAGACCAACAGGTTGGTGCGAACGTATTAGTATGTATTAGGCATCCGTCATGGTAGCACACAATAACAGGAAACTCGTACTCCGTGTACAAAGTCTAGCGCCGGAAGAACTGATTTCACAGCAAATTCATAGTCGCGCTTACCAGCTGTTAATAAAAGGGCAAGAACATTTCGACTAATGCACGAAATAAACCAGTAAAAAATTTTTTAAAAATCTATGCTGCTGCTGGGACGGAAGTATTTATAATTAATAGATATCTCACTACCACCTCTCCCACAATCTTGTATACCTCAGTGTTTCGACAGTGCGTGTCGTGAACGGACGCATGGAGCTATTAACTTCGTACGAGTACAGACGTTGTAGTGACTTAAAGCACGCAGTACTGTACCCTGTAAAACGTTTTGTATACAACGTATTGACACAAAAATTTGTTGCACTGTTCCGTGACGAGGAGACAAGATACAAAGTAAACGTTCCGAAAAACGGGGGAGGGGATAATAATAAGACGTTTCCCCTCCAAGGTTACGGGTATCAAGAAAATAAAATACATGAAAATTGATTACATTTTTTTAATAAAAAAAAATGAAATATTATTGTTTAGCGCTTACGTAAAAATAACAGTCGTCGCCTTTCAATCGATTACATCATCTGTCTAAAAATAAATTAGCGTCGACGACATGTTCAAACAAGCACGTGTGCTGTCTAGTCGTATAAAAATAACCGACACCCCTCTTCCCACCTACCCATCGAACCGTGAGAAATCAAGTCGTATCCTTTTCACACAGTTAAATACACCACCTGTCTAAAAATAAATTAGCGTCGACAACATGTTCGAACAAGCACGAGTGCTGTCTAGACGTATAAAAAATAACCGACTCCCCTCTTCCCCACCTACCCATCGAACCGTGAGAAATCAGCTCGTATCCTGTTCACACGGTTAAAAATAAACGCTTACTGTGCGTTGAGTGGTTCCCCCTCTCCGGATTTTCCACCTCCACAACCTCCCTATTTATTCGCTGTGCACGAGCGTTATTCGTTCATTCGTTGAGAGACGCGCGAGAAATTATAAATTCTTTATTTTTGAAATGGCATCATTCACTGAAAAGTTTGCAACTATTAGCGCAATTGAGTATAAAAAAAATAAAGGAATTGATAATCGACGTAAAATATCCAACAGAAGAAATGCAGAATATAGACGCAAAGTACGGGAAAGCTGTACTCGTCACTCTCCAAGATTACAGAGACCCTAAACTAAAATATCGTGTATATCCACCAAAGAGATACGCAGGCGTTTTCGAAGATGAGAAATTAAAAAATTTAATACCGTGTTCGCTGCAACTAATTTATCGTGAAGAAAAGGATAGAGCTTACATAGTAGAAATTGTACAGTAGGACCGAATGGACATCTTCATTTGTCGCGTACGATACTGTGCGCGTTTACATATTATGTATTTTAAATTGTAATATATTTTGGTTACATGTATTTTAATTATTTGTAATTAAACAGTATTGCTTTTTTTTAATTGTCACTACTGTGTGTGTTTATTTAATTTTTTTGTACATATTTGTCATGTCATAGTGCACTTGTAATAAGTTTTACTTAGATGTATTTCGTATACAATTGTCATATTGCACATGTTTACATTTTGTAATTTTCACTACTGTGTGCGTTTACATATTATGTATTTTAATTATTTGTAATTAAACAGTATTGCTTTAATATTTTTATTGTTTTTTAATTTCAAAATTCCTTCGAACATAACTTATATACATATTCATAACTCAATATACAAGCTAGAACGTGTTACATAGAAATAATTTAAAAAATCAATTTTATTAACAGTAATTGCATGATTATAAGGATGGTCTGTCAGCATTCTGTTGTAAAAAAAAAATAACTCCACATGTGAAAATCACAGTGGGAGCGGATTACATCATTTGCAACGTCCTATTATTCAGATATTACATAAACAGTAATTATTTTCCATAAATATTGCATGTGTGTGTGGGTTTTATATAAGTGAATTGACATTCAATTATGCACTGCATATCATGTGTGTTTCTTACAACAACAAATGTAGGGGCTGGACATAGCAAACCCTAGACCAACATGTTGGTGTGAACGTATTTTTACAATCTGTATATATATATATATTTACTTAACACATAGACACACAGTTGGTAACAATGCAATACACGACATCGACGATATCCGACGGCGGCGGCGTACATATACAAACCCATACACTATAAGACACGCACGAGTTGACAACGTCGATAAACCAGCACAAGTTGCCAACGCCGACGACGCTTTTCCAACATAACTGCACTTCCGGAAAAACCCCTTACATACACATACCCATACACTATAACACATGCACGAGGCGGCAACGTGACCGAACCTTAACCACCACACTCCTTACACAACCCGACAAAATCACCGTTTTTTCCAACACGCCCGACCCGCCGCCGACAACATGGACGACGACCACTCCTGGCGGCC
Source organism: Magicicada septendecula (assembly GCA_034769895.1). Classification (NCBI taxonomy): domain Eukaryota; kingdom Metazoa; phylum Arthropoda; class Insecta; order Hemiptera; family Cicadidae; genus Magicicada; species Magicicada septendecula. The sequence continues at coordinate 302,592,267 of CM068376.1, read as the reverse complement.
ATCAAGTCATGACCAGGCCGCGGCCAGGCCGCCGCCGGACGGCGAACGGCGAACGGCGTTCAAATTTAATACAGTTCACAAGTTGACAACAATGCAATACACGTCACTCAGGCTCTTCGTATCGATGATAGACCGCCCGACAACATGGACAATACACCGACCAATCTACGTCCAGGCGGCGACCGGGCGGTGACCTGGCTGCCGCCGGACGGCGAACAGCGAACGGCGGACAGCGGCCGTAGCTACACAAATCAACCTGGGCCAGTGACGTTACAATGACGTCAGAGCTAGACGGCCTTGAATCCCCCCAGATGTAGGGGAGGTACTGGGACCTCATGACGTCATGATGGCCTTGTAGCGGACGGCCTAGAATCCCCCCCAGATGTAGGGGGTACTGGGACCTCGTGACGTCATGAAGGCCTAGTACCCCCCTACACCACTACTTCTAATGCAAAATAGACATTGAAATCTCCACTTAAAATCATAAGTATTTTATGATAATCTTTACGAAGTATGGCGGCACCTTGTGATGTATACGATAATAATGAACGATGGAGAAAATCAGTAATATCATCTAATGTTTTATTAGGAGAAATATACACTGCTACAATCACAACGTTTTGCCCATTTGCCATTTTACATTCAGCCATACACAAATCGCCAACTGTAGATGCCATTGAACCATAGACATCAGATTGAGTAACGGAAAAATCCATGGATGGAGTTATAATGTTAATAATATCGTCAGAATTTGAAATATACCGACACCTCCCGCTCTAATATTTGGTCGTTTATATTTCACAATGCAGTTGAATTTAAGAACACATACGTCATCTTCATTGGCTAGCCAAGTTTCTGATAAAACTATGACATCTGAATTTTTCACAACTATATCTTTTAGATCAACAGCATGAGCTGTAAGACTTTGGCAATTAAAAGTGAATATTGATAAACCTTTTCTGTTATTGATGAAATTAACTAAACTTTCATTTATAGTTTCTAGTTTGTTTAGTGAAAGTCGTTTAAATTCCTCTTGCAAATCAATTGTTGATGATGATCGTCTTCGGCCATGATAGAATATCTTCTGGTTGTTCTATGTCGTAATATGTAATCCTTCAATACTCGTCACACGTGATAAAGCAACGTATAATAATGATTGAGAATGACGTCGATCGTATTCATAAACAATTTTTAACATATATGTCATTAAATTATGTAGGACTAGGTAGATTATTTTTTACATATCGTTAACTTAAAATATTCGTAACAATAATTATATATAACTGTACATTTCCTCATTTTGGTATACTACTAAACACATATAGCCTACACACACAAGCATGCATATAACGCATAACGCATAACGCATAACGCGTAACGCCTAACGAACATTTTTCCTACCGTGCCCAAAGAAGTTTCATGCATATAACGCATAACGCGTAACGAAAATTTTTCCTACCGTGCCAAAAGAAGTTTCACTTCAAAAAAGAATAATACTTAAATTAACATTTCAAATATATTCAACGATTTTCTTTTATTTTGTTCTTAACAAATTTAATAAAAATCGTTGATAATACCGGAAGGGTGAATTTTAGGGCTGCAAATAGTCCAGAATTTCGTACAAAAAATCATAACAGGTTTTTAAATTTGAAAAACCTATGTTCGCTTTCATTTGTTTCAATTTTGGGAAAGCAATTATGCGTGTAGGGGGTTTGTATGTGTTTACATCTTTTGCTGAGAGTATGTAGTTCATTCACCTTATACCAGATTCTGCAAGATAAGTCAATTGACTTACATATAGGCCCATATAGTGTTTAATTGTTCTATACTGAAGTGACTGAGTAATTTCTTGTTATCTGTAGTTTTTGCGTGTTTTAAAATTATTAGCCTGAAGAAAGCTTCAATTGGTGTAGTTAAAATGTTGTTTCCTCAAAATTTAAATCAGTTTACAAATCAATGAACAAGTGTCAATTTTTCCAAATGCAAACACAAATATTCCACCACTGTTAATACTTGTTGAACTTAACAGACGTTCCGTAAGGGTAGACAGTGAGTGCCGGCCGGGCAACTCAGAACCGTGTTAGTCGAAACAACCAGAGAAGGAAACACTGTATAAATTGTAATCTTGCTCTTTATAACTGATATCAGTTGACTGATATATGTTTACACCGGGTTGGTCATTTAAAAAAAATATGTGGTAATTGTGACTTTCTAAAACAAGATATATTTTCAGGGCAGTGTGTTTTACTGGAGTTGTGTATGGAACGAATGGAAGCCAACGTATTCCCATATCTCAGCATGCTGTCGTGAAGGAGTAGATTGTAACTCAACACACAATATGGCATAAAATGAGTGTCGTTTATAATATAGAATAAATTATTTCTTAGTCAGAATTTAATGTCTTACATTAAAATGTGTGTTGTTCATAATATAGAATAAATTATTTCTTAGTCAGAATTTAATGTCTTACATTAAAATGTGTGTTGTTCATAATATAGAATAAATTATTTCTTAGTCAGAATTTAATGTCTTACATTAAAATGTGTGTTGTTCATAATATAGAATAAATTATTTCTTAGTCAGAATTTAATGTCTTACATTAAAATGTGTGTTGTTCATAATATAGAATAAATTATTTCTTAGTCAGAATTTAATGTCTTACATTAAAATGTGTGTTGTTCATAATATAGAATAAATTATTTCTTAGTCAGAATTTAATGTCTTACATTAAAATGTGTGTTGTTCATAATATAGAATAAATTATTTCTTAGTCAGAATTTAATGTCTTACATTAAAATGTGTGTTGTTCATAATATAGAATAAATTATTTCTTAGTCAGAATTTAATGTCTTACATTAAAATGTGTGTTGTTCATAATATAGAATAAATTATTTCTTAGTCAGAATTTAATGTCTTACATTAAAATGTGTGTTGTTCATAATATAGAATAAATTATTTCTTAGTCAGAATTTAATGTCTTACATTAAAATGAGTGTTGTTCATAATATAGAATAAATTATTTCTTAGTCAGAATTTAATGTCTTACATTAAAATGAGTGTTGTTCATAATATAGAATAAATTATTTCTTAGTCAGAATTTAATGTCTTACATTAAAATGTGTGTTGTTCATAATATAGAATAAATTATTTCTTAGTCAGAATTTAATGTCTTACATTAAAATGAGTGTTGTTCATAATATAGAATAAATTATTTCTTAGTCAGAATTTAATGTCTTACATTAAAATGTGTGTTGTTCATAATATAGAATAAATTATTTCTTAGTCAGAATTTAATGTCTTACATTAAAATGTGTGTTGTTCATAATATAGAATAAATTATTTCTTAGTCAGAATTTAATGTCTTACATTAAAATGAGTGTTGTTCATAATATAGAATAAATTATTTCTTAGTCAGAATACAAAGTTAGGTACATTCTTGAGTTACAAAATTATTTTTCACACACACACACAAACGAGCATACATACATTATGTAAACTCATATGTCTAACACATACATAAGATATACATAAAATACGTGCATTACACACAGGCCTACATACAAGTGTAAATGTGTATTACACACACACACACACACACACATATATATATATATAATTTACATAGGTACGAGTACTCTTATTAGTCTATTGGTTTCAGTTGTAAGATCTATAGACTATCTGTGGGTAAGATAGTTTCAACAACAATGTTCTACATTACGTTTCAATCGATTCCTGATTATCCAGGGCAATGGTGTGGACAGGAACTGCATTTAAACCAAATCTACAGATAAGCCACAAACATCTTTATAAAAGTTCTATACAGTAAGAGTTACGTCTAATTATATTGTTATTAAAAAAAAAAGTAATAACGATTGGCGTGTAGTATTTACATCAACTCCTGATAATATTATTTACTGCAGGTGAATTTTCATTTTTTTTCCTTTTTCACACAGAACGATTTCAAGAGCCTAGATTTATAGGTATAGGTAAAATGCTAGATTTCACTGAATAACAAAATTATAGTTAGTAGACCTACAGGATATTAAAAATGAGACGATTTTCCACATCAATATTACTTCAAAATGTTACTACATAAAGCTTTGATTTGTTCTGAATAGACGGTCACTAATTTCTGTTTCTGTTTTGCTAAAGCTTCTATTTTCTAATAGATGAATAAAAAACTTTTCAAAATTAGTATATTGGCTAACTGAGTGTCTCATTACCGTTCTACACGATTAATCAACTCCTCAGTCTAAATCTACACCGTTTCATGAGATTACTGATGTAATGGTCCTGCTCTTCTCTTCCATCGTGTTAATTGTATACTGTAGTATCTACTCTTCTTCTTCTCTAATTTAGACTTTTGAGGGGAATACCATTCAATACTGACGAAATTCCGGAGGAGTGAGACTTTGATTTAACTGAATGAATTTAGTCCGTGTGGTAAATGGGTTTACACGTTGGTTGTAATTTTGTGACTACCGTAAGGCGGATTCTTCCTGTATTATAAAATATAGTAGTCTATTCTTTATATATAATATCATTTATATATCTTATAATTGATCGGTCTAAATAGTGTTTATATTAGATGTTATTTTACAGCAAACAATAAAATATTGTTTATTTAAATAAACAGTAAATATCTTGATTATGAAGTACAAATTTCATTAATGTCGTTCAATCCAAAAACTGTAGAATATTTGGTAATATAAAGGACTTGACATTTTGCTACTCAACAGTTAATCAACCAATCAACAGTGCTGTATGTAATGCTGATGATGTAACTACCTAGCTTAAAATTCACAGTGATTTTCATTTGCATTCTACGTTGCTATAACCAAGAAAATTTAAACCGTTTTGGAAATTTTTTCTTGCATACTTAATATAAATATTCTAACAATTCAGGCAATAATCCAAATTAATGAGGAGAACTTTTAGTCCAAATTATTGGTGCCTGAATTAGGGAGGTTTTATGGTTTTAAATTGATTTCCTTTTTCTGGCCTACCATTGTGAATACAAAAACTCTATAATCTACCTCCATCTGTTATTGTATTACTTATAACTGTATTATTATTACTAGTAGTATTATTATTTTTATTATTAACTATATTCCTTGAGTTTGTATTATTAAAGTTTTATTATTATTATTATTATTATTATTATTATTATTATTATTATTATTATTATTATTACAAGAGTATTATAATATTATTACATGTTAACTAAAGTGTTTGTTAGTTATGTATAATATTACTTATTACGCTAAATTCTATGTTTACATGAATTGTATTTTTGATAAAGACATAATACAATTAGTTGTGTTAAGAAATTTTATAACATTTTATCATAGCATTTATGTTTTATTTTCTCATAAAATATATGTATACTTTTTCCATTTGTGTCAGAATTTAGTTATAATTATTTATCCAATTTCTCTTTATATTCTAGCAGCAATATAAGTGACAACACATTTAAACTACATTTTCTATTTTTTTATTTTTCTTTATTCAAAATTCCTTAAATTGTGTGTGTGTGTGTGTGTGTGTGTGTGTGTGTGTGTGTGTGTGTGTGTGTGTGTGTGTGTGTGTGTGTGTGTGTGTGTGTGTGTGTGTGTGTGTGTGTGTGTGTGTGTGTGTGTGTGTGTGATCAAAATCATATTTTATCTAAAACACATTTTACTTACTTTCCTATTTATATTAAACATACGTATACAAATTTCAGTAGTACACACGTAATCAATTTGTCGTTGATGGTGGTTTGTGTAAAGCACAATAAAACCTAGTAATCACTAAAAACAACACTCGAAAACACAAAGAAAACACTTGGAAAGGAAGGTGTTAAAAAGAGAGATAAAAATAAATGAGAGACGGTGAGAGGGATGAGTAGGATGGAGATAGACTGATAGGCAGACAGAATAGGTAAAGGAGGAAATTGTAAGGAGGGGGCGTATGCGCTTGACACAATACATTCGTTACAATTCGTTGGTAACGGATTGGTAAGAGTTTTACATTAACATTAAAATATTGCTGTTTATACAATACACACTCGCACATTTAAATTGAACACCAATAAAGTTATGAATATCATTTTTTGTGAAATTTGTAGGTCTGCAAGCAATGACTAATTTGAATGGCAAAGTCTGTAATCTCCTTTCGTGGCCATTTTTACAGATAGGCACTACCCGTGGTATGTGGGCTTACAAGTTCGTCCTCCGATCACACTCGTATTGATAGATACACGGCCACTAATTACGGGCATGTGTGTGTGTGTGTGTGTGTGTGTTGGTGTAGATGTATGCATGCGCAAGTACACGATTCAGGATGCCTTAGTCATTTATGAACTTTACAAAGGAAGCTATGTGAGGTGATAGCGGAGTAAAATCAATAACGACATTTCATATCTTTGTAACCAAAAATCGAACTATTCTACAAAACGTCTATACAGTGGAACACTATACTAATATACGATATGAATTTTTATCGTATAGGCCTACCCGCGTAGGCCTACAAATATTATTACATTTGTTCTTCGATCAAACTGAATAACAAGACAAATAAAATTACACGAAATAATTTACATAACGTACGTTTTTATTTTCGGATTTATGGTATCCGAAGCACAAACACAAAGCAGGGGCGAACCGAGGGGGGTATCCCCGAAATCCGAAAAAATTAAAATTTTTTTGGAGCAAAAATTTAAAAAAATGTAGGAGGACAAAATGTAGGAGGACAAAATGTAGGAGGACAAAATGTAGGAGGACAAAATGTAGGAGGACAAAATGTAGGAGGACAAAATTTAAAACTGGTTATGTTTTTTGAAATGCAATTAATTGAGTTCCTAGTTTTGTCAATTTTAAAAAATTACTATTTTGGTCAACGACAAGTTTAACTAACCTACATTAATAGGCCTCATACTCAATAATAAATATAACAGATGTTTAAAGAAATGGTGAAAAATGAAAAGAAGTCGGCTTGAAAGAGAGTAGGATTCGGTACGTTTTTCCGCTGGATACAATAAATAGGGACATATCTTTTTATATCTTAACTTAATGTTACATGCTGATAACTTCAATCACAATGCACATAATGTGAATGAGTTTTAATTTCTTAACATTAATTTTCATAATGGCCGTGGGTTGTTGTAATAGACTCTTCCTAGCTCTAAGAAACAAAATATTGTAAAATTAAACATACCGTACGTTCATTTAAAATGTTTCGTGTTCTTGCATGTGTTAACCCTACAACACAAACACAAATACACATTCAAAAATTACTTTCTTAATTTGTTACATTCTCTCTAAAGTATTTGTATTTCACAGAAAGGTATTATTAGGCTTCCAAATCAAACTGTATGTTATTAATTGTTTTAATAAAATTAATGACATTACAGCCATTATTTACCCGTTAGTTTTAATTTGTTGGTACGATTTTCATTATAATATGGGAAAAAAATACTCTAAGAAAACGATATGTGGTTGAAAAAATATCCCCCCCCACCCGAAATGAAATCCTAGGTTCGCCCCTGTGACAAAGTATCTATTTAATACAACTCTTGGGAATTATTAAGTAGAGGTCTATTTGTTTCAAAAGTAATTTGGAATCCATATTACATATGTCACGCCGATCTGCCATCTACTGGTTGAATACAGGTAGCTACTGCTCCGTGAGATATCCAATGCGCTGCTTAACCACTAGATGTCAGGACGATACGCGGGCAATAATACGTTTTAACAATAAAAGGAGTTAATTTAGCCCGTGTTTTAACACATAGGTATTTATACACCAGTTTTGTCGTAAAATATAAATTACTATTAGCTTGATGACTTGCATACCTAGATCACTAACTTTAGATGAACGAAGTAAATTATATTATTCGACTATATTAGTAGACTATCTATATCATTAGATAAATTTCTATATTAAGGAATTTTTAAATGATCAGAAAAATTACGATAATCCCCATTTGTAGAAAAATTAGCAAAATAACAATTTTATTTATTTATAAGGTCGCTGCATCAGCATCGGTCAATAGCGACTACAAAAAAAAATTCAATCTTAGTAACGAAGATAATATCTCATCTACCGTAGTTGTACTCGACAAATCTTTAATGCGCTTTAATACAATAAAATGACCTTTCAGATTCGCAGTTAGCTATTGCAATCATCAAAAGCAGACAATAAGCAGTGTGTATGTTTGGTAACACATAAATCATTTTACAAACAAAAATCCAGTTTAATACTTTGAGAAGACAATCTGTAGTATCATGAAATATATCATCTTCATTCAAATTATTTAAAAAACCATTGCGCTTTTACTCGTGGTCAATTCTATTAGAAGATCGTTATTTAAATCGTTTGAGGAAAAATCTATAAGAGCTTTTGCTTGATTTTCCAAATCTCCGTGTTTCATAACTGCATAAGAAAACCAAACAACTCTGCAAGCTTTGGGTTCGCTTAGTCATTCAGCTGGATGGTGCCCCCTCCGACAGCTGAGGCCCTGGTCCCCGGTGCTGCAGCATAGGCTACTGCGTGTATCTTACAAGGAAGTTAGTGTAGTGTAACCAACCCATTCATTATTACTCTGGAATATAGCCTTAGGTTGGCCTACTCATTTTTAAAAGCCTTTAGGTCATGACTTTTAGTTACAGACAGTTATAAACGGTTTTGTAACTTTAATGAAGAAAAAAATAAGGATAAAAACTTACAATTTAAAGAAGAGATAGGAGGTAAGAAAATAAATTACTTAGATTTAAACATAGAAATTAAAGATAATGAGAAACCACAGTTTGGGATATTTAGGAAAGAGTATGACACATTGATATCCCACAAGTATGGGTTATTTTATTTTTTATGATTTTACAATTATTTTAATATTTGCTAATTACATTTCTCTTTTAATTTAAATCCTTATTATAATAATTTGCTTTAAAAATGATTTACAAATTATCCTTGGTTAGTTATTCACCTCGGATTTGCTAATTTCTTTGTTAACTTATTACAATTTGTAGTTGTTTGTTCTTGACAGTTAGGCATTTCATAGGCCTAAGTAGCCATTATGTGTATTTACTTATTTTGTACAAATTACATCTATTTGGATAAAAACTTACAATTTAAGGAAGAGATAGGAGGTAAGCAAATAAATTACTTAGATTTAAACATAGAAATTAAAGATAATGAGAAACTACAGTTTGGGATATTTAGGAAAGAGTCGTATTCTGATATAATTATACCAAGAGAGTCTTACCACCCTTATAGATATAAAATGGCGGCAATCAATTCATTGTGTTACAGAGCTCAGAAGTGTTTAAAGGAGACCGAATCAAAAGATAGGGAGTTAAAAACGATAATGTAAGGAATAATAATTATAACACCAACATAGTGGATAAAGTTATGAAAAGGGTTAACATACAAAAAGCTAAAATAGAACCAGAACAAAAGAATTATGCAGGGTCATTGACATACATAGGTTCACATACTAGAAAAATTATAAAATGTTTTAATAAATACGGAGTAGATATAGCTATTAAAAAATGTGAAACGTTATTTGATAAGATAAGGAATAAGAATATAAAAACAATTCCAGTATTACAGAAAAGCGGAATTTATAAATTAAAATGTAAAGACTGCAACAAAGTGTACCTAGGTGAGACAGGACGAAAATTCGTATGCAGGTTGTCTGACCACAAACGTGGAGAAGGTAATAGAACAACCAATTCGTTATATGCAAGACATTTCATAGAAGACAACCATAAGTTTGTTAATCCTTTGGAATACTACGAAACTGTCAAAGTAGTAAATAACACAGTTGAAAGGAAGCTTAGAGAGGAGTTAGAAATATTGAAAGAAAGAGACAAAGGGTTAGACAATTTAATTAATACTAAAATTAAATTTGATAATGAAGAAATATTTTATAACATAATTAAGAAGTAAATGATAGAGGACAGATAGATAAGATTAAGAATTAAATTGCATAGTACTAATTGGATGTTTTAAAATAAGGGTGTGTGACTGACCCACGTGTGTGGAGAGGAAGACGGTAGATTTAGAATGAAGGTACACACACACACACACACACACACAACACTGAAACACAAGGAATTTGCTAGAAAAATATGTAACTGTCCAGGTGGAGGGACAGGGCTCAGGGGGTGGGGAAGGAACATTTGAATTATACCTTGTTGTGTGTGAGCAGGGTGGGGTGAGAATGGGGTGAAGGGTTGTTTTCACATTATTTCTTTCAATTCCGATCTGACGATGAGCTGTGAAGCTTGAAAGCGCTAATCGGGATAATTTTTATATAGTGGGGTGCAACAGTGATCATTCTGCTTGTGGTTTTGTAACTATGTAATTAATTACATATTGTCATAAAACTTTAATTTGTTCCCACATTATTAAGTAGAAAGCGAAACGTGTTCAAATCGAAAAGAAAAATTTAAGTGTACAGTAATATTTCAATCAGAAAAGAAGATGAGTAGACCAAAATTTGTCTACAGCATAAATATGCTAAATATGTTAGACGACGATGTAGGTCTACCACCGCACAGGCAAGACGTCCAAACATCTCATTGTTCTCCTGACAATGGTGTTTGCGCAGGTTTCACGTAAGTTATCGTCCCGAGACAAACCACACACAACCCCTGAAAACATATCTATTCAACAGGTATTTGTACCTTACATGAAATATATTATTCTTTATTACTATTATTATTATTAGGTTTGATAAAATTTGTAGGTGAAATTGTACAAATTATAAAAATAATGTGTAAAGTGTCTTTCTAATATAGGAGTAAGCTTACTAAAACCGATGCTGACTTAGTAAGAAAAACATGGTTTAATACTTCCCAAAACCTAATGTTTACGACTGACTACACACGTTTAGAAACATATTCAACGAAAATTAGTAAAGGTGTTATTAGTATATTCGTGTTGACAGTGTAACTCTGCTACCCATAGCGAATGTAGGCTATACGCTAGATCTAATTAATTCAAAGCCAGCTACCTTCAGTCGAAAGCTGTCTTAAATGTCTCCATACCTCCAGGACGCAGGTAAACAGCACTGTCGCATTATAAAATTCCAAGTTCCACAAATTAATGTTGCATGTACCTAATGCTAGGGGAATCTCCTGGATCTGAAATAAATGTGTTAAAGAAAAAGCTTTTTTTAAAATAAAGTTTGGCCTCAAAAAGTATTTTAGTTTACAAAATACAGTTAACATATATTATTATTGTTATCATTAGTAAAACACACACACACACACACACACACACACACACACACACACACACACACACACACACACACACACACACACACACAATACGCTGCTGTTATTTATTTTACGATATTTCAGTTAAATAGGCCACGATCATAATTATAAAAATTCTTGCAAAGATTGATCACCAGCTCTACTTATATGTTAACAGTAATCACGGACGCTACGCACGGCGGACAGGCGGGACCCGTCCACCCCCACCCAATGTTTTCACAAAAGCTAAAATCCTGAATAAATTTTTATTTAAATTACTTTTTAACATTTTTTGCTCAACCGAATAAAAATATTAACAAAAATTCACTGCCATTGATGGTCTAATTTGAGACCCAATAATTTATTTTATTTGAAGGCCTATTAGGCCTACTAGATGATACGTTGCCGGAAGTAACGATGACAGCTAGAGCGCGGATTATGACAGTTTGTTGATAGCGTAACACAGCTATAATAAAATAAACACGGCAAAAGAATAACAAGCTGAGTCGTCGATGTGTCTTCATCAAACTGTCGACCCGCCGTCATGGGCCTGACAATTAAGGAAGGCAGGCTCCATGAACTCAAAAGCATCCCCCTTCAGGAAAGTTCACTCTTAGGGACTTGCGGGAAATCTTTTGCATGCATTGTTGGCGACCGAAACGATGCCGGAACACCACCGGAAATTATCTGGGCTGATCTGGGAAGGGATGCTGTCTTGTTAGCAGGATGAAAGTGTGGCTTTGAAACTCATTGATGGCATCAACTATTGGCTGGCCATCTTGGCGACAGATATTTCGAAGAGACAAAAGCTGGTTCCAAAATAGATAACTGCCTGAACTTAAACTTGGGCGGTAACAGAGAACTATGAGCAAAAGTTATATATATATAATGCAACGATACAGCCATATGCTGTATTGAGCATTATTTTAAATAAAAATAAAATTTGTAAAATTAATATAAGTTTGGGGTAAATGGACAGGTCTGGGATTTTAAAAATGTTTCATTGTTATACTAGGGGAGAAATTAATCTGTTTCAACAGGCAAGGAACACCTGTTCGATTGTATGTGTGTTACGCGTGTATCTCGTGTGTGGTAGTGAGGCATGTACATTCAGGAATCTCAGCTACCCTCCCCAAGTAATTAATAAAATAATTATTTTAATTCACTGTGTGAAAACTAATTAGTGTGTAAACAAACAAAATGCACCAAAGTGTGTGTAAATTTTATAGTTATCCACAGTATGAAAATAACGTTAATAGGACACACTACGCGAAGTCAGTGCGAAATAAACGTGCCAAAAATACGCAAATTACCCTAAGACGCTCAAATTAATACAGTGAGTGCTTAATCAAATTAGCTATGATTTGTGCTATCTCGATTCCGTGCAAAACATTGCCATTTTCAAAAATTTGCAAATATAGGAAAAGGTTCGGGAGTGGGGGCTAGCATGTGATCTGCAGGTCTCGACAAGATGATTTCGGAACCAACAGGTGCGGAATCTCGAGAGGGTATAAATTAAGGGTTCGACTGAAAACCCTTCTTTTCATTTCAAGACACAGTTGCAGTCGGACACGCTGTCCGTCGGCAGAGCAGCTTTATTTTATTATAAGTCTCATCTATGAACGAATAAAGACGCTCAGTATTATGTTTACGATAGTTCGGGAAACGTAAAGTACCGGGACCGTTTAAGTCAGCAGAGTATCTACGGAGAAGCTACAAGAGCGACGCGGGATGCTGGACGTTCGGAGATCCTTTTGAAACGCCTAACCGACGACTGAGCTCCACCTTGCAGCAGACAGTAATTCTCTGGGACGGACCACACACTGCTGGGGAACGACGCTGGACTCTGGACATATCCAGGACCACGCCAAGCCAGGAGTAACGGAAACCCAATTCTGGACAACGCTGGACCCCGTCAATAAGTCGTAAGGTCATCAAAACTCGAGGTGACATGCATAATGCATTTATAAATGATTCAAAAAAGAAGAGCTCATAAAGACTATATAAAAAGACAATGAATTAAAAACAAAAAAAGGTATAATTAGAAATAATGTATTAGAATCTTAGATAAATGTTTTAGTCGTAAGAATGAGCGATCGCATATAGAGAAATATAGAAAAAAAAAGAGTTAAAATTTGAGATCAAAGTAAATAATTGAAATGATTTGATATTTGCATTTTGTATAAAAGAATAATTTAAATTTTGAATATTAAAACAAATGCCAGTCTAAGAGTAATGAATATAATTTTAAATTTATTTTTTTGAAACATTGGTATAGACTGAGCAAGCTGAGGTCAGATCTGAATTAAAAAAATTCAATTAAAATTACATTTAAATTTTATTTTGTTTTAGTAACTCAAATAGAATAAATGTCTAGAGTAAGATTATTAACATACCTAGATGTAAGAGTGTTTTAAATGTGTAATACGTATAGCGTAAGAGATAAACATTTAATAATGAGTGACATCTTGATCGGAGATTATTAACAATGTTTTATTATTTATAATGCTTGATAAAACAATAAATATGAATTATTAACTACTCATAAATCTACTACTCTTATTATAGTTACACCTGGTATTGTTATAATTACTTACTACCTGCATATATAATTGTGTTGTTATATAATTTTGTTGCCCGTTAACTTGGGGTTCGACACGCTTACATTTAATCATATGTACCGTTGTAAAATATATATATATTACATTTAATACTTATAATTAAATTTACCTCAAGATGTTATTTTTCTATTTGGAACATGTTTCGAGATTTCCTGTTCTCTCATTTTCAGCCTTCGCGATCTTGTTTCTGGTGAAGTATTTGTGTGTTGGCTACTGGATTCTATTAAGCAACCAACACACAAATACTTCACCAGAAACAAGATCGCGAAGGCTGAAGATGAGAGAACAGGAACTCTCGAAACATGTTCCAAATAGAAAAATAACATCTTGAGGTAAATTTAATTATAAATATTAAATGTATTATATACATCAAAAAACGGACTGTAGCAGAAAGTGATTGAATATATATATATATATATATATATATATATATTACTATAATACTTATAACTATTTTACCTCAAGATATATTTTTTCCTTTAGGAACATGTTTCGGGAGATCCTGTTCTCCCATCTTCAGCCTTCGCCATCTTGCTTCTGGTGCAGTATTTGTGTGTTGGCTTCTGGATGTTATTAAGGTGGTTTGTTGGTCTTTGGTCCTTCAATGTTGCATTATTGTGTGTGGTTGTGGTATCTGTTTTTGTATTTTGTGTATTTTCGATGTTGAGTGCTTTGAATATTGTGTCATGTTTTGTATTGATTTGTATTTGTTCTGGTATTAATTTGTTTTGTGTTTTATGTTTGTAAATCTGTAAATTTTCCCCAATGTTCATTATGGTGCCTTTGTGTGGTATATGTTTTATTAGTGTTACATTGGTTATGTCTGGGAATTCATGTCCTGTGTTTATTGCATGTGTGGCTAAATTGGATTTATATATATTTGGTTTTTTGTATGCATTTAGGTGTTCAAAATAACGTTTTTTCAGCTGTTTTTTTGTTTGTCCTATATAACATTTATTGCAATCTTGGCATTCAATTTTGTATATACCGTTGGTTGTTGTATTATCTTTGTTGTGTGAGCTATTTAGATTTTGTAATTTATTTTTATTAGTTTTGTATGCTATTTTTATATCTGTGTTTTTAAATAGTTTTGTTAGTTTTGACATTTTATTATTTATATATGTGAATGTGGCCCATTTTTTGTTGTTGTTATTATTTATGTGTTGTTCAGTTTGATTAATTCTCAATTGTTCAGTTTTTATTTTGTATTTGATTTTATTTTCTATTTTGATCATAGTATTTTTATTGTATCCATTTGCATAACCAATTTGGTGTATTATATTTCTTTCTTTGTCAGTTTCTTGTTTGTTTAGGGGTATTTTGTACATTCTGTTAAATAACGAATAAAATGCTGCCATTTTATGTTGTGGTGGGTGGTCAGAATGGTTAGGTATAATGATGTTAGTGGAAGTTGGTTTTCTATAAATTGCATATTGTATGTGTTTGTTGTATCTTGTGATGGTTATGTCTAAATAGTTGATTTTGTTATGTTTTTCTTTTTCTTCTGTGAATTGTATTTTGGGATGTATGTTATTGATTTGTTTCAGTATGTTCTCTGCATTTGTGTTTTTGTTATTTGATACATCATCTACATATCTTATCCATATGTCATCTGGGTCATGTGTTTTTATGATATTTTGTATTTTGGTGTCTATATGTTGTAGGAATATTTCTGCTATTATGCTTGATAATGGTGATCCCATTGCTAAACCTTCTTTCTGTTGATAAATTTTGCTATTAAATTCAAAGTAATTTTGTTTTAGTATTAGTTGGAGACTATTTTTTATTTCGGTTATATATTGTTTGTTTTCATTTTGTTCTATAAGTTTGTTTATTATTATGTCAATTGTTTCTTCTACTGGGATATTAGTGTACATGTTTGTTATGTCATATGATGTGAAAAATGTATTTTCATTTATATTTATTATTTTTAGTTTGTCTATTAATTCGTATGTATTTTTTTTGTGTTATGATGGTTATTTGTTAGATGGTTATTTTTTAGTTTTTGTGCTATTATTCTTGCTATTTTGTATGTAGGAGCTTTTTTGAAATTGATTAATGGACGTAATGGGTTGTTTAATTTGTGTATTTTTATTAGGCTGTTCATTTTAGGTGGTTCTGGATTATTGTTTAAATATATGTCTATGTTTTTATTGTTGAAAATGTTTTTATTTGTTTTTATTAGTTTTATTGTTTGTTTAAGATAGTTTTCTGTTGGGTTTTTATCTAGTTGTACGCATTCATTATTGTTGATGAAGTCTTCGGTTTTTTTGATGTAGTCTGTTTTATCAATGATTACTGTTGCTTGATTTTTGTCTGCTTTAGTTATTATTAAATTATTGTTCTTTACTTTATTTTTAATTTCTTTTATTGTTTTATTGTTTTTCTTTTGTTTATCTTTGTTTTTCATTTCGCTAGTGATTATTTTTTTAATTATATGTGTTGCTTCTGTTCTTTTTTCTTCTTGTATATTGTCTTTTATTAGGTTAATGGCAAATTCTGTTTCTACTATTAAATTTTCTAGATTTTTGTTTGCATTTTGGGTTATGTTAGTTTTTGACATATTGTTTAAATATTCTGTTTCTTTTTTGTTAAATTCTGTATTACTGAGGTTAATGGTTCGAGGGTAAAATGTGTTTTTATTTTTGTTTTTTTTGTTCTTGATTTTTGTTTTGTTGTTTTAATGTGTTAAGTTTTTTGTTGATTGTATAAGTCTTTTTGTTTTTCTCAAATCTTATTTTATTTTCTATGTTATTGTATTTATTATTCCAAGTGATTGGATGTAATAAACTTGTTAGCTCTAAGTGTAGTTTGTATATGTCTATTGTTATGCTATTTTTCTTACTGTATAATTGATTAATTTCGTTTTGTATCCATAGCCTTTGTGCTTGTTTTATAGTTTTTTGTGCAGTCATATTTTTGTTGTTTGTGTTTATGTTGATGTATTTAGGTGTTATTTTATGTTTTTGGCAATTTCAAAAAAGCTCCTACATACAAAATAGCAAGAATAATAGCACAAAAACTAAAAAATAACCATCTAACAAATAACCATCATAACACAAAAAAAATACATACGAATTAATAGACAAACTAAAAATAATAAATATAAATGAAAATACATTTTTCACATCATATGACATAACAAACATGTACACTAATATCCCAGTAGAAGAAACAATTGACATAATAATAAACAAACTTATAGAACAAAATGAAAACAAACAATATATAACCGAAATAAAAAATAGTCTCCAACTAATACTAAAACAAAATTACTTTGAATTTAATAGCAAAATTTATCAACAGAAAGAAGGTTTAGCAATGGGATCACCATTATCAAGCATAATAGCAGAAATATTCCTACAACATATAGACACCAAAATACAAAATATCATAAAAACACATGACCCAGATGACATATGGATAAGATATGTAGATGATGTATCAAATAACAAAAACACAAATGCAGAGAACATACTGAAACAAATCAATAACATACATCCCAAAATACAATTCACAGAAGAAAAAGAAAAACATAACAAAATCAACTATTTAGACATAACCATCACAAGATACAACAAACACATACAATATGCAATTTATAGAAAACCAACTTCCACTAACATCATTATACCTAACCATTCTGACCACCCACCACAACATAAAATGGCAGCATTTTATTCGTTATTTAACAGAATGTACAAAATACCCCTAAACAAACAAGAAACTGACAAAGAAAGAAATATAATACACCAAATTGGTTATGCAAATGGATACAATAAAAATACTATGATCAAAATAGAAAATAAAATCAAATACAAAATAAAAACTGAACAATTAAGAATTAATCAAACTGAACAACACATAAATAATAACAACAACAAAAAATGGGCCACATTCACATATATAAATAATAAAATGTCAAAACTAACAAAACTATTTAAAAACACAGATATAAAAATAGCATACAAAACTAATAAAAATAAATTACAAAATCTAAATAGCTCACACAACAAAGATAATACAACAACCAACGGTATATACAAAATTGAATGCCAAGATTGCAATAAATGTTATATAGGACAAACAAAAAAACAGCTGAAAAAACGTTATTTTGAACACCTAAATGCATACAAAAAACCAAATATATATAAATCCAATTTAGCCACACATGCAATAAACACAGGACATGAATTCCCAGACATAACCAATGTAACACTAATAAAACATATACCACACAAAGGCACCATAATGAACATTGGGGAAAATTTACAGATTTACAAACATAAAACACAAAACAAATTAATACCAGAACAAATACAAATCAATACAAAACATGACACAATATTCAAAGCACTCAACATCGAAAATACACAAAATACAAAAACAGATACCACAACCACACACAATAATGCAACATTGAAGGACCAAAGACCAACAAACCACCTTAATAACATCCAGAAGCCAACACACAAATACTGCACCAGAAGCAAGATGGCGAAGGCTGAAGATGGGAGAACAGGATCTCCCGAAACATGTTCCTAAAGGAAAAAATATATCTTGAGGTAAAATAGTTATAAGTATTATAGTATTATATACATCAAGAAACGGACTGTAGCAGAAAGTGATTGAAATATATATATATACACTGTATATATATATACACTGTATATATATATATATGTATGTTATAATTGTCAATTGTACTTACTGTACTTGTAGCATAATTGTTACTTAGAAGTGAGAATATAAGAAATTCTTAGTTGTGTGGAGAAACAGAGACAGGTGTCAGGTGTGTATACGAGACTGTAGCATATGTTTTGAACATAAAAATAGTTTTAGGGAATTTTCCCAGGGTTGTGAAAGGTACCTCATCCTTTCTCAATAAGCGTGACTGTCCAGGAAGTGATAATCGTAGGAAATCTGGCGAGACACATCAAATAAGAATAAATGGTGACAAGTTCCAGACAGGAAATATAAAATGTCACACAAATTTGATATCCTTTTGGGGGAGTCAAGTAATGGGTCACAAGTGTGAAGCCAGGTGTACTCCGTGTGAACACTGGTGAAGACAGGTGTTGTATTTGCGTGAGAACTTTAATCTAAAGTAGTAAAACACCCCCAAATCGTGACGTAGGGTCACGTGATGCAGTATCTCAGACGAATAGTGATAGTTCCTATAAAATTATAAGAGATTTACCCTCACTTCAACTAGTTTAAGCCTACCATATTTAAGGTTTTAGAATTAAGAGGAGGGAACAGTCCCACCACTAAAATTAAGGGTTACACCCATGATGATGTACTATAAAAACTCTAGCATTCGCTGGAGAAGACAGATCTGATTGTGTAAGCGGTCAAAGAGAACTTACTCATCTTTTCTCATTTTTATTTTTACTTTGATCTGTGTTAGAAGGTGTTCTTAGAGAGCCGGAAAACCAGATGTTGTCAATAGTTTGTTTTTGTAATTTTTGAAATAACTCTAAGTAGTTACATTAATTTGTGAACTAATTACTAGTAACTGAAGGTACTTAGAGTTTAAAAGAGTAATTGAATTAACTGACTTACAGTTTGTCAAGAGGAGTTTGTATAAAGTAACTTGTAAAAGTTCGTTTGTATTTTGCTAATCACAATAAATTGTCTTCAAGAAGAACGGTTCATTCTAATGATTCAACTTCACCTCCGGAAACACTGCAAACAAACAGTTGTATCGAGTCTTAGCAGCCACTCGATAGGTTACAACATATATATAACATGACACGCTTTCATCTGTGCCTAATATAATTTCAAAGAAACTGGTAATGACTCAGCAGGCGCTCCAGCATCTTTCTCACAAGAATGACAATTTTAAATAACCTCGCAACGTACTAAAATAACGTAATAACGTCTGAACGCTGTTTTCTCTAAAATGTACGTAACATTGTGCACTTTCCTTGCGAGCCAGTCGGAGGTTGATTAACGAGTATCCCAAGTAATATTCATTCCTAATTAAATATATTTTCTTGATCTAACATGTCCAATAAGCTATCTTTTAAGTTTAGATCCTGGACCATCACGTGAAGCTTTCCACTTTCTGCCGATAAATTTCGAATTCAAAATTTCCTAAAACCTTACTACAAAAGCGACTCCAGTGGCTGCAGCATGTAACCCAGTTACTCCCGAAACTGAATCAGCATGTCTTATATACCAGCTTGAAATTTTACCTGATGATGTTCCAGTTTATGAGCATCTCACAGAACGAGTACTAGGTTTCCAGCAAATTGGAACAAAAAATGTCCGTGCCTGCATATTTCTTGGATTGACGGGGAAAGGTGTTTATACTGCATAAAATATATACAGACATGTCCAGTTAAAACACATGCAACTAAAAGCAGACATGGGTCTTAGTAGGAGAGGGCTCAAAAACTGTATTTTAAAACAATTGCTTTCAGGGAAGTACCAGAACTGTGATAGGTCTTTATAAATCAGTTGAACACATCATCGATGGATTGAATGATTTGAGAACAAATGAAAAGTTTTCATGTGTATTTAGAGAATGTATCTGCAATGATACGTTTTCTGAGCTTGGTTTGGAAGAGTTGAAAGTTTCGAGACAAAAGAAAGTACTGGAAAGAACTGGTGGAACAACTGGCCTACATGTGTATTGTGAATCACGTAAACAATGTTTTGAAGTCATAGACACAGCTGTAGGAGGGCTTCAAAATCGAATTCTCAGTCAGCCTTGTGTGAAGAAACAGATTTTCCTAGAAAACATTCTTTTGCAAAAGGAAAGATGTGTAGTATTAGTCCCTTACCCAAAAATTGGAGCATCATCGTTTAAAATAGAAATAGAACTTTTTTACAAAGGTATAAGGTAACATGTTGGCATGATGTGAAGGCTTTATCTCAATTACTAAAGAGGTCAGAAATCTTTTCAGAAATGTAGAAAGTTTGGTTCGTCTTCTGCTTGTGTGACCGGCATCTAGTTGCGAGGCAGAAAGAAGCTTCAGTGCTCTTTCAAAACTAAAGACTTATCTTAGGTCAACTATGACCCAGACAAGGCTCAACCATGTAGTCCTATACTATGTCCATAAAACGGTATAGGACGACATCTACAATAAGAAGATAGCCAATGTATTTATTTCTAATGTTGGTGCTAGGGGAAATGTGTTCGGAACTTTTTGATGCTAAGAATGATCTAATGAACTTAATGCTAAGAATATTTTGAATTCTCCAACTGTTTGATGGTTTTATTTCAGTTAACGGAAAAATTACTAATGTAATGTTTAATATTCGTGGGCCAGACCTGTGGAACGCTTCGTATGATGGCATTCTTCGGATGGACATGCCCGAAAATACATTCTTAGTGGGGTATGCTGATGATATAGCAACGGTCATCATAGCACGAGATGTGGAACTGGTTCAGATGAGATTAAGGCAGGTTATGTGACGAGTCAGTTCCTGGATGACAGACCACGGGTTAAAACTAGCAGCTGACAAAACAGAGATCGTGCTAATCACAAAGAGGCATCTCAACAACATCTTGCCAGCGCAAGTCGGAGAAGAAACTGTGCAGACAAAAGCCGCAATTAAGTATCTGGGGGATACTCTGAACCCAAGTTTACGGTTTGGCCACAAATAAAACGTGCGGCTGATAAGGCTGCAGTGTGACCGCGGCGCTGTGTAGAATTATGGCGAACACCAGTGGGCCGAAACCTTCGAAGCGACGGTTACTTATGTCGGTTACGCATTCAATACTACTTTATGGTGCTGAGATATGGGCTGATGCACTCAAGCTCGAGAAACACAGACGACGCATGTCAGCACTGCAGCGAAGTGGCGCGCTTAGACTGGCTTGCTCCTACCGCACGGTTTCATAGTCCGCGGTTCTTGTCGTCGCGGGAATATTGCAATCGATCAGCTGGTACAGGAGCGGAAACTAGTTTACAAGAAGAAGGCCAAAGTAGATACTGTACAAGCTCACTAGGAGGCCAGGGCCCGTACTGTGACTCAGTAGTAGGAAAGATGAACCAGTGGCACGAATGGAAGTTGGACTGCTAGGCTCATAAAACAGTTATGGACTGACCGCAAACATGGCGAGATTAATTATTTCATAACGCAGTTTCTGACTGGCCACGGCCTGTTCCGGGCTTACCTATATAGGATTGGGAAAGCAGACATACCAGACTGCATTTTCTGTAAACAGGAATTAGACGATGTGAATAACAGGTTTTTTACCTGTGATAGATAGAAAGAGGAGAGGGAAACCCTGGAAAATACAGATCTCTCCCGAAAATATTATCGGAATAATGCTGCCGAGCGAACACCACCGGGATAAGGTAGCAGCCTTCTAAAGCAAAAGAAGGAAGCTGAAGATGATATTGCTAGTGTCGCTGGCAGAATAGTATAAAACAGGAAGATTAAAACAGATGAACGTCCACAGGACGAAGTACAAATGGCACCACCTTGAAGTATTGCGAAAGCTGAGTCCCGACTTGTTTGTGGTTTTGGTGGGTGCGAATCCTACACACCGTAGGAGTACGGACCCTCCTGCTGCGAAAATTATTTTGCCAGTCTCCCTCGTAAAAAATGTAATGTTTAATGCTTACTGTAAATAAATACTTATAGTATTTATACTGTGTAAATAAAAGTAAGAATAGGATAAGCTAAAACAGCAACAAAACAATTAAACCGTCTGCTTTGGAGTCCACGAATAACAAAAACAATAAAATCAGAATATATAAAACTATAGCCTATATTCTGTAAGTATAGGCCTGTTGGATCTGTATTTAATTTTATACAATTATTTAAATTTTTTTTAAACTCATTTTATAAACCAGAAATTTATAAATCAAATTTTGCTATGCATTCAGTTGAAAATAATCATACATTCCCAACTTTAGATAATGTTACTTTACTAGAACTTGTAGAAAAGGCAGTAAAAGATATAGAAAAAATATAGAGGCAGTAAAAGATTTCATATATCTTGGATCCCAGATAAACAGCACTAACGACATCAACACTGAAATAAGAAGAAGAATATATCTCGCAAATAAAACATATTATGGATTAAAAAAAGCACCTGGAATCTAGCTTCATCTCAAGAAGCACGAAATGCAAAATCTACAAAACACTTATCAGGCCAGTGCTGACATATGCTTCAGAAACCTGGACAGTGACAAAAAATAGCGAGAGACTTCTATGTTGCTATAAAAGACGGATTCTAAGAACAATATTTAGAGGAGTACAAGAAAATGGAATGTGGCGCAGGCGGTATAATTATGTCAGGCTAATCAAAATACACAGATTAAGGTGGGTTGGACACATAGAGAGAATGGAGGAAGGACAGCCAACGAAACATATTTTTTACCGGAAACCAATGGGTAGTAGAAAAAGGAGAAGACCCGAAGTAGATTCAAAGACCAGATAGAGGAGGACCTCGGAAAGCTGAACATAAGAAACTGGAAAGGCAAGGCACGCAAAAGGGGGGAATGGAATCGACTCTTGGAGCAGGCCAAGACCCACCTAGGATTGTAGAACCACGGTTGATTGATTGAACTATAAGAAACCGTTAGACTGATAAATATACTTTCTTTAAGGCTTTCATTTGCTCCTAATTAAAATAGTAAGATTAGAAGCGTGGTCTTAAAGAAGTCGTTAACATTTTGTTTGTATTACTTGGCGTTTTTATTTTCTTATTTCTAATTTTTAATAAATAGGCTTACATGTCTATGTTTGTACGAACGCGCAAGTAAGTGGGATTTTAAAAACCCATAAAACTTGAGTAGGTTTATATTATTAGTTATTAGACTTAATTCGTCCATATAAATTGAAATTATTATTTATTACAAAAAATATAATTTAGTATAATTATTTTAACATTTTCAAATTAATTTCAAAATCCACTAAAGGTTCACAAAAAAATCTTGGAAGATATGTAAACAATCGTAGGTTATAACACAATATAATTTGTTTTCAAAATTTACCAAGTTGGTGACTAGTATAATATATAATTTATTATAATCTGTATTATATATCTCCATAACACACGAGAATAAATGTAACATCAGTATGAATTTTGTTCATTTATTAAAAACAGCTTCGTCTCTTTGCGCAGAATGAAGTATTCAGGACCAAAAATAGGCTTCGTACCAGTTCGTACACGAAATACTCCTGATACTAGTTATTCCTAAAATACTAGTTGTTCCTAAAATACTAGTGTTCCTCGTGATACACCTAGTATTTATAATACTCGTTTACTTGTTGTTCCTTTTGTATCGGTGATACCTCTAGTATTTGAAATACTCGATTACTTGCTGTTCCTTGTGTACCAGTGATACGCCTAGTATTTGGCCTTGGGGTATTCGTGTACTTGTTACTTGTGTATAGTTGCGTAGGGGCGTGCCTCGACTCGGAACATCGAGGCCGCGAATAACAGGTATTTCAACATTTCAGTCACTGTTACATCCGTTCCACAAAAATATCGTTCCAAAATACCTGTTACAGGTATATCGGCCTACCTCTAGTTGTGTTAGTGGTTAAAATCACAAACAGAATTATCACTGTTGCACACCACTATAGAAAAATTATTCCTATTAGCGCTTTCAAGCTTCTCCGCTCATCGTTGTAGCATGACAGATTATCCACTTAATAAAGAATGAAATATGATCATAAATAAATATCAAATAAAATAACTATCAAAGAAAAATCCAAATGAAAACAAATAAGTATCACAATAAAATACAATAATAACTTGAAAAAATAAAAATAAAGAAAAATCCACTATGCAACAAATATGTGTAAAGAAAAATAAACCCCAAAAAACTAAAATAAATTAAGGAAAATACCCAGGTAGGATAGGAGTAAGTAACGAAGATACCCAGAACAAACCAACGTAGGCCTACATAATAACTATATGGTAATGAAGAAACAAAGAATGAATAAGGAAAATACCCCGAACAAACCAAAATACCTAATAAACAGGAATGAGTTTGAAGATACAAAATAGTAGGAGGAGAAGACTACAACAAATACTCAAAGGAAACCCAGCAAGGAGAAAACAAAAACCCCAAGGGAAATTAAATGTCACAAATGAAAGTATAACACCCAAAAACAGAAATAATGTAAAATAAATGTAAACAAAAGTGTTTAGAGTTATAAGTGAAAGTGCACCCATAAATGTTATTTTATAATGAATAAAAACAAATCTTAACAGTCCTCCATAAATAGAATTCTTGATAATATAAAACTATAAAACTGATTAGTGATAGTATCAAGAATTAACAGGGGACAAGTGCAAGTTATTATATTATAGTAAATAAACTTCAAGAAGGTGCATTGAATGCTTAAACTTAATAAAGGTGTACCTTTAAACAACTTTAAAGTTTTAATTTAACTTCATGAATACTATTTAATAGAATAGAATTATGAAAGGCAAAGACTAATGTTTCTAATAAAGTGCCACTCTTTATCTAATAACATGCACTGAAATAAGTAAGACAAATAGAGAGCAGGTAGTTAATAAGTAAAGTGACAAGGGGTACATCCCTAAAATAAAATAAAAACAGATAAGACTGCACACAAGTAATTTTAAGAAAGGTTTAAAATGAAGAAACAAATGTGTTATGTTTCTAGTTAAATCAATGAACTATATACATAAATGTTGAAATAGAGAGTAATGTTCTAATATTCTAAAATGTTTATTATGTTTAATAGTTTTAATCAAGAATGCAATGTCTGAGTGTGGATACCATTCTTTTATTATAAAATGTTTATTATGAGTTACTAGAAATAATCAAGACTAGAATGTCTGAGCTTAAATACCATGTTTTTCATGTCAAATAATTGTTATGTATTATTAGTTAGAATTCAATACTAAATGTTCTTGTAGTAAAGTAAGGAATTGTTAATTAACATTGTAGTAGAATAGAAGGTCAGAAAGGGTATAAACAAGCTATATTATTAAAAAACTTTGTATGTAAAACAAGATAAAATTTAGGCCAAATGGTAAATATAAACTACATAATAATTGATGAATCAAGTCCAGTAAACTAGTTAAACTGATGAAATTTATGTAAGGAAAATCAGTCACAGAGTAATATAATGTAAATTATACTTTAAAAAGATATTGTAAAAAGATAGGAAGAATTATGAGAAAAAATGCAAATGTAATAACTGAAAATTCAGAGTGGGGAGTCCCAAATTAATGTATAATATTTAAAAGAATAACCAATTGATAAAATTACAAGAAATTAAGGGAAGATAAACATTTTATGTCAATCTGAGATTTAGTACAATCATAAATATAACATATAAAATGGCAAACATTTGGGGAAGAACAGGAAGTAAATATTAAAGCCTACTTTTTCAAAATGAAAGAAATATGGAATTTTTGATAAAAAACTTTGTAAAACTATCTTATTTGGTATCAAATCAAACAGAATGAACTAAAGAAAGAGCTTATGTATTTAGTATTTCATAAAATTAAATAATAGCAAAAATATATTCAGTAATATAATGTAAATTTTCCGAATGTAGCGGAAGCCAAACCGATTTAAAACAATGTATTGCTAATATTAAATTGGCTGAGACTTTGTCAGGAGACGAAGGAAATGAGAACAGTTAATTATTGGATATTGTCGAGGACACTTGAACGAGATTTTAGCCTATATTAACCTATATAGCAGACAAATATGACGATCGGTCTGTAAGCCTAGTCATCGTAAACTACTAAATTTTGAACTTAAACCTTAAACTCAGTGAGAACAATTAATAACATAATTAAACTAAAGTAATACGGAACAGTAAAGGAGTGAAATAATAACTTAAACCTATACAATAAATAATTCTTAATAACGAGACGAAAGGTGCAAGTTTCGACCTTATTGAACAAAGTAAATTAAACATTATCACACATATTTAATCGAAGTGAATCACAAGACACTGAACCAGAACCATTCTACTAACACCAGAAGGAATAATCACAACTGCGGAGACGAGGAAACATTGAAAAGGCACCATTTATTGGAAGAAATTTTCATCGAGCTGACTATGGTTTAACATATGCAGTCCAGGAGCCGCCATCTTGACTCCCACAATTCAAAGCGAGCTTTACCAACATAATCATACAATCATCAATGGTTCGAATTTTTATTTAATAAACATTATATATTAACTAATAACTTGTAATTTTTAATTATTAAGCTTCTTACATGTAAGTGTTATATTTTCCTGACCTTACCCTTCTCTGACTATATATAAAATAACCGTTCAAAGAACCTAATAATTAATAGAAAATAAAGATGTAAAAAATTAATCGACAGCCCTGAGAACGAGTCGATGCTACTGTTGAATAATCGATTAACACTCGATACCTTATACAATTGTTAATAAATCTAATATTTCTGCAATTTGATTTCTATTTATTTATAAATTTAATAAATAGCATTGAAAATAAGATAAATTGAGATCACGGACTATCCGAAAGGCGGCCTTTACCAAAAAAGAAGGAGAATACTCAATTAAGAAGAAGAACCGTCTATCGATTAGTGCTGGAGATAATACAATTAACGCGGAAGTTAATTATAAAAACGTAAAGTGATCCAATTAACAGAAACAGAACCAAAAGAGTTAAATTTTTACATAAATCGATTACGAAAATTAATTTACTAAATACAAACTACAAAAAACAATTATACAATATTTTCAAAAAAAAGACCAATAAAAATTTTTTATTTTGGTAAACCACATATAAATTTTTATTTTGTAAACAGAGTTTTTTAGTTTGTTACATCGTCTAAGCTTGAAAGGGCTAATCAGAATAATTTTTCTATAGTGGTGTGCAATAGTGATAATTCTGTTTGCAACTAAAAAATGTCTACAATGGAAGCGGTCACAGGAGAGTGAAGCACTTATGTTCCAGAATATGTAAGGGATCTAAAGCAATCAGTAATATCTGTATGGAGAACCATACATAACTTCCATGTTCAAAGATTTATATTTAAAATCATTTTCGAAATGAAATATTTCCATAGAAACTACTTCTTTCTACTTACTGCTTCAGCCTTAACCACAGTACCGTAGTCACCTCACTTTATCGTACTCGATTTTCACTGATGATGGAAGTCGATGGCACTGCCGAAACGTCTGGTTTTGCAGAAAACATTGGACTACGGCCAAACAGCCCGGAAAGGAATTTTAACAACAAACTACTTCTTTGTTGCCGATAACGTAGTCCACATATAAAAAATTATCCCCTTCCCCTTCCACTATAATTTTCATTTTTAGAAAATTACCCTCCACCCCGTTCAAATAGCCTCTTCATTTATAGATATTTCATATAAGTTTCTACAGTGGATTATTATGATCTTCTTATCAGGATACTTTATTTATCAAAATTAAGTACTTTACACTTGTTAGAACATAAAAGGCTGCAGGTAAACTAGCCTTTCCCCGTAACCGATCTTCACCATAATCAAAAGACTTTGAGTCCTCTACAACTCAGGCACATATGTAAAAAATTATTGATTCTGTTTGAATTTACGGCAGTTATCGTTCGCCATGAAAAAATTACTCTTGTTAAAACATAAAATGTTCCAGGTAAACTAGCCCTTTCCCTTAACCGATCTTCACCAAAATCAACAGGCCTTGAGTCCTTTACAATTCAGGAACGTATGCAAAAGAATATTTGATTCTGTCTGAATGTGCGGCAGTTATCGTTCGTCATAGAAAAAATTACCCTTTTTAAAACATAAAATGTTGCAGGTAAACTACCCCTTTCCCTTAACCGATCTTCACCAAAAACAAAAACGCCTTGAGTACTCTACAATTCAGGGCTATATGCAAAAAATTATTTGATTCTGTTTGAATTTGCGGCTGTTATCGTCATAGAAAACATTCTACACATACACAAAAACAGAAGATAGACACACAGACACATAGACACACAGACACGTAGACACACAGACACACAGACACGTAGATACACAGACACATAGACACACACACACACACACACACACACACACACACACACACACACACACTTTTCAGAAAGTGACTTTTCTTCATTCTTTGAGGGTAGTACAATCACCATATTTCCATTTCCTTATGGAACAAGGAAGTAAAAATGAAAAATCCAGATCAAAGAATATTAAGTCGTCACACATTACATTCATCTTACAGAAAGGCCACTGTAAGATCTCGCAATCCTTCTCAACCAAGTCGAAATATCGCATCAAACAGTAGTCCATTATGTAGGCCTTCATATATACTCTAAACTAACCTGGAAACGCCACATAAAACAGAAAAGAAAACAACTACATTTAATATTCTACGAAATTAACCGTCTGATTGTGACGATTAAAACAAATTTTAAATAGCACAAAACAAAAAATTTTGTTTGTGTTCGTAATAACACATAATAAAATAATCCATCACATCTCTTTAAGTAAGTGTTTAACAATTAAAGTATGTACAATACCGAATCAGAATGTAACATTAGTGCAGTTTAAACAAAATGTGAAAAGTGAAAACGACCGTCTGAAGGAAATCAACAACCACACTATGAGCATTACATACCCAGAGACAGAGCATCATGACTAAACTACTTAATTAGAGCCAACAGTTTAAATGGAGGACCACAAACTACAGCTAAGAACATCCAGAAAACACCATCGTAGAGGATCATGAAGAGGACCAGTCGTGGACATAGCCAATACCCAGGTGACACGGAAGCATAACTTCTGTGGTTATATTTATTCTAACAACCCAGAGTAAAGACCGTATATTTCTCGTAAAACTCATATAAATACTGTAAATTGTAACATAGTAATATAGATAGTTACTGTAACTAAATAATAGTAACCTGAAGATGCATACAGGTATAACTAAGTCAATAGTAAATTAAACTATTCTTCAAATATTTTACATAATGTCAAAATAATCTGGAATATCGTAAAAATTAGAACCCGGATCCGTGGTATTTAATGTAATATACAGCTGTATGGTTTGAGCTCATCATAATAATGTTTTAAAAAGAATGAAAGCATTTAGTAATGAATTTATTCATTAAGTAAGAATCATGAATGTTGGTATACAACCTGATAGATCACAAACCTTATTTTAAAAGTTATAATAAAGAGATGTCATTGCTAAACCCAAGAGAGTGAGTAAAATTTACGAAACCTCAGTCAAACTCCGAAAACTTTACAGGTTCCCTATTTGTTGGTAAGTAATCAGTAAATATAATGGCAGCCGGTTTAATTAACAAAGGGCAATTAAACTGGTTCCCCGTATTATAATGTCAAGAAGAAGAGACGTTATATGATAGGCAGACAATCTAATTTATCAATAAACAAACTAGTTTTATACAAACCTCTACTTAAACTCATATGGACATAGGGAATCGTGCTTTGGAGTTGCGCCACCAAATCTAGCACAGCAAACATACACCGATGCCAATCAAAAATGCAACGAGGTATCGCGGGGGCCCTAAAATTCCGAGCGTAACCGAATTATCCTAGGTTGATAAAAACTGTAGGAAAATTTCTCGTCCCGGTTGACATTCCGGACGCTGTCATCCATTCAGGGCTCTACGGGTTAAAATCTTACACTTGTTAACTCAAAACGCCTACTACTTTTTAGATGAAAAATATATTTGTTCTTAGGAAGAATTTATTCCGCTCGTGTACTTGCCCTACTAATGGCTGAATTCATTTGCGTTTGTTCTACAATAGTTTATGCGACCTCCGCTAGAGCGTGCTTGTCGTTCGTTACGTGAACGCCACATTACGGCAGACTGTCGAACTAAAGCATCACGTATCATACTGTACAGGCATCCAATAAACGCAAATTGTCCCATTTTTGTGAAAATAACAAAATAATGACGTTAACAGTATGTTCAGTCTCTTGTTAGTGCAAAGACATTAAAACACAGTGAATGACAAGAAAAAAATAATAGGTAAACAGTTACTTAAGAAAATAGAGGGCAAAGCTAAACAAACTCGCATAGCGTTAATCGGCAAGCGTCTACATGACCCTCTACTGTATTGCAACTCGTTATGTCACTTGTTATATCAGATATGTAACATCCTAATTTTTGGAAAGCTGTCTCGTCCGAGCGAGACAGCTACTAATCTTTATCAACTAAAAAATTTAACGAAGAAAGTTGTGTGTAGTGTCAGACTACGACTCAGTCAGGCCATGAGGACGCCTCATCGCAACGTAGCACGACGAATGGGTACAGCGACAAATGGGTACATGCGACATTACGGTACAAGGCGTTGCCGTGACACTTGATGAGGGTTAAACACGAGGCCATAAATACTTGACAGGCGACATTACGGTACAACGTCTAGTAATTTACATTACGGTAAATGCAAGATATTTCCACGAAAACAACCCTTACGCCAGGTAGCCGCTCCCGGTATATATTAGCTGTAGTTCATATTATCTGTAGCTCATTGTGAATATGGAAGTGGTACTAACTAATAAGGGACATCCATCGGCGCATTACCTTGGCTACGGTTATCGCAAGCATAGGGAAAACGCGGAGCGAGTTGTGTCGTGGTTGTGTTTGAAGCAGCAAAGAAAGGGATGTAAATGAAGATTGAGAAGTAAGAACGGAGACGTACTTGAAGTTGCAGACCATCAGTGTGGGCCGCCAGATGAAGCACTGTTAGAAGTAAAGAAGCAAATCTGCAAGGTTAGTTTCGATGTAAACAAATTCGAAAATACTTTGATCTGACAACATTATACTATAATATGTTATTTCTGAATGTAGCAAATTCATTTAAATTAACCAAAAGTTATTCCTTAAGGTATTATTAATCAACGAGATTTTGATTTTTTTAATTATCCATATTAGATCAAAAGATATAGGCATTTGTTTATAGCGCGCGCGTGTTAAAACGGTACCACCGGCTGCCTCGTCTCTCTCCACATAGGCAGTATATACAGCACTATTGTTTATTGCGCAGCTCATTTATTTATGATTTGATCGAAATATGCTTATAGACGTTTTTGTGTAAAATGTTCCTCTCTACATTTTTAAAAAGAACAATTTTTTCTGTAAAATCAATATTTAATGAACTACAGCTTGGTCCGATCCTCCGACGAATTTTTTCCCCTATTCACATGTTACGAATCTAACGTTCCTCGCCTAAAGAGAAAATGGGCTTAAACATAGGCCTACATTTCCAGAGAAGCTTGTTAGAAAAGTGCGCTTAGGGATGGAAGTCTCTTCCTAAACATAAGTCATATAAAATTGTTTATAAAATTTCCTTGCAACAGTCAGTTTTCTCTTTGTTTATAGGGAAAGAAGCGGGCACGAGAGGATTCGATTTCTATATCTCAGATATACTCCGAAGAACTTAGCGATCTTCATAACAGAGGGTATGATTTCGTCACAGAAATGCCATCAACTTCCACTGTTAGAAGAGTACTGCAAAGAAACAGAAGTCTCGCTCGAGGAAACCAGAGGGAGTCACAATCGCGTGATGAAATTGTCCTTGATGAGGGTTGTTTAAGGATGAGTGATGGCAGCAATTTTCTTTTGAATGACGATTCATATGCTCAAAGAATATTACTTTTCAGCGGTGAAAAAGGCCGAGAAAGCATGAAAACGTCAAAAATATTTTTTATGGATGGTACATTCAAGAGTTGTAGCAAACAGTTTGCTCAAATCTACACAATACATGCCGACTTTGACAGCACAGAAGAAGAAACCAATGTGCATCCGGTAACATTTGCTCTGCTGCCAAATAAGAAAAAAGAATCGTATGTCCGGATGTTTCGCCTCATCCTTGATGAGATTCCCGAATGGAAGCCTCAAAAGATTAATGTAGATTTTGAAGCTGCAGCAATCTCAGCGCTTCGAGACGTTTTCCCGGAGGCAGAGATCAACGGTTGTTTCTTCCACATGAAAAAATGTTTGTGGAGGAGGGTCCAAGAAATTGGGTTAACGAGAGAATACCGTGAAAACGAAGAAATCCGACAGTCAATCAGGATGTGTGCAGCCCTAAGTTTTTTTTGAAACCAGAAGACGCCGAAGAGGGATTTGCCAAGATACACTCAGAAGCACCGGACAACGAAAAACTCACAGAGTTTTTTGACTACTTCGTAGACCAGTGGCTCGAAAATGCTGATGTCCCGGTTGAGTTGTGGTCCTGCCATCGACGAAGACACCGAACAACTAATGCTGTCGAGGGGTGGCACCACAAAATAAACAACATTCTACACACCCCTAATCCCAAGGTGAGAGATGTTGTAGAGTGCTTAAAAAAAGAAGCAGAGAACATCAACTGCATGTTCATGCGAATGGAGCTCAACATGGAAGGGAAGAGGAGGAGAACCAAATACATAAAGCTCGACGAGTCTTTAGAAAGAGCAGTGAAAAAGTACGAAGAAACAGGGGATATTTATTCTTGTTTGAAATCCGTTTCTTATCTTCAGAAACTAGATTAAGATTTTGGTTAAGAGGCATTTTCTAAAATAAAAAAATAAAAATAAAAATAAAATAAACTACAAAAAAAAAGACGAAGCGAAAGCTGATTTTAAACACGCCAAAATGATGGTATTTGTGTGCACTATCATTTTGCCAGTCCAAAGCCTGGGAAAAGTGTGATGGAAATCAGTTAGAAAAACTTAATCAAATAGCTTAATTTAGGTCGCAGGATGGATAGGATAATTTGATATACTAAATAACCGGAGGAAAGTTGCATCAGGTAGCTAGGGACTAGACGTTGTACCGTTTTGTCGCCTGTCCAGTTTTTAACCCTCGTCAAGTGTCAGGCCATCGCCTTGTACCCTTTTGTCGCATAATTTCTGTTGTACCCTTTTGTCGCTGTACCCTTTTGTCGTGTAACCGATTCGCAAAACATGCGAAACATTTGTTATCAACGAAAGAAAACGTACATTACACCAAAACACGAACGTCCTTTTTCCGGAATAAAAATTCATTTACTTAATAAAAAACCGTTCATTTTGTTTATAGAAAGTTACAGCAAACACGAATCAAAATACATAATTACAAATTTGTAAATTGTTACAAGTTAATATTGCGTGCAAAAAATCAATGTCACGCCTTTCATATTTATAATTTTCGTAACTTTCACTTGTGGTTTTCAGTCTTCTTTGGAATATGGTTTTTATTGTTTTGTGTAGAAAAATGATTTGCTTAATAAGTTTAGTACCGTCTTAAGACTGAACACGTATACGAGCTGAACTCGGCGATACTGAATTACGGAAATCGGGAATCTATTTATGTTAGTATCTGAGATACTCGTTGCCTGTTCACTAGTGGTTAGTAATGAATGAAGACGATCGTATGAAACAAAAGTGATCGAAATTTCGTATTCTAACGCTATGGACGATGTAACGTATCAACAATGATATGATGAATTCTAGCGAACCATGTAAGCGATTTATGTCATCATGTATCATGTTATAAAACGACTTTACCTATACTCAATTTCGTTCAGCGGATATTCGCGATCGTCTCGTTCGTGTGAATCCTTTTATCGTACGTTACTAAACGACGATGCATAAATATTCCGTTTGAAGCGGCTTAATTTGCATTTTAGTTTTTATTCGATCGACTCACCTTTCACAGCTGCGAACAAACGTTACTTGCCTTTGAAAACAACACAGCACGATTTCCGTTTTTTGTTTGACACTGTAACAACAAAGGTTGGAGTGGAACATCTGTCAGAAAACGACACGGCCGCCAAGGTCGTGCGTTAATGTTTATCGTTTCACTCAACACACGTTGAGTAACCCTAGCTCGTGTGATTACAAATACATTGTTTACAAACATAAATTACGTCTTATAAAAATCCTTCACAGTTTTATTCATTATTGCCGGTAAATTAACACGTGTTATGTGTTGTTTTGCAAACGCATGCAAAAAGTAAATGTCAGGCGAAAGTGCAGAGAATATGACGGGAGAGCAAAGAGTATTTATGGATATTCGCTGTACACGGAATCGCGTCATGTTGATCGCTAGCCTTTTGAGTTCAAAGCACCTTCATTATTCGGTTAAGTCTAATAAAATAAGAGTAGGCTTACAGGCAGTTCCTCGTCTGAGCGAGAAAAGACTTAACAGATACATAAACTCACAGTTTTATGTGCTTCTTCTTCTTCAGCACTACAGACCAACGTGAGCCCTGGCTTCCAACACCAGTTTTCTCCAATGTCTCCTGTCCATTGCCACCTTAAGCCCCTCACATCCATTCTTCTGAGATATTCTAGCACATTAACCAAACATCTTAAAATAGGTCGACACCTATTTCTGCTTTTATACACCTGTGCCCTGAGAATTTTCTTTGGCATACGCTGATTTTCCATCCGCTCTAGGTGACCTAGCCATTGTATTCGTTGAGCCTTGATGAATCTTACAATGTCCACATGCTTCAATAGCTCATGTATCTTCTAGTCATTTCTTATTCTCCATTCACCATCTCCCTTAATCGCGCCGTAAACAGTCGTACAATCTTCATTTCAAATCTTTTCAGTTCCTCTTGTTTCTTTGTTGCTAATGTCCACGTCCCGGCTCCATAAGCAACAACCGGTCTAATAAGCGTCTTACATATTTTACTTTTTGTGTTACGACTAATGACCTTGCTTTTCAGTAGTCTACTGTTATCATAGTATGCCCTATTTCGTATTTCTATCCTGTCATGTATCGTCGTGTTTATGCACTCTTCATTATCTATCATGTTACCCAAGTATCTGAACTTATTAACCGCATCAAATGAATTACCCTGTATGCATAAATTATACATATTTCTTCTCCTTTCTGATGCAGAAATTAACATTTACTTGGTTTTGCAGATATTTACATTCAGTAAATCTAAATATTTACATTCAATATTTACCATCGGATTTGTTACTTAGCTCCTTGTAAACCTCAAGCTACCATTCATTTTATGTTACCACTAGTGAAAACCCATTTAGGTTTGACATTTTCGATTTTCTAGGTCTATACAGACACTTCAGTGTCTATAAAATATGTATTATAAAACACGGTCTCCTGTTTTTGTAGAAATATTAGAATTGCGATTTTGTAACAAAAAGAACAGGCCGATTCGGTCCTAGCCAGTCCTTGCCTATTCCTCGTAATTCTGAGTTCGAAAAGCTACACACCTCCAGTAACCATTTAACATACGGTACTCGAACCAGAGCTGAGAATGTTAGTACTTAGCCAAACGAAATGATTTTACAACCTTTAAGACTCGGCCTCAAATACACTTGTCAATAACGAGCGCACAATAATTAATAAATATAATTATTGTACTTTCTGAACAGCTGACATCTGCAGTAACACAAGTTAAATTTTTAGAGGACATAGCCAGTAGACCAAGCTTAAGAATTTCTGCAGAAAAAAAAACAAATTTCTCACGAACATTAAAAATGCGCCAAAATTCCTGGTAACAGATAGGCCTATCGGTCGAATATAAAGGGTTGGGAAAAATAAGTACGGTATCTAGGAGAAATAATTCAAGAGAATGTTTTAGAAAAATCTGCTATAGAAGGAAGGATTCATAAGATGGAAAGGGTATATGGTATAACTAAAGATATTTACAATAAAAAGTGCATATCTAAAAATGCGAAAATAAGGCATTACAGTACAGTAGTAAAGCCAGAATGCCTATATGCAAGTGAAAGTCTAGCATTTAATTATAATTTAGACAAACTAGAAATATTGGAAAGAAGTATTATTAGGAAAATATTAGGCCACGAAAAACTTCAGATGGTTGGAAATTAAGAAGTAATGACGAAATATATCCAAGTATGGAAAATATAACAGAAACAATGAGAAAAAAGACTATTAATTTTTGGACATTTATATAGAATGGACGACAATAGGCTGATAAAGCAAATCTTCAAATATCTGTGGCGGAAGAAGTCAACATCAAGTTGGATTAAAGAAGTCCAAGAGGATTTAAGAGCAAATAATGTACACACAGAAGAAGCAACTGAAAGAGAAGTTTTTAAGGCAAAAGTGTTAAAAATGGAAGGAGTCCGGGGTAGGAGAGAGAAAAACGCAAGTTTAAAGTGGACTGAAGATAGGAAGAAGAAATACTGCGAAAAGATGAAAGAATATTGGAGAAAAAGGAAAGAACAAAGAATAAAGAATTGAAATTGGCATGTGGTTCTTAGATGGCCGATACAAAAAAAAAAGATTGTGTTAGCGGTTAAAATCACAAAGAGAAATTACACTGTTACAGACCACTATAGAATGATTCCCTATTAGCGTTTCCAAGCTTCACAGCTCATCATCAGATCGGAAATATGTTTCCGATAACCCATATTTCCGATGTGAAGCTTGAAAGCTCTAATCGGGATTTTTTTCTTTAACGGTGTGTAACAGTGTAATTTCTGTATAACAATTTGTGTTGCAAATGAAATATGCAGTTCGAAACATGTGTGTATTTACTGAACAGTAAAATATCTCTATAAGAGTCAAGATTACGTCAGCAGGCATTAATAGAAAGGAGCTTTTTTCTCCCTGGTTATGATAAATATAAATTGTTTTTGCAAAAGTAGCGCGAGCAAACCTAAATAATAAAACAATTCGGTGTCCGTAAATGAATAATATGCGTAATAAGTAGTACTAAAGAATAATACGCACCATTCTTGTTTACACTATTGTGCTTTTGAAATATTCCAAACGTAACAGTGGTATGCTTCTTTTGGAAATTATAATTTTTGGCGCTGCATAATTTTTTTTTGTTTATTTTAAGAACAATTTTATTGAATATTCTTCAAAACGTTCTTTTACAGGGTAACACACTGAAAATGTTAAATTTTTTTACAATGTAACTAGAATGGTCGAAAACATATAATTATAGGCCTATATGTACTGAAGATATTCGACCAAATTCAGAAGACTAATATATTGGGCGAAATGCGAATGTATAGTCGTTAGTTCGACGCAATGTATTTGGCATCGTTGTACTGGTATGTATTGCAATTTATTGATTAGTGGCAGTTAGCGATCAGAGTAAGTGTTAGGTTATGGTCACTACGACCGACTGAATCTTATTCCTTCGTTCAATCATTTGTATCTCATCCCAGTCATGTCAGTGACACTCCTTCCTCATCCTCAGCCAAATAAACGAGAAATCAAAAATAAATCGTGTCCCTCCCTTCCCAAGTTAAAAAAACCTCCCCACCTGTTGCTACACAATAACAACCTCCATCCCTCCTTGAAGGAGGGCTCCATCCTTTTTTCTAGCGCAATGCTACCATGATTCAGACGCATCAGGCAGTCGTCGGGTTTGCCCGGATACTACAACCACTGGGGCACGTCCAGCTGCTGCCCCACGGTTGGAAGTTGGAAGAATTCATTTATATTACAGGTCTGCATGAACGAAGAATAGTGAGACGTTCTGTAGATTTTCTTAACCTTGTAGATTTATTTCCTTACATTCCACCAAAATAAACACAATTTCTTTATTTTGATTACAAGAAAAAACACATGCCTTTATACGAACAATAATACGCGACACAAAATATAGTCTTTTAAAAGGTGTGACCTAACCATGTTTACTTACACTCCGTTTGTGAAAGACCTATTCTTATCATGCTAAATAATACTACTGATATATTATGTATTACACGGTACTGAAATACAATAATTTCAATATTGCTCGTTAAGGTTAGGTAACGTTTCAAAACGTATGCCTACAAAACTGCTGAAAATTTGAAAGTAGCAAATTTGAGGTTCTTCATTCTAATGGAAAATCTAAAAGGAAAGTAAACTTATACAAACTATTAATATCATACTTCGTCAAGTAGGTTAAAACATCGCCAGATTCACCGTATGAGGGTACACTGTATCTTACTGAATTTTCTGTTCTCGATATTATTATTATTGTATTTAAAATTGATAATTTAAAGTTTTAATATTTTTTAAGTTTTTTCGATGGTAGGTGAAAATCTCTACAGACACTAGGAACTCCGTAGTTCCAAGTAGTGTGGGGCTCTAACCCACTAAAAACACCTCCCTTAATGCTACAACTGAGCAAGCTCATCCAGCAGCTTCCCCTTCATGTTTCCTTCACGGGGTGAAGTCCAGTGGCTAATCCCAAGATTATTCTGTCTTTCTCTCACGTAACGTTTTATGGATCTATACATATTAATTGCTTTGTATTGCAATACCAGATCATGTGGCTTCTGTCTTTTGAGTCGCCTCAGGACGTGTGGAGCTTCTTCCACCGCGTGTCGCATTATTGGGTTGTCGTGGATCTGAGTCCTCTTATCATGTTTGTCTGCATATTTTGTTATTATTTCGCTGACATATTCTAAATTGAGGTCTCTATGTACTTTGTCGTTCCTTATATGCCAAGGGGCATTCACTATACTTCTGAGTACTTTGTTCTGAAAGGTTTGTATATTTATAAGTTTGTTTTCTTTGTACAGCCCCACAGCTGAATTCCGTAAGTCCACAGAGGCTTCAGAATTTGTTTGTACAACAGCAGTTTGTTTTCAACGGTTAATTGGGAGTTTCTCCCTAACAGCCAGTACATTTTTCTGTATTTTATGTTGAGCTCCTCCTTATTTTAATTTTATTTACATGCTCTTTCCATTTAAGCTTTGTATCCAGCGTCATACCTAGATACTTTGCTGTGTTAACATACGACACTTCCAGCCCATTAACAAAAACCCTTACTGGATCTACTTTTCTGTTGGTGAAGTTGATATGAATTGATTTGAATTCTTTAAGCTTGATTCTCCACCGCTTGGTCCGTGGACATACTTCTGTGGTAGAGCTCTAGAGATTGTTTGCTGGTGCTTTAACCTCGTCGCCCACTGTTAGGATCGCAGTAACGTCAGAAAATATTGTCACGGTAACTGCCTCACGATTAGGCAATTCCTCGTGTACAAAAGATACAAAATGGGTACCAGCACACTGTCTTGCGGAACACACGTAGAAATCCTCTTCAATTCTGAGTACTCGTTCCCACACTTAACACGAAAATATCGGTCTGGAATATACGACCCAAGTATGAGATAGAATTCCTCCGGAAGATCTCTGTGTAACTTATATTCAAGTCCACGGTGCCATACTTTACCAAATGCCTGCGCTACATCCAGGAATACACCTGAGAAAATTTTCTTCCCCTCCAGAGATTTCTCAATCACGTGTGTGATTCTATGCACTTGCTCTACTGTGGGGTGCTTGTTTCTAAAACCAAATTGGTGGTGAGGTTTAAGGTTTCTTTCCTCAATCAAAGTTTTGAGCCTCATTAAGAGCAGTTTTTAAACAGCTTTGAGATCATTGGCAGCAGTGAAATTGGTCTGTAAGATTTTTATCACTTAGTGTCTTGTCAGGTTTCAGGATAATGATCACCTCAGCTACTTTCCATTGGCTTGGAACGTGCTTTAACCTGAATACACCATTGAATAAATGTTGTAACTTTTCAGACCCTTTTCTGGTAGTTCCTTCAGTATTTTCCTGTTATAAGAACATACCTTGGATTGCTTTTAATTTCATTCCTTAGTTCTTGCAAAGTTACTATTTGTATAACTTCCCTATCAATCTTGGGCACAAAGATAGTACTTTCTCTGCTGTTTGTCTGGGCAGTGGGGCGAAAAGATTCATCGAGGTGCAGCGCGAAGAGATTCTCTTTCGGGCTCATATTTTTTTAAAGTAAGTCTTCACTTTTTTTAGGTTTACTTCCAATATCTAAAGAAGAGTAAAGGGACATGAACTTTTTTTAAAAAAGTTCTGTTTTATTTATTTCTTCTGTTCTGAAGAAAATTATAATTTTCACAGAAATTTACCTAAAAAATCACACTTACATAATATTAAACGTACATTTTGAAGCCTGTTATTATCATCATCATTATTTTTTTTCTACTGTACTCATACTATTAATCCACTACTATTGAAACAAAAGAAATAAAAGATACAATATTCTCATGAACTCTGGTTATGTTGCTAATTACAAGTGAAGAAGGAGTCATCCATTAGACATGGCCCCTAATTCCACAGAGAATTCTGTACTTCCTTTACTATTCCTTCCATTTCTACCAAACTGTTGTACTAACATTCTTACATTACATTTTAAGTGAAGCAATAGTGTAAAGGATAAAGTAAAATACAATATTTCTTTTGAACCCTGCAACACGTTAGCTGCATGTAAAGACTGAAGACATTAAAATCGATTTACTGAAAAAGGTTAAACGTGACTTTGATCCTTTTCCCCTTAATTCTTCATATTAATTACAATTTACATACACACATAACTTTATTTGCACTATTCCTATTAATATTAAACACATCATTGTTACACTTTATAAATAATAATAATAATTTAGGACGTCTCTTTCTTTGATGTTTATTAATGAAGTAACATCCGATTTAACTTATGATGTCCAAATGTTTGAGGATGATATCAAGATCTCACTTGATATTATCTTGCACTACAACAATGTATACAAAATACTTTACAGTGGGCACGGAGGAATTACATGCAAAAAAATTGTAAGAAAACTGCAATAGCCACGTACACCAGTAGAGCCAGTTCATCTTACTATGTTTATAATATAGACGGTGTGGCTGGAAAAGGAAGGACTTAGTATCAGATTTAGGCTTTCTTATGGATACAAAGCTTCTTTCCCTTCAGCATGTTGAAAGTGTTGTCTCCACAGCCCGCAGAAATGTAGGCCTTATTAAAAGGACTCAGAGACACTTTAAGAGTATCTCTTATATTCCTTGTGACTCTTTATACATCTGTGGTCCTAAGGCATCTAGAAAATGCTTCAATCATATGAAATAGGAACCATGAGTACACAGCAAACTCCATTGTGGGAGTTCAGAGAAGCTTCTTGCACTTGATGACCAACAAATTGAATGTATTGGATCATTATGTGGACGTCATGAAAGGTCTTGGACTTCCTTCACTCTTGAATAAAAGAACTCATGCAGACCTGCTCTTTTTTCATCGAGTTCTTCTTGGACTTAGTGAATTGCCCACGACCATTGGTTTGAAAGTTCCTGACTACACAGTTCGTGTAAGTTTCACGTTTATTGGTGGCCATGCGGGATCATGTGTTCTAGTTGTGAGTTGCATTGAAGTTGCCAACCTCTATGTTGAAGTCCTCGACTTCTTTAGTGATAAAAATAAGTTTCAAAAGACAGTAAGGGATCGAATTTTCTGACTGCACGTGTTTGACAAGCCACAATCATTTTGTGGAGTGACTTGTTAGAGACAGTCACCTAACAGGTAGATAGATAGATAGACAGGTATACAGACAGATAATGCAAAAAGGTTGAGTTGAAACTGAGAATTCGTTTAGCTCGTTCAATTACTGTTATTATTAAAATGTATAGTCCATTGTGTTTATTTTTTATTATTACTCAACTTATCTCTTTCTTACACCCACCATACACTACTCCCTTTCAACACACACACACACACACACACACACACACACACACACACACACACACACACACACACACACGCACACACACACACACACACACACACACTCACTCACTCACTCACTCACTCACTCACTCACTCACTCACTCACTCACTCACTCACTCACTCACTCACTCACTCACTCACTCACTCACTCACTCACTCACTCACTCACTCAATATTAACGAACTGTCAATTCTTTTGGTATGTATCACCAGTGTTTAGAATTTGTGTGTAATTTCAAAACATACTTTTATTGCGTGTAATGAGTTGCAGGAACTGACTTCTAATTACTTTAAATACTTTACTTTTAACACCTTTAACTACATTACCTACCCAATTAATCTTATATTAATTTAATTTAATGGAGTTTTGTAGCATAATTTTACAAAATTTATATCCAGGTAGAACTACAATATAGTACGATAAATTAAGATAGAAATATTCTTGCTCGTGGTTCAGAATATTTTATTTTCACGTAGCCCCTGAGAATATTCACAAATTCAAAACACATACGTTAGAGTATTCAAAATTATGATGAGCCTATGTGGTATTTAAAATAATAATAATAATAATAATTTAGGGTTTCCCTTTTTTGAAGTCCATTACTGATATGATATCTGTTTTAACTTGTGATGTCCAAATGTTTGGATATGATATCAAGATCTCACTTGATATCAATGGTATGTAGGATCATCTTACACTACAATGTATAACACCGAGGAATTGCATGCCACTAAATCATAAGAAAACTGCAATAGCCACGTTCACCCATAGGGCCAATTCGTCTTATTATGCTTATAATATAGACGGTGTGGGTGGAGAAAGGAAGGACTTAGTATCAGATTTAAGCATTCTTATGGATACAAAGCTTCTTTTCCTTCAGCACGCTGAAAGTGTTGTCTCCAAAACCCGTAAAAATTAAGTCCTCATTAAAAGGACTCTGAGACACTTTAAGAGTATCTCTTAAATTCCCGTGTGACTCTTCATACATCTGTGGTCCGAAGCCATCTAGAATATGCTTCAATCATATGAAATATGAACCATGAGTACACAGCAAACTCCATTGTGGGAGTTCAGAGAAGCTTCTTGCAATCGATGACCAACAGATTGAACTTATTGGGTCATGATGTGGAGGTCACGAAATGTCTTGGACTTCCTTCACTCTTGACTAGAAGAACTCATGCAGACCTGCTCTTTTTTCATCGAGTTCTTCTTGGACTTGGTGGATTGCCCATGACCATTGGTTTGAAAGTCCCTGCCTACACACTTCGTGTAAGTTTCACGTTTATTGGTGGCCATGCGGGATCCATGTATTTTAGTTGTGAGATGCACTGAAGTGTCAACATCTGTGTTGACGTCCTCGACTTCTTTAG
The DNA here is from genome assembly GCA_034769895.1 of Magicicada septendecula. Lineage (NCBI taxonomy): Eukaryota > Metazoa > Arthropoda > Insecta > Hemiptera > Cicadidae > Magicicada > Magicicada septendecula. The sequence goes on along the minus strand of CM068376.1, from coordinate 302,548,611 downwards.
TGACAAAAATAAGTTTTAACGGGCAGTAAGGGATCGAATTTTCAGACTGCGTCTTTTTCTTGAATTCAAACGTAGAATTCACGTGTTTTTTTGCGACGTTCATTTTCTGGAGTGACTTGTTAGAGACGTAGTACTTAGAATTTACTATGTATTTTTTTTTTTTTTTTGCCACATACGTCTTCTTACGGGACACAATAAATCCCTGAGATTTATGTCTTTTTTAAGTGTAACATACTAAGTTTCTGTGAGCCTTTCTATTACACTTGTCCCCCGTTCCACTACTGGGTGTCCCTCTTTCCCAGTGGATGGGTCGGCAGGGTTTGGGTTTGTGTGGCAGCCCTGCAACAACAAAATAACAATAATATTTAAAAATAAAAACAACATTAATTATTATTATTATTTTTACTAGTATGCTCCCTGAGCTGCAGAACTCTCATTATTTTGAAAGAAGTCCAGCTATTGTTTTTGTTTAGTAAAGTAACAGTATTGTAGGAGCAATAACACAGTAAACGCTAAACAGTCAGATTTAAAATAAAATTCACTTTAGTCTGACATCCGGCTGGATTTCACTATTTTTCAAATATTTTACCCCATTTTTGCTCTGGGTCAGAAAGTTTTGTAATTTGTAAAACTGTACTCTATATTCAGATTTTGGTTAAAATTCTTTTAAGTTGATATCCCACATGGAATTTGCAAATTTCTCAAAATGTTCACCCTATTTTTGGGATCCTAAACTTTGAAATTTAAAAAAGTGAGCGTTATATTCTTATTTTGGTTGAAGAGATCGCTTTAATTTTATAACCCACATGGGTTTTTGTGATTCTTTCACAATTTTGACCTCCACACGTTTATGACTCCCGCCCCCTTTTTTTGGAGTCAGCAACCTCAAAACTGACGAAGGTCTGTAGGGTTAAAGTATGGACACGCCTGCCAAGTTTTTCGAAAATCTGTTGATGCGTTCAAAAGTAATCATGAAACATGCCCCAAACAGATACATACATATCTCGTACATAGATAGAAAGGCAGGCAGACAGTTCGCTTTGCTTGTTCAATTATTGTTATTATTAATATTATAGTTACATTGTGTTTATTTTTTATTATTATTCGAATTATCTAGCTTTCACACGCACCATAAACTACCACCCCTTGAACACACACGCGCACAATATTTAGGAACTGTAAATTCTTTTCGTATGCATCAACAATGTTTAGAATTTGTGTGCAATTTCAAAAAAATATTGTTATTGCATGTAGGAGTTTGCAGGAAATGACTTCTAATTACTTTAAATACTTTACTTTTAACACCTTTACTACATTACCTACCCTATTAATGTTATAGTGATTTAATTCAATGGGGTTTTGTAGCATGATTTTACAACATTTATATCCAGTTAGAACTACAATATAGTACAATAAATTAAGATAGACATTTTCTTGCTCTTGATTCAGAATATTTTATTTTCACGTTGCCCCTGAGCATATTCACAAACCGAAAACACATATGTTACAGTATTCAAAATTATGATGAACCTATGTGCTGTTTAAAATCTGGGACAAATCTGCGTCCTATTGTGCATATTCCCAGTACAATGGGACAATCATATACAATCAAGGACCAACCTTGTATTACTGGGACGTTTGGTCGTCCTAAGTTGTAGTACTTTGTCAGCTGTATTTTACATTGATATTTCCGTTAGTTCCTAGCCCCGAAAGTAGTGAATTTTGTTCAGCATAATCAAAAATCAGTTCCTGGATTTTGTTGTCCATGCCGAGTCCGTTGTTATTAATTATTTATATGTAGCACTATCGAATCCAGTGTATAATTTGTGATCCGAGTCGGTAGTGTTATATGTGTATAAAACTTAACCTATTGGAACACGTATATATATTCTGTGATTCTTGCAGTGGCCAAAATAAAAATCTGATATTTTGTAGATATATTCACCACTTAGTACATGTAAAAAAAAATTAAATCAATTACTGTTACTTTACATGTGCGTGAACCATTGCTTCTGGATTGCTACAAACACCTGGCTTTTGTTAACTCAATATCTAACGATGAAACTTAACCTAACCTTAAGACTGGGCTGCAATTTTTAGGTCTGCTAAAAATAATACTTCACCATTCACAATTGTAAAAGTCTATCACACTTTATCCCGAAATTGGACTGAATTTGTTAATATAACATAAGCCAGGAATTTTTAAAGAATTAAAAGCGGGCTGTGATCTCAAAGAAGCAAAATTTGTTGAAGGGAAGGAGAGAGTAATGTATAATAGAAATATTTACTGGGTAAGACTGAGTTACTGGTCACTGGATAGATGTGGTGTTGACTAAAGCGAAAAGAAAGAGGTTCATATTCGATTCCAGCAACGCTAGTGAGTTTACTCTGCCATATTCAGTGTATGAGGATACGTTGAATATTACTGAGTTTTCTGTTCTGGTTATTATTATTCTATTTAAAATTGATAATTTTAGATTTTTGTATTTTCTTAAAGACAGTTTTTTATTTTATGTTACTTTTTAGGTTTATTGACACTATCTAAAGAGGAGTAGAGGGATGTGAACTTAAAAAAACGCTGATATTAAGAAAATTAGAATTTTTACATAAATTTACGCAGACAATCAGACTTAAATAATATTAAACGTACATTTTGAAGCCAGTTATCATCATCATTATTATTATATATCTACTGCACTCATACTATTAATGCACTGTTATTGAAATATTAATCACTGTTCAGAAATAAAAGATACGACATTCTCATGATCTCTGGTTATGCTGCTAATTACAGGAGAAGAAGGAATCATCTCCTAGACAGAGCCACTTACTTCATTTAAAAATGCATATTAGTTCTTGGTATCCAAGTCACGTATGAACAGTAAATTATTTATAATAATTCACTTATTTCACAGCGAATTCTGTACTTTCTTTGCTATTTCTTCCATTTCTATCAAACTGCTGTATTAATATTGTAGATTAAATTTTAAGTGAAGCAATATTGTAAAGGATAAAGTAAAATTCAATATGTTTTTCAAACCATGGAACACATTAGCTGCAGGTAAATGTCTTGTGTTTCACAATTTTGAACCCCTCATGGTTACGACTTCCGCCCCTGTTTTTTGGAAGAATCAACCTCAAAAATTACGAAGGACTGTAGGGTAAAAGTATAGACACGCATGCCAAGTTTTTTGAAAATCTGTTGATGCGTTCAAAAGTAATCGTGAGACATGCCCCTAACCGATACATAGATAGATAGGTAGATAGGCAGGCAGACAGACAGACAGACAATGCCAAACGGTCGAGTTGAAACTGAGAATTCGCTTCGCTCGTTCAATTATTACTATTATTATTAATATGATAATTCCATTGAGTTTATTTTTGATTATTATTCAACTTATGTCTCTCACTCACACGCACAATACACAACCACCACTTGAACACACACACACAAACACACACACTCAATATTAAGAAACTGTGAATTCTTTTCGTATGTATCAACGGTGTTTACAATTTGTGTGTAATTTCAAAACTTTCTTTTATTGGATGTAGTAATTTGCAGGAACTGACTTCTAATTACTTTAAATACTTTACTTTAACACCTTTAACTACATTACCTACCCAATTAATGTTATAGTAATTTAATTCAATGGGATTTTGTAGCATAATTGTACAATATTTATATCCACTTAGAACTACAATATAGTATGATAAATTAAGATAGAGATTTTCTTGCTGTTGATTCAGAATATTTTATTTTCACATAGCCTCTGAGCATATTCACAAACCTAAAACACATACGTTACAGTATTCAAAATTATGATGAATCTATGTGCTATTTAAAATCTGGGACAAATCTGCATTCTCTTAAGAATATTCCCAGTACAATGGGACAATCATACACAATCAAGGACAAATCTTTGTTACTGGGACGTTTGGACATCCTAAGTTGTGGTACTTTGTCAGCTGTACTTTACATTTAGATTTCAGTTAGCTCCTAGCCCCAAAAGTAGTGAAATTTTGTTCAGCATAATCAAAAATCAGTTCCTGGATTTTGTTGTCCACCCCGTGTCCGTTGTTATTAATTAACTATATAGAACACTATCGACTCGAGTGTGTATAATTTGTGATCCGAGTCGGTAGTGTTATATGTGTACAAAACTTAACCTATTGCTCTAAATGGTTGGCCTTAAATAACTGTAGTCAGATTGCGTTTTATATAATCGTCATGACTGTCATGACTCTGATCTATAAGTGTCTCATTTGTACATTTATTCTATTCCAGTAATGGTTGTGGTACTCCATAGAGGAGTACTGTCAGGCACTACTGTAGGGCGTTCAAACCTCTCTTGTCGGATGTGAGTGACGGAATAACCACAATCAAAGCCAGACCACTGAAGTCACTGCTAGCAACGTTTGCTAAGGATAACAAAGACATTGCCATGTATAGGCTACCTGCTTTGGTTAGGTGACATAACACAATATGTGTTTTTAATTATTTGTTCGACTTATCTCACAATTCCAGTTTACAATGGTATTTTTCATCAATTCGTCTACTCTTGTCTTTGCCTCAAGGATTCCTTGCAAGTCAATTGTTTCATTGCCTTAATAATAGGCTATTTGATCCTAGTTTGATCCCTAATTTTTTTAAGACTTGACACTTACTTACATTACCTTAATTGAAGGTCAACACAGCATCATGTACACCCAAAACTAAAGTATCCCGTCCAATAAATATATATTTTTTTCAATCTGTTCCAAATCAATGGTTCAGCGACTCGTTTGCATTCTGTGTACTACCATTGAGACATATTTTTAACAAAATAGGATGACTCAGATCAGCAAATATTGGCTGTATGACATACACTAAAGGCAATAATATTGAATGATTGAGTGAATAAGTTTCACCGGATAGGATGGCCCGGTCATATTTGCACCGGGTCTTCATTTTTATGGCAAAAGTGGGAACATTATCAGCACTTTTGATATAAAATTCTTACGATCTCAATTTCTTGTAAAAATCATAAAAAATGTATTATTAGGCGTAGTCACATAAAATTGGTATCAAATTACTCAGAAAATATTGAAGATGATTTAAAGACAAAAATACCAAAAATCGATTTTTTGGTCGATTTGCCGGTTACGAGTACCCTTAAAAAGATACATATTTTTTAAACTAAGAGCTTTTTACCCCATAAGTTTCATTATATATTAATTGCACATACTCCTGCACTCACTTACAAAAAAGTACGTATTGTTTTCATAATTTCAGCAATACTTTTAACGGAGTTAACGATTTCCAGCCACACAACAATATTAATGGTTTTTATATCAATTAAAAATTAAAAACATCTCTCACCGCAAATGAAATTCAAACGAAATTCTCCGTTAGTTTATATTTTTTTTTTTTAGTACTGGTACTGCAAGTTTATACAGTAACTGTGTACAGTACTGTGTGTGTGTGTGTACTGTGCAGTAACTTTAGTATAAATCTAATATATCACCTTAACTCTATGTGATAATGCAACCAAAATAAATGCAACCAAGTGAATTCTGAAATCATCTTTACATGTTTGTCTGTATATTAGTATAAATCTAATATATCACCTTAACTCTATGTGATAATGCAACCAAAATAAATGCAACCAAGTGAATTCTGAAATCATCTTTACATGTTTGTCTGTATATATATAAGCTTACTGCAGGAAACCCTAAATACGTAAATGTGGATAAATAAAATGCCATTGAAAATTATAAAACGTTTATTAAAATAAGGAAACAAAATCACTTACAGAAAATGTTCATTTTAACATACACAATACATTTTGAATACCTCAAAAATTTGTCTTATTTCTTCACTGGTGTTACTGTGCTAATAGAAAGAAACAAAAATCAAAACAAAACTATAACTATTAAGAGTAACATCTAATCATAATAATCTGAAGATAGAATGTTTGACCATTTCAAATCCAGATTTTCACATTTAATATCGAGGGGTTAGTGATAAAAGTACCCAAATCCAATGGTGTTTCAAAAAAGATATTTTACCTTGTTTATTAATTTATAATTATCTTTTCGATTTTCTAAAGCTGTGTAATCAGTAAAGAACTGTATTAGTAATAAAAATTATCCCTCCAAATCAGTTTTATGATTTATCATTGTACTTGAAAACCTTTACCGTATATTGATCTCAACGGACTTGCATAACTTTACCAATAACCCCACGATGTAATAATCCTGTACTTACAAAGTGGATACACTATACTATACTATACTATTATATACTAAATAAACTTTCCATAACAAATAATAATGAATTTAAGTTATTGTAAATAAATTCACTACCACTGGTGGCGTTTATAGAGAGGGCAAAAGGACTCACCCTTCCTATCAAATGCATAATAAAAACTGCCAATCCTACTACTATACGTCTAAGGGAAACTGGCTTGGATAAACGGCATTTTTCTGGTTGCTATAGTCAATTACTGGATGTTTTTTAGCTTGGTCTAAATGCAGTACGCTCTTCATTGCTGCCCCTCTATGTTGGATACACCCAGGATTAACTAAATCTTAAAAGTATTAAATCGGGAACTGGAGGGAAGCCACATAATATGCATTTTCAATTGCAGCGCCCATCTTGTAAGTTGGCTTGCCCATCAGGTTCACAGGCCAAGTCTGTGAGTTAAATACATCAGTTGTAGTGGTTTTTTTTTGTATTGCCGAAATGGCTACTATTTCAGAAAATAATATCAGACTGAGCCACTAAAATCCTATTTAAATATTACCCGACGAAACTAAATAACTGAGGTATCAAATACAAATCAAAACTCCAGATGTGAAAATTGTTCTGACCATATAGACTTGGTCTATTCAGGTCATCTAACTGTTACTTTACGAGAAATATAATATTTGATACCATTAAGTGTGGTGACAATAAATCATACATATATTAGATTTACGTTTTACCCGCTCCCCACTCAAACGTTTTATGTAATAAAACCCTGACAACACTTTATATCATAAATTTTACAGTTTTTTCCAATATAAACAATTCAAAAGTACAGTATGAAGATTAGTCCTTCTTATGCATAAAGTAAGACACATCTGTTTGCTTTCGCATAAGTGTTTGTTAACAGCTGTAATTTTATAACTACAGTTTTTTTTAACATTTATTAATGGTTACTGGGAACTTAAGACTAATGGATATATGAGATTACTGGGCTAAGATCATATGATACGATCACACTAGCATCCAAGTTGGTGATATGTCTCTATCTCCCGGCTCATCCCTTTTTCTACTACTAAAATTAACGTAGGCAAGGCAGTACAGATCCGTTTCGACAAGAACAAGTGACCGTTTTCATTTTTCCTACCATGAACTTTCATTTTTTATTATATTGTCGAGTGTACAATTTAATTACTGAAACTCTGTCATATCCAAATCCTCTGAACTGTAGTGTACTTGTGGAGTAATTCCACGTGTAATATGTGGAGGTCCTGAGAAATATGTGTTTGATTTCTATTTTCGTAATGCATCGGCGTTGATGATTGTGTCGTATTATTATACACTTGTGGTGATGTAAACATAGACAGTTGAGGTTCCCTCCCACTGTATCTTTCGTTTCCTAAACCATGTAAAGCAAATGAAGGTACCTGGAAACCGTAGCTCCCACTTGCTGTACCATTGTAACCATGGTACAATTCGTGTAAAGCTGGAAGATGTAGGTGGGTGGAGGTGGGACCATTGTCTCCATTTTCTATATCGGTGTCAACATTATTTGGTAATTTCTGTAAAGCTCGAGGAATTAAGTAGAAACCATGGAGAGCTTCGACGTTATTATTCTGTAAATTATGTAATGCTGGTGGGGGTGGGTCGAGACTACTGTCTCCTAAAGCTTGTGAAGGCATGTAAAGCTTCTCCAATTCCTGTATAGCTTCTCCAATTAATTGTTGCTGACAAAACGTACTACTGGCTCTGCTGCAAACGTGGTTTGTCCTCTGTGTGTTTGACATTTTTAAGTTTTGCTGATTTGTATAGTAAAAATCTGAACTGGAAGCTGTTGCTGGTATTTGTTGCTGAGAATATATATTATTATATTTGTCAGCTGGTGAGTAGAAGAACTGGTTTGTTCTCTGCGTGTTTGGTATTTTTAAGTTTTGCTGATTTGTATAGTAAAAATCTGAACTGGAAGCTGTTGCTGGTATTTGTTGCTGAGAATATATATTACCATCTTTGTCAGCTGATGAGTAGATGAACATATTTGTTCTCTGCGTGTTTGGTATTTTTAATTTTTGCTGATTTGTACAGTATAAATCTGAACTAGAAGCTGTTTCTGGTATTTGTTGGTGAGAATATATATCACGGTCTCTGTCACTTGACGAGTGTGGCATTCCTAAGTTGAGCTGATTTTTATAGTGAAAATCTGAACTGGAATCTGAACTGGAATCTGTTGTTGGTATTTGTTGCTCAGAATATATATTGCTGTCTCTGTTAGTTGAGTAAATCCGGTTAATTGCCAGCTCGTGTGGCATTCCTAAGTTTTGCTGATTTTTATTGCAGAAATCTGAACTGGAGCTTACAGGCGTGGGCCGCATCCTATTAGACCCACTTACACCATTAGGACACTCATCAGGCAATTGATTTTCGGAGATATGATCTGTACCATCGGGCGAAGGTAGTGGCCGTACTTCCTGATGATACGATGTGCTCCTTTCAGTCGTACAAGCATACATGCCATTTTCCATTGGAATGAATGTAATTCGGAGACTACTGCTTCGAGTACAATTAAAGAATACATCTTGAAATGTGGAGTCAGTACTGTCATCGTTACATTGATGTTTCTTCTGTTCTTCCACGTGTAATGGACTGTCTATTGTAGATGGGCAGGCAGACGCTCTCTCTGTCTGGTTGTGAGATATCGTACAACTTCCAATGACTGATTTCCGTTTTTGAAGGAGATTCTGTATCCTTCCCCCTAAACCGCTAAAAGAACGGGAATTGTTTCTTTTTTTATTACCATTCGTCACACGGTTCTTCTTATCTCCAACACATGATTTCATTTTTTTGGTGCCAGTCTGATCATTTCTCGCTATTCTTGTTCTCGATCCGAGCTTCTTTCCCCTGTTCACATTCACTTTTGTCAATATCAGTGGTGTAACTTAGCTGCCACTGATCTTCAGACCACGTGGTATGTCTCCTTGTACTACAAGTTTGCCTGTAAAATAACATACATCATTCAGTTAGTACGAGCCACACAATACATAACTTATACTAACCTATAACCTGTTACTTCTCCTACTGTCTATTATACTAACCTATAGGCCTACTACCTCTCCCAACGCGTGCATGCATGCCACACACACACACGCGCGCGCGCGCACGTACACAGCTTAATGTAAATCAGACCGGCCACTGTGTAGTTATAATTTTCCAAGATAATTACATAGGTAAATTCAACAACTGAGATATTTAAATAATTCATTTTGGACATTTAATCATCAATATGCCTCACGAAAGAAATACTGAATTCCAAACCAGCTATTAGACAACTATTGGCTCAAACGTTTTGTTCCAGAAGGCAATTGGCAGTTGTAGAAGAGAACATACGTAAACGGAATAAATAAGTGTGTACAAGTTTATGAGTTTTCAATGCAGATATAATAAAATTAATGTTTCTTTCTCACGTGAGGTATATAAACGAAAGTACTGATACATCAATGATAGTGTTCAAGGAAAAAGTACGTCAAAGAGAGGAAGTAAGCAAGTCTTATACTCGTGATTATAATGAACATAGTAAAATATTTGCACAGAAAATGGGGAACATCACAAAGACTTTAAATGTAAAATTAAACAATTCACTACACTCACTATGTCCAAAGAAAAACTTAAAATTCTGCATATTACATTAACAAAGCTATAATCTACTTATTTAGGCCTATATACGTAGAATTGTATTATTTTTGCTATACTACTTCGTTTTTATACCACAAAAGTAGTCGAGGAGTTTGACACAGTAGGGTGTTATAATAAATTTGTTTGCCATTCAAAGAAGGCGTTGTGGTACAACGCAAGCATTACGCTTCAGAAAGATCACAGATACATCCAAGTCAGTTTAATTTGTAACAACTCAGCAGACTCAAGCAGAAGTATAAACCTTAGCGGACATACTTCTTTACAGGAACTATACGAGAGAGAAGTGACACAAACATTCACATAACTCATGATGCAGTTCCGTAACACAAGCGTATCTCAAAATATCCGACGGAAATTCTGAGGAACAAAAATCGAACAATCGCAAAAACTAATTTCAAATTATCTGTTGCCATACAGAAACTGACATCGGTGTTAATCCTAAAGTTTTTTCTGTGATGTTTGAGACTGTCCAGAAGGACAAGCCTCGGGCTGATCTGGGATAAGCCCCCTTCAGCCGGATGGTAGGATGTGAGGGGACGCACGCCAGTGCAGACCGGAAGTGAATAAGGTGGAAGCACATTGAAGGTAGAGTAGTGCATGTGTGTGTGTGCATTTGTGTGTAGATGTAGTTTGTTGCCATGTAGGCAAAGGAAGTGGCTGATGGAAGTACCATTAAATTTAGTTTACACATGAGGGCGGCCAAGACAGGGACGAGTAGCCCAGGTTGCCAAAGCTGGAAGGAGGCGTCAGAGAGGCGTCAAGGTAGGCTGGGGACACAGAGAAGAGGGGTAAAGACTTGGTAAGAAGTTAGGGGAAATTTAAGTTGTAATGAGATCTGGAAGGATGGCATGTTGAGCATGTTTGAAGTTGGGAGTTCCTCAAGTCTTATCCCGTGAAATACGTATAGGCCTAGTTGTATTGCATACAACACAGTGCTTGCCTATAATATTGCTTACAGGCCTACCCTCTGTATTGTTTTCTATTCTTTTTCCCGTCGTTTGTACTTGAATAAATAACTGTATTTTCCCATTAGACGGAAAATTATTAGTTATATTAAAGAGTGGCAAAATAACGGACCGACCTTAACTAAGAATGAAATATCGGCCGCCGTTATTCGGTCCAGTAATGGCTCAGTTTTTCTCTTCTTAAACAGAAGTAATAAGCCTGCTTTTTAGTACGCAATTTACACGAGTAGACTAGTGAGGGCGACAAACCATAACAATAGAGAACACTGTTAACAATAACCCAACGACATGTGTTCGGTTTCGGAATTACTGTGTTTATCGTTAGCACAAACAGGGAGGGAACTATAGAGTTCCTAAACTCTCTTGGCAACAGGTTTATGGCAGGAGGCGATTTTAATGCTAAAAATACGCTGTGGGGATCCCGTCTGACTGCACCTGGCAGAGGCAGACTACTATTTCAAATTATGCAAGAACTTCAGCTTGGCTTTTTATCAACATTTGCACCAATGTACTGGCCTTCAGATCCAGGCAGAATTCCTGACTTACTAGATTTCTTCGTAACAAAAGGGATAGCCTCAGGATACCTTACGATAGAATCAAACCTGGACCTGTCCTTTGATCACTCCCCGGTCATAGCAACCATTAGTAGCACTTTCGCCGCTACAAAGATACCAGCTACCCTTTTCTACAAGAGAACTGACTGGGAGTACTTCAGACAACTCGTTGACCGGAAGATAAACTTAAAGATTCCCCTCAAAAACAACATGGACATAGAGGTAGCGGTAAACACATTAAACTGTACAATTCAAGAATCCGCTTGGGAAGCTACACCGGAAATTCCTCAAAAAAGAAGGAATTAGAGCTGTCCAGTAGCAGTCAGGGAAAAAATAGCACCCAAAAGACAGCTAAGAAGGATTTGGTATAATTCCAGATACCCCTCAGACAAAAGACGTTACGACAAGGCCTCCAGAGATCTAAAAACTCTAATTAAAAAGTTAAAAAACGAATCACTAAAGAACTTTCTTGAAAACCTTACAAATACAGCTGAAACAGACTACTCTATTTGGCAAGCAACGAGAAACCTAAAAGATCCCAAAAACCCTATTCCACCAATCCGGAAAGAGGATGGATCCTGGGCTCGTACAGATCATGAAAAGGCCACCACCTTCGGACTTCACCTAGAAAAAGTGTTCCAACCGCTACCATCTCAAAATTCTTCAGTAGATGACGCTGAAATTGAAAACTTTTTACAGGGACCATACCAAATGTCACCATTACCAAAAGTTCTTACAGTTAAAGAAGTGATGTTTATGGTAAAAAATGATCTGAATTCCAAAAAATCACCTGGTTATGACCTTCTCACCGGGCGTATTATTAAAGAATTACCGCAAAAAGGAATAGTACTCCTTACAGCGATATACAATGCAATTCTACGTCTTGGATACTTTCCACCCCAGTGGAAAGTGGCAGATATCACCCTTATTCAAAAGCCAGGCAAACCACCTCATGATGTAACATCCTACAGACCTATTAGCCTGTTACCGATACTCAGTAAACTTCTAGAAAAACTTATTCTCCGAAGACTAACAACTGTGATTGAGGAAAACAGCTTTATACCCGACCACCAGTTTGGGTTCAAAAAAGGACACAGCCCTATAGAACAAGTTCACCGGGTAGTTGAACTCATCAATCAAACTTTTGAAAAAAAGGGTTACTTGTACCGCGGTCTTCCTTGACGTAAGCCAGGCCTTCGATAGGGTTTGGCACGTGGACCTCCTTTACAAACTTAAAAAAGTACTTCCTCACACGCTATATCTTATTCTGAAGTTGTACCTGCATGAACGGTACTTTAGGGTTAAATACGGACTAGAAGTAACACAGTTGTACCCTGTCGGAGTTGGTGTTCCACAAGGAAGCGTCCTTGGACCAACGTTATATCTACTTTTCACGTCAGATCTTCCTACTTGTCCCTATACCCGAACAGCAATGTTTGCCGACAACAAAGCAATACTGGCTAGTCATGCAAATCCTGGCATTGCTGCGAGAATGCTTCAACAACACTTGTATCAAATTCAACGTTGGACGAAATCATGGCACATCCTGATCAATGAAACAAAGTCTGTCCATGTCACTTTCACTAAGTGCAGAGGAGCGTCACCTCAAGTCTCTTTTAATGGCCATTACCTACCACAAGCGGACAATGTTAAATATCTGCGCATTCATTTGGATAAAGGCTTGACATGGAAGACGCATATTTTCAACAAAAGAAAACAACTTGGCCATAAACTCAGCAAATACTATTGGCTGATTGGACGTAAATCACCTCTGTCCCTTAGCAACAAATTACTCCTTTAAAAAGTGGCATTCAAACCAATCTGGACCTACGGCATACAGCTGTGGGGATCGGCATCAACGTCTAATATAGAGATTCTAGAACGATTCCAGGCAAAAGTTCTACGGATTATAACAAATGCACCCTGGTTTATACCAAATAGAGAAATCCTCTGTGACTTAAAAGTGTCATCTGTTAAAGATGAAGTGAGTAAGTGCAGTGAAAAGTATTTAAGTAAACTAGAACTACACCCTAATATTCTTGCAATAAATTTGCTAGACAATAGTGAAGACACTCATAGACTAAAGAGACAAAAAATACTAGACCTACCATCTAGATTTAAGCACCCATAATCTTTGTGACTGTTGTTTCTTTTTGTAACCTACTTTTAAGGAATAACTGAGCTTGTTATCACAGGATAACAGCTCCACATGGTCAACACCTATTTTTTTCTCATACAAAAGATTTGCTTATAGTATGATTTTTATGTTATACTGATTGCAAATAGTTACATAAATTAAAAAAAAAAAAAAAAATCGTTAGCGACTGACCACAAACAACAAACAACTAACTACAGCCACCACTAGGGCCTAAAACGCTGCGCTGTTTAATCTCTTCGTATCATTCCCTTCAACCTGGTAGACCTAAATGTAGCAGACGAAAATGAAGATGATGAAGACGAACAAGAAATTCAGCCGGTAACAACGCAGGATGTAAAACGTTCGCTGGACTACATGAACTTTAAGCAAGAAGACAATGAAAACAGTTCTATGCAAGAACTGAAAATTTGTTCAAACTTTGTAGAGCTACACTCATTAAAAATAAAACGTTAACGCAATCTGGGTGATTTTTTTTTTCTTGGAAAACAATAGTCACAGGTATGTTCTGAAAAATAGGCGTATTCATGCTATTTCAATATGCTTTAATTATTATATATTTATTACGGTATTTCCTTAGACTAATTTTTTAGTCACAAATCTTACAATTGGGGTGTTTACTGTAGTTAAGAATTATGTTTGGTTTTCTGTTATTGAGAAATTTCGGTTTATTTGCTCACTTTTTAGAAATTTCGGATAATAGAGTCAGCCGCTTAATTGGGCCAACATGATATGTTGCTGATGTGTCCCAATAAAGCGGAATCCACTGTAATAACAGAAATGAACTCGTTTACTATTTATTTTACTCACATATGGAAACAAAAGGCGTATATTAAGAGATATCTAAAATTCAACAGACTCATGAAACAATAAAAAACGATGTATAATATATATAAAGTAAACTACACGAGGAGAGTAGTACACATTTTTCCTCACCTTCTGCATATTCTAATAGTCTTAAAGGTTTTGTATCAGTATTTTTAAAACCTTACTAAATACATCTCTGTAAATATTTACACCAAACAGAATTAAATCTGTTCGCCTGTTTTGCGACAGAAGCGAATAAAAGAGTGTCACACAATGGACACGACAGGTCCTGAAAACAAATATTTCAAAATTGTATCATGAGGTCAGCAAATACTACTTGTTTAGGGCCACAAGTTTTGTTGAAGTAATTAAGAGACAGCCCAGTTCACTGGTACAAGGTAAGAACACGTGTAGGCTAAACATCGTTCCTCAGCTGCGTTCGGCGTTAGATTTTATAACGAAAAAGGCAAGTGTATGGGCGTAATGTTATAAAATGTGGAACGAAATTATAACAGCTATGCTGCTGTGTTGTTAACAAAATTGAAGCCTTTTAACGAACTAGCTATATTGTGTATATATGGCCTCTATTACACTACGCAACTGATTGTATGCAAACTGATTTCAAATCTACATGAAACTAGTTGCAGGGTAGTAAAAACAGGCTCCAACTGCTCTCCAATCAGTTGCAGACTAAGCATGTCATGCATACTACTATTATAAAGAGGTAAAATTTGTTTGTATCGTTGTCTGGGCTAATCTCAGGAAATACCGATCAGATAAAAAATTTCCTTCACCACCGTGTTCCTTGAAGTTTGAAGACGGTTTTAACCAAGTTTGAGACATAAATTTGAACCAATAACTGTAATAATTTTTAAGAACAGAGATTTAAAATGGTCTGATGTCATGAAATTTTTGTTAATTTGCATGTAGTGAAATTTTTGACACACCATTTTCTAAAAAAGAAATTCTTTGAAATAAAAAACATCAGTGTTAGTAGTTAGTTTCTTTTAAAGAAGACATTGTATCAGTATGTCTGTAATTGACACGTAACGAATGAATGTTCCGTATTCCACATTACCTAGAAATATACAGTTTTGTTGTAAACAACAGTGGTATTTTCCATCTTACAAATTAGGGTTCCCTAAAAAATGCCTACGCTTCCTTACACTGTGTTACTGGCAGGTGGTGAAGTACTTGACAGTTGCAACAGTGGCTGTGACAAATTAGGGAGTAAGAAGTGTCGTTCAAGAAAATGTAGATCGTTTCAAGGCCTGGACGTGAATAATGAGAGTGCTCCAAGGGACTCAAAGATTTTGACCAATCAGAGAATGTGTTACACACAGGACAGGAAAAAGAACAGGAACAGGGATATTCTGATTGGTGAATGAAAAACAGCATCAGGTTTATTTATTTGAAGAGAATACAGAAATTTTGTCCCAAAATATACGCTAGGAGCTAAAGTCAGTTTTTTAGCCTTTATATGGTCATACTCGCATAAGCTTATACAGTCAAGTTTGATACCGGACATAACTCATACGTCATTACCTTCGGCCAGTCACTTTTCTACAGTCAACTTAGAAAGTTTACACTGAAATTAATTTTTATTCAAATTTTACTTGAAGTTAGATACTTATTGCGGAGAGTGTTATTAGCTACATTGTTTAATTTTCAATGCCGTCAGTATAGTGAAAAGTGCAGTGAGTGAATCATTTCTTCAGAAATCGTCAATCGTCAATCGGCAGAATCGACCTCAAGTCATGTTGCTTAGCGAAACAAGACACAGCACAGCCATTTCCCCGATTATAGCATTAACCCGTATACTTTTTTTCATCCCGTTACCTTTTAAAAGCCGTTACCTTTCTAAGCTAATTTTAGCAATGTACTTTTAAAATTCCGTCCTGTATAAAAATAATTGGGCGTGCGCTGGTACACACTCCATAAGTGACAACTTCAGGTTCGAGTGGCGAGTGAATTGATTCAACATGTAAAAAGTTGCTCGTGTGTACTTCGAGTAAAAGATTTTGTTATAAAGAATATTATGCGATTCAATTAAGACTGATCGGGTAATTAAATGAGATACGGCATAGTAGAGTTTATATGCATTTTAGTTTAACAAATCGTTTTATTTACAGTGAACATAAATAGAACCACAAATCATTTTATTTTCAGTCAACTACAAACTACAAACTGCGACCTCGAAGCGTGCGGGTTTGTTTGTGTATTCAGTGCATCTGTGTGTGTGCGTGTTATAGTTTCAATAGTTGATAAATTTTATTTATTTATTTATTGTTTGTTATGTATATACTTTAATGTGGTTTGACTCTCTGTCCGTTATTAGACAGAGTATTTTTCATTTGTGATGGTTTAGTGTGTGTTTTGGCCTGAAGACGGCTACATATTTGGTGCGTCGCTTTATATAAAAAAGGCAGTGATGGAAGAAGTCTGTCTCTCTAGTAGGCTTAATTCTTTTATTCAGGTTTTACAACATATCTATGTAAAAACGAAAAAAGATGAGCTGAACAAACCCCGATGACTCTTTAATTCTAGGCTCACGCCAAAATCCTACTACAGCCTCAAAATATACAACAAAGTTACTTTATCAATTCAAAAAAATTCTTAAAGAGTAGTAGTGCCCGGCGCTACAGCTCATGAAGACTCCTGGCCTCCAGAACGACATGCCTCCACTCCTTTCTATCCTGTGCGATTCTTCGCCACCTTCTGACCCCCCCCCCAGTCTTCTCAAGTCTTCATCTATATCATCCACCAATCTTCTTCTTGGCCTCCCTATTGCTCTTCTTCCTCCCGGTCCTCCAACGAATAATTTTTTCACCGCCCTTTCCTCTGCTATTCTTTGTACGTGACCTGTCCCCTAATTATAACTTGTTTGTTTACTGTGACGATGTCCGGTTCCTTGCGTAGTTCATATAATTCGGCATTTCTCCTCATACGCCACATTCTGGCATCTGGTACACCTGTATATATCCTCCTCAGAATCTTCTTTCCCATCTTCTGGTCTTATCTTCTTGGGCTGAGTTCATGGTCCAGGTTTCAGAAGCATACAACACTAATGGCCGCAATACGGTTTTGTAAATCTGGACCTTGGAGGTTCTAGAACTTTTCTGGACTTTAGGATAGCCAGCAAAGAAAATAGCACATATTTCCAATTATAGCTAGTTTGTCTTGAATTGTCATTGCTATCAGATGTTTTGACGTCAAGAGGGACCCAAGAGATCTAAAACTATCTACCTTCTCAAATTCACTGCCATTTACTTGAATTTTTGGGATTCTTTCTTCTCGGACATTCTTCTTCATCGGTATACATTTTGTCTTTTAACTGTAAGAGCTGGCTCACAATATTAAAGAAAAATGGACTCGACTTACTTTCACTTTCAAGAGAAAGTTATTCCACTGTCACACTAATACAAACACTAATTATTCACGGATTATTCATACAGGTAATTACTAAAAGAAAACAACTGGGGCATGAATTTCATCACTTGTATTAGATTGTTAGGATGAAAATCTGAACTGAATAGAAAACACGCTTCTTCTTCTTCTGTAGCGTCACAGTTCGGAGTCGAACCTTAGCCTCCACAATCATCCGCCTCTATTTTTCCCTGTCCTTGGCGATCGATGTCCATCGTTTTATTTTAAGTAAAGTATCAGCATCTCTCGCTACTGCGTCAATCCAACGATGCCTGGGTCTTCCGACAAGCCTTCTACCCTCGATTTGACTAAACAGTACCTTGCTAGGTATTCGGTTCCATCATAATAATGTGTCCTGCCCATTGCAATTTGTGCAGTTGGATGGTGGTGGCCAGATCATTGTCTTTATACAGCTTGTGTAGTTCCTCATTGTGACGCATTCTTCATATCCCATTGACTTGGATTGGTCCATAGCCTCAAAATTCTCCTTACAAAGGTATTGACTATGTTAGCGGCTTATTTGTTCAGCGTCCAAGTCTCGCTGCCATATGTTATCACCGGTCTAATCATAACTTTATATAATGTGATCTTGGACTGATGGTGTACATTCTTTGTCTTGAATATGGTTGTCAACGAAGCATATTATCTATTTACGGCCTGTATCATTTTCCTTATTTCGCTTATTTCTCATTATCTTCATTATCTATCTTCTCCATCCAACATCCCAAATATTTAAACTGATCAACTTCGCAAGTTTAGTGGTTCGATTTCAAATTGTTCAGATTTCCTGGTTTTCCATCGAGTGGTGATCGTAACCTTTGTTTTATCTATATTAACCTGTAATCATATCTCTTCTGCTTCACCTTTGAGTTCCTGGAAGATATCTTTTGCTCTTCCTTGGAATCTTGCCAGTATACTAATATCACCTGCATATCTTACGATCTGGACCATTTTATGTTCTAATAGAGCAGAAAATACGTTACTTCGCTACAAAACTATTTTAAGGTTGATATACGGTTACTCTCTTCAGACATCAGCTAGCGAGTAACGAAAAAACTGAAATTTTACGCGTAATATAATGTTATTGTTATCACTCTCTATAATCTTTCGAGTGTAGAAGTCGCCGGCCATCGACTGCTGTGTGGTTATCTATCGAAATTTGTCTATTCCTTCCTATGACGTTTGCCTTTGGAAATGCTTTAATCACACGACCTTACGACGGATTCAAATGTAAAAAAAAAAAAAAAAAATAGAGACAAACTTTCGACACGGCCTAATGAACACTGCATCAACAAAACTTAAGAGCAGAAGGCTAAAACGGATCCGACAACTAGATCTCCGTAAACATTCAACAGAGTGCTGAAAACTGGAGAACATTCTTCGGGATATTCCCTTACAAGACACACGTAGGCTGAGAATTTCATAATCTGTTCTCAATAATGATATATGTGACTGTTAGTATACAAAATAGAGTCAGTAAAACGATAGATTTAAATACAACATTTACATGCAACATCGATTCATCATCATAAGCCATGGCTCTACAACCCTTCGTGGGTCTTGACCTGCTCCAAGAGTAGATTCCATTCCTCCCTATTGCTTGCCCTGGCATTCCAGATTCTTATGTTCAGCTTTCCGAGGTCCTCCTCTATCTGGTCTTTGAATCTGTTTCGGGGTCTTCCCCTTTTCCTACTACCCATTGGTTTCTGGTAGAAAATATGTTTCGTAGGCTGTCCTTCCCCCATTCTCTCTATCTGTCCAACCCAGCTCGGCCTGTATATCTTGATTAGCCTGACAATGTCCGGCTCTTTGTAAAGATGGTATAGTTCATAATTATAGCGCCTGCACCACATTCCATTTTCTTGTACTCCTCCAAATATTGTTCTGAGAATCAGTCTTTCACAGCAGCCTAGAAGTCTCGCGCTATTTTATGTCACTGTCCAGTCCAGGTTTCGGAAGCATATGTCAGCACTGGCCTGATAAGTGTTTTGTAGATTTTGCATTTCGTGCTGCTTGAGATAAAGCTAGACGTCAGGTGGTTTTTTAATCCATAATATGTTTTGTTTGCGAGATATATTCCTCTTCTTATTTCAGTGTTGGTGTCGTTAGTGCTGTTTATCAGGGAGCCAAGGTATATGAACTCTTTTACTGCTGCATCGATTTTTGGAGCAGGAATCTCTGAGATTTTTTAAAAATCAACAGTTTTGTGTGTGTGTGTGTGTGTATCCGGGCAGTACAATACTTTAATCGAATCATTAAATAGATATTGTAGATAACAATTTTTGAATAAATAATAAATTTATTGACAAATTTAAAAATGTATCTCAAAATACGTACGTCTAAAAATAGTTTATTACAATTTGTGTTTAGTTTGCTGTGCTTGCTATGACTCAAATGCGTATCAACTTGTTTTTCAAAAAAAAAAAAAAAAAAAAAAAAAAAATATCAGTTCACATTTTAATACACTATATTGAGTACACAACGGTTAATTAGTTAGCAATTCATCAAGACTTTTAAAAGTGGAACTGTAGGAGTGTTGGTGTAACTGCTTCCAGAACTTTCGTCTTACTAAACGTAAAACTTTTTACAGGTTGTTGATCTTCTAGTTGTTCACCAAAAAGTCTAGTAGCTTCATATTTAATAAAAAATAATAGTAGTAGTAATTTTTATGATCACGAGAACATTAAAAAAATTCTGAAAGGTGACAAATATTTCACAGTGTAACAACATTGGTTACAGCTGTACTGTGTCCCTCTCTCATTCATCAGCAACATATAGAAGAATTATTTTTATTTTAACGCAAGAGTGCAGCAAGAATTTTATTCTTGGGGGTGGGTTATAGATTTTTGTGAATAAAACTATAAGAATTAAAAGAAAAAGAACCCGCTATTTGTTATTTATTTTGTTGTAATAAAGAAGGTGTGGAAACGAAAAGGGTATATTAAAAGATATCTAAAATTTAACCAAGTCATGAACCACTAAAGACGTCATATTACATAACAATATGAACAAACGATATCAGGACAGCGGCAAAAGTGTTCTATCATCTTCTGTAAACGTTAGTGCAAAATTTTTGAAACTTCTCTTAGTTAGTGGATGTTTGTAACATTTGGAGCAAATGGAAAGACGTCATGTAACATCACAATATAAACAAACGATATCAGGACAGCGGTAAAAATGTTCTACCACCTTCTATAGACGTTAGTACAAAATTTTTGAAACTTCGCATCGTTAGTGCATGTTTGTAACAATTGGAGCAAATGGAATTGTCAGTCACTCGTTTTGAAACAGAAATGAATCAAATATTTCCATATAATGTGCACTATAGGCCGTTAAAAATAAACATTTCAAAATCTCACTACATTATATATAAATTCACGTTTGGCACGTTTCATGTGAGTCGGGAAAGAATCCAGTTTCCCTGTAGAGGCCGTGGAGTACTTGTTTACTGCGTTCTCAAGGTTTACGTTGTACATAATGAGGGAGTAATTTCAAGATTTTTAATGGTAATAAACCACAAAAATAAAAAATATGGAAAATTATTAAATATTTATGGAGAACCATACGTAACAGTAGTGACATACCTGTGTAAGATTTTAATAGCTCAGGTAACTCCTCACGTTGCGTCATTGATATAAGTGAAAGCTCCCTTGAGGAACGGTGTTCTGAAAATAGTAATTGAAATCTTCATCAGCTACATGTTTCCTATTTCATAAGAATTCATTAACTTAAGAAATTCTGCTAAAAATGTAGCCTTAATTTGTTAATAAGTATATTCTTCTACTATTTTTCTTGTGAGTGATAATTCCTAAGTTTTTAAATATCATATGAAATAAATGAAAATTTAATATTTCATTATTTTAAACAAAACGAGACCAAAACTACGTAACCGTTAATTGGTACACACTACAAGTATCAGAGTTATATTCAAAACTTATGGTGAACAGCTCTTCAAATCATAGGTAGCTGTTGAGCGAGGCGAGTTTCTAAATTTTCTTCATATTTGTACACATATTAATTTAACGTTTTTACACTGAGTTCGTCTATATCAATAAGGAAGTACTGTACTTCAATTTCCTAATGAAAAACCAAATAAAAAAGTCTTACTCTAATATATTCCTGATGTTAACAAAATTATGCCTGCTGGCGTACATTCTTCTAAATTCCAATTGTTAATTAAATTTTAGAGACCTGAAATGATTATGTGAATCCGATATTCACAGCTATTATGACAATATTTTTGCGAGAGGTATCTTCAAACCGAATTGTCTAATCATAAAGACAAAAGTACTTTCTCACCTTGACAGAGAAAACTGCAGGTTTGCAAGTTATGCAATACAGTAATAACGCAGTCATGTCATATTACAGACGTTAAATAATTAATAGATAGAATGGGTCTGTACTGAAATAATAAACACTGTTATGCCACAAGCTTAGTAGTGGCACAAATAAAATCGTGGTTAGGCACAAGCTTCTTATTTTTGTTTAAATGCATTTTTGTGGGTGTGCACAAACTTCTTTTTAATTTAAATAATGCATACTTTTCATAAATTTATCTAGGATGTTAAATATAACTATCATATTACACACCACAAATTACAAACTTAATTCTCCTACTGAATACATAAGGCCATTTTACGTAACTCCGACGAACAATAACTGAACTGAGTGAGTAGTTAAAAGGCTATTGATATTGGTAACACAGAGTATTGATCCGTTCAAACAGTACTCAATAGTGGCCTACTTTATACAACTGATTCTCTTAATATCTTCCAATTTTCGCGTCACCTTCGATATCGGTTTCGTACGACAGACTGTTACGAAAGTTGCCCTGACTGGTGTGACAAACACATCAAGGTTTTGGATATTTTGCCAGGCATCTTCTACTTATTTTAGGCCGAAGGAAAGCAAGGACTCCTGCAGCACACATTATTAGGATGTTCAGCCTAGCCTCTTCAATTTCTTTGTATATTTGTTGTCATACCGATATTCTGTAAATTACTCCAGAGACATTGGGTGAAGTGAAAATGGCACCTACGGAAGCTGACTAAAGGAAATACCTACCTCCTTTCAACCTGATCCAGTGCATGTCTCAAAATGTACATGTAGGCCTACAGTGTCAGGTTCCCACTGGGATATTTCTCGTAACAGAAGTCCAAGCATAAACAAATAAGTTGGTTTTCTTAACAGGAAGAAGAGCAAATACAACTGGTACAAGTGTGTTTCATCCTGAGTCTTTCTTAAGTCCACGTAAATGGTATATATTGTAACGATGATATATGGGTCGTCTCTCGAAAAAGACGTGTATATGGTGTTGTATGTGTGAGTGCGTTCGTCTCGCACTGGGGTCGTTACATCTATTCTTGCGATAACGATGTCCGTAGCGATGCTGTACAGTACAATGCGGTAGTAACCTTACCTGTTTGTTAATAGGGATTTGTGATTCCTGGGTGGCGCCAAATTGTTTATTAAAAACAATTAAAATTCTTAGATAATATGTTATAACTAAGTTCACAGCTGTGATGGCCGGGGCATTCAAATACTTCCCGCCTTGGTTAGACGACTGACTCGATCAGGTAGTGTGTCGATTTGCAGCGTGAGCGCTGTACCGTCAAAGCTAATTCGCTAACAAACACAAATTATATGATACACTCCCTATGAAATGATAACAATGGTTACTCCCTGTACTAGTTATTTTAATGGTTGATAAGTAAAATTTCAGTTTGACAATTAAATTATATTTGTTGATTAATTAATTTGCACCGACATTTTACATGAAACAATTTTTCTCAGGATGACAAATCGATTTTGTAACGAGGTATTCATATCAGCATGGCTGCTGAGTTGTTTAGTTATTACAATTATTTTCGTTCCAAAATCTGGGATTCTTTTGATTACAAGACAAATAATTCCTATGATTACAATAAAAAGTATGTAAAGCAATTACGGCAGAGAATTTTTTTTTTGCGTAAACGGCACTATAGCGGGCGTCAACTGTCAAGAGTGATGCATGGTATAGCCAAACGGCCGCCGTTAGACAATGATTTAAGAAGGACAACGCCTTGGCACATAACAGATGTTGGACATGGATGAACGACATAAGCGCAAGTGGCGACAATAACAAAGAAACAAAAGACGGTGTCAGTTCATCACAACTACCGACAAAGAGTGTACTAAGGGGACGCCAACATTTTCGACATACACGTGTGAGTTAGCGGCTGCACATGGACATAACATTTTCCACAAAAGCAGTCTAAGAGCGGATGCAGTTAGGTACAAAGGAACTTATATAGCTGCACAGCGGGAAACTTGCTTACTGGCACGACATACGGAGCATCTTGTAAGGCTGCAGAACAGATGTTAGTTCCTGGAAGATGACCACCATCAGCGTGTGAACGTAACAAGGGAAGTCGAGGACAATACGGCGATTCGACACACCCGGGTTATGGTACACACATGTGCGGAAAGGAAATCGCTTAGAAAGGACACTTGGGAACGTAAGACAATCACATAACAGACAACCGTGTAATTAGGTCCGTCGTCATACGGGGAGATGGTGGACAGCAAGACTTTTAGAGAGGGGTCTTGGCTGACCTATCAAAAGCAAGGAATTCGGCAAAGGCGGGTGTAAAGAAGACGTCAACATGGAGACAAGGGTGAAGAGCGAATGGGAAGTAGACTAGAGACCCCAGCCAGAGTATCCAGGAGGAGCCTTCGCAGAATCTGATGCGAGAAACCAATCATGACAGTGATTGTGGTAAGGGTATGACATCCGTGGAGGGAGTCGTGTTGCTGAAGTAATAAAATAAGGTGTTCGCAGAGAAGAAGAGTCAGTCGATTTCCAATTTTCAAACAATTTAAGTCAGTCTATAAAAATCAGTCAGTCAGTCTATTTTAATCTCAGTTCGGTCGATTTGGAGAGTTCAGTCTCAGTTCGGTCGTATTCTAAATTTTGTCAGTCAATTCTATTTCGGTATAAACCAGCCAAAGTCTTTCAGATGGACGGTAGTAAAGTGTATTGATACAAGCAAAGAGATCGTTCGGGAGTGTATCAGAGACTATGTAAAACTGTAGAACTAACCCGTGACCAAATACTATGACAATGTCGAAGTTAAGTACAATCGGACTTTGTGATCATAAAAATCTCGTTTTTATGAATCTAATGCGAGTGATAAGGTATTGACCATATCACATTACCGTGACATAAGTGACATGAAACAATATAGTAAGATTGTGACATGTTCTTAACTCACTAAAATGCAATTAAAACCAATTATATTTGCATTGTGAATACAGTATAAATGGTACAATCGCTCTAGTTAAACGCAGCATAAACTATTGCACGCGTACATCAAAAGTGACAAAGAACCTACACGCAAAGTGTTTTAGACGATGAAGTCATATTCGAGTTAACGCAATTAGTCATTATCGTTCATGCGAGTATCCGGATAAAATGTGGGACAAATAGTGTCGTGACGAAGTGTCAAGTGTAATTTAATTGGCGTATCTTCAGCCTGGATTTCTTCGTAGGATGAGAGGTACGACGCAGTTAATCACCGCAATTTGGATACAAACAACAAGTAAATTATTATCATTCATGTAACATTAGATTAGGTCGCCACTGTCCTGCCACTCAAAAAGAACTCGCCACTGAGTAGAATATACATTTATTTAATCGTAGAATATACATTTATTTAATTGTTGAATATACATATATTTAATTGCTCAAAAGTAACGCAAATTGAGAAATATGAATCCATAGAGTAGGATATATTGAAATTTATATGGTCATTAATTAATTAGTCTTTATTGATTTTGTAGATGTTCATAACGTAGAGATAATATAACAGCATTGTGTATTTGATATGTTGTCTAGAAACGCTAACGTTATTCAGTATTTAAATGATATTGAAAACATATAATAAATTTGTATCGTTTATAAAAATTAAATTTGTATTGTTTACGAAAATTAATAGTGTCCGAGTCAGATGACTGTTATTCACCCAAAACACCTGTTTACATATGGTGCTCCAGCACGCGGGGCGTATTATGGCTCAGTGATATCAGAGTGTATCATCAGATATGGCATGCCCGTCCTGGAGCAGTAAACAAGATCTGTAATAAAAACTTACACTTATGGAAACTCCTTTGAATAATTTTAACTAATTTATGCAAGTAGAGACAAACATAAAATATATTACAGTTGCATATGGTGTCCCAACACGTGACACGAGGAAGCAAATTCTAGTAGATAATTGTAACCAAGAGTAAATTTTATACAATTAAAAATTCAATTAGATTATGCAATTAATAAATTTGCATAATACATGTATATTAGTACATGCCGCCCAAACGCGGGACAATAAGTAAAATTTATTTAATTAATTAATTTATGCAATTATTAAATCTGCATAAATATACATTCGTATATGGCTCCCAAAGAACGTGGGGCATAACAAACTACATATACTGTCGTATATGGCGTCCAACTACAGGGCTAAATACACATAAGTACGACAAAGTTCGTACCGACAGCACTATCATAAATACAGATAAAAATTTATATAATTAATGGAATAATTAATTTATGCAAATAAATCTGCATGAGATATACAGTTGTATATGGCGCCCAACGCGATTGCACGAAGCGATTGCTCGAATAATTAATAATAAATATTATAAGTGAGAAGGCTGAGGACAGGCAGTGGCTATAAACAATTGTTAGACAGTAAGTCAGTAGTAGAAATAGTCTTAGTTAAGCATACTTGAATGATTACGCGTAGTCGCGCGAAAATGACAAACAATAATTCAGATAGTATGGAGTTCGACGTGAACAACCAGCTAGGCGTCGAAGGACGTGAGGAAGATACGACGCAGAGTGAAAACACCAGCGCCGACGAGACTACAAGGGCGGGGGGACAATCGTTAGTACCTCGCGAGATGAACTTCCAGTTATTGCTCGAGTTCATTAAACAACAGAATGAAGAAATGAGCGAAAAAATGAAACAACAGAATGAAGAAATGAGTGAAAAAATGAGCGAAAAAATGAGACAACAGAACGAAGAACAGATTGGGAAAATAAAAGTAGATATAATACATTTTAGGTTAGTTGTCTCCAAGTCGCTTATATTAATATAATAGATATTTACCATATATCCGTCGTGCGACTTCGTTTTTCTCGTCTTATTTTGACGCGTTTCGGCAACGAATTGCCATCTTCAGAATCTTAATCACTCATATGAGATCGTTAAAAAATTAAAAACATTAAAATCATTACGGTAAAAGTGCACTTTTACGATATTGGAAACTCACAGACGCGAACATGAAAGTTTATGTTTCTCGAGTGGACTATATCGATCGACTGCTTTCGCGTGGACAATATCGATCAACTGATTCACTGTTTATATAGCCACTGATAAACCTGTTTTGCTTAATATAGCCCATATGTACTGTGACATTTCATTTACTGGCGCCCGTGTGCAAGTATTGCCGTGTCGTACAACATGTTATGTGAAAATGTAAGTTTATCATTCAAGACATAATCACTGTTGATTTTGACGGCTTTATATATTTCGTATTCCTCAAGCGCGTCCATGTATTTTCCTTTCCTGCAGCAATGCAAAGGCTGGAAATTTGTCTCAAAATCACTGTAGTTATGATTACATAGTATCAGGTGCCTGGCAAAATTAGATGTTGTTTTATGTAATTCCCTTCTGGGAAGATGTTCGTTATATCTTTCTTCAAATGGTCTGCCTGTTTGGCCTATGTAGAACATGTCGCATGAGCTGCAATTCATCTTGTATACGCCGGTTCTTTTTCTTTCTGGTATACTGTTTTTTCGGCTAAGAAGTCTCTGAATGTTGTTATTTGTACGAAAGGTTACAATTACATGGTGTTTCTTGAGTTCGTTAACTAGAATATTTGGTAAAATGTTTGTGTAATCTGCAGATATGTATTTATTAACCGGAAGTGTGTTATCATTGTTCGACTTTTTTAATTTCTTCTCTTTGTGTTTACTTATTAATTTATCCACTAATGAACTTTTATATCCGTTAGCCGCTGCTATGTGCTTGATGGTATTAACCTCTTCAATGTAGTCTTTTTCACTTAACGGTATAGTTAGCAATCTATGCACAAAACTATTGTAAGCTGCCATTTTATGCGAGGTGGGATGATATGAATCGGCATGAATTGTGACGTCCGTTGTTGTGGCCTTTCTATAGATTTTAAATTGAAGTTTTCCTTCGTTTTTTAAAATGGTTAAATCTAAGAAATTTAATTGATTTTCTTCTTCTATTTCAGATGTGAATTTAATCTTATGGTGTATGCTGTTTATGTGACTATTTAAGTTTTGTATTTGCCTTTTTGTTCCATTAAATATCATAAACGTATCGTCGACGTATCTACAATAAAAAATGATTTTATTCTTGTATAATTTATTCGATATTATGTTCATATTCTCATAATAATTTAAATATATATCAGCTAATAGTCCTGACAATGGCGAACCCATAGCCAGACCGTCATCTTGTGTAAAAAACCCGTTGTCAAATGTAAAGTAATTTTGTTCCAAGACGACTGTAAGTAGTTTTATAAGTTCATTGATTTTTTGCATGCTAAGTTGAGCTACTTCCTTTAAATTGTTATTTACAATTTCTATAGTTTCCCTCACGGGGATATTAGTGTACAAATTAGTTACGTCTAACGATACTAATTTATATTGTGGTAGTATTTCTATCTTTTTAAGTTTTTCAACAAACTCATAACTGTTCTTTATACTGTAATTATTTGCTATCCTGATATTATTCTTAATTAAAGTCACTAACAATTTAGCAGCTTTGTATCCGGGAGCTGTGGTGTAGTTTATTACTGGTCTGATTGGTGTACTTTCCTTGTGGATTTTAGGTAGTCCTGTGAATTTTGGTGCCGTGGCATTAATTGGTTTTAAATATCTGCGTGTTTTCTCATCTAACAAAAAATTACATTGATTAATGGTGTTATTCAAAGTTTTTACATAAGCCTTTGTGGGATCCCGGTCTATTTTCTTAATATTATTATTATTTATGAAATCAAATACCTTTTGAGTATACTCTCTTTTCTGCATGACCACCAATGTGTCACCCTTATCTGCCTTACTTATAATTGCATCATTTTTCTCAAGTTTACTTTTTATGGTTTTAAGATTCATGATATCCTGCTTATATTTACTTTTTAAAAAATTGTTTTGACTTTTACATTTATTACTATTGATTGCGTTATTGAGTTTGTTGTTGATAAAAACCCTTGCTTCATTCTGTGCAACGGAACCATTTAATCTTTTAATAGCAGCTTCAGCATTAACTACCTCATGGACAATTTCGTTTGTCGTATTAAATCTTGGTACATTATATTTCAGACCTTTATTAAGCACGTTTATTTCTTGGTTAGTGAACTCTATGTTGGTTGTATTCGTTACACGTTCATAGAACACATGTTTACAATCTATTGGTCTATTTTCTTTTTTATGCTGAGTAAGATATAGATTTCGTATTTTCTTATTATGGGTTAATACTTTATGATAAAAATAATTGGATATTAAAGCATTAATTTTGGTCATGATAACATCTATAACTGCAGGGTGAATTTCCTTTAACATTTCTAAATGCGCTTTATAAAGATCCGTATTTAACCTGTTTTTCTTTTTGTATAATTGTCTAATTTCTTGCGTTAACCACATTTTTTCTGCTATTTGTTTCGTCTTGAGTGCCGCCGGTGTTCTTGAATTAATATTTATGCGTGCAAATTTTGGTATGATATTCATTTTTATACACATTTTATTAAATTTAATGTTTTGTGCAACTTTTAGCATTTTGATTTTAACACTTTTGTATTTGAAGACAACACTTGCCTGACGGGCTTCAATATAATACATTTTAGGTTAGTTGTCTCCAAGTCGCTTATATTAATATAATAGATATTTACCATATATCCGTCGTGCGACTTCGTTTTTCTCGTCTTATTTTGACGCGTTTCGGCAACGAATTGCCATCTTCAGAATCTTAATCACTCATATGAGATCGTTAAAAAATTAAAAACATTAAAATCATTACGGTAAAAGTGCACTTTTACGATATTGGAAACTCACAGACGCGAACATGAAAGTTTATGTTTCTCGAGTGGACTATATCGATCGACTGCTTTCGCGTGGACAATATCGATCAACTGATTCACTGTTTATATAGCCACTGATAAACCTGTTTTGCTTAATATAGCCCATATGTACTGTGACATTTCATTTACTGGCGCCCGTGTGCAAGTATTGCCGTGTCGTACAACATGTTATGTGAAAATGTAAGTTTATCATTCAAGACATAATCACTGTTGATTTTGACGGCTTTATATATTTCGTATTCCTCAAGCGCGTCCATGTATTTTCCTTTCCTGCAGCAATGCAAAGGCTGGAAATTTGTCTCAAAATCACTGTAGTTATGATTACATAGTATCAGGTGCCTGGCAAAATTAGATGTTGTTTTATGTAATTCCCTTCTGGGAAGATGTTCGTTATATCTTTCTTCAAATGGTCTGCCTGTTTGGCCTATGTAGAACATGTCGCATGAGCTGCAATTCATCTTGTATACGCCGGTTCTTTTTCTTTCTGGTATACTGTTTTTTCGGCTAAGAAGTCTCTGAATGTTGTTATTTGTACGAAAGGTTACAATTACATGGTGTTTCTTGAGTTCGTTAACTAGAATATTTGGTAAAATGTTTGTGTAATCTGCAGATATGTATTTATTAACCGGAAGTGTGTTATCATTGTTCGACTTTTTTAATTTCTTCTCTTTGTGTTTACTTATTAATTTATCCACTAATGAACTTTTATATCCGTTAGCCGCTGCTATGTGCTTGATGGTATTAACCTCTTCAATGTAGTCTTTTTCACTTAACGGTATAGTTAGCAATCTATGCACAAAACTATTGTAAGCTGCCATTTTATGCGAGGTGGGATGATATGAATCGGCATGAATTGTGACGTCCGTTGTTGTGGCCTTTCTATAGATTTTAAATTGAAGTTTTCCTTCGTTTTTTAAAATGGTTAAATCTAAGAAATTTAATTGATTTTCTTCTTCTATTTCAGATGTGAATTTAATCTTATGGTGTATGCTGTTTATGTGACTATTTAAGTTTTGTATTTGCCTTTTTGTTCCATTAAATATCATAAACGTATCGTCGACGTATCTACAATAAAAAATGATTTTATTCTTGTATAATTTATTCGATATTATGTTCATATTCTCATAATAATTTAAATATATATCAGCTAATAGTCCTGACAATGGCGAACCCATAGCCAGACCGTCATCTTGTGTAAAAAACCCGTTGTCAAATGTAAAGTAATTTTGTTCCAAGACGACTGTAAGTAGTTTTATAAGTTCATTGATTTTTTGCATGCTAAGTTGAGCTACTTCCTTTAAATTGTTATTTACAATTTCTATAGTTTCCCTCACGGGGATATTAGTGTACAAATTAGTTACGTCTAACGATACTAATTTATATTGTGGTAGTATTTCTATCTTTTTAAGTTTTTCAACAAACTCATAACTGTTCTTTATACTGTAATTATTTGCTATCCTGATATTATTCTTAATTAAAGTCACTAACAATTTAGCAGCTTTGTATCCGGGAGCTGTGGTGTAGTTTATTACTGGTCTGATTGGTGTACTTTCCTTGTGGATTTTAGGTAGTCCTGTGAATTTTGGTGCCGTGGCATTAATTGGTTTTAAATATCTGCGTGTTTTCTCATCTAACAAAAAATTACATTGATTAATGGTGTTATTCAAAGTTTTTACATAAGCCTTTGTGGGATCCCGGTCTATTTTCTTAATATTATTATTATTTATGAAATCAAATACCTTTTGAGTATACTCTCTTTTCTGCATGACCACCAATGTGTCACCCTTATCTGCCTTACTTATAATTGCATCATTTTTCTCAAGTTTACTTTTTATGGTTTTAAGATTCATGATATCCTGCTTATATTTACTTTTTAAAAAATTGTTTTGACTTTTACATTTATTACTATTGATTGCGTTATTGAGTTTGTTGTTGATAAAAACCCTTGCTTCATTCTGTGCAACGGAACCATTTAATCTTTTAATAGCAGCTTCAGCATTAACTACCTCATGGACAATTTCGTTTGTCGTATTAAATCTTGGTACATTATATTTCAGACCTTTATTAAGCACGTTTATTTCTTGGTTAGTGAACTCTATGTTGGTTGTATTCGTTACACGTTCATAGAACACATGTTTACAATCTATTGGTCTATTTTCTTTTTTATGCTGAGTAAGATATAGATTTCGTATTTTCTTATTATGGGTTAATACTTTATGATAAAAATAATTGGATATTAAAGCATTAATTTTGGTCATGATAACATCTATAACTGCAGGGTGAATTTCCTTTAACATTTCTAAATGCGCTTTATAAAGATCCGTATTTAACCTGTTTTTCTTTTTGTATAATTGTCTAATTTCTTGCGTTAACCACATTTTTTCTGCTATTTGTTTCGTCTTGAGTGCCGCCGGTGTTCTTGAATTAATATTTATGCGTGCAAATTTTGGTATGATATTCATTTTTATACACATTTTATTAAATTTAATGTTTTGTGCAACTTTTAGCATTTTGATTTTAACACTTTTGTATTTGTAGACAACACTTGCCTGACGGGCTTCAATATAATACATTTTAGGTTAGTTGTCTCCAAGTCGCTTATATTAATATAATAGATATTTACCATATATCCGTCGTGCGACTTCGTTTTTCTCGTCTTATTTTGACGCGTTTCGGCAACGAATTGCCATCTTCAGAATCTTAATCACTCATATGAGATCGTTAAAAAATTAAAAACATTAAAATCATTACGGTAAAAGTGCACTTTTACGATATTGGAAACTCACAGACGCGAACATGAAAGTTTATGTTTCTCGAGTGGACTATATCGATCGACTGCTTTCGCGTGGACAATATCGATCAACTGATTCACTGTTTATATAGCCACTGATAAACCTGTTTTGCTTAATATAGCCCATATGTACTGTGACATTTCATTTACTGGCGCCCGTGTGCAAGTATTGCCGTGTCGTACAACATGTTATGTGAAAATGTAAGTTTATCATTCAAGACATAATCACTGTTGATTTTGACGGCTTTATATATTTCGTATTCCTCAAGCGCGTCCATGTATTTTCCTTTCCTGCAGCAATGCAAAGGCTGGAAATTTGTCTCAAAATCACTGTAGTTATGATTACATAGTATCAGGTGCCTGGCAAAATTAGATGTTGTTTTATGTAATTCCCTTCTGGGAAGATGTTCGTTATATCTTTCTTCAAATGGTCTGCCTGTTTGGCCTATGTAGAACATGTCGCATGAGCTGCAATTCATCTTGTATACGCCGGTTCTTTTTCTTTCTGGTATACTGTTTTTTCGGCTAAGAAGTCTCTGAATGTTGTTATTTGTACGAAAGGTTACAATTACATGGTGTTTCTTGAGTTCGTTAACTAGAATATTTGGTAAAATGTTTGTGTAATCTGCAGATATGTATTTATTAACCGGAAGTGTGTTATCATTGTTCGACTTTTTTAATTTCTTCTCTTTGTGTTTACTTATTAATTTATCCACTAATGAACTTTTATATCCGTTAGCCGCTGCTATGTGCTTGATGGTATTAACCTCTTCAATGTAGTCTTTTTCACTTAACGGTATAGTTAGCAATCTATGCACAAAACTATTGTAAGCTGCCATTTTATGCGAGGTGGGATGATATGAATCGGCATGAATTGTGACGTCCGTTGTTGTGGCCTTTCTATAGATTTTAAATTGAAGTTTTCCTTCGTTTTTTAAAATGGTTAAATCTAAGAAATTTAATTGATTTTCTTCTTCTATTTCAGATGTGAATTTAATCTTATGGTGTATGCTGTTTATGTGACTATTTAAGTTTTGTATTTGCCTTTTTGTTCCATTAAATATCATAAACGTATCGTCGACGTATCTACAATAAAAAATGATTTTATTCTTGTATAATTTATTCGATATTATGTTCATATTCTCATAATAATTTAAATATATATCAGCTAATAGTCCTGACAATGGCGAACCCATAGCCAGACCGTCATCTTGTGTAAAAAACCCGTTGTCAAATGTAAAGTAATTTTGTTCCAAGACGACTGTAAGTAGTTTTATAAGTTCATTGATTTTTTGCATGCTAAGTTGAGCTACTTCCTTTAAATTGTTATTTACAATTTCTATAGTTTCCCTCACGGGGATATTAGTGTACAAATTAGTTACGTCTAACGATACTAATTTATATTGTGGTAGTATTTCTATCTTTTTAAGTTTTTCAACAAACTCATAACTGTTCTTTATACTGTAATTATTTGCTATCCTGATATTATTCTTAATTAAAGTCACTAACAATTTAGCAGCTTTGTATCCGGGAGCTGTGGTGTAGTTTATTACTGGTCTGATTGGTGTACTTTCCTTGTGGATTTTAGGTAGTCCTGTGAATTTTGGTGCCGTGGCATTAATTGGTTTTAAATATCTGCGTGTTTTCTCATCTAACAAAAAATTACATTGATTAATGGTGTTATTCAAAGTTTTTACATAAGCCTTTGTGGGATCCCGGTCTATTTTCTTAATATTATTATTATTTATGAAATCAAATACCTTTTGAGTATACTCTCTTTTCTGCATGACCACCAATGTGTCACCCTTATCTGCCTTACTTATAATTGCATCATTTTTCTCAAGTTTACTTTTTATGGTTTTAAGATTCATGATATCCTGCTTATATTTACTTTTTAAAAAATTGTTTTGACTTTTACATTTATTACTATTGATTGCGTTATTGAGTTTGTTGTTGATAAAAACCCTTGCTTCATTCTGTGCAACGGAACCATTTAATCTTTTAATAGCAGCTTCAGCATTAACTACCTCATGGACAATTTCGTTTGTCGTATTAAATCTTGGTACATTATATTTCAGACCTTTATTAAGCACGTTTATTTCTTGGTTAGTGAACTCTATGTTGGTTGTATTCGTTACACGTTCATAGAACACATGTTTACAATCTATTGGTCTATTTTCTTTTTTATGCTGAGTAAGATATAGATTTCGTATTTTCTTATTATGGGTTAATACTTTATGATAAAAATAATTGGATATTAAAGCATTAATTTTGGTCATGATAACATCTATAACTGCAGGGTGAATTTCCTTTAACATTTCTAAATGCGCTTTATAAAGATCCGTATTTAACCTGTTTTTCTTTTTGTATAATTGTCTAATTTCTTGCGTTAACCACATTTTTTCTGCTATTTGTTTCGTCTTGAGTGCCGCCGGTGTTCTTGAATTAATATTTATGCGTGCAAATTTTGGTATGATATTCATTTTTATACACATTTTATTAAATTTAATGTTTTGTGCAACTTTTAGCATTTTGATTTTAACACTTTTGTATTTGTAGACAACACTTGCCTGACGGGCTTCAATATAATACATTTTAGGTTAGTTGTCTCCAAGTCGCTTATATTAATATAATAGATATTTACCATATATCCGTCGTGCGACTTCGTTTTTCTCGTCTTATTTTGACGCGTTTCGGCAACGAATTGCCATCTTCAGAATCTTAATCACTCATATGAGATCGTTAAAAAATTAAAAACATTAAAATCATTACGGTAAAAGTGCACTTTTACGATATTGGAAACTCACAGACGCGAACATGAAAGTTTATGTTTCTCGAGTGGACTATATCGATCGACTGCTTTCGCGTGGACAATATCGATCAACTGATTCACTGTTTATATAGCCACTGATAAACCTGTTTTGCTTAATATAGCCCATATGTACTGTGACATTTCATTTACTGGCGCCCGTGTGCAAGTATTGCCGTGTCGTACAACATGTTATGTGAAAATGTAAGTTTATCATTCAAGACATAATCACTGTTGATTTTGACGGCTTTATATATTTCGTATTCCTCAAGCGCGTCCATGTATTTTCCTTTCCTGCAGCAATGCAAAGGCTGGAAATTTGTCTCAAAATCACTGTAGTTATGATTACATAGTATCAGGTGCCTGGCAAAATTAGATGTTGTTTTATGTAATTCCCTTCTGGGAAGATGTTCGTTATATCTTTCTTCAAATGGTCTGCCTGTTTGGCCTATGTAGAACATGTCGCATGAGCTGCAATTCATCTTGTATACGCCGGTTCTTTTTCTTTCTGGTATACTGTTTTTTCGGCTAAGAAGTCTCTGAATGTTGTTATTTGTACGAAAGGTTACAATTACATGGTGTTTCTTGAGTTCGTTAACTAGAATATTTGGTAAAATGTTTGTGTAATCTGCAGATATGTATTTATTAACCGGAAGTGTGTTATCATTGTTCGACTTTTTTAATTTCTTCTCTTTGTGTTTACTTATTAATTTATCCACTAATGAACTTTTATATCCGTTAGCCGCTGCTATGTGCTTGATGGTATTAACCTCTTCAATGTAGTCTTTTTCACTTAACGGTATAGTTAGCAATCTATGCACAAAACTATTGTAAGCTGCCATTTTATGCGAGGTGGGATGATATGAATCGGCATGAATTGTGACGTCCGTTGTTGTGGCCTTTCTATAGATTTTAAATTGAAGTTTTCCTTCGTTTTTTAAAATGGTTAAATCTAAGAAATTTAATTGATTTTCTTCTTCTATTTCAGATGTGAATTTAATCTTATGGTGTATGCTGTTTATGTGACTATTTAAGTTTTGTATTTGCCTTTTTGTTCCATTAAATATCATAAACGTATCGTCGACGTATCTACAATAAAAAATGATTTTATTCTTGTATAATTTATTCGATATTATGTTCATATTCTCATAATAATTTAAATATATATCAGCTAATAGTCCTGACAATGGCGAACCCATAGCCAGACCGTCATCTTGTGTAAAAAACCCGTTGTCAAATGTAAAGTAATTTTGTTCCAAGACGACTGTAAGTAGTTTTATAAGTTCATTGATTTTTTGCATGCTAAGTTGAGCTACTTCCTTTAAATTGTTATTTACAATTTCTATAGTTTCCCTCACGGGGATATTAGTGTACAAATTAGTTACGTCTAACGATACTAATTTATATTGTGGTAGTATTTCTATCTTTTTAAGTTTTTCAACAAACTCATAACTGTTCTTTATACTGTAATTATTTGCTATCCTGATATTATTCTTAATTAAAGTCACTAACAATTTAGCAGCTTTGTATCCGGGAGCTGTGGTGTAGTTTATTACTGGTCTGATTGGTGTACTTTCCTTGTGGATTTTAGGTAGTCCTGTGAATTTTGGTGCCGTGGCATTAATTGGTTTTAAATATCTGCGTGTTTTCTCATCTAACAAAAAATTACATTGATTAATGGTGTTATTCAAAGTTTTTACATAAGCCTTTGTGGGATCCCGGTCTATTTTCTTAATATTATTATTATTTATGAAATCAAATACCTTTTGAGTATACTCTCTTTTCTGCATGACCACCAATGTGTCACCCTTATCTGCCTTACTTATAATTGCATCATTTTTCTCAAGTTTACTTTTTATGGTTTTAAGATTCATGATATCCTGCTTATATTTACTTTTTAAAAAATTGTTTTGACTTTTACATTTATTACTATTGATTGCGTTATTGAGTTTGTTGTTGATAAAAACCCTTGCTTCATTCTGTGCAACGGAACCATTTAATCTTTTAATAGCAGCTTCAGCATTAACTACCTCATGGACAATTTCGTTTGTCGTATTAAATCTTGGTACATTATATTTCAGACCTTTATTAAGCACGTTTATTTCTTGGTTAGTGAACTCTATGTTGGTTGTATTCGTTACACGTTCATAGAACACATGTTTACAATCTATTGGTCTATTTTCTTTTTTATGCTGAGTAAGATATAGATTTCGTATTTTCTTATTATGGGTTAATACTTTATGATAAAAATAATTGGATATTAAAGCATTAATTTTGGTCATGATAACATCTATAACTGCAGGGTGAATTTCCTTTAACATTTCTAAATGCGCTTTATAAAGATCCGTATTTAACCTGTTTTTCTTTTTGTATAATTGTCTAATTTCTTGCGTTAACCACATTTTTTCTGCTATTTGTTTCGTCTTGAGTGCCGCCGGTGTTCTTGAATTAATATTTATGCGTGCAAATTTTGGTATGATATTCATTTTTATACACATTTTATTAAATTTAATGTTTTGTGCAACTTTTAGCATTTTGATTTTAACACTTTTGTATTTGTAGACAACACTTGCCTGACGGGCTTCAATATAATACATTTTAGGTTAGTTGTCTCCAAGTCGCTTATATTAATATAATAGATATTTACCATATATCCGTCGTGCGACTTCGTTTTTCTCGTCTTATTTTGACGCGTTTCGGCAACGAATTGCCATCTTCAGAATCTTAATCACTCATATGAGATCGTTAAAAAATTAAAAACATTAAAATCATTACGGTAAAAGTGCACTTTTACGATATTGGAAACTCACAGACGCGAACATGAAAGTTTATGTTTCTCGAGTGGACTATATCGATCGACTGCTTTCGCGTGGACAATATCGATCAACTGATTCACTGTTTATATAGCCACTGATAAACCTGTTTTGCTTAATATAGCCCATATGTACTGTGACATTTCATTTACTGGCGCCCGTGTGCAAGTATTGCCGTGTCGTACAACATGTTATGTGAAAATGTAAGTTTATCATTCAAGACATAATCACTGTTGATTTTGACGGCTTTATATATTTCGTATTCCTCAAGCGCGTCCATGTATTTTCCTTTCCTGCAGCAATGCAAAGGCTGGAAATTTGTCTCAAAATCACTGTAGTTATGATTACATAGTATCAGGTGCCTGGCAAAATTAGATGTTGTTTTATGTAATTCCCTTCTGGGAAGATGTTCGTT
Source organism: Magicicada septendecula (assembly GCA_034769895.1). Taxonomy (NCBI): domain Eukaryota; kingdom Metazoa; phylum Arthropoda; class Insecta; order Hemiptera; family Cicadidae; genus Magicicada; species Magicicada septendecula. The sequence continues at coordinate 302,509,810 of CM068376.1, read as the reverse complement.
ATATCTTTCTTCAAATGGTCTGCCTGTTTGGCCTATGTAGAACATGTCGCATGAGCTGCAATTCATCTTGTATACGCCGGTTCTTTTTCTTTCTGGTATACTGTTTTTTCGGCTAAGAAGTCTCTGAATGTTGTTATTTGTACGAAAGGTTACAATTACATGGTGTTTCTTGAGTTCGTTAACTAGAATATTTGGTAAAATGTTTGTGTAATCTGCAGATATGTATTTATTAACCGGAAGTGTGTTATCATTGTTCGACTTTTTTAATTTCTTCTCTTTGTGTTTACTTATTAATTTATCCACTAATGAACTTTTATATCCGTTAGCCGCTGCTATGTGCTTGATGGTATTAACCTCTTCAATGTAGTCTTTTTCACTTAACGGTATAGTTAGCAATCTATGCACAAAACTATTGTAAGCTGCCATTTTATGCGAGGTGGGATGATATGAATCGGCATGAATTGTGACGTCCGTTGTTGTGGCCTTTCTATAGATTTTAAATTGAAGTTTTCCTTCGTTTTTTAAAATGGTTAAATCTAAGAAATTTAATTGATTTTCTTCTTCTATTTCAGATGTGAATTTAATCTTATGGTGTATGCTGTTTATGTGACTATTTAAGTTTTGTATTTGCCTTTTTGTTCCATTAAATATCATAAACGTATCGTCGACGTATCTACAATAAAAAATGATTTTATTCTTGTATAATTTATTCGATATTATGTTCATATTCTCATAATAATTTAAATATATATCAGCTAATAGTCCTGACAATGGCGAACCCATAGCCAGACCGTCATCTTGTGTAAAAAACCCGTTGTCAAATGTAAAGTAATTTTGTTCCAAGACGACTGTAAGTAGTTTTATAAGTTCATTGATTTTTTGCATGCTAAGTTGAGCTACTTCCTTTAAATTGTTATTTACAATTTCTATAGTTTCCCTCACGGGGATATTAGTGTACAAATTAGTTACGTCTAACGATACTAATTTATATTGTGGTAGTATTTCTATCTTTTTAAGTTTTTCAACAAACTCATAACTGTTCTTTATACTGTAATTATTTGCTATCCTGATATTATTCTTAATTAAAGTCACTAACAATTTAGCAGCTTTGTATCCGGGAGCTGTGGTGTAGTTTATTACTGGTCTGATTGGTGTACTTTCCTTGTGGATTTTAGGTAGTCCTGTGAATTTTGGTGCCGTGGCATTAATTGGTTTTAAATATCTGCGTGTTTTCTCATCTAACAAAAAATTACATTGATTAATGGTGTTATTCAAAGTTTTTACATAAGCCTTTGTGGGATCCCGGTCTATTTTCTTAATATTATTATTATTTATGAAATCAAATACCTTTTGAGTATACTCTCTTTTCTGCATGACCACCAATGTGTCACCCTTATCTGCCTTACTTATAATTGCATCATTTTTCTCAAGTTTACTTTTTATGGTTTTAAGATTCATGATATCCTGCTTATATTTACTTTTTAAAAAATTGTTTTGACTTTTACATTTATTACTATTGATTGCGTTATTGAGTTTGTTGTTGATAAAAACCCTTGCTTCATTCTGTGCAACGGAACCATTTAATCTTTTAATAGCAGCTTCAGCATTAACTACCTCATGGACAATTTCGTTTGTCGTATTAAATCTTGGTACATTATATTTCAGACCTTTATTAAGCACGTTTATTTCTTGGTTAGTGAACTCTATGTTGGTTGTATTCGTTACACGTTCATAGAACACATGTTTACAATCTATTGGTCTATTTTCTTTTTTATGCTGAGTAAGATATAGATTTCGTATTTTCTTATTATGGGTTAATACTTTATGATAAAAATAATTGGATATTAAAGCATTAATTTTGGTCATGATAACATCTATAACTGCAGGGTGAATTTCCTTTAACATTTCTAAATGCGCTTTATAAAGATCCGTATTTAACCTGTTTTTCTTTTTGTATAATTGTCTAATTTCTTGCGTTAACCACATTTTTTCTGCTATTTGTTTCGTCTTGAGTGCCGCCGGTGTTCTTGAATTAATATTTATGCGTGCAAATTTTGGTATGATATTCATTTTTATACACATTTTATTAAATTTAATGTTTTGTGCAACTTTTAGCATTTTGATTTTAACACTTTTGTATTTGTAGACAACACTTGCCTGACGGGCTTCAATATAATACATTTTAGGTTAGTTGTCTCCAAGTCGCTTATATTAATATAATAGATATTTACCATATATCCGTCGTGCGACTTCGTTTTTCTCGTCTTATTTTGACGCGTTTCGGCAACGAATTGCCATCTTCAGAATCTTAATCACTCATATGAGATCGTTAAAAAATTAAAAACATTAAAATCATTACGGTAAAAGTGCACTTTTACGATATTGGAAACTCACAGACGCGAACATGAAAGTTTATGTTTCTCGAGTGGACTATATCGATCGACTGCTTTCGCGTGGACAATATCGATCAACTGATTCACTGTTTATATAGCCACTGATAAACCTGTTTTGCTTAATATAGCCCATATGTACTGTGACATTTCATTTACTGGCGCCCGTGTGCAAGTATTGCCGTGTCGTACAACATGTTATGTGAAAATGTAAGTTTATCATTCAAGACATAATCACTGTTGATTTTGACGGCTTTATATATTTCGTATTCCTCAAGCGCGTCCATGTATTTTCCTTTCCTGCAGCAATGCAAAGGCTGGAAATTTGTCTCAAAATCACTGTAGTTATGATTACATAGTATCAGGTGCCTGGCAAAATTAGATGTTGTTTTATGTAATTCCCTTCTGGGAAGATGTTCGTTATATCTTTCTTCAAATGGTCTGCCTGTTTGGCCTATGTAGAACATGTCGCATGAGCTGCAATTCATCTTGTATACGCCGGTTCTTTTTCTTTCTGGTATACTGTTTTTTCGGCTAAGAAGTCTCTGAATGTTGTTATTTGTACGAAAGGTTACAATTACATGGTGTTTCTTGAGTTCGTTAACTAGAATATTTGGTAAAATGTTTGTGTAATCTGCAGATATGTATTTATTAACCGGAAGTGTGTTATCATTGTTCGACTTTTTTAATTTCTTCTCTTTGTGTTTACTTATTAATTTATCCACTAATGAACTTTTATATCCGTTAGCCGCTGCTATGTGCTTGATGGTATTAACCTCTTCAATGTAGTCTTTTTCACTTAACGGTATAGTTAGCAATCTATGCACAAAACTATTGTAAGCTGCCATTTTATGCGAGGTGGGATGATATGAATCGGCATGAATTGTGACGTCCGTTGTTGTGGCCTTTCTATAGATTTTAAATTGAAGTTTTCCTTCGTTTTTTAAAATGGTTAAATCTAAGAAATTTAATTGATTTTCTTCTTCTATTTCAGATGTGAATTTAATCTTATGGTGTATGCTGTTTATGTGACTATTTAAGTTTTGTATTTGCCTTTTTGTTCCATTAAATATCATAAACGTATCGTCGACGTATCTACAATAAAAAATGATTTTATTCTTGTATAATTTATTCGATATTATGTTCATATTCTCATAATAATTTAAATATATATCAGCTAATAGTCCTGACAATGGCGAACCCATAGCCAGACCGTCATCTTGTGTAAAAAACCCGTTGTCAAATGTAAAGTAATTTTGTTCCAAGACGACTGTAAGTAGTTTTATAAGTTCATTGATTTTTTGCATGCTAAGTTGAGCTACTTCCTTTAAATTGTTATTTACAATTTCTATAGTTTCCCTCACGGGGATATTAGTGTACAAATTAGTTACGTCTAACGATACTAATTTATATTGTGGTAGTATTTCTATCTTTTTAAGTTTTTCAACAAACTCATAACTGTTCTTTATACTGTAATTATTTGCTATCCTGATATTATTCTTAATTAAAGTCACTAACAATTTAGCAGCTTTGTATCCGGGAGCTGTGGTGTAGTTTATTACTGGTCTGATTGGTGTACTTTCCTTGTGGATTTTAGGTAGTCCTGTGAATTTTGGTGCCGTGGCATTAATTGGTTTTAAATATCTGCGTGTTTTCTCATCTAACAAAAAATTACATTGATTAATGGTGTTATTCAAAGTTTTTACATAAGCCTTTGTGGGATCCCGGTCTATTTTCTTAATATTATTATTATTTATGAAATCAAATACCTTTTGAGTATACTCTCTTTTCTGCATGACCACCAATGTGTCACCCTTATCTGCCTTACTTATAATTGCATCATTTTTCTCAAGTTTACTTTTTATGGTTTTAAGATTCATGATATCCTGCTTATATTTACTTTTTAAAAAATTGTTTTGACTTTTACATTTATTACTATTGATTGCGTTATTGAGTTTGTTGTTGATAAAAACCCTTGCTTCATTCTGTGCAACGGAACCATTTAATCTTTTAATAGCAGCTTCAGCATTAACTACCTCATGGACAATTTCGTTTGTCGTATTAAATCTTGGTACATTATATTTCAGACCTTTATTAAGCACGTTTATTTCTTGGTTAGTGAACTCTATGTTGGTTGTATTCGTTACACGTTCATAGAACACATGTTTACAATCTATTGGTCTATTTTCTTTTTTATGCTGAGTAAGATATAGATTTCGTATTTTCTTATTATGGGTTAATACTTTATGATAAAAATAATTGGATATTAAAGCATTAATTTTGGTCATGATAACATCTATAACTGCAGGGTGAATTTCCTTTAACATTTCTAAATGCGCTTTATAAAGATCCGTATTTAACCTGTTTTTCTTTTTGTATAATTGTCTAATTTCTTGCGTTAACCACATTTTTTCTGCTATTTGTTTCGTCTTGAGTGCCGCCGGTGTTCTTGAATTAATATTTATGCGTGCAAATTTTGGTATGATATTCATTTTTATACACATTTTATTAAATTTAATGTTTTGTGCAACTTTTAGCATTTTGATTTTAACACTTTTGTATTTGTAGACAACACTTGCCTGACGGGCTTCAATATAATACATTTTAGGTTAGTTGTCTCCAAGTCGCTTATATTAATATAATAGATATTTACCATATATCCGTCGTGCGACTTCGTTTTTCTCGTCTTATTTTGACGCGTTTCGGCAACGAATTGCCATCTTCAGAATCTTAATCACTCATATGAGATCGTTAAAAAATTAAAAACATTAAAATCATTACGGTAAAAGTGCACTTTTACGATATTGGAAACTCACAGACGCGAACATGAAAGTTTATGTAACAAACTCAATAACGCAATCAATAGTAATAAATGTAAAAGTCAAAACAATTTTTTAAAAAGTAAATATAAGCAGGATATCATGAATCTTAAAACCATAAAAAGTAAACTTGAGAAAAATGATGCAATTATAAGTAAGGCAGATAAGGGTGACACATTGGTGGTCATGCAGAAAAGAGAGTATACTCAAAAGGTATTTGATTTCATAAATAATAATAATATTAAGAAAATAGACCGGGATCCCACAAAGGCTTATGTAAAAACTTTGAATAACACCATTAATCAATGTAATTTTTTGTTAGATGAGAAAACACGCAGATATTTAAAACCAATTAATGCCACGGCACCAAAATTCACAGGACTACCTAAAATCCACAAGGAAAGTACACCAATCAGACCAGTAATAAACTACACCACAGCTCCCGGATACAAAGCTGCTAAATTGTTAGTGACTTTAATTAAGAATAATATCAGGATAGCAAATAATTACAGTATAAAGAACAGTTATGAGTTTGTTGAAAAACTTAAAAAGATAGAAATACTACCACAATATAAATTAGTATCGTTAGACGTAACTAATTTGTACACTAATATCCCCGTGAGGGAAACTATAGAAATTGTAAATAACAATTTAAAGGAAGTAGCTCAACTTAGCATGCAAAAAATCAATGAACTTATAAAACTACTTACAGTAGTCTTGGAACAAAATTACTTTACATTTGACAACGGGTTTTTTACACAAGATGACGGTCTGGCTATGGGTTCGCCATTGTCAGGACTATTAGCTGATATATATTTAAATTATTATGAGAATATGAACATAATATCGAATAAATTATACAAGAATAAAATCATTTTTTATTGTAGATACGTCGACGATACGTTTATGATATTTAATGGAACAAAAAGGCAAATACAAAACTTAAATAGTCACATAAACAGCATACACCATAAGATTAAATTCACATCTGAAATAGAAGAAGAAAATCAATTAAATTTCTTAGATTTAACCATTTTAAAAAACGAAGGAAAACTTCAATTTAAAATCTATAGAAAGGCCACAACAACGGACGTCACAATTCATGCCGATTCATATCATCCCACCTCGCATAAAATGGCAGCTTACAATAGTTTTGTGCATAGATTGCTAACTATACCGTTAAGTGAAAAAGACTACATTGAAGAGGTTAATACCATCAAGCACATAGCAGCGGCTAACGGATATAAAAGTTCATTAGTGGATAAATTAATAAGTAAACACAAAGAGAAGAAATTAAAAAAGTCGAACAATGATAACACACTTCCGGTTAATAAATACATATCTGCAGATTACACAAACATTTTACCAAATATTCTAGTTAACGAACTCAAGAAACACCATGTAATTGTAACCTTTCGTACAAATAACAACATTCAGAGACTTCTTAGCCGAAAAAACAGTATACCAGAAAGAAAAAGAACCGGCGTATACAAGATGAATTGCAGCTCATGCGACATGTTCTACATAGGCCAAACAGGCAGACCATTTGAAGAAAGATATAACGAACATCTTCCCAGAAGGGAATTACATAAAACAACATCTAATTTTGCCAGGCACCTGATACTATGTAATCATAACTACAGTGATTTTGAGACAAATTTCCAGCCTTTGCATTGCTGCAGGAAAGGAAAATACATGGACGCGCTTGAGGAATACGAAATATATAAAGCCGTCAAAATCAACAGTGATTATGTCTTGAATGATAAACTTACATTTTCACATAACATGTTGTACGACACGGCAATACTTGCACACGGGCGCCAGTAAATGAAATGTCACAGTACATATGGGCTATATTAAGCAAAACAGGTTTATCAGTGGCTATATAAACAGTGAATCAGTTGATCGATATTGTCCACGCGAAAGCAGTCGATCGATATAGTCCACTCGAGAAACATAAACTTTCATGTTCGCGTCTGTGAGTTTCCAATATCGTAAAAGTGCACTTTTACCGTAATGATTTTAATGTTTTTAATTTTTTAACGATCTCATATGAGTGATTAAGATTCTGAAGATGGCAATTCGTTGCCGAAACGCGTCAAAATAAGACGAGAAAAACGAAGTCGCACGACGGATATATGGTAAATATCTATTATATAAAAGTAGAATTGCAAGAACACACCAAGAAATGGGAAGAGAAAATTAGCGAGCTACAGAAAAAGAATGAACGTGGAATGAAAGAGTTGAAGAATGAATTAACAAGACATACCAAAGAAAGTAAAGAATTGAGAGAGAAGGACCGACAAGAATGGCAAGAAGCAATTAATAATACACAGAAGTCAGTAGACCAAATAAATAACAAACTAGACACACATATTCAAGAAACCAACAGCAGGAATGAAGAATTGAAAGGAGTTGTCATGAACAACGTAGAACGACTACGGACAGAACAAGGAGAAGCAGTAAACTCGTTAAAACAGAAGATCGTAGAAGTAGATGACAGACAACGGTCGGCTGTACAGAAAATCAGTGAGACAGATAAAGAGAAGGAGACACGGCTAGAAGAATTAAGAAACCACATCGCCAAAGTTAAAGAAGGCCAAGAACGACTACAGCGTCAATTAGCCAACGCAGAAGTCGGATCGACCGCAAGAACAGGTGGGCCGCATAACAACGAATTAAAATACAACGGCACAGACCGATATCCCATCGAATTTCTCAAAGAACTGACCGAAATCCAGAACACATTCTACCCAAGTGACGATGTCAAATGGATCGGTCGACATCTAGAAGCAGACGCCGCGATTTGGTGGAGGGTGATACGAGACCAAATCCGCAACTTTGATGAATTTAAAGACCTCTTCACACAAAAGTATTGGGGAGAAGAGAGACAGGACGCAGTCAGGGACAACCTAGAATTTGGTCGATTTAATTGGAAGGGCAATCTGAGCGCAATTCAATATATGGAGCGCAAGCTTCTTGAAAGTCGCCAATTAACGCCAGCTATCACTGATCGTCAGCTAATCAAAAAGATAGCGCGCCATTTTGGTAAGAATATTGAAATTGCTGTGGTGACAAGGGGGATTAATTCAATCCAAAACCTTGAATCATTGATTGCAGAGTACGCCACGATTAATCAGCGAACAACTAGAGATAATGACTTTGTAGGGAGTCACGAGAAGGTGAATGCCCGAGGTGTGGGGGAAGCAACAAACACGCCCCAACCATTTCACAATAAGGGTGTCAGCTGGAAGCAAAAACAACATTTGCCGAACAGAGAAAGTGAAAACGATCGCAACGTTAAGGGGTTTGGACGACACACTAACCGACAGCCCATAAATTCCTTAGAATTCGTAAACAACGGTGCGTCGACCTCGACTGGTAAGGGGAACGACGTAGATAGAGAAAAAAAAAATTAACCCTACCATACAATGAGATAGCCGATATACTGATCAAGAACCGACTTCACGAAACCAACATACTATTACCAGATCTTAGAAATGAATTAACTTATGAAGATGAATTAAGATTCGAACATGGATTTCTAAGTGTCCAGAAATATTAATTAAGTTCAATAATAATATTACGGTCCTTGCCTTATTGGATACTGGGAGCGCGATAAATGCGTTGTCAGAAGAATGGTTCAACCAAAATAAACATTATTTAGAACCATATGAGGAATTAAGCATGACTAATACACTGATTATTAGTGCAGTAGGTAGTAAGTCTAAGCTAGTACGGAAACAAATCTTATGTGACATTTACATTAGTGATATCAAGATAGACTGCGTATTTTTAATTATTCCAAATTTAATTAGAAATTGTATATTAGGTATTAGCTTTATGAAAGATGAAAAATGTTTGATTGACGTGGAAAAGGGAGTCGTCGAATTTAGAGGAAGAGAGGAAGAACAAAATGTCAGCATACCCATTGTACACATGGAAGTAGTAGAAGCAGAAGAAGAGGATGAAATCGAGAAGAAAATAAACGCGAAAGTGGACAACATAACAGGTGTGGATGAGGAAACGTTAGAAAATCTGAGAGAAGTCTTAATGAATAATAAAAGTTTATTTCGGGAGAGTCCAGGGAGAATGGAATGCTATCAGCATGAATTTAAAGTAACGGACAACACGCCTTATTTCCAACGCGGGTGGCCAATTCCACTTGCATACAAGCAAAGAGTTGATGCCGAAATCAACAAAATGTTGAAACACGGTGTAATTGAGAGGGGAAATAGCCCATTTATTAATCCAATGGTCGCCGTAATAAAGAAAGACGGAAACGTCAGGCTGTGTTTGGACGCACGAAAAATCAATAGTGTTACCATTCCCGACTATGAAGGACCAACTCCTATCCAACAGATTTTAGCAAGGTGTGGTAGAATGAAGTACCTGTCCACAGTGGATTTAACCAGCAGTTTTTGGCAGGTGCCACTAAAGGAATGTTGTCGCGATTACACTGCTTTCATGTATGAGGGGAAATGTTATAGATATACGGTAACACCATTCGGATTAAGCACCAGTTCTGCCGCTCTGACGAGAGGACTAGACATGGCACTTGAAGATCCGGTGAAGGAAAACACAATCATCTATGTTGACGACTGTCTTTGTTACTCGAACGACGTCAAGACGCATCTGGTACATTTGAATTTATTATTAAGCAATCTACGCAGAGCAAACCTAACGATTAACCTCGATAAATCGCAATTCTTTCGTCAAGAAATCGCCTACCTAGGGTATCGCTTAACTACAGAAGGAGTTCAAGCAACAGAAGAAAAGGTTGCTGCGATCAGAAATTTCCCAGTTCCGAGAAACCAGAAGCAATTGAAAGGATTCTTAGGATTGACTAACTTTTATAATAGATTTACTGCTAAGTATGCAGAAACGATTCAACCATTACTGGATTTATTAAAAAAAAAAAATAATAAAAGGTTTATATGGACATCAGAACTAGATCGATGCTTCAAGGAAGTAAAGGATTTATTTATTGAAACGGTTATATTAATATTTCCGAAAGTCAACCAACGATATTTTCTTCAATGCGATGCGAGTAAATACGCCTACGGTGGACAACTGTATCAGTTGGATGAAGAGGGGAATGTGGGTGTAATTGCCTACACGAGTAAAACTTTTAAGGGTGCGGAAAAGAACTATTTCACGACTGAAAAGGAACTCTTAAGCATTGTCAGATGTTTAGAGAAGTTTCGAATATATATCTTGGGTCAACCATTAACGATTATAACTGATAATAAAGCACTCACTTTCATGCATAAATGCCATCTAAACAACTCCAGGATAACTAGGTGGATCCTATCCATACAAGAATATAACTTTAACATCCTTCACTGTAAAGGTAAAGAGAATGTAGTGGCCGACATACTCAGCCGATATCCAGAAGATGCAACGGAAGAGGACCAAGTTGATGAGAACTTTGAATACCAGATAAATCAGGTAACTATAAAAATGAAGAAAGACGTATGTAGTATGATAAGAGACATAGGAAAATTCCAGAAGGAGGATACAAAGTTAGGATCTATTATAGATAATCTAGATAATGGTAATGAAAATGATATGTGTAAGTTTTATAAGTATGTTGATAACAAATTGTATAGAAAGTGTAAGAACAAATGGAAATTATACGTGCCAGAGAGTATTACGGACATAATCATCTCCGAAATACACCAGATGTACGGCCATTTAGGAGGTAAGAAATGTACCAAACTGTTACAGGAGAGTTTCACATTTGACAAAATGTCAAGGAAAATTAAAGAGTACGTAAAAACTTGTGACAAATGTCAACGTTGCAAGGATAGCCAAAATAGGAATCTGTTTGGCGGAACGATACCAATTTTACCATCAGAGAAAGGAGAACTCATTAGCGGGGATTATTACGGACCGTTACCGGTATCGACGGGTGGCGTAAAATACATCTTCGTCATGGTTGATAACTTTACAAAATACGTGAAGTTATACACGTTGAGAAGGGCAACAACGGCCGCAACTATCAGGAGAGTCCGACAATACATCGAAGAAGTTGTAAAACCGAAAGCAATATTAACGGACAATGCGACGCAGTTCACATCGAAACAATGGGTGGAAGGATTGAGTGAACTTCAAATACAACCGAAGTACACTGCCATTCGCAACCCGTGCGCCAACCTTGCCGAACGTATTAATCGACAATTAGGAAACATGTTCCGTATATTCGTCGGCGAACAACACACTAAGTGGTCACGTTTCATTACAACAATCGAAAGCTGCATTAATGAAACGTATCACGACACCATTGAAGTAACACCATACGAAGCGCAGTTTGGTAGGAGACCAGCACGCGTTTGGGAAAAGTACTTAAACCAAGAAATACATGAACATAGCATAACGGACAACCGCCAAATCTTCGTGAAGATGAAGCTGAAGAGAGAGAAACACGCAAAGAAAATGAACGAGGATAACAAAATTACCAAATTTAAATTGGGAGATCTAGTATTGGTAAGGACATATTGCCAATCGGATGCCATGCAGAAGAAAATTGACAAATTTTGTGAATTGTATTGTGGACCCTATAAGGTGAAACAGGTCTTAGGGGAAGCTACATATATCTTGGTTGAATGCAGCGATGAACAGAAAATACGCGGCAGATTTAACATAAGACAGTTGAAAGCTTATCATTCCCGAAAGGAAAGAGATTAAAGAAAGAAATCAACGTGATAAATAATACATCAAATTATTTAAGGACAAGACGTGCGTTTATGTTACGTAAAGAAGGGAAAAGGCAAACTACTCAACGGCTAAGTGGGGAGAAGTTAGAGGAAAGCGTAACGCCTCTAACGGTAATAAAAAACAAACCATTCAAGTTTGCTTAGCTAAGAGATAGAATTGTCTTTGTAAATAAATCAAGAACTATGTCATTGTGTTATAGTTAGTAGTGAAATCATAGACTAATTTGTAAAAATTTAAATGTCTTGTTTCATGGTAGAATTTTGAATAATGTACGTGATAAGATAGTAATCGATAAGAGAAAGTAAACAAAGGTTTGTTACTTAATCATTTGAAATAATTAGCTATAAATTATTGGAATGTACAACAAGCAGTAATAAATTACAAGAATGTAAAATAGAAAAAAAAATCATTTATTATAGATTGTGTAATCGTAAAAACTTTAATGAGAATTATAGTGTGATAGTTGTTAAGTTCAAACAAAAGGGGAATGTAAATAAAGTTTTGTTCAATTGAAATGAGATTTTGTTGAGAAATTGTAGAATTTTAGGGGAAGAAAATTTTTTTTTGATACGTATAAGAAGTACAGTATTAATGTTTATATGTGTAAAATTTAGCGTAAATCAAATTGTAATATAATCTTTGGAAAATCTAACCAAGGATAATTAGAGTGAATAGGTTATCATTAATACTTAAGCTTATTGTGTTTTCTTTTGTTGTAACCAAGTTGGTCGAACGCTTGTCAACAAAATGTAAATTTTAGCCAATAGATTATTTAGGAGTAATGCATATAAATATTAAAAACCTAAACGAAAAAAAAAATGTGATAACTAGTTAGCAACAAAAGAATATTCTTTTACTTTACTTTCCTAAAAGGAAGGAATTTTGTAGATATAGAACATGTAAATGAATATTAACTTAACCATATAATTACTAGAAAATCTGTAAATGGATTCATAATCTCAAACAAGCGAGCAATAAATTCAGTATCAAGGTTATGAACGACAGTGGTGTAATAATGACAGACAGTGTTGAAAAAGGGGGAAGGAAAGGGTAAGTGACACTACACTCTTTCATGTGGAAGATGATCTTTAGTGACTACACTCTTTTCAATGAAGAATGACCATTGATGAAACTTCAGCAAGGGCATTAATTTGCGATTCCTTGATTCGGGACTCATCAATGAACCCAAATTGGGGACTCTGTAAAGCAATTACGGCAGAGAATTTTATTTTGCGTAAACGGCACTATAGCGGGCGTCAACTGTCAAGAGTGATGCATGGTATAGCCAAACGGCCGCCGTTAGACAATGATTTAAGAAGGACAACGCCTTGGCACATAACAGATGTTGGACATGGATGAACGACATAAGCGCAAGTGGCGACAATAACAAAGAAACAAAAGACGGTGTCAGTTCATCACAACTACCGACAAAGAGTGTACTAAGGGGACGCCAACATTTTCGACATACACGTGTGAGTTAGCGGCTGCACATGGACATAACATTTTCCACAAAAGCAGTCTAAGAGCGGATGCAGTTAGGTACAAAGGAACTTATATAGCTGCACAGCGGGAAACTTGCTTACTGGCACGACATACGGAGCATCTTGTAAGGCTGCAGAACAGATGTTAGTTCCTGGAAGATGACCACCATCAGCGTGTGAACGTAACAAGGGAAGTCGAGGACAATACGGCGATTCGACACACCCGGGTTATGGTACACACATGTGCGGAAAGGAAATCGCTTAGAAAGGACACTTGGGAACGTAAGACAATCACATAACAGACAACCGTGTAATTAGGTCCGTCGTCATACGGGGAGATGGTGGACAGCAAGACTTTTAGAGAGGGGTCTTGGCTGACCTATCAAAAGCAAGGAATTCGGCAAAGGCGGGTGTAAAGAAGACGTCAACATGGAGACAAGGGTGAAGAGCGAATGGGAAGTAGACTAGAGACCCCAGCCAGAGTATCCAGGAGGAGCCTTCGCAGAATCTGATGCGAGAAACCAATCATGACAGTGATTGTGGTAAGGGTATGACATCCGTGGAGGGAGTCGTGTTGCTGAAGTAATAAAATAAGGTGTTCGCAGAGAAGAAGAGTCAGTCGATTTCCAATTTTCAAACAATTTAAGTCAGTCTATAAAAATCAGTCAGTCAGTCTATTTTAATCTCAGTTCGGTCGATTTGGAGAGTTCAGTCTCAGTTCGGTCGTATTCTAAATTTTGTCAGTCAATTCTATTTCGGTATAAACCAGCCAAAGTCTTTCAGATGGACGGTAGTAAAGTGTATTGATACAAGCAAAGAGATCGTTCGGGAGTGTATCAGAGACTATGTAAAACTGTAGAACTAACCCGTGACCAAATACTATGACAATGTCGAAGTTAAGTACAATCGGACTTTGTGATCATAAAAATCTCGTTTTTATGAATCTAATGCGAGTGATAAGGTATTGACCATATCACATTACCGTGACATAAGTGACATGAAACAATATAGTAAGATTGTGACATGTTCTTAACTCACTAAAATGCAATTAAAACCAATTATATTTGCATTGTGAATACAGTATAAATGGTACAATCGCTCTAGTTAAACGCAGCATAAACTATTGCACGCGTACATCAAAAGTGACAAAGAACCTACACGCAAAGTGTTTTAGACGATGAAGTCATATTCGAGTTAACGCAATTAGTCATTATCGTTCATGCGAGTATCCGGATAAAATGTGGGACAAATAGTGTCGTGACGAAGTGTCAAGTGTAATTTAATTGGCGTATCTTCAGCCTGGATTTCTTCGTAGGATGAGAGGTACGACGCAGTTAATCACCGCAATTTGGATACAAACAACAAGTAAATTATTATCATTCATGTAACATTAGATTAGGTCGCCACTGTCCTGCCACTCAAAAAGAACTCGCCACTGAGTAGAATATACATTTATTTAATCGTAGAATATACATTTATTTAATTGTTGAATATACATATATTTAATTGCTCAAAAGTAACGCAAATTGAGAAATATGAATCCATAGAGTAGGATATATTGAAATTTATATGGTCATTAATTAATTAGTCTTTATTGATTTTGTAGATGTTCATAACGTAGAGATAATATAACAGCATTGTGTATTTGATATGTTGTCTAGAAACGCTAACGTTATTCAGTATTTAAATGATATTGAAAACATATAATAAATTTGTATCGTTTATAAAAATTAAATTTGTATTGTTTACGAAAATTAATAGTGTCCGAGTCAGATGACTGTTATTCACCCAAAACACCTGTTTACATATGGTGCTCCAGCACGCGGGGCGTATTATGGCTCAGTGATATCAGAGTGTATCATCAGATATGGCATGCCCGTCCTGGAGCAGTAAACAAGATCTGTAATAAAAACTTACACTTATGGAAACTCCTTTGAATAATTTTAACTAATTTATGCAAGTAGAGACAAACATAAAATATATTACAGTTGCATATGGTGTCCCAACACGTGACACGAGGAAGCAAATTCTAGTAGATAATTGTAACCAAGAGTAAATTTTATACAATTAAAAATTCAATTAGATTATGCAATTAATAAATTTGCATAATACATGTATATTAGTACATGCCGCCCAAACGCGGGACAATAAGTAAAATTTATTTAATTAATTAATTTATGCAATTATTAAATCTGCATAAATATACATTCGTATATGGCTCCCAAAGAACGTGGGGCATAACAAACTACATATACTGTCGTATATGGCGTCCAACTACAGGGCTAAATACACATAAGTACGACAAAGTTCGTACCGACAGCACTATCATAAATACAGATAAAAATTTATATAATTAATGGAATAATTAATTTATGCAAATAAATCTGCATGAGATATACAGTTGTAAGTACATTACCTTACTTTATGTGTACTTAAATACTAAGGTGTGTGGTTATAATCTGTTCTCTAGTGTCGTTAAACGTGTTTCTAAAGTTCGTATTCAAACAACAGGTTATATTTTATGTTAACGAATTTTCAGTGTGTTATTTTTCTTAATTAATCTTTGAAAGAGAATATTCGGTTTATAGTGAGAGATCAAATTACTTTTAGAAAAATTTAAAGTGAGTTTATTTTTGGAAATTGGGTAATTCAAGGATACTTAACACATCAGATGACTTGGTGTTATCAATCATTGGGTCGGAAGAGGATTGGGCTGCAATAGTTTTCAGTTTTCATTAATCTTGGGGCTTAAGTAGGTCTGGCGTCCTTTTCATATTAGATGTGGTCATATTTTCATTTAATTTCCTGGTAATATGGTCCTTGGCTTTAGTTAACGGTTCCGGTTGTTCATCTGCTTCTTATTCGATCATCATTTTGAATTTTGTTTACTATTTTTACATTTTTTGATTAAAAATTGGTCGTTCAAAATTCGGCTTCTGTTCTGCAAGAGCGACGCTTTACGAGTAACGATATTCAACGGTAATTCCGTCCCTAACGGCAGTTGCTATGGTTACTAATTAAATCTGATTGGTTAATCTGGCTATAAATCCATTGTTATCAAAATTTGAATTCTTTTCAAAATCCTTGTATATCTTCTGATTGCTTTTATTCCTCTATCTTCCCTCCTAAGTATTAACTATTATCACTGTTATTTGTATTTCCTTTCAAAGATTATTTTGATATCCCACAAGTATGGGTTATTTTATTTTTTATGATTTTACAATTATTTTAATATTTGCTAATTACATTTCTCTTTTAATTTAAATCCTTATTATAATAATTTGCTTTAAAAATGATTTACAAATTATCCTTGGTTAGTTATTCACCTCGGATTTGCTAATTTCTTTGTTAACTTATTACAATTTGTAGTTGTTTGTTCTTGACAGTTAGGCATTTCATAGGCCTAAGTAGCCATTATGTGTATTTACTTATTTTGTACAAATTACATCTATTTGGATAAAAACTTACAATTTAAGGAAGAGATAGGAGGTAAGCAAATAAATTACTTAGATTTAAACATAGAAATTAAAGATAATGAGAAACTACAGTTTGGGATATTTAGGAAAGAGTCGTATTCTGATATAATTATACCAAGAGAGTCGTACCACCCATACAGATATAAAATGGCGGCAATCAATTCCTTTTGTTACAGAGCTCAGAAGTGTTTAAAAGAGACCGAATCAAAAGATAGGGAGTTAAAAACGATAAAGGGAATTGTAAGGAATAATAATTATAGCACCAACATAGTGGATAAAGTTATGAAAAGGGTCAACATACAAAAAGCTAAAATAGAACCAGAACAAAAGAATTATCCAGGGTCATTGACATACATAGGTTCACATACTAGAAATATTATAAAATGTTTTAATAAATATGGAGTAGATATAGCTATTAAAAAATGTGAAACGGTATTTGATACGATAAGGAATAAGAATATAGAAAAAATTCCAGTATTACAGAAAAGCGGAATTTATAAATTAAAATGTAAAGACTGCAACAAAGTGTACCTAGGGGAGACAGGACGAAAATTCGCATGCAGGTTGTCTGACCACAAACGTGGAGAAGGTAATAGAACAACCAATTCGTTATATGCAAGACATTTCATAGAAGACAACCACAAGTTTGTTAATCCTTTGGAAGAATACGAAATTGTAAAAGTAGTAAATAACACAGTTGAAAGGAAGCTTAGAGAGGAGTTAGAAATATTGAAAGAAAGAGAAAAAGGGTTAGACAATTTAATTAATATTAAAATTAAATTTGATAATGAAGAAATATTTTATAACATGATTAAGAAGTAAATGAGAGAGGGCAGATAGATAAGATTAAGAATTATATTTCATAGTACTAATTGGTTGTTTTAAAATAAGGGTGTGTGACTGACCCACGTGTGTGGAGAGGAAGAGGGTAGTTTAAAAGGATGCACACACACACACACACACACACACACACACACACACACACACACACACACACACTGAAACACAAGGAATTTACTAGAAAAATATGTAACTGTACAGATGGTGAGACAGAGTTTAGGGGGTGGGGAAGGGTCATTAATTTTTAGTTTGTTGTGGGTGAGCAGGGTGGGGGAGAGGGGTGAAGGGTTGGGTATTACATATTTTCTGTCTATTCCTGATCTGACGATGAGCTGTGAAGCTTGAAAACGCTAATCGGAATAATTTTTATATAGTGGTGTGCAATATTGATCATTCTGATTGTGATCTATTTTTAGCCTAATGGGCTTTATTTTGTTATTATAATTGGTTGTGTTATTTATTGATGTGTTTTGGATCTGTCGTAGTGTTATTAGTATGTTACTATTATTTTATACCTCATGAATTGTTAGTTATTTACTACCTGGTTCTCTCGTTTTCTAAGTCATACATTTCTTTACCTATGGTCTGTATAATTCTTCCAGCCATATCCTATTCATAAACTTGCTTAAACAATTATTTAACAATTATTGGGTAATATTAGTTTACAGTTCATCTCATTTTATATTAGTTTTTGTGTGATAAACAACATCACATTTTTTGAACTTACTTTAATAATTATCCCTTGTAACATGGGGTGTTTATTGATTTGTTTTAACTTCTTAATTCTTAAATAATCTTTACCTTCACTCCATGATAACACTATCTGTTTTCTCTTTCATGGGATTCTCCCTTTTAATTATAATTGTATTCAATTAAACTTAACAATAATATTCTTTCTTAATTAATACTGTTTTCATCACTTTTCAGTGTTCATTATATCTTAATTAACTGTTTACACTTAATACTATTCTTAATTACTTTCTTAATGACTAATATTTTTCACTGTTAATCCTTTAGTGTTTCTTATTGATTTATTAAGTGTTTATGCCTTTATCCTTCACTATTTTTCACAATACAAACATTCTTTGTTATACATTATTCTCATTTAATCATCCCCTTCACTTTTAAATTATTTATTGTTTATTATAATTTATTTAGTGTTTTTTCTTTATCACTTTACTTTGGGGTTTTTACACTTCCACTTTTGCACTTCTCAAATGTTTTTGGTTTTAAGTGTTTCTAAATGGGTAATCCCTATAATTACTTTCTCACTACCGTACTATCTCTTTCATTACAAATATCATTAATAATATTAACAATTTTATGTCTCTATTAATTTTAACATTACTTCTAACTCTAATTTGTGGGTTAGTTTGCTTTTATATTTAACATTCTTTAATTGGGTTTCTTTCAATTGTCATTTACTTTTTTATCCATTAATTGATAATAATATTTACTTTTTTACATAGGTACTTATTGGTCTCTTTTCCAATATTACATTTGAGTGTACCATTTCTCCTGCTCATATTCTTTATTACTTGATTGTGTCTTATCATTTGTTTTCATTTTTATTTCTGTTTACCTTTGGATTGTTTCTTTTTCATTTTCCTCCTTCTTCATTTTCAGTGTATTTGGTTTATATCTTGGTTTTCCACCTTCTCCTTTGGGTTCATTTTAATATTTGGCATTGAGTCATTCAATTCCTTTAATTTGTTTCATTTTTGTTTGGTTAATCACTTTCTTCTTCATTTGGTTTTATTCTCGTTTGTTTTTTGTTGTTCCCTTCTTCTTTTGTTTCCTTTTGTTGGGTCAATCACTTGGGTTAGGTCATGTCGTCATTTCTCGTGTCATTGTCTTTTTATTTTCTTTATATTAAACATTTTATTTTATAAGAATTATTATTTTATATTCAGAATCATCTTATCCCTGGTATTGGGGTGGCTTATTTGTGTTGTAACAATATTTGTGCAAACTGCCTACTGCAGATTTTTAATGTTCCATCTACGAAAAATGACTTGTTACGTTTCCTTTGGATCCACCAAAAATCATCAGCCTGTCTTGCAAACCATCTTCGGCCAGAAGAAACTGCTGTCGTCGGTTTTTTGGGATGATTCCTCTTGAAGAACAATATCCTCAGAGAGCGTCGGTTCTCCTTGCACTCCCTGTGTTCGGTTTCTATCTCGGTTTAACTTCAAATTACAGAATTCGAGAGTTCGTATGATGAATTCATAACTTCGGTTTAGTAAAAGTTAACCTCAGGTGCAGTTCTTCATTAAAAACCTGAGGCATAGTAATTCAGTGGCCCTCGGGAGTTCGTTTCTATGCTCGGAACACTGGCTTCTGCACATCCAGAGTGCATCGTCCGGAATACACTCGTGCTCAGTCATTACCATCACTACATTGTTCTGGGAAAATTAATTTATACCGCGGTTTCTTTTGTTTTAAACACCCATGTTACTGAACCTCCTTGACTCTCTCGGAACTTCCTACAGGCTTATACAGCACAGCCAATGTATAAAACTCAAGATCTACCTTCCGCCGTTTCAATAAACTCCTTACTGAAAATTAAAACAGCAGAATAAATCAACGACTGCAGTTGGAATGTGCAAATTCTAACAACTGCTTGTAAGAAGATAATAGTAATCCGTTGTTAACAGTTTACGCAGAGCTCCTATATCAGAGGGGACAGATAAAGAAAAGCGTTTTCAGCGGTTTTCAGCTAAGAATACAGTGAGTAAACTATACACTATCGATGCTTCATGTTAAATTGTGAAGTGATTACCAGTTTATGTTATCGGCAGGGCCGGATTTAGAGTTAGTGGGGTCCTAGACTGAACATGTAGTGCAACCCCCCAACTACCAGGGGGGGTCAGATGGAATATATGGAATATGGAATACCCCCCAGTAAAACGGGGGTCCGGGTCTCTGCCCCAGAAAATATTTAAAAATATATCTTTCAGAACTGCAAATAAAATTATTGTCAAGTGTACAAATTAAATTGGGGTACACTGTTTTTTTTTTATAAATTGTCAATACTATGTTAAACAATTTAACGGTTTCAAGGTATCTCAATGTACCATGCCACTCAGAAGTCTATGAAAATGATAATAAAATATTCCACTCATTTTGTATTACACTCAAAAGACCCTAACAGAATAAAATGTAGGAAAAATAAAAACAACTGATTTCCAAAGGAATGTAAAACAATGTCACTGTAATTATCACAAATTAAACATATTTTTAAACAGAACATAAAAATATTATGTTATATTTAGATTGCACAAATCTGTAAGTAAATCATAATTTTTCTCTATCGTAAAAGATTGTAGTGTGTGTGTACTTTCATTAGGATTTGTTTTGATTTATTGATTTATTGGCACTCGCCTCTACACTTGATATTAAAAATTTATTTATGACATCTTCATAAGATAACTGATTCAAAATATCACTCTCTAGGCTCATAAGAGATAAAAAGTTCAGAATATCTTTTCACATGGTTGTTCTGAGCCTATTTTTAATAAGTTTCAACTTCGAAAATGATTTTTCACCACTACTGTTGGTAACCATCATTGACAAATACATTCAAAGTGCCACTTCCACGTTAGAACATGGCTTATTATATGGGGAATAGGGCTCATAAGGTTCGAAATGGTAGTATTACGTGGCTCATAATACCGCCTTTTCCTCTAATAACTTCTACTGTTCTCTGTAACACGGACCAAATAATTATTATGTAAATTGGCATTTCTTTTTTCTTTTTGTTTGTGGTGCTTAAATCCGGCACTGTTTATCAGTTGTTTAGATTGTCCGGCTGTTTTTGCGGGTATACAGTAGTCTAATTAAGAAATATTTTACATAAGCCTATATGGGACATGAGAAGAGTAACGAGGGCAATTTTAACAAATTAAGGAACCTAGGTTTAATAGTTCTTACGAAAATGGTACTAATGTTATTGAATTTGACATGAGTGCAAATGCCACTATAGTCGTAAAGTGAATACAAAATTGGGTAAGCGTTTTGTAAATCAAAATTGTGCCGTTCTGGCTTAATGTTCCGGACAACTCATATGCTTTTAAGGTGGGAGCGAGTGGCAGGGGTGCCTACAGGGGGGGATCCTGTCGACATTTAGAAAATATTTGGGTTTTTTTTACTATTGCATGAAAAATCTTCCCCAATTTTACAAAACTGTAAACAACTTACAACGGACAAGTATCAGAAGCACAATAATTCTACCTTATCACAATAAAACTTTCAGATACCACAAATATTGTGATTGGGAGCTTAAATATTACATTGTTCACATTATGATAATGCAATTTCGAAATACATTTTATTTTTTATTAACTGTATTAATAAAGTACAGTGTGCAATAAAACTCTGTGTTTATATTTTTTATTTATCTTTCTTTCTGCTACATTTTAGTACACTACGAAAAGGTCTAAAAACAGACTGAAATTTTTATAACATTTTATCGATAGAAACAGATTTAAGTGAGAAGTTTAAGTTGCAAAACTAAAATTTATTGAATCTTCTCAATAAAGTCATAGAGTACTTGTATTGTAAAACAAAACACGTTTTACTGAAAATATTAATTTGTGATTTATTATTATAAATCCTTATTTTTTAGTTTATAACTACCTACAATCAATATATCGTTTCGGAAAAGGTAATATTTTGTATTAGTTTTGAGTTAGAAAGCCCCGGCCTTTGCTCGATTAGGTAAGAAACTTTACTGAAAAGAGAGAAAAGGTCTTGTCAGAAAAGGGGGGGGATTTTTGAAGAAACTTGGGGGAAGCGTCATAGGGGGGATCGGCACTCCTGGCGAGTGGGGCACTAAATATTGTAAGATCGCCCTGTTGATAAGGATAATCCTAAGTTGGGCGAGTTTTACGGTGTTCGCAACTAGGACTGGTTGCAAGCAGCAATTGTAAAGTTACTTTACCGTAGCTTTTTAACGACTACCAACTACCATTATTTAACCACCAATTACGATTAGTTTCTATTATATACAATTTCAATTCTGATGCTGTAAGTTCACTTTTCCGCGACCTAAACGTTGGTTCAGAGCAGTTTTCAGCTACTGGTATGCAACTTTTTTTTTAGCACAGGCGCCACGACCGAGGGGACCCGTCCCCCCTAATATTTTCCCAAAGGTTGAATCGTGAATATTTTTTTATTCAAACACAAATTATTAGTTGAATAAAAATATTAACTTAAATTAAGTGCTATTAATGGTCCAATTTGAGGCCCAATCATTTATTTTCTATGTATTATTGTATTATAAAAATATTATTGGTTCCTGAAAGTAATGTTGACGGCTAGAACGATGGTTTGATATTTCGCTGACATGATGACACTGCCATAAAAATGTAAACACGCGCAAAAAATAACGCCCCACCCGACAAACCCTCCGTCTACTATTATACTCCCATTGTTCCGAATGCAGTATGTATGGACTCAGCTCGCCATGTTATTTTGTTTCTATTGCTGTTTATCTGAGGAGTTTATCGAATGTGGATGCCAAGAAAACGAAATTCTCGTTAGTTGATGAATATAATTATCACGGGTATATACGTCCGGTAGTAACATACATATGCGAAGCCGGGACATTCACCAGCATATACGAGCACCATCTAAGAATATTTGAACGAAAAGTCTTGCGAAAAATCTTTGGACCTTTACAAACTGAAGATGGCTATTCAAGGATTCGAATGAACCATGAACCGGACCAACTGATTCAGGGTGCTGACATAGTCCGCTTTATTAAGAGTAGGAGGCTTGAGTGGCTGGGCCACGTAAGGCGAATGGATGACAGAAGAATACTATGAGAATTGCAGATTGGAGACCGATAGGAAGAAGAAACAGAGGCAGACCCAGAAAGAGATGGTTTGGTGACGTGGGGAATGATTTGAGATGTATGAACTTGAGGGGATGGAGACGAATGTGTAATGAGGTGGCTGAGTTGAAGAATGTCATTGAGCAGGCTAAAACCCACGCTGGGTTGAAACGCCAGGAAAAGGAAAGGGAATGAATTCTCACTGTTTGTAAGATTATACCTTCCCTTTTCAGTTAGTTTGTAGTTGTTACTCACTCTAATTTGTTTCTAAGTTAGTTCAGTTTGTGTTTTGTATTGGTATAACGAAAAGAGGTAGCGAGGGTAAAGAGGAACTCAAGAAACAGGTATTAGTTAAATCTTGGCTGAAGACGTCGACAAGTAATACTAAGAAGGGGAAGCTTCCGGCTTGAAATAAAAACGAAGAGCATAAAAACAGTAGTGGAGTACACTCATTTGTATATTATGTAGGGCTCCGAAAGTTATTCCAACCCCAGCGTTTCGGTATTTTAGAGTGGGAATGTTACTTATTTTGAGTTATAAGCTTCTGATGGATCGCAGGACCTTATTGTTTCTAATTTCGAAACATTTTGTTAAATATTTAATAGCTCTTTATTCTGAATCAATTCGAGCCCATATTTCTCACTTTACAAATCTATATTTTATACAATGAATAAATTCTTCAATCAGTAAAAAATGGTATCTAATCGTTAAGTCAAGCTTGGGCCTCGTAAACCTATGCACGTGTCTCTGTAATAAAAGGAAGTCAATTTATGAGAGCCAGGAACCAAAAACCGTCACCAATTCTCGTAAAACGACAAAACTGGAGTATGAAATTAAAAGGAGTCTTTTGCGGTGACAAGAATGTACGAGAGCTATTCGATAATCGACCACAGACTGACAAGTTTGTAATAGCAAAACGACGCATGCACAGTTACGACCGCTATCCTTTTGTATTTTCACACATCAATTCGCGAGAGCTTGTCACTACCTCTCACGCCAATTGTGAGGTGTATTGTGCTATTTCAATGCTATGTTCACACTTGTGCGCTTTCAACTTAAACTTCGTATTCAATTTTCAATTCAGCTTTCAACAACGAGTAGTTCTTGCCCATGCCTTAAACCGAAAGTACTGAACGCGTGCCACAAACTGTCTACACTTGTGCGTCACAGTTGTCAATGTTTCTCCAGTGTCAACGTGAAAATGGACGCGACGGGTACAATTGCTGCATTTTTAATGCTAAAAAGAGTTAGAAAAAGGCGTAAAAAATATCAACGCTCGATACGGTTGAAAGATTATTTAAGAACACGGAATTTTGGAATTATGAGAGACCTAGATGATGGCGTTCTGTTTAAGAACTTTACGCGCGAACGAATTTTTACATGCTTTTACAAATGGTGAAGGCTAAGATCGCAAAAGAAAATACTCGCTTTAGAGAAGCGATACCAGCTGAAGTGAAATTAGCAATCACACTTAGGTATTTGGCTACCGGTGATTCATTTACTTCTTTGATGTACTTATTTAAAGTATCCAAACAATTCATTTCATCAATGCTTCCCGGGGTTCTTCCACAGTTAGTTCATACTTCGTAGCCAAAACAGCGTAACCATCATTTCTTTTCATTTTGTTTGTATAATTTTTGTCTGTAATGTCCCAGAAGGCACAATGTGACCCATAATCTTCAATAAAGGCCATCGTTTGTTCTGCCGACATGGTAAACAATAAACAGTCACAGTAATCATGAAAACAGAACAAAACCTTTCTTTAAGACTATGAAGTTGCACGGAATGTTGCAAGAAGATCCACTGATGGTGGAAGCATGTGCGTTACTGAATGCGTCACTAAAAACGATGACCTTCAACTGATTTTGAGTCATCCTTTGTGCATGCGTTACGTTCGTCATGACTAGGGCCCGGATTTTTATGTAGCAAAAAATGGCAAAATATGTACATAAATATGTAGGAAAAATAAGGAAAATATGTAGCTAAATATGTAATATTTAAGAAATATGTAGTATTAAAATACTTTCACATCAACAATGTAATTTACATTTTACGAGAACATAACAGTGCCCTCTTTGAAAGGCTTTGAAAATAATAGGTGCTTCATTTTAAACTTTTTAAAATCACTTTCAAAACATGCAAATATATTTTGAGCAAAGTCAATGTAATCCATAAAATACTAATCAAGTTCGGGGCTGACACTAATCACCAGTTAGATTACCACTTCTGTTATCTGAAAGTTCAACTCTTTGTTGAAGAGTTTACAATAAGACAGCATGCATAAGAATGAATTACTTTTCAATTGTTTATTGTACTTTAGAAAATTTATGAAAACATATTTTAGAAAACAGAATTAAAAAAGAAATCTTGATATTATAAAATTAACAACAACAAAATATTTTACCTATGGATTTCTGTAGTATAGGACATGAGTATAAAGTAAAAAATTGAGAATTATTAACTATTTAACAAAGTATTTTACTAGGAGAGTTGAAATTACTATAAAATTAAAGGTAGATTTTTGATTTGAAAATCTATATTGTATATATATAACTCTACTATAACTCTGCATAAGAATAAAGTGTCCATGTAAGTTTTTTTTACCACTGTTTAGTTGCACAATTAATTATTAAATACTTTTCTATATTGTCTGTTGACATGGACTGTCTTCGGTCTGAGAGTATGTTTTTATATATAGAAAAGGATCTCTCGACATCACATGTCGTCACCGGCGCATGTTTATATAGAGGAATCGTACTTGGAAGAATATTCTCAATCGATTCTACAGTTTCGCCGTTACATATGCGATAAATGGTATGTAAAGTTTATGCCTGGTTATGTAACCAGGGTTTCTATTCAGCACAGCATTTAATTTAGTAGAAACTTTGTCACCGACTTCACCCTGCACAGCATTTAACTTGTTAACTGCCTCTTCAACTATTCCTATGGCTTCTTGGAGAGTCAGACCTGCAGTCTCCAGTTTCTTGATACAACTGAAATGCGTTTTGATGTACGAAACTGAACATATCACCTTAGAGTTGTTGAATGCAGACAAGGATTCGCTCACTGACACTGCAGAATCGGGAGATAATGTTTCCACCACAGACTTCCCAGACTTCACAGCTTCAAAGTTGTCACTGTAGAAATTTACGGCTTCGATCCAGGTTCCCCATCTTGTAATTACGGGTTCTGGAGGCAGAGGTGTGTCAGGTAGCCTTTGTTTGTAGCACTGGATACGGTAAGGAGCTTTCAAGAACACCTTTTTTGTTGCTGATATTAATGTATTTACTTCGGGAAAAGGTCTCTGACAGTTTCAGCTACTCGATGCAATCCATGAGCCAGGCATGTAACATGTAGTAGGTTGGGGTAAAACACATTTAGAGAATTACCTGCTTTTAACATGTATGCTGCTGCATCTGTATACAACAGCAGTACCTTCTCTTCTTTAACACCATTTGGCCATAACAAACTTGGCAAAATACAGCTTTATCGTCAGTTGTAAAAGCACTGTCAATCTGTACCCATGACAAAGATCTGTCTTAGATGACAAAGATGATGCGGTCGGTGCCATGATAAAACAAGGATATTTGTATTTAAAACTCTTAAGAACTTGCGTTGAACAATACCGCACAATATATTATTTAAGACGTCTTTTGTCCAACAACGAGAATCCGCCAAGGCAAGAAACAAGCAAGCGCAGAAGTATAGGCGAAAGACAAAACACTGACTTGACAATAACTTCAACACACCACACTGCACACCAGATTGTTATTTACGTGTAGGCTTACACTCCGAGAGCGTCGATAATACTGGCGTCAAAAATCACATTGTGCCCTACAATAACATAGAGTTATATAGATATTTTAGGTTTGTTTAGGTAGATGGAATCCGTTGCGAGA
This sequence comes from Magicicada septendecula, assembly GCA_034769895.1. NCBI lineage: Eukaryota > Metazoa > Arthropoda > Insecta > Hemiptera > Cicadidae > Magicicada > Magicicada septendecula. The sequence continues at coordinate 302,482,349 of CM068376.1, read as the reverse complement.
ATTGCAAGATCTGCGAAGAGTATTTATTTACCGCGGACAGCACGTTCTTTCCCCACTGAGTCTGCTGAACGTGCGAACGAAACGTAAATAAGGAGTGGGCCGCGCATACCATTCTCATCAAACATCCCGTGCAAAATGCCTTACTTGTCGCTTGAGTTCGTAAAAAATTTTACTTCTTGAAAGTAGAATCTATGTGTGCAATTGCAACATATGCAATATTTTGCCTTTTCTTGTAATAAATTTAATTGCACCTGATTCTGATTAATTGCACATTTGCGCATCTGAGTAATGTTGTTATAGGCCTAACTATTTTTTGCCATTTCAATTTTCAAATTGAAGTAAAGTATAGTAAAATAGCTAAAATATGTAGGAATATGTAAGATGGAGTGAAATATGTAATATGAACAAAATATGTAAAAATATGTAAAATTAAACTCGCGGATAAGACACCTATTGGTATGATTCGCCGATATCTGGCTTTTCCGTGTAAATGTGCACTCACCATTCAAATATGTAATTACATAAAAATCCGGGCCTTAGTCATGACAGAAGGTTATTAATCTTCTAGAACATTAAAAAACGCTATGGAATGGGCATATCAATTAGGAATTTTGTTTTCAAACACTAAAGCGAAATCTGCGTTTATACATATCCAATAGAATGTAGTCGAGGGTCTTATTGGTAACACTGGCAAGATCAAGTTATTGTCTCCCACAATATGGCTTTGTCGACGGTCACAAGTAAAGGCTATTTTGAACAGTTATATACCAAAATATTGACTGAGGTAGGATAACAAGGATATGGTGGCGCTAGTTGTCTACTTAGGGTATCTGAGAATGGAGCGGCATATCTTGGTTTGATCATAGGATGAGACGTAATTGAACTTGTAGAAATTTTAAATAACTGCTTCCAGGTAGAACTGTGGCAGTGCTTTATAAATCAGTTGAACACATTATTGATGGATTGAATGCCCTGAGGAAAAATAAAAAGTTTTCATCTGCGTTTAAATAATGCAATGATCAGACTTCTGAGCTTGGTTTGGAAAACCTGAAACTTCCGAGACAAAAGAAAGTACCGAAAAGAATTGGTGGAACAACTCACCGGTACCGTAAGCATAGCATTGTGGCTAGGCACGAGTGGAGCGGGTGCTGTCACACGCGCCGTCAGTCACTTCCGAGTCTTTTGCATGGTCACGTTATTGTGCAGTGTTGTGTACGTTTATAGGTTTATATGAACATAAATGTTTATGCATTTGTTTACACCATATATATTTGTTTGAGTACAGATACTTTAGCGTTGTTCGGAATAGCTAGGAGGCCTACGTCTGTTAGTAAAGTTAGTGGAAAACGAAAACTAGCGTGTTTTTGACAACTGAAACCAAGTTTTGGAAATTTTGAAAGATTGTCTGATTGTGAAAGTGGGGCTCTCTAAAATCTACAATGTGTGACATCAACCATAAGTGACATTAAAGCACAAAAAGATAAACTAAACTACGCAGAAAAATTGGATTCAGAAGAAGGGTCACAAAACAGAAAAACATTGCGGGCGGCGAATAAAACATCTTTGGGAGATTCCAATTACATACGGTTTACTCAGAGAAGATTCTTGGGTGAACCCATTTCAGGCCCTATGCTGTGTGAAAAGGCACTAGAATTCAATAAATCATTGAATGGGCCTGCCGATTTCAAAGCTACTGCAGGGTGGTTACATAATTTAAAAAAACGACACGGGATCCGAGAATTAGAAATTAAAGGGGAAAGTTATCTTCGAACCATGGTGCTGCCCGAACATTCACACTAAAATTTGTTGATACGGTTGTTAAAAATGGTTTCAGCAGAGACCATGTGTAGAATGCTGACGAAACAGGCGTAAACTGGCTTCCTCTGTCTAAAAAATCTCTTGCTTCCCGCCGTGAAACCTCTGTCCCAGGTTTTAAAGTAAGTAGAGACAGAGTGACTGCACTTGTTTGTGCTAATGCGACTGATTCTCATGCACATCAAATTTTAGTGATAGCAAAAAGTAAGAGTTGCTTCAAAAATCTTAAGCCCCTTGCCGTGATTTATAAGACTCAAAAAATGCACGGATGTCATCTGAGATTTTTAAGGACTGGTTTGAAAACTTCATACTAAGTGTGAAAAAATTTGCAAAAAAAAAACAAAACGGGAAATGAGTTCCTCATTAATGACAAAATTTCGACACACCCATCTCTTGATGTGTTAAACAGCATTGATAAAAATTTTGTTGTACAATTTCTTCCCCCAAACGTTACCGCTGTTCTCCAACCTACGGACCAGGTTGTTATTGAAATATCGGTATGGAGAACCATACATGACTTCCATATTCTAAGATTTATATTTAAAATCATTTTCGAAATAAAATATTTCCATAGAAACTACTTCTTTCTTCAGCCTTAACCACAGTACTGTGGTCACTAACGTATACCAGCTCACGTTAGCGCACTCGATTTTCACTGTTGATGGTAGTCGATGGCACTGCCGAAACGTCTGGCTTTGCACAAAACATTGGACCACAGCCAACAGCTCGGGATGGAATTTTAACAACAAACTGCTTCTTTGTTGCCGATAACGAAGTACACATATAAAAAAATTATCCCCTCCTCCAGCAACTATCATTTTCATTTATAGAAAATTACCCCCACATCCTTCAACTACCCCCCTTTTCATTTGTAGATATTTCATCTACCTTTCTACAGTGGATTATTATGATCTTTTTTCGGGATACTTTATTTTTCAAAATTAAGTACCGGTACCGTACATTACTCTTGTTAAAATAAAAAACGTTGCAGGTCAACTACCCCTTCCTCTTAACCGATCTTCACCAAAGTCAATTGACCTTGAGTCCTCTACAACTCAGGCACATATGCAAAAATTTATTTAATTCTGTTTGAATTTGCGGCAGTTATCGTTCGCCATAGAATAATATCGGTATGGAGAACCATACATGACTTCCATGTTCTAAGATTTATATTTAAAATCATTTTAGAAATGAAATATTTCCATAGGAACTACTTCTTTCTACTTCTTGCTTCAGCATTAACCACAGTACTGTGGTCACTTATGTTTACCACCTCAGGTTAGCGCACTGGATTTTCACTGATGATGGCAGGCGATGGCACTGCCGCAACGTCTGGTTTTGCAGAAAACATTGGACAACGACCAAACAGCCCGGGAAGGAATTTTAACAACAAACTACTTCTTTGTTGGCGATAACGTAGTACACATATAAAAAATTATCACCTCCCCCTTCAACTATCATTTTCATTTATAGAAAATTACCCCCTCCCCCTACAACTACCCTTTTCATTTATAGATATTTCATTTACCTTTCTTCAGTTGATTATTATGACCTTCTCTTCAGGATATTTTATTTATCAAATTAAGTACTTTACTGTTGTTAAATCATAAAACGTTGCCGGTAAACTACCCCTTCCCCTTAACCATCTTCACCAAAATCAATAGACCTTGAGTCCTCTACAATTCAGGCGTGTATACAAAAATTATTTGATTCTGTTTGAATTTGCGGCAGTTATCGTTCGCCATAGAAAAAATTCTACACACAGACACACACACACTTTTCGGAAAATGAATTTTCTTCATGTTTTGAGGGTAGTACAATCAGAATCAGCCTTTATCTCGAACGCGATTTTTTTCGCCATCACCATACGCCCATTTCCTTATGGAACATGGAAGTAAAAAATGAAAAGAATGTACCGGAAACAGCTTCTCCGACGTCTCTTGTTAGCTGAACGGGACGAGGACAAAGTTATCGATTTTATTAAGAACATCAACGTGAAAGACTGTGTGTACATGTTGGCTGAAGCTTGGGAAACCCTTACCAAAGAAAACTTAAAGAATTGGTGGAACAAACTGTGGCCGGGCAAAGAAAGCGATGAAGAGAATTCTGTCGAAAACGAAAATGACGGAATTGTTGAAGAGCTTACATGACTTTTTGATGCCATTCCAGGTTTTGAACAATGTGAAGCAATGGCTAAAAAAGAATGGCTAAATTCCGATGCCAACGATCAAGGAATATTGTAACTGATCAAGGAATAGCTGACGCCTTAGTTGAAAACGAAGCCCTTGAGTGGGAAGAAAGTGGCGAAGAGGAAGTCACTATTGATGAGGTACCTTCCCTCAGTGACGCTTTTAAAGCATTAGAAACAGCTACGTCATGTCTTGAAATACAGCCTGAGAGTACGCCTATCCAACTGGTGTTTTTGAAAAGGCTTAGAAATATGGCTGCCAAAAAAAAGTGATAAAACTTCGCTCAAAAGTCGATCAAGGATTTTTTTAAATCATGATCATTTAAAAAGCAGCAACAATTATTTTTACATTTTTTAATAAGAATTTTAACGTTGAAAGAAAAATGTGGTGTGGATTTTTGGTTTTTTCAATTAGAATTTAAGAGAATTTTTTTTTAATTTTGTGGAAGGTTTTGCTTCACTAACTGTGCTATAGAGTAAAAAGAACTTTATTTTCGTTCTGTATGAGTTTGTTTAGCTCGTTAATTATCTTACAAAAATGAATAAATAATTTTTGATTTTGTAATAACATGTGACTTTTTCATTAGTGTATCAGCATTAATTTATTCAACCTTTTTTGGGGGGAAGTGCAAGATTTGTAATTGCATGCAGAAGCAGAGCAGATGGCAGGAGAGATGGCAGAAGGAAGGAATACGGCTAAGTTAACCTAGCGTTTTGTTTCGACATATAAACAAAGGATGAGTCAATGGAACGTTTGATGCAGGGAGGAGGGCCTCACTCCACTCGCAGTGAATTGGAACGTGTACAAAAATCGGAAAATCGGAGTAGAAAATTGGAACCTTCCGATCGGCCGCGGCGAATCATACACTCCCAGCACTGTTTTAGTGATTTGGTTGTTTTATTAACACTTTAACGATCATGACGGGCTTACACGCCCGCTTCTTGTCTCTCCGTAGGGACCGCAGCGGGCGTATACGACCTCTTAAAACGTTGTACAGAAAAATTGTTTCTGTAGCTCAGATGACCGTCTCTCGGTCGATTTGTCTGTATGATGCGACCAGTATAATCGCTGTGAACACAAAAATTCATCTGGGTTCACATTTCGATCCTTATAAATTTCTTATTCTACATGTTTTTTAGTAACAGGTTGTTTTTCGTTTCTGAATATTATTTTCTTTGACTCTCATTATGAATATCTTTAAGTATAATGGTCATGTCTTTATATCTTTAAGTATAATAATCAAGTCATATCTTTATAAGTTTTAAAAGTCATAAGTAAGGTAATTAGCTTCGTATGAAATTAAAGGCGATTTCCCTTTCTAAATATCAGTTATTGAATGCCTTTGAGTACAAGAAGATTAATTCGTCGGTTTGTTTTATAAAAACGAAACTAGAAAAAGAACGAAATATAATGAAGAAAAACGTCTGACAATTTTGAACTCTGATAACTGCAGTGATACATATCCACGACTTAGCTGAGCAAGAGCTTGGTTAGGATAGGCGCCACTAGATGTCGACACAAACCCGCCGCGGTTCATTCACGACAAAACTTATATCAACCCGCTACTAGGGACCACAGTGTGGGCGGGCGTGTAAGACCCCTTCACGTTGTCTTATATTATTAGACTCAAAAATGAAAATGAAGAGTGCTTACATTTTTTACTTGTTTACAAGGCTGATGCAATTGAAAATATACTAGTCCCCCGGGAAGAAAAATGAATTTTACGGGTCGTTACACTCTTAAATCACTAAAACAGCATGTGTACGCACGCGGGAGTTCACTGTGAATAATTTAAAAACTGTTCTTTTTTAGTTTTTAAGCACTTCAATTTTAAGATTTTAAGAATATTAAGCGCTTACTTTTTAAGATTTCAATACTTCATCTATTAAAAAAATCAAATTGAAACTCTCTCTCTCTCTCTCTCTCCCTCTCCCCCCCCTCCCACCTATACTCGTACACAATACTTAACAATACTTTTACTTGGTTATTGATGCAACGCGTTATTACAAGTAAGGTCCCGTTAAAATCGTAAGAGAAATTTTCTTAAGATTATAATGGGCTAAGTCATATAATAACTCGAATTTATGATTGGAGAATAGCGATATGGGAATCTGTGAATAAAAGGAGCAGGGGCTGACCGAGAAAAAACGATAGTGATAAAGCGTTAAGGAGGATTTGCAGTAGATGGGATAGAGAATAACGAAGGTAATGATGTGAAGAAGTAAACAGAATGTAGTGAAGAGGAATAAAGCAATGCGGAATACCCACAGTGGGTTATAACGCCACTACAGGAAGAGTAAAAATATGGTGTCAGAAACTCTTTGGAATGTTATCAGAACATAAATTTGTAATGTTATCAAAATCTAAGGCTACCGTATTTCTCTCCTCTGTTGTAATGCGTTGTGCACACTTAAAAATCATGAAAATCTGGATAGGTAATCTAGCCAAACAAAGTAAAAATTGTAAGTATACATATGTATCCTACAATCAATTTGCTTTTTGCGATACTCATCTCTAACTATTGTTATTTTAATGAAAGTAGTTTTCTGATGAAGGAATCTTCAGATTAGTAGGCCTACATTTTTTAATTACACAGTAATAGTTATTAATATTGCTTTGTACTCATAAGGGTATATCATTTGTGCACAAGCTATTCATTAACGTTTCTATACAGCTGCCTCGTATCCGCAATTCGCATTTGAAATACATTTTTTTTTAACTGCAAATCCGGGAAATTTTGCGACCCCAGTTTATCCAATAAAAAGTGGGGACACTATTAGAAAAGAATTGTCCTGAAAAATAATTCCAAAAACTATAGTCCTGTTTTGACTAAATCAATAATTCGACACCTTTAGTAAATGAACATTTAAAAAATTTCCATCACAGTAGAAGTGGTTGTATCGCTTAAAAAAAAAAATAATAGGTCTACTTATTATATTTCTAATTCTTGTAAATAAAATAATCTTTTAAATTTATGTATTTCAACAAGTCAATTATTCAATTTTTTTAAAGTTTGTAACTTATTTAATTATTAATGTATATAGCTTTCCAAAAGCTGGATATAGAGCTACGCAATCTGGGCCTGAATAGTTTATAATTGAACGAAAGTCAAAAGTCTGTCTATAGGCAGGTGTAAACCCGTTGACGATAAGAATTTAGTGGTTCCGTTAAGTTATGCCTCAATGTAGGTTACCTTCGAACACCTCGGTTTAGTTAACAATGACAGGCTGCACGAAAAGGCATAGGAGAGGGTGAAATAGCTCCTGGGAGTAGGCAGCACTTTGCTTTTTGGATAAAACCTTGAAAAATAAATGGATAAACGGCACTTTTAAGTTTAACACTTTAATGAAGCCTGTAACGAATCACGGGGGGGGGCATAAGTTAGGGTCCACTACACTGATTTAAATGAAAGTTGGTACTCGGAAGGACAGTGACGTAATCCATGAGGTCCTGGTTTAATGGCGCCCCATTGAAGTTACTAAGTTTAGAATAATTTACTTTTTCAGTTTTGAAAATGATTCCAAACTTTTCACACTGCAGGCCCCCATAAATTTTCAGCTTAATGCTTGAAAGTGTATTTGACACCTTGAATATTGTTCTTTGTTTTAAATAGTCTGTAGGACCTATATACCTGATAATTAATGAAACACTCAGTTTTAAGAATTCTATATTTTTAATTGTGTAAAATGTGCAATATAAATATTTTTAAAGCAAAATCTAACTGTTGAGATTTATTTATAAATTAAATAAAAAATAAAATAACTTTTATTTAAAATAATGTTACGACGGTCTACTCGATCGTCGTAGGTACAGTGGAAACAAAATAAGTACAAGATACCAATTAAGTCACTAATCACACCTTTAATTTTTACAGTTAAACAGTTCGTAATTAACAACACAGTTTACTACAACAAATCAAATACAAATTGTTCACACGCAATAAAAGGTCACTAATATTAAACACAATTGTATTACAATTATACCGCCCGATTATAAAACACAACACAACTAATAACCACTTGAACGCGCACAGTAATATCGCTACTATAACTCTCGAACCGCACTATCCAATATCTCGCATTGAACTAAACTAAGGCCGCTACCGCTATAGCCCCGCTCACACACCAGAAGCTTCCAAGCTGCGTCTTATCTCTCGTGTGAACTACGTAATTAACTGCGGCCTTGACATGGTCAGCACGCCCGAGCGAAGCCCGCACAGTCGAGAAGATTCTCGCAAAATACGTCTACAAGCACGTACTCCATACGCGTTACACAGAGACTCTTCTGGCACATTCGATAAACACATAAATTGTTCTGTGACGTCGTAACACCGCCTCTTCCTTAAGCCTGTTCGTCCCAAACTTTTAGCGATCGAAAAATTAAAAATTTAATTTTCCTTCTCGACCAGTCTGTTCACACGCAGCTGTGGCAGCGACTCCAAGAACAGGGCCATAAACAAAGTTAATTGGGATAGGCGACAACCAACGCCAATATCAGACAATGGAAGTGTGTTCAGCACGATGTAACAAAAGGAACGACGACTCAAGTTGACAGGAGAGGACCAACGGAGAATTATGACACCAAAACAAACCGAACAATGTACTTGGGCTCAGTCACACGTTTACGCAGAATCGAAGCGAGGATACATTTAAGGGTTTAGTTAAGAAACGAGATCACGACAAAAAACGAGGCGAGGGACAAAGGCTTGAAGAAGCGTTGCAGTCTATAGAAACGATGTGAACAACAAATTGTGAATAGAAGCAACGATGTCGCACAGCGGGATGTAACGTCTAAGTGACATACTGAGATTTACAACGAGAAAACGTGGTGGTTGCAGCTGCTGATACTTGATGGAAAATGGTTAATTGCCAGGACGCGGAGTTACAAAAATGAACAATACTCCAAGATGTTAGGGCAAACCCTTGCTTAAAACTCGAGACAATAGGTTGATTGACAGGCGGGCAATGTCTTGCATTTCTCCGAACGAGAGTGACGTCTGGACAAAGGATTCAAAGGACATATCTAGCCACCTATCAGAACAAAGTATTTCATGAAAGAGAGCGAAGGAGAAGCCAGTTTCCATAGCAACTAAGAGAAGAACAAATCAGAGGGTAGAAGACTAGAAGACTTCGAAATGGTGGGAAAAGATTTCGAGAGAGGGTAGTTATTCAGCCTATCATAGTAATCTTAGGCGTGGACAAGCCAGAGACCAAATTCTAGTAGGGAGACGTTGATAAAAACTAAGTGTCCGACACGGGACGAGAGAGTCTTACATAAATTTTCGAGCAGTTCGCGAGGCAGTCTTATAAGAAATTTTAGAGTCATATAACATATTTTGAGACAGTCTTATAATAATTTTGAGGGAGTCTAACATAAGTTTTACGAGCAGTTCGCGAAGAGTCTTATAATATTTTCGGACTATAATAGTATTAGAGAGACACATAACTCTCGTGATCAATCTTATAATGTTACAGACAATTTCATAAGTTTATTAAGTGCAGTACTAATATCAAGAACAGTCACGAGAATTTTCGATAGTGAATCGGTATATCGATCAGCCGTGAAGTCTTGAGGTACGCGGTGTGGAGAACTAAACGGACATATTGAAGTTCGGACTGAACTTTGTTGAACTTAGAAAATTAGAATCGTTCTTGCGACTTAGTAAAACAGTATGACGAACAACAATTTACAATGTGCGTGAACGACACAATAACATTCATAATTTACAGTAATCAAGACACTCTTATTTAAAAAGAACTATTCTACAACCACACACTAATACCTAGTGTAGACACACAAAGAACCACACTGAACACTTGAGTAAGCATTTATTACTTAATGATGGTTGTACGCGGAGATGAGATGAATTGTGCGAACAGTGAATAAACATAACACACCTACACTATTCTGTTAACGACGCGTGTGCATATAACCAGTGAAAGTGATCATCATCATCATCACCCAATGGAGCACCGTCTTCAAATAATCGTCATCACCTGGAATCTAGCACCGATGGAGTATAACGGATAAACTATTATCAAGTAACATTTTATGATTTTATTAGTATAATCAAACTGCTGTCCTGTCTCTTTCAAAGAATCTACCCTGAGTAATTATAAGAAAAGTTATTAAAGGAAGGTTACATTTAAATATAATCATGATCTATTAAAGCTAATCCATCTGGATGAATGAACGCATTAGATAAAGTAAATATTATTTGATTTTGTTATATGTATATTTTTATATGTTATATGTATTTCAGAGAGTGATTAAGAAGGAATTTATATTTTGATATGTATATGTTCGACGTTTTGATGTATTTACAGGTACCAGGAATATATATGTTTGTTATTGAATACAATTGTTTCAAACGTATAATAAATTAGTATGTAAGCAAATCAATAATGCGTTCATCGTTATCAGAAAACCCAATGTATAATCCACAATTCAATTCACTATTATAACGACATAAATTTTAATGTGTATTGAGTGAATACTCTTGAGAATTTTAGAATCTTAAATTAACATTTTAATTACACTGTCGTAAATGGCGACTAACGCACGAATCGATCTATCTTAGTGATTGATCAATAAACCATATTAATCATAAAGTAAGCAACCTGAGTAATTGACAGATTTGCACTTTAATTACATTGTTGTAATTGGCTTGTGAAGGGTATACTTCATTAATCAATACATAATTAAATTAAGTAATTAAGTAATTCACAAATTAATTAATTACACAACAAATTTAAATTAGAGTCAAATTTGTTCATTGTATATTTGGCGCTTCCAAAGTGTAGCATGACGTATTAAACGTACCATTTTACCATTGTAAACTGGCAAACCGTCTCTGAAGTAATACTCGAGCAGGCAGTCTAGGTGGACGTCCTTGTCAAAGATAATTCTCCGGTTCTTCGAATTCAGTCTCGTGTGATCCGAACATCACGTTCCCAGGAATGCGAGTCTTCCGCTCAACCTCTAGTTTCGCTGGAATCACTCCCGTTGTGTCATGTACTGATGACCTAACCTCCACTGGCTGATCCGAGTTTGTTTGGTTCTCGTCAACAACCTCTTTTGTAACCTCATCTTCAGCCACTTTTCCCTCGGGCACTTCTATCAGCTCAGGAACAAGCAAGAGATTTGTCTTGACACCCATATTTGGCTTTCCAATCACTTCTTTTGTCGTTACACTTATTTGTATTTCCTCTGCTAGTTCTTCCTCCATTTCCGCTTGCAATAGGGAGGGTTCCTCTTGCCCAGACCTGTTGACTTTTTCTTCGACTAATGCCACTCGCTTAATCAAATGGTTGGTAGACCCTGTCAGTTTAGTCATGAAAAGTTTTATCTTCTCTTGGCCAACCTTCAGGATATTCTCTCTTAAGTCAACAACGAATCCGTAGGCATTCATAATGTCCGTGCCAAGAATCACTTCATCGACAATGTCTGCAACGAGCATTTGGTAGCTAAACTCGAGAAGACCCAGGCGTACATCTACGTCTACCTTTCCTAGCACCTTGACGGGGCTTCCAGTCACAGTCTGTATTGTACAGAGCTAATTAGAGGCTGGCGGTTGCTGACTAAGTCAGGGCGCACAATGGACACTGTTGCGCCCGTGTCAACTGTAAATGATGTTGGTTTACCTTCCCCACATCCATTAACGATCAAGTTTCCACTGGTCTTATGTAGTGTGGAAACTGTGTGCTGTTCTGGGGCTTTACTTTTCCAATTGGTGCGATCACTCTCTTCTCTCGGTATCTTCTTCTCCCAACAGTCTACCTGTAGATGACCACGTTTTCCACAGTTGTAACATTTCGGTCTTCTGTCTTTTTCAAATCGTTGCGACTCTCTTCAACTGTTGAATTGTTTGTCCGACAACATTGTTTTTCGGCACCCATCGTAACGGCAATGTGATACAGGGATCTTCTGACTGCAACGTGATGGCACAAACCCATTAATGTAGCGGGACGCTGACTTGGGAGCTTCAAACTCTAGGGCGTGAACAAGAGATTCTGAGCTATTTCGGTGTCTTGCCATTCGTAACACTTGCTGAAGTTTACAATCTCCGATGCCATAAATAAATGTCTGCACCGGAAACCTTATTCGGAAGTCTTCTGGAGCTTCAGGATAGGCCAATCTAATCAATCTGTCGATACTTGTTTCAAACTCTTGAAGACTCTCCCCGAAACGTTGTCGTCTTGTTCTCAACTGAGCGTAGTACACCTCTCGCAAATGTTTATCACCATACCGTAATTCTAGAGCTTTTATCAACTCGGCATAGATGTTCTGGCTGTCAGGTGGCACTTTCTGTAGTAGTTTTGCCGCAGGTCCTTTTAATGCGAGAACGAGTGAGACTGCCTTGTCTTTCTCTGTCCAATTATTTGCGCATGCAGCAGCTTCAAATTGGCGGAGGTACGTTGCCCAGTGACTGCTTCCGCCAAAGGTTGGAAATTTGACATGAACTGTCCTACTGCAGGCAAATTGACTTACTCTATGAACTTATTTTCTGCGTCTTTTTCTGTCTTTATCATTGGTACAGTCTGTTCAGAAATTTGTTTTGGTTGAATCTTCATGCACTGTTCAACTTCAATTTTAATTTGTTCTCTTATGTTTGCCATTGAGTTTTCTACTGCAGATATTTTTGTTGACATAACTTCTTCCACAGTCAAGACAGATTTTTCTACTTCAGCTATTTTTAATGTCATTGATTCTTGTACCTCCGATATTTTAGTAACTTGTTTATTAAGCTCACCTCGTAGGAGACCCAATTCTGCGGTACTGTGTTCTTGCAACTGTTTCTTCACAGAGAGCTTCCGTTTTATCTGCTTCTTGCTTACGTTTTTCATCCTGTCGTTTTTCTGCTTCTTCCGCTTCCTGTCTGGGTTTCTCATCCTGTCGCTTTTCTGTTTCTTCCGCCTCCTGTCGTCGTCGTTCCTCTGTCTGCAACAGCAGCACCTGGAAATTTTCCATCATCTGACTGGCATCCATTGTTTCCGATAATTACGAATTGCACTCGTCTTGTACGTGTCCACTGTTTCCAGTGTTAACCGTTTTATCCCACTTCTGACACCACTGTTACGACGATCTACTCGATCGTCGTAGGTACAGTGGAAACAAAATAAGTACAAGATACCAATTAAGTCACTAATCACACCTTTAATTTTTACAGTTAAACAGTTCGTAATTAACAACACAGTCTACTACAACAAATCAAATATAAATTGTTCACACGCAATAAAAGGTCACTAATATTAAACACAATTGTATTACAATTATACCGCCCGATTATAAAACACAACACTTAACTAATAACCACTTGAACGCGCACAGTAATATCGCTACTATAACTCTCAAACCGCACTATCCAATATCTCGCATTGAACTAAACTAAGGCCGCTACCGCTATAGTCCCGCTCACACACCAGACGCTTCCAAACTGGGTCTTATCTCTCGTGTGAACTACGTAATTAACTGCGGCCTTGACATAGTCCGCATGCCCGAGCGAAGGCCGGCACAGTCGAGAAGATTCTCGCAAAATGCGTCTACAAGCACGTACGCCACACGCGTTCACCGAGACTCTT